>CP042197.1:0-1200000 GCA_007735645.1 Venturia effusa
TAACCCTAACCCTAGTTATTAAAGTCTACTCTCTAGGCTTCTTATATAAGTAGGTCCTTATTATTAGGGTTCCTATCTATAAGCTCCTCTCTAGATGCCGACTATAAGTTCTAAGAAAATATAATAACAAACTAAGTATAGAGAAGTTTTCGTAAAATACTAGAGAGAGTATAAATAACAAGAGTAATTTCGAGTACTATCCGTAGTAGGTAAGTCTTAATCTATATAAATATACGGAAGGGAGTCTAGCTCTTCTAAAATATAGTCGAGTCCTATCTAGCTAGGTATCTTTAATCGAGTAACGGTAACGGAATCGAGTAACGGTAACGGTTTTAGTTCTAGCCTAAACTAGTACGGTCTATAACTCTTTTTAGTTTCTTAGTTTAGGCGGCGTAGAGTCCTAAGTCGCGAGGCTCTAGCTATAGCTAGACTAGGCCTAGATACGATTAGTATTAAGATTAGTCTAGGCTAGTACTAATATAGTTAAGCCCTACTATAGTCCGTATAGTATATATACGTCCTTTTAATACTTATATAGCCTATTATAAGGCTATTTAATTTCGGAGTTCCCCCTAAGATTTCCTATAGTTAAGATCTTAAGGTATATATAGGTATACGATACGATACGGCGTAATATAATATAATATAATTCTTAGAGTTAAGGAGACTTACGTTTATTTAAGTAGAGAGCTAGGTACGTCGTAGCTACTATAAGTTACTTTAGGACTTCTTCTTTTATATATAAAAGATAGTACCCGGGTACGACCTCCGAAATTTAGGTAGAATAAGTATAGTAATATATATCTAGATTAATATTAACCTTCTTTACTTAACTTATAGGTAGCTTCTAGGACTTCGTTACGATACGACCTATAGATAGTATTTAGTCGTTATATAGAGAGTATTTAGTCGGTATATAGATAGTATTTAGTCGGTATATAGATAGTATTCGAAGCTTAGTAGTTAATATTTAATATTCGAGGTTTATTAATAAGTAAGTACTAAAGAGAAAGGACTATTTAGTTTTAAATACTATCTATTCTAGTAGTTATTATTATTAAGTTCGTACCGTAATTTCTAGGAGTAATAGGGGATCCTCCGGATTCTTTAACTATTCTATAGCTCCTAAATATATATCCCTACTATAGTAAGTATATTATTGACTTAGAGACTAAAGAGGTAGTTCTACGACCTACTACTAAGGCTTCTAAGCGCGCGACTAACTATATTATTTCGTAGTAAGAGGACTTTAATACCTAGGTAGGTTTTAAGCGTAGTAGGCGCGTATAAAACTTTATTACTAAACTTATAGACGTTAAGCCTAGATTAATAGCGCTAATAATAGCGCTGATAGAATAGAGATCGATACTCCTTCTTATTATACCTTAGATTAGCCCTATACTAGATCTACTTAGCGTAGCTAGACTATTTAGGGTTCTTAGTCTACTTAGCGTAGCTAGACTCTACTTAAAGAGCGCTTCTAGTAGTTATAAGTTATTTCTTTACGTATATACTAGTAGGTTACTAACCTTATCTTAGTTTATACTATACTTACTAACGATCTTTACGACTAATAGTCTATAACTAACGGTCTTTACGACTAATAGTTATTTCTTTAACGGCGTTTACGGTTCTTATAGTACTTTCTCTTAGTTTATATATATATAAAGTATAACTAGTCTAGTTTCTAGGATTTAGGTAATAGTCGTTAATTATAGGGGTAGGTAGGTAGGTATAGTCGGAATAATACGTAGTAAGGTATAAGAGTATAGTTCTAGCGTATAGCCTATTAGTACGGAATATCTACTAGTAAAGTATTATTAGGAGGTTAATAAATTATAATTTAGTATAACTTTAGTTATAAAGTAGTTATAGTATATCTATAATTAGGAAGTAAATAGTATACGACTAAGACTAAAGTAAATAATACGACTATAACTAGAGTAAATATAGTACGACGACGCTTATAAAGTAATTATAGTATATCTACGATTAGAGTAAATATAGTACGGTTACTATTAAAGTAGATTTAGTATAACTTAGTACGATTATAGTTACAAAGTATAGTATAACTATAATCACGGCCTAATTATAGTATATCTACGATTAAAATAGATAAGGTATAGTATAATTACGCTTACGGAAGAATCGATATTTAAATATAAATATATAATATCTCTTCTAATATAGATAGTAGTAATAGATAGATTTCGAGGTCGCCCGCTAGCTACCCTATCTTACGTACTATATTAGATCTTACGTACTATATTAGACCTTACGTATTAGATAAACCTTACGTATTAGAAAGACCTTATATATTAGATAGACCTTATATATTAGATAGACCTTACGTATTAGATAGCCTAGACCTTACGTACCGTATTAGACCTTACGTACTATATTAGACCTTACGTACTATATTAGACCTTACGTACTATATATAACCTTACGTATTAGATAGACCTCGCGCATTAGACCTCGCGTATTAGTTATAGATTCTAGTAAATCTAGATCTAGTCTACTAGATTCTAGCCTATCCTATTCTAGCCCTATTATAATACTAGTTAAGAACCGAGTATTATCTATTAATCGGACTAGTCTAATACTAGTAAAGAATAGACTATCTCTTAACTAGACTAGTCCAATACTATAGAGGAGGAATATAAAGAGAAGGACTATAAAGAGAAGGAAATCCTATCTAGATACCTATATTAAGATTCTAGCTAGAATCTTTAAGGTATAACTAGAAGACCTAAGTAGTATTCTTCTCCTAAGGGGCTCTAATCTATTACCGTAAGACCCTATACTACTAGCGCTTTAGAAGGAGCTTTAGTAGAAGGATAAGAGTTAGTTCCTTAAGAATTTAGTAAATAGACGGAGTTTATTCTAGGTACCTAAACTCTATAGTATTCTATCTATTAAGATAATTAGATAATATAGTATAATTAAACGTAGCCTTAAGAAGGCTACTAAAGTTACTAAGGTTACTAAGATTACTAAGGGCGTAGTATTTCGGCTATCTAGAAAAGAAGAGAAGGTTAGGTATACTAACGCTAGATATATTAACGCTAGATATATTAACGCTAGATATATTAACGCTAGGTATATTAACGCTAGGTATATCGAAGACGGGCTTAATATTCTCGCTTAGATAGAGATTAATAAGCTATTAGTAGATATATATACCGAGTAAGAGATTCGTAGGTTATAGTCCTAGTATAATACTCTATCGGCCTTATAAATCTAAGCTAGTAGTATCCTCTCCGGCGTTAATATTAATTAGACTCTCTTTTAAACTTAGTAATAGGATAGCCTTCCCTCGCCCTTCTATTTCGATAATACTAGTTCCTACGGTCCTACTAATCTATCTCTACCGGGTCTATATCTTTTACTTCTTTAGTAGTTACTATAGTCCTAATAATCTATCTCTTACGCGAATAATACCTTTTACTTCTTTAATTACTACGGCCTATTAGTTTACGAGGTAGTCTCTATCTCTAGTATAGGCTATAAATACCTTTTACTTCTTTAGTTATTAATTACTACTATTATCTCCGATACGGTTCTATCTTTTACTTTAGTTACTACGGTCCTACTAATCTATCTCCGATACGGACCTAAATATCTTTTACTTCTTTAGTTATTAGTTACTATAAGCCTTTAATACGGTCCTACCTTTTACTTATTTAGTTGCTACGGTCTATAGACTATTATTATTATCTCTAATATAGTCCTACCTTTTACTTCTTTAATAGCTACGGCTTATTTATCGATTACTATTATTACCTCTAATACGGTCTATACCTTTTACTTCTTTAGTTATTACGGCCTATTAGTTACTATTACCTTTAATACGATCTATACCTTTTACCTCTTTAATTACTATAGCTTATCGACTACCTTCTAACTACCTTCTACTTCTTTAGTTATTATAGCTTACTAATTCTCTTATTGGTTTAGTTACGAAGCTAGTAACTAAGCTAGTACCTAAGCTAGTACCTAAGCTAGTAAATAAGCTAGTAAATAAGCTAGTAAATAAGCTAGTAAATAAGCTAGTAAATAAGCTAGTAACTAAGCTAGTAACTAAGCTAGTAACTAAACTAGTAACTAAAGTAGTAAAGCCTCTAGCCTTCTTAGAATACTAATAACTAGGTAAGCCTCTAGTCTTAGAGATCGCCTAACTCTAACTAAATAAGCCTCTAGCCTCCTTAGCGGAGAGACGTCGCCTATTTCCTCTAATAGTTAAACAAAGCCTCTAGCCTTCTTAATAGAGAGAGAGAGAGAGAGAGAGAGAGAAGTCGTCTACCTCTAATAACTAAGTAAAGCCTCTAGCCTCCTTAATAGAGAGGGAACGCCGGTAAATAAAGTAATAAAGCCTCTAGTCTTCTTAGCGGAGAGAATACTAGTAGCCGAGCTTTAAGTAGTACTCTAATATAATAAAATAAGGATATCTTAGAAGAAGAGGATAATACTATATAGTAGGCGATAGAAGTAGGCGATAAGAATAGGCGTTAAGAGCTATTATATAAACTATACTACCGGTCGATTCTAGCCTCTAGTAGCGTATACCTATAATATTCGAGCCTATTACTACTCTCTAGTCTCTAGTAGCGTATACCTACGCTATTCGAGTCTAGGACTGATCTATAAGGACTTTAATAGCGTGTACCTATACTATTTAAGTCTATTACTACTCTAGCCTTTTACTACTTAAGCCTCTAGTAGTAACTAAGCCTCTAGTAGTAACCGAAGCTAACTCCTAGACTAAAGCTAAAGAGAAGGACGCTATAGGATAGAAGAGGAGGAGGATATATAGGTAGATAATAGATATTTCGTATAAGGTAGACGATTATTATATAAGTAAGACGATAGAGGTATTACGTAAAGTAGACGATAGAGATATTATATAAGGTAGACGATTATTATATAAGTAAGATAATAGAGATATTATATAAAGTAGATAATAGAGGTATCGTATAGAGTAGACGATAGAGGTATCGTATTAGTCTTTATATAGTAGTATTATATAGAGTACTACTAGCCTAGTAGCGCGTATCTACGCTATCTAAACCTAGGACTTCTCTATAAACCTAGGACTCCTCTACTAGGACTCCTATAGCTATACTAGTATCCGAGCCTATTATCTTTTAATCTAGCTCTAGTAATAGGGCGTCCCTATACTATCTAAATCTAGAACTCCTCTACTTAGGCTTCTCTATAAGCCTAGAACTTCTCTATAAAGCTTTAATAGCGCGTACCTATACTATCTAAATCTAGAACTCCTCTACTAGGACTCCTCTATAAGCCTTATACAATCTAGCCTAGTAGCGCGTATCTACGCTATTCGAGCCTAGAACTCCTCTAGAAGGCCTCTTTCTCTCTCTCTCTCTCCCTTTAGTAGTCGTAGCGCGTACCTACGCTATTTAAATCTAGGACTTATTAATAAGCTATAGTCTAGCCTTTAGCTCTAGCCTCTAGTAGCTAGATTAGTTAAGCCTAAGACTACTAGTTACCCTTATCTAATAACTAAATAAAGCCTTATTAAAGAGATCGCCCGTCTCCTCTAGTAACTAAAGCTAGTAATAAAGTCTCTAGCCTTCTTACTAGAGAGGTTACTAGTCTCTAATAATCGAAGCCTCTAGCCTTTATAGCGGAGAGGATACTAACGACCGGCTATAGGCGTATAACTTAGTTTAATACTACTCCTAGTATTAGTACTACTCTAAACCTAGCGTATTACTATAGTCTAGCCTCCCTAATAGCCTCCCTAATAGCCTTCGTATTTAGCCTTCGTATTTAGCCTTCGTATCTAGCCTTCGTATTTAGCTTCCTATTTAGCTTCTTATTTAGCTTTTATATTTAGCTTCCTCTTTAGCTTTCTATTCAGCTTCCTATTTAGCCTTCCTATTTAGCTTCCTATTTAGCTTCCTATTTAACGTTCCTAATAGCTATCTACTTAGCTATACTATCTAACTATACTAATTAGCCCTCCTATCTAGCTTCCTATCTAGCTATACTAATTAGCCCTTCTATTTAGCTATACTATCTAGCTTTCTATTTAACTATACTATCTAGCTTCCTATTTAGCTTTCTATTCAGCTTCCTATTTAGCTATACTATCTAGCTTCCTACCTATTTACTCTTTATATTAGCCTTTCTATTTAGGATTCGTATTTAGCTTTTATATTATATTCCTAATAGGCTTACTATCTAGTCTAGCTATCTAGCCTTTGTACTAGTCTCGCTAGATTAGCCTTTCTTTAGAGGTATAGTATAGACAGGAGGTATTACTATCTTATAGAGGTATTACTATCCTACGGAGGAATTATATAAGAAAATTATATAGAGGTATTACTATTATATAAAGGTATCCCTATTATATAGGGTCCCTAAGAGGTCGGGTCGGGTTAGGTTTAAGGGGTACTACCCTAAGCTCTAGCGGGGGGGGGGGGGTAGAAATAGAGGGGGCGGGTTCTTAGGTTAGAGGAAGCTTTTACTCCTAATCCGCTAATTAGGGGAAAGTTAGGTTTTTAAAGTCATATATTTTAATACTTAATATAGATATTATTAAGATCTAAATAGCTAGAATTATAGAGAAATACCTATTCTATAAGTCTATAAGCTTATATAGTATAAAATACCTATAGATCGCCCGTAATCAATAAAACTATACGAAAAAGTTACGTTTTTTAGCTAAGAACCCGACCCTCTTAATTGGGGCGAGTTCTATTAGGGGGAGGGTCGGGGCGGGGGTCCTAGATACCCTTAGACCCGACTTAAATATCCCCTTAACTCCTTAGAGACTCTACTATCGTATAGAGATATTGCTATCGTATAGAGGTATTGCTATTATATAGAAATATTACTATCGTATAGAGGTATCGCTATTATATAGAGATATTACTATTATATAGAGGTATTACTATTATAGAGAGGCATCGCTATCGTATAGAGGTATTACTATCGTATAGAGGTATTACTATTATATAGAGATTCCTATTATATAGAGGTATTACTATCGTATAGAGGTATTGTTATCGCGTAAAGAATAGTATAGAGAGATTCTATAGAGAAATAGTATAGAGGTATTATATAGATAGATATATAGCTATCCTAATAATAGGTAGATTATACTAAGTTATCTTCCTTCTCTTCTATCTATTTTCTACGTATATTAGACGTGAAGGAGTATAATAAATATAAAAGGAGATCCTAAGTAATATTCTACCTCTATCTCTACTATTTTAATAGTATATAAATGACGTAAATCTACTATTTACGGTATCTCAACGCTTTATATTTTCAAAATACTTTATATATTTATAAATTCACGGTTTAAAGTTTATTTACGCTATAGATATAGTTTTCTAACTTTACCCTATCGATATAAATAAGACCCTAATAAGATATCTAATAAGATACTATCTCCTAATATTATCTTCTCTTATTATCTTCTAATATTGTCTTCTCTTATTATTATATACTTCTACTATTATCTTATACTTCTACCGTTATCTTATTACCTTCTACTATTATCTTCTACTATTATCTCCTACTATTATTTTTAACTATTATCTCCTACTATTATCTCCTACTATTATCTTCTACTATTATCTTCTACTACTATCTTCTACTACTATCTTCTACTACTATCTTCTACTATTATCTCTTACTAATAGGTACTAGACCTCTTATAAATCTACTCTACCTTCTTCTCTACTATCCTACTAAAATCTAAATAGCTAAAAGAGGATAATAATAAGAATAATAAGTAAGTACTAGTAGACTCTTACTATTTATAGCCTTAAGTCTTAGGTTAGATTAAGCCTACTTACGCTACTAGCGTAATATTACTACCTCTTAGAGCTATCTATATAGATAGATAATAAGTTTCTAATAGGACTCTCTAAAGCCTAAAGACGTAAGTATAGGATACTAAATATCCTTACTTTCCTAAAGAGTATCTCTTAGTAGTATAAGAAGGTATTCTTTATAGATCTATAAGTATATCCTCCTCCCCTCGATTAAGCCTAGATTAGTTTAAATATTATTAGAAATACTAATAGACCTCTCCATATACTATATACTAATACGTATACTACTAGATATACTAATACGTATACTACTAGATATACTAATACGCCTACTACTAGATATACTAACGCGCCTACTATAGAATATACTAATAGGAATACTAATAGTTATACTTCTTCTATTAATAGCTTTATTACTATAGCCTTTTTATTACTATAGCCTATCTACTATACCCCTCCGCTACGGCCTCTCTACTATAGCCTTACTAATACGTTCTCTTTACTATAGCCTCTCTACTATAACCTTATTATTACTAAGACTCGACTATAGCTCTCTATTACTATAGCCTTACTAATACGTCCTCTCTACTACGGTCTCTATATTATAACCTTCTTATTACTATAGCTCCCTATTATTAATACTCTATAGCTCTATATTACTAAAACTCTATAGTAATTTTCTTATTACTATAATCTTCTTATTACCTTAGCTCTATACTACTAAGACTCTCTAACTCCTTATTACTAAGACTCTATAGCTCCCTATTACTAAGACTCTATAGCTCCCCGTTACTAAGACTTTACTATAGCTCTCTATTACTCTAGCTCTCTATTACTCTAGCTCTCTATTACTATAGCTCTCTATTACTATAGCTCTCTATTACTATAGCTCTCTATTACTATAGCTTACTATTACTATAGCTCTCTATTACTATAGCTCTCTATTACTATAGCTCTCTATTACTATAGCTCTCTATTACTATAGCTCTCTATTACTATAGCCTTTCTATTTCTATTATCTTTAAGAGTTCTTCTTCTTACGGAAGTCTTTCTAATCCCTATAACTAGTAGTCTTTCTTTTATTAATAGTCTTTCTTTTATTAATAATCTTTCTTTTATAAATAGTCTTTTATTTATTAATAGTCTTTCTTTTATTAATGGTCTTCCTTCTATTAATAGTCTTCCTATTATTCTATCTTTCTTATAAGCTCTTTACGGTAGCGGTCTCTTAGATTATATAGTATCTAGTAATATTACTATTTAGTACCTTACCTATTATCTATCTACTACTATATATACCTAGCAGGATTACTATTAGTAATATATATATCTAGTTACGTATATCTAGGATCGCGTATATTTAATAGGACTACTATAAGTAATACGTATCTCTAGTTACGTATATCTAGCAATTTTATATATCTAGTAGGATTACGTATATCTAGTAGAATCTTATATATCTACTAGAATCTTATATATCTAGTAATAAATATATCTAGTAATATATATATCTAGTAGTACGTATCTAGTAATATATAAGTTGAGTACCTCTAACTCTAATATATAACTATATTTTGAATAGATATCCGCTAATATCTACTAGCTCTAACTAACGTTATACCTTTAAGATAGATAACTTTACTAATATACGCGGCGTAATCTACCGTATTAAATAGGTACTTATCTATAAGTATATAAATACCCGTCGCGTATTTATAAGATATTATACTATCTCCCTAAAGAACTTTATACTTGATAGTATACTTAGCGATAGCTATTATTATATAATAATAGACTCTAGCTTAATACTACTATACCTAATTAGGTTACCTATACTCTAGGGGAGACTATTATACATTATACCTATTATAGAGAATAAGAATAAGAAGGAAGTTAGAGAGCTATCTTTTAGGCTAGTAGAAGCTACTAAGTAAGCGACGAGATTCTTATAGGTAGGGCGGATCTTATAGTAGTTATAGATTATAGATAGAAAGGGGAGGAGTCTAAGATTCGGTTATTAGTAATTAAGGTACTTATAAGAGTAGAAGTCTTTATGTTAATAGAATACTTAATAGGAATCAATATATTTATGATAGTAATAATAGTAATAGTAGTAGGCATAGTATTTAGTATTAGTATATTAGTAAAACCGGTTAGAGAAGTCGGCTTTATGGGACTTAGTTATTAGACTAGTAGGTAGCGGGACGATTAGGCTAAGAATCGGTAATAGCTAGGCTAAAGTATAGAGTTAGTAACGGTAAGGTTGTTTTAAGCTATAATATTAGCTAATAAGATATAGTATTTTATAATCGTATAGTTTACGCGACTAAGATAATACTAACTTCTATATTAGCGTAGCGCTAGGGATAACTTTAGTATCTTGGTAAGAATTCTTAGTAGGTAGTATTAAAAAAGTAGGCGTATATAGTTAAAGGATGGAGAGTAGATATCTATTAGATATAAAAGTATAAATTAAGATTATAGTACAGCTCTAACATTATAGTATATATCTAAATCTATAAGAGAGTATATTCCGGATAAGTAGAAGATACTCGTAAATAATACGCTTAAGCGTAGATACGTATCTAAAATATAAAGAATTCAAAATATCTAAACTATCAAATATATAAATTATATTTTTACGTTTCTACGCGTTTACGTATAATAAAGTTATTTAGCGTATTAACGTATTCATTCTTATTTACTATATTAATAGGCTATATAAACGTCCTTTTCGTGAATTTTATAACTAATAAGGTAGGTATATTAAAGACGGGCTTAATATTCTTACTTAGATAGAGATTAATAAGCTATTAATAGATAAGGTATATTTACCGTACTAGGTAAGTAGTTCGTAGGTTATAGTCCTAGTATAATACTCTATTAGCCTTTTAAGACTAAGTAAGCGGTATTCTCTCGTTACTCGGCCTCTTATTTTAGTTATATTAGTTACTATCTCTATCTCTATCTCTAATACGGACGGACCCTAATACCTTTTACTTCTTTAGTAATTACTATAGTTCTACTAATCTATCTCGAATACGAACCTTAATACCTTTTACTTCTTTAGTTACTAGTTACTATAAGCCTCTAATTTGGTCTATACCTTTAACTTCTTTAGTTACTACGGGCTATAGACTACTATTATTACCTTTAATACAGTTTTACCTTTTACCCCTTTAATTACTACGGCTTATTAATCGATTACTATTATTATCTCTAATATAGTCTTTACCTCTTACCTCTAATATAGTCTTTACCTCTTACCTCTTTAGTTATTAAGGCCTATTAGTTACTATTACCTCTAATATAATCTATACCTTTTACCTCTTTAATTACTACGGCTTATCGACTACCTTCTAACTATCTTCTACTTCTTTAGTTACTATACCTTATTAATTCTCTTATCTTTTAATTTACTAAACTATTAACTAAGCTAGTAACTAGAGCTAGTAGCTAGAGTCCCCTACTTTCTCTAATCAAACTAAATAAAGCCTCTAGCCTCCTTGATAGAGAGAGAACGCTAGTACCTAAAGCTAGTACCTAAAGCCTTTTTATTAAAAAGAGACGTCGCCCGCCTCTAATAGTTAAATAAAGCCTCTAGCCTTCTTAGGAGAGAGAGAGGGAGAGAGAGAGAGGTCGCCCGTTTCCTCTAATAACTAAACTAAATAAAGCCTCTAGCCTTCTTAGTAGAGAGGATACTAAGAACCGAGCTACTAGTAATACTCTAATATAAAAAGATAAGGTTATCTTAAAAGAGGAGAATACTATAGGGTATAACTAAGATAAAGAGAGAACGCTATATAGTATAACTTCCTAGATAAGATAAAAGTATCTTAGAAGAAGAGGAGAGTACTATATAGTAGACGATAGAAGTAGAAAATAAAAGTAGGTAATAAAAGATATTATATAAGCTTTACTACCGGTCGAGTCTAGCCTCTAGTAGAGTATACCTATAATATTCGAGTCTATTACTACTTTCTAGTCTCTAGTAGCGTATACCTACGCTATTTAAAAGTAGAACTCCTCCTTCTCTTTTAATAGCGCGTACCTACGCTATTTAAGGGATTTCTCCTTCTTTAATAGCGCGTACCTACGCTATTTAAAGGATTTCTCTTTCCTTAATTGTAACTACCTACGCTATTCGAGCTTATTACTATACTCTAGCCTCTAGTAGTAATCGAAGTTAACTTCTAAATATATAGTAGAAGAGAAGGGCGCTATATAGTATAGATAATTAAGGTATTATATAGGGCGGAAGAGAAGGGTACTATATAGAGTAGACGATAGAGATATAATATAAAGTAGATAATTCTCGTATAGAGTAGATAACTATTATATAGAGTAGACGATTATTATATAGAGTAGACGATTATTATATAAAGTAGATAATAGAGATATTATATAAAGTAAATAATAAAGGTACTATAAAAGATAGACGGTAGAGGTATTATATAGTATAGGTAGACGATTATTTTATAAAGTAGATAATAGAGGTATCGTACAGGGCGGAAGAGGAGGATACTACCTTATATAGAGTAGATAATAGAGGTATTATATTAGTCTTTATATAGTAGTATTATAGAGAGTATTGCTCGCCTAGTAGTATATACCTACGCTATCTTAATATAGAGCTCTTCTAGCTATACTAGTAGTATCTAAGCCTATCTTCTTACAATCTAGCCTCTAGTAGCTTATACCTACGCTAGGACTCTAAGTAGTAGCGTATACCTACGCTATTTAAATCTTGAACTCCTCTATAAGGCCTCTAGTAGCTATACTAGTATCCGAGCCTATTATCTTATAGTCTAGCCTCTAGCTATACTAGTAGTATTCGAGTCTATTATCTTACAATCTAGCCTCTAGTAGGTCGTATATAGGCTATCTAAGTCTAGGACTTCTCTAGTACCTCTATAAGCCTTATATAATCTAGCCTAAGTAGCGTATATCTACGCTATTTAAGTAGGTAATTATCTTACGATCTAGCCTCCCTAATTAGCTTTTCTATTAGCCTTTCTAATAGTCTTTAAATTCAGCCTTCTATAACAATCTATAGTATTAGAGCCTAGGACTTTATAATAGTTAAGTCTCTATATCTAGCCTCCGTATCTATCCTCCGTATCTAGCCTTAATATCTAGTCTCTATATCTAGCCTTCGTATCTAGCCTCTGTATCTAGCTTCCTATCTAGCTTCCTACCTTATCTAGCTTTCTATCTAGCTTCCTATCTAGCTTCCTATCTAGCCTTCTTATTTAGTCTTTTTATTTAGCCTTTCTATATAGCCTTTCTCTTTAGTCTTTCTATTTAGTCTTTATAATTAGCCTTTACGCTTAGCCTTTCTATTTGTCTATACTATCTACTTTACTATACTATCTAGCTAAACTAATAAGCCGTTATATTAGCCGTCTTATTCGGCAGTCTTATTTAGCCCGCTAGTTTAGGTTTTATATTTAGCTTTTATATTACCTTTTATTTAGTCCTCTTATTTAGCTTCCGTATTTAGCTTTTATATTACCTTCCTAGTAGGCTTTCTATCTAGCCTAGCTATCTAGCCTTTGTATTAGTCTTACTAGAGTATCTTCCTATAGAGATAAAGTATAGAGATAAAGTATAGAGATATTACTTAGAGGAATTACTCTCGTAAGAGGATATCGCTCTTATAGGAAGGTATCGCTCTTATAAGAAGATTTTACTCTTATAAGAAGGGATCGCTCTTATAAGTAATATTACTCTTATAAGAGGATATTGGTCTTAAATAGAGAAATAGTATAAAGAAATAGTAGGGAGGATGGTATAGAGAATTTCTATAGAGAAATAGTAGAAAAGGATCCTATAGAAAAATAGTATAGGAGGATCCTATAGAGAAATAGTATAGGAGGATCCTATAGAGAAATAGTATAGAGGAGTAGTATAGAGGTATTACTATTATATAGAGGTATTACTATTATATAGAAGTATAACTATTATATAGAGGTATTAATATAGTATAGAGGAATTACTATTATATAGATAAAACTATAGAGGTAATCTATATAGAAATAGTATAGAGGAACTATATAGATGGATATATAGCTACGTTATTCTAATAATAGATTCTATTCAGTTATTTTTCTACTCTTCTATCTATTTTCTAAGAATATTATACGTGAAGAAGTATTATAGATATAAAAGTACTACCTAAGTAATATTAAACCCCTATCTTTATCGTTATAATAGTATGTTAGTAGTATAAATCTTTTATCTATAGTATTTTACGTATTTACGGACGTATTTCTATTTATATATCTTTCTATTTACTAGTTTTTCTATATTCACGCTATATATATAGCTTTTTATAATTTACCCTCTTGATATAAGTACGATCCTAGTAAGATACCTAATAAGATATCTATAGTATATTATTATAGTAAGTCTTAGAAGTATTATAAATCTCCTATAGTTAATTATAATATTTATTAGATTTTAAATAAGGATTACCTTACTTATAGTATTAGTAATATCTTAGTAGTATCTTAGAATTCTTTCTAAAGCTCTACTACGATAGTATATAGAGTTTCTAAGATATACTAGCCTACTTATTCTAGTAATTTAGGGTTTAAGACCTATATATTTCTTAGTATTTTCTTCATTTTCTTAATCTTTATATAGCTAGAATTAGGGTCCCTAAGGGGTCGGGTCGGGTCGAGTTTTAGGGGTACTCCTCTAATCTTTAGCGGAGGGGTCTAAATTAGGAATGGAGAAGAGGTTAGGTTTTAGGTTAGGGGGAGGAATTACCCCTAACCTACTAATTAGGTAGAAATTAGGTTTTAAAGTTACATGTTTTAATACTTAACCTAGGTATTATTAAGATCCAAATAGCTGGAATAATAGAGAAAATATCTATTCTATAAGTCTATAAGGTTATATAATATAAAATACCTATAGGTTATCCGTAATTAATAAGCCGTATAAGAAAGTTACGCTTTTTAGCTAAGAACCTGCCCTAATTAATTAGGTTGGGTTCGAGCGGGTTTAAGAGCGGGGCGGGGGGTCCTAGGGATCTTTAGACCCGACCCGAATACTCCTTTCTACCCCCCTATCTCTAAGATATTAGAGGATAATCCGACCCCCTAGAAACCCTATAAATTCTAGTAGGATTAGGTTAAAAGAGGCTCTCTAAGAGAGGTCTCTATACTCTAAAATCTCTTCTAAACTCTAATATAACTCTAATATAAGGAGTACCTAAGTTCTTTTAGAGTTTCTAATAGGTTAGATTAGGTTAGATATTAGGAGCTAGAATCTAAACTATTACTAGTTTAGATTTCTATAGGCCGAACCAGGTTCTAGGTTAGTTTCTAGAATATTATATAACCTAACCTGTTTTTCTCTATTAGGTATTAGATATATAGAATTATAATTTTCTATATATTTAATACCTAATATATAAAGAATTACCTAGACAATAGAAGAAACTTAATATAAAATAGGGTCTATAGAAGGTTTAGGGGGTATTTAAGGTAAGAAGAAGCCTCTCCTAGAGTTCCTACCCTAACTCTACTCTTACTAAAACCTGCCTAAATTATAAAGATATTGTTCTTAGCTAAAAAACATAACTTCTTTATATAGCTTTTACTATGTATAGACTATCTATAGTTATTTCATACTATATTACCTTATAGACTTATAGAATAGGTATTTCTCTATAATTCTAGCTATTAAGATCTTAATAATACCTTGGTTAAGTATTAAAATATATAACTTCAAAACCTAATCTCTCCCTAATTATAATAGAAGGGGCTAAAGTCTCCTCTCTAATCTATTACCTAAGCCCCTCTAACTTAGAACTAATCTACGGCGGGTTAGAGGGTATCTCTATAACCTAATCTAGGGACTATAGTAGAGTAAGCGTAGATAATAAGAGAGAGTAGTTATCTACTTCCGTCTTAAAATTCTATACTAGATAGTAAGATTAGAATTAGGTAGTTTGGATAAATATAAGTTATATAATAAAGAAGAGGAGACAAGATAGTAATAGCTATTATATAGTATATTACTATACTAGCTAGTAATTATCTATCTTCTAAAAATATCTCGTTCTATCTTTGTATAGAATAAGAGAACTAGATTATACTAGCCCGTAATTAGCCGTCTCTACTATAGAATACGAATTAAAAATAGAGAACCCTTATAAAAATAATAATATATACCTAGATTATTCTCTTCCTCCCTACTTAATTTGTACCAAGAACCTAACCTAGTTAAGGTAGATTAGTTACTTAGCTAGGCCGGGCTAGGTTATACTTAGAGTAGAAGGTCTAATCTAATCTAGTAATCTAACTTAACTTAACTCTTAACCTAATCTAACCTAGAGAAATCTAATTTATTAAAACTTCTAAGTTCTCTATTCTCTTAGACGTTCTAAAAGTATCTATATATAAATCTAGACTACTTTATAATCTAGAATTTTAGTTTATATCTATTTACTCTTAATTATAGTAAATTAGTAAAAAAATTCTAAGCTCTAGTTAACTTAAATCTATTAGGTAGTATAGTAGAACTATACTAGATACTAAATAAAAAATAGATATCTATATCTTATTTATTATCTATATATTTAATAATAGAAATACTCCTCTAGCTCCTATTTCTATATTTATATTCTATTATAATCTTATAGAGAAATCTAATAATAGAAAACTTTATCTATTACTAGTATAGATATTAGATAGATTAGGTTAGGTTTAGATTAAATTATGTCTTCTATCTTAATCTTAATCTACCTCTAATCTAATCTAGCTTATACGTAATAGAATAGGCTATATTAGGATATAATTTTATCTATATTTTATAGGGTCCCTAAGGGGTCGGGGGATCCCCCAACCCCTCGGAGGTAGGGGGGGTTAGGAGAGGTATTCGGGTCGGGTCTAAGGGTCCCTAGGACCCTCCGCCCCGACCCTAAACCCGCTAGAACCCGACCCGATTAATCGGGGTAGGTTCTTA
Organism: Venturia effusa; assembly: GCA_007735645.1. Taxonomy (NCBI): domain Eukaryota; kingdom Fungi; phylum Ascomycota; class Dothideomycetes; order Venturiales; family Venturiaceae; genus Venturia; species Venturia effusa. The sequence goes on from CP042197.1 coordinate 16,794, forward strand.
GCTAAAAAACGTAACTTTTTTATACGGTTTTATTAATTACGGACGATCTATAGGTATTTTATATTATATAACCTTATAGACTTATAGAATAGGTATTTCTCTATAATTCTAGCTATTTAGATCTTAATAATACCTAGGTTAAGTATTAAAATATATGACTTAAAAAACCCGACTTCCTCCTAATTAGCGGGTTGGGGATAAAAGCTCCCCCCGACCCGAAAACCCGCCCCCCCCCTATTTCTACCCCCCCCGCGGCGGGTCGGGGGGGTACCCTAAAAACCCGACCCGACCTAACCCCTTAGGAACTCTAATATTTCATACCTAATTAATAGAGAATTACGTAAAGAATAGGATAGAGCTAATAAAAATAGAGAACCTATATATATATAATAATATATTAATTATTCTCTCTCTCGGCTTAACTTTTACTAAGAACCTAATCTATTTAAGGCTAGTTAGTTACTTACCTAGGCCGGGTTAGGTTAGGCCTAACGTAGAAAGTCTAATCTAATCTAATAACTTAACTTGACCCGACCCTTAACCCGACCTAACCTAGAAGGACCTAATCCGTTAGGAGCCCTAATTAGTACTCTATAGTATCATATCTCTAGTCTAAGCGATATAGATATTTTGTCTATACCTATAATTTAGTCCTTTCAATAATCTCTTCTAACCACGGGAAGACTAAACCATTAGCCTCCGGATAGCCCATATGAGCCCTTTCCCTCACAAACCTCATCTCTTTAGGAGTGCCATACTCTGCAAGCAACATTGAATCTTCAATGGGCATGCATCCATCCAACATACCATTTACCAACAACAGCCTACAACATTTCTGGTCCAACATTCCATTAGTGACCAAAGAGTAGTCGTTTTGACAATTGGCGACCAGCTCGTCCCAAGAATCGTATCCATATTTGCCGAGATATGCTTCACGAAGGGAGAAGGGGTATTCGTGGTGGTGGACGTGGGAGAGCCATTCGGGACCGATGTAGTGGTGTGTCCCTTAACTAAGTTAGTGAACCGTCGAATTTGATTAAGTGTGATCAAACTTTACATACCAGCTCCATGCCCGACAGCTCCGGCCAAGCTGTTCGCGTGCGTATGTGCAAGTCGAATAGCATAGTATCCACCTGCGCTTAGACCCCATGCAATGACTTTCCTGGCATCGAATTGTGGAACGTTCTTGATATAATCCAGAATTGTTGTGAACAGTCTTTCTGGGGCAAGGGGATCGCGTTTGTTGCTTGGACAATCTGCTACACCTGGAATATCGCAGATGACTGTGGCCCAACCTCTCTTGATGAACTCGTCTGTCCTCTCGGAATTGTCGGGGCGGTGCCCGTCCAAGCCGGTTATTAGAAGAATAACAGGAACGGGATTCTCCTTGGCCGCTGTCTGAGGTGTCCGCACGTAGAGAGGGATCGAACTTCCATCGCCGTTTGCAGAGTCCTTGAAAGGGATAATCTCCTCCTGAATGGGAGCATCCCACAATTTCGTGCCTTTCAGATACGTTTCCTTCTGCGCGCTGTACGCCTTGATCTTCAGAGGTGTAGCATTGAGGTATGGAAATCGGGAGAGACGGAAGACCGTGGAAGAGCGTTTATACAGCTGAATAGCTAGAGTCTTATCGGAGTAAGAGACTGCATCTGCCTCAGATGCGAGACGTTCGGCAGTAGGGAGGAAGGCGTTACAGAATCGGTCGTCGTACGGGTCGTTGATTCCTTCTGGCATACCATTCAGTTCATGTACAGTTTCGATGGAGATGGACGTCAGGACTTTGAATTAAATGGTCGAAGATGGGTTCGAAGTCTTCGTACTTTCCGTCATGGAATCTGATATGTGAGCTATACTGAACATGATCAAACTCATTGAGGGTTTATACGGGTACACGCCAAGTTTACATGGACTACGGCGGGACAGTTGTTAGTAATTGAGATGTCTTGACATGGGTATAGATGATGGAGCAGGATTCTCACATTTGCCATCTCTGGGTCCACAACTTCTCAATCGAGTCTTGGTGACCAAAGTCTTTGAGAAAAAGATCTCCGAGAACCCAGTTTGTCATTTTGATGAAGCACTGCAAGAAGAATACTTTGTCTGCAGGAAGAGCCTGGGATATTCTGTTCGATGCCTAGTGCCCCCGCGCGCCCACGTTCTTCACGAAGACCCTGCTCGGAAAGAGGTGGGGAGCCATGTATCCAGCCTCGCTGACAAACGCTCTGTCTTGCTTACAGGCAGAAACATGGTCGCCGACACCATACATGATGTTATACTATCCGCCCATCAGAACAAACTGGCAATGGCGATGCTTTTTCTGCCCTATCAGTCCGGCGTCTATTCTGGATACTGAAAGACGGAGATGGAGCATTGTCCTCGCAAGGCTGGGACCAAATCAAATCTTTGTCCCAGCATGTCTTGCTCGATTGTAGTGGTATTTTCGGTAAGCACACGAGGATTACCACATAATCGAAGACTGGTTCTTCATCTGCCCGTCATCGGTGACCTGCATAACCAGCCTTAGCAACGGTTTATGACCGTGCCGCTCCCACTCTCTGGCTCGTGTATACCGTTCTAGAATTCCACTGCAGACCCTCGTGCGCGCGGACAATCATTTATTTAACTCTAGTTCCTCCTAATTGCGAGACCTTGCGCAGCGGAGAGGGAATGCTTGATACCTGATGAGTGTAGACAGAAGGAACGTAAGGAAGGAAATTATGAAGCTCTGTCTGTACTCAGTCCAGCGACCTCATAGCTTCCACCGACCATTATCAATCGGAGTATGATGCCCTTGGGAATATGACAGAAGAGTCCAAGATACCGGGGGCTGGAAGCTAGATGAGACATCAAGACAAGTATAATCATTGTGGGAACATAACCGCTGCACAATCATGTGAAGCTTATCATTTGCTGTCCACAGCCGGGTATTGATGACGAAAAAGCCATGATCATGAAGTATAAGCCATTGTCTCGTCATCCTTCCATTGTATCGTCGAGCCCTTGAGCGCCAATCCTTCTGCCCGTGCAAACAGAGCATGGTCCATGGTTGTATCTTATACCAATATCAACATTACTTTCTGGTATATACGTGGCGCGTGACCGGATCATTCCAGAAGGCTGAGACCAGCCTATTGCCCGTTCATCTCTTCTCATCCCACGACCACATAGGTGTGCTAGGTTGATGGCTGATCCATGTAGTCAGCTGCAGGAATGCAGTCTTACTGGTGTAGTGAACAGGCGAATGTTGTGATTACAAACACCAGCATAATGCTTGGTTCCGAGTCCCGGTTGCGGTGGTCGTTGCAGTCGTCCTGAGGAAGTGCTTCACGAATGCGAAGCCCACGAGGTTTTGACGAGGGGAGATCATGAGAGCCTTTAATTCGTTTCAATGTGTCGAGAGCGCACTGCAGCCTTCCTGCTTATCATACTGTCGGCTTAGCAATATCTCATGTGACGTGGTCAGTGGTCTTGTTGGTCCGGACGGGATGTTGTTCTTATTTGGGGTCCAGAGGTGGCTGGACAGGCTGGCCAAAGTCAGTGTTCCGTCACCGAGCGGCTGCCGCCCTTCCAATATGGATGTTCTTTTGGCGCACGGCGCACGCCCCAACCTGAAGATCAGCGCGTCACTGTGTACTGTCCTTCTGAACCTTGTACTCTACAGAGTCTACACTGCCATTGGACATGGAATGACGCGAAGACTGGTCACTCAACTTACACAGCTCGTTGTATCGCGTTGCCAATCTCAAACAGTTCCCAGCCTCGCCAGATGCTTCACCATGTCATCTAGGCTCCAGGAACCGCGCATCGAAAACATCAGTCCAGTACGTACCATGGCGTCTCTGGACGCTGGAATTTCTTCTTTCTAACAGCCATCAGCTACCCTCCGACGAGGCGAAATGGATCGAGTTCCAGAGGATCGACTGGACCGACCAAGAAGGCAAATCAAGAGTCTGGGAAGCAGCCAATCGAAAAACCCGAGGCTCCAAAGGCATCGATGCCGTTGCCATCGCGCCGATTCTCCTCCACCCCTCCAAACCACCTTCCGTCCTCATCATTCTACAGTATCGCCCTCCCGTACAAGCAACATGCGTCGAATTCCCAGCTGGTCTCATCGATGGAGATGAGACTCCTGAACGTGCTGCATTGAGAGAGTTGAAAGAGGAAACAGGTTACGTAGGCAAGATTATTGAAATATCTCCGACCATTGTCAGTGATCCCGGTTTGGCTACCGCAAATATGCAATTCGCCATCGTTCAAGTCGAGCTCGAGGAAGGAGACGTGGAGCCCACTCAACACCTTGAAAATGGCGAGCACATCGAACGAGTCGTCGTGCCGTTAGATCAGTTGTATGAAAAGCTCATGGCATATTCTAAAGAGGACGGTAAGAGTGTCGATGCAAGGTTGTTCCATTGGGCTGCTGGTTTGCATTTTGCGAAGCAAAATGCAAAAAAGTTTGGCTTCATGCAAGGTTAATTTGCCCAACCCAACAACTCGATAACAGCTCTTGATGCTGGAAGTGCCCATGGTCGTCTCAAGAAGCTGGCCGTAAGCTCGAACTTGATAAAAGGCAACAGTACATGATCAACGGAACATGGACGATCGCTGCATAAATGGCGCGATGGCAGGCTAGACACTATGTTAGTGGACACCAGGATTTTTCACCCTGCGCGGAGAAAGGATCAAAATCTCTGGTATATGAACAGATGGGATCACGAGATATTACATGGCCGAGTCTGCAAAATAGATCAGCGGTTAGTATTATAACCGCTGGGTTATTTAACTCGAAATATTTCGGGCCCTTCTACGGTCGTCTCCCTCCAATCGTTTTTCGCACACGCTGAGTGCAACGATTCTGACGGTACCTTGTATGAGCTCTAATGTAATCTCGTATAGGTACCTCTACGGCGGTATAAGTTTGTTACGCTTAGGCCACTATTACTATATATATATATATATATATATATATATATATAGTATTTTTAAATATACTTGATTTAGACAAACTATAAGCTATCTTTATATCTATTACTATAATTTAGTATTAAATTCTTTAATCTTTAAGCTAAGTCTATAGAATATTTGATATTTATTCTATTACGTATATAGCCTTAAAATTTGTTATTATTTCTCTAGATCTTAAGTATCTTTAACTTAGCCTCTTTTACTACTATAGCTATACTACTTTATATAGTCTTATAATAGTTACTAATAATATACTAATAATTCTTATAAAGGTTAGAGTTCCTAAGGGGTTAGGAAATCCCCTAACCCCTTAGGGCTAAATAGGGTAGAAGTAGGGTCCCTTAGAGATTAGAGAGGGTTAGGAGAGGTATTTAGGTCGGGTCTAGAGGTACCTAGGACTCTCCGCCCTAACCCTCCCTCTAATAGAATCCGCCCTAATTAATAGAGTTGGGTTCTTAGCTAAATAACGTAACTTTTTCGTATAGTTTTATTAATTATAGACGATCTATAGGTATTTATATTATATAAACTTATAGACTAATAGAATAGGTATTTCTCTATAAATCTAGCTATTTGGATCTTAATAATACCTTCGTTAAGTATTAAAATATATAACTTTAAAAATCTAATCTTTCTCTAATTGGCGGGTCGGGGGTAAAAGCTCCCCCTAACCTAAAAACCTATACCTCTATTTCTACCCCCTTCCCCCCCCTTACGGCGGGTCGGGGGGGAGAGTACCCCTAAAACCCGACCCGACCCGACCCCTTAGGGACCCTAGGTAGAAGAGGGTAATTAAGTTAGGTTTAGGAGTCCCTAGAAGCCTCTATCCTAACCCTAAACCTAATAGAACCTACTCTAATTAATTAGGGTAGCTTCTTAGCTAAAAAACGTAACTTTTTTATATAGCTTTATTAATTATAGATAATCTATACGTATATTATAGTAGGTAGCCTTATAGACTTATAGAATAGTTATTTCTATATAATATTAGCTATTTAGATCTTAATTATATCTAGTTCAAATATTAAAATATATAATTTTAAAAACCTAACTTTCTCTAATTAGAAGAAGAGGGGGCTAAAGCCTTCCTCTAATCTAAAAACCTAACTCCCTCTATTCAGCCTCTATCCGCGGCGGGTTAGAGGGTACTTCTATAACCTAATCTAACCTAATCTCTTAGAGACTCTTATAAAGGTACTTTTATAAGTAAAGATCTAGAGAATTTATTATTATTAGTATAAATTTAATACTTAACTTAAGAATCTAGTCTACTATTAGATAGTAAGCCTTACTATATAAGCCTCTATTTTTCTTAATAATAATCTCTTTTCAAAGAATTAAGGCTCTAAATCTACTATATATATAGAAAAAGAAGGTTTTAATACTTTATAATATAATTAAAAGTATAATTTACTACCCTCTATCAAAATATAGTATTTTTTAGTATTAAAAAAATCAGAAACGCTATATCTCTCTTTTTAGTTTCGCGTTTATTATATAAAGATAAAATCCTATTAAACGGCTATATTATATTCTAAGTTGGCGGTTACACTTATAATATATTAAAAAAAGATAGATTATCTATCTAAATAAAAAGCTGTAGGGATTTAAAGTTTTTTTAGTTATTCTTCTATAATTATATATATAGCTATAAGGGGAGTCGCGCTTCTAAGTCTTTTAGGCTAGAGGCTACTTATCTCTTTTTATATACTCTTACGTACTCTTTCTTATAGACTTTTTAGTATAGGTAGTATTTAGCTCTTCTTACTCTATTAATTACTATTTTCTTTACTAGCTTCTTACCCTAGGCGGCGCTTACCTCTCCTTACTCTCTTCTATATAGTCTTACTTTTAAGCTTTTTAGTCTAGGTAGTACTAGTTTCTCCTTACTCTCTCGATTACTATTTTCTTTACTACCTTCTTAGTTTAGGTAGTACTTATCTTTTCTTACTAATTTGATTATAATCTCTTCTATTAGCCTTATAGTATAAGTACTTCTTACTTCTTCTTATAGTATCTTAAGCTAGCGTCTTAGTAAAACTATTAGTTACTACTCGCTTATACCCCGTCGCTCTACTAATATTATTACCTATATAGAGTAGTAGTTAGTAGTATAGAAAAGGGGGGAAGAAAGTTATATTAATAGAAGAGTAGTTTTTTTAACTACTTATATCCTATTATAATACTATTGTCCTTCCTTATATATAGAAAGAAGAGTACTATTAATAGACTAGAGGTTTACTTAACCGCTTAGATTCTATTATAATACTATTGTCCTACCTTATATATAGAGAAGAGAGTACTATTAATATAAGAGTAATTATCCTAACCGCTTATATTCTATTACTATACTATCGTCCTTACTTACCTAAAGAATAAAATTAAAGTTCTTATATAAAGAATAAAAGTCCTTATACTTTCTAACCGTAGAACTAGGGTCCCTAAGGGGTCGGATTATCCCCCGACCCCTTAGAGGTAGAGGGGGTAGAGGTAGGTACTTAGGTCGAGTCTAGGGGTCCTTAGGACTCTCCGCCCCGACCCTAAACCCGCTAGAACCCGACCTAATTAATTGGGGCGGGATCTTAGCTAAAAAATATAACTTTTTTATCTAGTTTTATTCATTATAGACGATCTATAGATATTTTATATTATATAACCTAATAGACTTATAGAATAGGTATTTCTCTATAATTCTAGCTATTTAGATCTTGATATTCCCTAGGTTAAGTATGAAAATATATAACTTAAAAAAGCTAACTTCCCTTTAATTAGTAGGTTAGGGGCAAAAGCTCCCTCTAACCTTAATAGGGTCCCTAAGGGGTCGGGTCGGGTCGGGTTTTAGGGGTACCCCCCCGACCCGCCGCGGGGGGGGTAGAAATAGGGGGGGGGCGGGTTTTCGGGTCGGGGGTTTTACCCCCGACCCGCTAATCGGGGGGAAGTCGGGTTTTTTAAGTCACATGTTTTAATACTTAACCTAGGTATTATTAAGATCTAAATAGCTAGAATTATAGAGAAATACCTATTCTATAAGCCTATAAGGTTATATAATATAAAATACCTATAGGTCGTCCGTAATTAATAAAACTATACGAAAAAGTTACGTTTTTTAGCTAAGAACCCACCCCGATTAATCGGGTCGGGTTCTAGCGGGTTTAGAGTCGGGGCGGGGGGTCCTAGGGACCCCTATACCCGACCCGAATACCCCCCCCGACCCCCTCTGCCCCCGAGGGGTCGGGGGATCCCCCGACCCCTTAGGGACCCTAAACCTTAAAACCCAACCCTCCCCTATTTAGCCCCTACCCGCGGCGGGTTAGGGAGATACCCCTAAGACCCGACCTAACCTAACCCCTTAGGAACCGTACGTAGAACTATTATTACGTAATTAAATCTATTAAACTCTTTATTATTATTTATATTTATATAGCTACTCATTACAATATTACTCTTACTCTTATTATTATTATTATTATCTTTATTCTTACTCTTTTTACTCGAGTATAAGCTCTCCTTACTCTCCTTTATATTCCTATACTTAGAGCCTAGTATAGGAGTAACCTAAATATATATTATAATATAACGGCTTATAGTAATTTAGTTATTTATATATACGGCTACTTACTTCGTTATAATCTTATAGTTAGGTAAGTAAATAATAATCTTAATCTCCTTATTATTATTGGTATACTTAGTCTTATAGCTACTCTTATAGTCTAGAATAGTACTAGCTACAAACGTACCTTTATAGCTATTATAGCGGCGAATAGCGTATAAGTAGGTAATTAGGTAAGCGGTAGCCTTAATAGTAATATAAGCGTAGGCGTTAATAACTCTTAGGCTAGTAAGACGGTTAGCTATAGTTATAATTTCCTATATAGCCCTAGAGCTAGGTAGGAAATCTCTTATAAATTAATAGGCGTACGCGCGTACGACCGCTAGTTCCCTCTATAGTACCCTATATATAATCGTCTATCTATATCCTAAGTCGTTACTACACCTTAGTCTTTTTTTTACTAGATAACTTTAGCTCTATATATTAAATTAGTCGTTATAAAGAGCTATAAGGAGGCTATATATACTTCCTATATAGAAACTATAGCGCTTATAGTATCCGCCCTATCTATAGTTACTATAACTCTTATATACGTAACTAGTTAAGCTATAGTAGCCTACTAGTAGGCCTTTACTATTTTTATAGTAGATATACGTATTATTACTATAGTTAATCTTATCTACGCGTATACAAAGGCTTATAGAAACGTTATAGTTAGTATAACTAAGGTTATAGGTACGTTTACTTATAAGCGTAGTATTATAGAAGATAAGACGGTTACGAATAGGATATTCTATAATATCCTTTTTATATATTATCTATCTACCTTTACCTACCTTTCTTATCTTTACGCGCTATATCTTCTCTTCTATAACGATAGCCTTATTATTCTCCGTTACTACGTTATAGTTAGTATATACTATCTTATAGTAGTAATAGTTTGCGAGGGAGTATAGGGTATTCCGTAGTAATATAAGGAGAGTAGCTCTAAGAAGTAAGATATAGAGTATTACGTAGTAATATAAGATAAATAGCTCTAAGAAGTAAGATATAGAGTATTACGTAGTAATCTAAGAAGGGTAGCTCTTAGAAGTAAGATATAGAGTAGTACGTAGTAATATAAGGAGAATAGCCCTAAGAAGTAAGATTAGGGTTCCTAAGAGGTCTGGGGGGTACTCGGGTTAGGTCTAGGGGTCCCTAGGACCCCTCGCCCTAACCCTTCTCCTAATAGAACCTACCCCGATTAATAGGGTCAGGTTCTTAGCTAAAAAACGTAACTTTTTCGTATAGTTTTATTAATTACGGGCGACCTATAGATATTTTATATTATATACCCTTATAGGCTTATAGAATAGGTATTTCTCTATAATTTTAGCTATTTATACCTTAATAGTACCTATATTAAGTATTAAAATATGTAACTTAAAAAACTCGACTTCCCCCTAATTAGTAGATCGGGGGTAGAAGCTCCCCGACTCGAAAACCCGCCCCCCCCCCCTATTTCTACCCCCGCAGGGTCGGGTATCTCTAAAACCCGACCCGACCCAACCTCTTAAGGACCCTAAGTAAAATATAGAGTAATATATAGTACTATAGAGAAGGTAGTAAGGAGAGCTAAGTAATATATTCTAAAATTTAAGTACGTAGGGGTATAAAGAAACTAACTTTTCTTAGTTTTAATAGCGGCCTTATATAAGCGTAGGATATTAGTTAGCTTATTAAATAGCTTACTACTACTACTTATATCTATAGAAAGACTCTTACTTACTACCTTACCTATATATACTAGATAATCTACTACTATAGCCTCTACTACTATAAGTAGGTGCGACCAAGGTCATAATATTTGGAATTAATATTAGTTAGAATATATATATACGGAGGGTATATTCGCTTCTACTTAAAAGGTAGAAAATATAATTAAAGGTAATAAGTTAATAGGAATCTAGAAGTAGAGAGTTTAAGTAGATATAGAAAACTATTACGTATAGACTATATTATAGGAGTATATATAAACGTTTTCTATACTAGCCGTATTAATAGAGATTACTAGCTTATTAAATTATTATATTAATACTTACTCCGTATTTATTACTAGGTTTACCCCGTATATTTACTATTTATTAACTTTAGTACGTTTAATAGTTATACTTCTAAGGTATAAGAATGTAGTAGTATACTATAGTATACTATATATATATAAATATATATCTTGTCTTAAATTATATATATATAAGATAAAGAATTATATTATCCCGCCGGATATAGCTATTAACCATACATTCCTTTACTATTTACTATATAGATAGGCCTATATAACTTAATTATCTCGCCTCTATAGTAAGAGTATATAATCTTAAGTCTTTCTATTAGATATCGCTTAAATCTTATAGTTATAAGCCTAGATTACTAGATGTTACTTAAACTACGTAAATACCTACGTACTTCGTACTTAAGTAATTAGAAGCCGTAAAACCCGACCTTATATCCCGATACCTACGGCGTTAAAACTAACGAAATAGCTACTATAAGCCTTAAAAATAAGCTAGATTTAAGCTAGATAGACTCTTAAAAGCCTCTTAATAGAGCTAATAGCCATTATATAAGTCTATAAGGTAGAAATCATCCTTAATAACTATATAGAATAGAGATGTTTTATCTAGATTATATAATAAGAAGCTATAGATCTCGACGTATAGAATTACTATAATCTATTATATATAACTTAACCCTAGCTTATTAGGAAGCCTTAAAGGCCTTAAGGCCTTACTCTAGAGATAGATACTATAATAGTAAATATCTATAGAGTACTACAAGATAACTATAGTTTTAAGCTTTATAAATATAAGTAAATAGCCTTAGAGCTTACGACCGTAAGTAAAAAGATACGTAATAGTATTATACTACTAAACTAGGATACTATAAATAGCGCTACTATACTATAGGATACTCTTTATAAGTTAAAGGAGCAATACTAGCCCTTAGATAAAGCTATCCTACTAGATTTAAAGCTAAAATAGAATTAGCTAGTAAATAGTAATACTAAAAACTAGGACTAGAGGACTATATTAGATAAACTTAGTATTTAGTATAGTAAGATAGTAAAGAAAGATATAGTTATGTTTTAACTAGTACCTAACTCCTCTAAACCTACTAATAAACTATTTATTATTAAGGTACTAAATCTCTTTTTCCGAATTAACCGTAATTACGCAGATACTATACGGGTAAACCTTACGGATCTAGTAATCTACCTTTATAATATCCCCTCGCTTATTATAGACTTTAGAAGTTATATAAATATAAAGCTACTATACTGGCCCTAAGGCCGTAACAATATAGCCTTTTATATAGATAAGGAACCTTAGTTTTAAGGCTAGGGTAGAGGAGGAAGCTATAGTAACATAAACGGCCGTAGCCGTAGAGATAGCCGTAGTAGGAATAGTCGCTTAAACTTAAATAAAGGAATTTGCCTATATAGTATACCTTATAAAAAAAAGTAGCTATTTAGGTACTACTATAATCTTACCGCTATAGAAGACGTATACCGTATACTAGAGGGCTTTAATCTTAATAAATAAAGGCTTAAATAGGCTAGAAACAGCTTTAAAGATAACCGTATAAAGAAGCTATATAATAATAATAAGGTAAAGACCTTATAATAAGAGAGAGATAAAGTATTACTATAAACTACTATAAACTATACTTAGGGTAATAAGGATTACTCTATCTTTCTCTCTATATACGAAGGTAGCTAAATAGAGGATAATAATAAGGACTTAAGCTATAATTCTAGCTAGATTAGGACGATATATAACCCTTAAATTTATTAGCAAACGGCTCAATTTAATAAGTTTAAAACGACTTAAATTAAGTCCATTAAAGCGGCTAAATTTAAGTATAAATTAAGTACTAAGGCCGTATAGCTAGTTGATAGTTAGTTTCTAGATATACTAACTATATTAATTCCTACTATATTCTAATCGTTACTAGATATATACGCTAGCATCACGCTAAAATATAAAAAAGATACTCTATCTTAGTAAAATAAAGCGCTTTTCTACGAGATTAATATGCTAACTTACGAAAATAAGAAGGGGTTAGTATATTTAATAGAACTAATGTTCGTAGTAGCTCCGGAAGTTAATCTCTATAAATATTTTAATCTTTTTAAGGCTAACTGCTACTATACTAATAAATCTATAGTATTTAGTATAGAAACTTAGCCTAAGCTATATTACTTTACTAATATATAGATTCTTAATAGTAGTAGTAAGAGATATATCTATAATAGCCCTCTCCGTAATAATTACCGGTAAACCCGTAAGGCTTCTATAAATAGCTATATCCGATATAGTAATACTAGATACCTTATTAAAAGCTACGTTTTAGTTATTCTTAAGGTACCTAGGGTAAATAGGGTAATAGCCTTAATTAAGGTAATAGATATAGTACTATATCCCTACTTCCGTACCAATCTTATTTTATACTTAAAATAGAAAGCTAAAGATCTCTATCTTATTAGGCTATTTAGTAGCTACTTCTACTATAAAAAGGACATTACGAAGAAGATCTTTATTTCTTAGAAATATCGTAGTTACTAGTATATTCAATTCAGCCCTCCGATAAGCTATTAATATATACGAGATCCTCGTAAAAGTAGTACATTTATAACCTTAAAATCTACGTAAAATAAGGTTTAAACGAAGCCTTAAAAAGTACTTTAAAAGATACTTACTTTAACGGTATCTTCTAATAAATAGTACCTCCGCTTTAGCTACTCTAGTAAGTCTACTATATAGTATCTCGATATAGTAATTTAAGGTAATATTATCGTAGATAATTAACTCTTGAACTATATAGTCTATCTAGTTTTTAAGGCTTATTAAGTTATCTCGAGATCTTCATTTAAAGAGAGACCCGCTATATAGCCGTTTTAGAAGATAGACTTTAACCTTATCCCTATACTAGAAGCCTATTATAGCTATAAGTATATAAGCTACCTTTATTATAAATTTGGCCTCTTCTATATAGTATTTACTTACTAAAAGAAAAGTAGTTATATAATATCCTTTCAATATATTATAGTACTTATAGGTAATATCAATGACCAAGAAATTAAGATCTTTTAAACAGATAGAGAGACTTTATTCGGAAAGGAAACCTTTAAAGATAACTTCTTTTAGAATACTATTCGTACGTACGGTATTATTATATAATAATCTACTCCTTAAACCTAGGCCTAAAACGGAGAAGCCGAAGTTATTAGAAGATACCTTATTAAAAAATTACGCTGTAACTATATTTAGAGTAGCTAACTATATAATATATAGCTAGAGTATACTATAGTAAGTATAGTTTAGGCCAACAGATTACTAGTTAAAAAGTACGGATAGAGATCTCTATATAAAGTAGTTAATAGCTTTAAACCTATAGTATTTTATTATATAGTTTATAGTTTTAAAGCCTATATATTCAATAAGGTAATCCTAAGACTTTAACGCCTAGAACCTCGTACTTTTATCGGATATCTTATAGGTTATAAAGAGACTAATATTTATAGAGTTTAGCTACCTTTATAAGATAAGGTAATTCGTACTAGAGATACAATTTTTAATAAGGATAACTACGTCTATAACCCGGCTAAATTAGATAGCCTCATTTTGTATAATAAGGCTATTTAGTATATACTTATAGTAACTCTCTCTTAAGTTATCGAAGAAGATAACCTTATTATCGATATCTTTATATCTAATATAGTACTAGAAGATACATCTATTAAAGAAACTAAACCCGTAGTAAACAACTTAATTTTCGAAGAAGATACAGTTATAATTAATGAATATAATACTATAATATTACTACTAAAAGTACTAGCTTCCTTAAGGGGTAGTAAGGTTACTATAATACTAAAAGTAGCTTTAAAAGTAGCTTTAAAACTACTATTATTACTAACTACTATACTATAGAGGAGCAACTAGAGTACTTATAGTATACTAGTAAAAATACTAGATCTCTCTAACAAATCTACTTTTTATGCTATAGTTATAGATAATAAAGTTATATATCTAAGTATATTCTTAACCCTTATAAACTCGATAAAGTAATACCTAGATAGCCTACTATCTCTACTAAATATAATTAATAAGGCTAGAAAGCCCTCTAGTTAGTTAAAATAGAAGGCCTTATATATAGATAAACTTAATAAATTAAAGTAAAAGGGTATCTTTAAATAAGTCTCCTTTACTAGGGAGATAACACTAAGACCTATACCTTTAAGATAGGTTTCTAGCTATAAATTCGACTCAGATAGCTACCTCGTACGTTATAAAGTACGGCTTTATATAAGAGGTAATAGGTAGCTACTTAATAGCCTTAATACTTATATAGCTATACTTACCGTGGAGGTAATAAGGTTCTTACTAGTACTTACGGCTTACTTTAATCTTAAGGCTTATTACTATAATATAGTAACTATAGTTTTAAATACCGACCTTAATAAGAAGATCTATTTATAATCTCTACTAGGCTTTGGACAAGGCGAGATCTAGAGATTACTTAAGGTACTATACGGCCTTAGAAGATTATCTTATTTATAGTATAATAAGCTATCTAGATAGCTTTAATCTTAGGGACTTTATCCCGTTCTAGGTATAAACTATATATACTATAATTAATAGCTTATTGTCTTCTTTTTCGTAGATAATATTATATATCTCTACCGCAAATATAACTAGGGCAAATTTAATATATTTAAAGCCGCCCTTATAGCTAAATATAAGCTTCGTATTATAGGTAAGCCTTACTACTTTCTTAGTATTAAACTAACGAGAAACCGAGTATTAGAGACCCTCTAGATATACTAAAAAGACTATATCTCTAAGGTCTATAAACGATTTAAAAGAAGCCTCTTTAAGTATAAAGTTTATATACTATTACCGAGCGATTTCTTAAAGCTATATAATAGCTATGTAACAGCCTTACAAATTACCGAGATATAAGAAGAAGTAGGAAGTATAAACTATACCTTATATATTATACGATAGGAGATAGCCTATACTACTTCCTTATTAGCTAAATACTAGCTTAATCTATTACTAGAATACCTTAAGGCCGTAGATTACTACCTTATCTATCTCCGGAGAACCTCTTATTATACTATTAAATATAGTAGTACTAGAGCCTTAGATATAGATTAATATATCTCGTTTATGGATATTACTATAGATACTTTATTTATAGATAATATAACTACTAGAAAATCTTATTAAGGCTTCTTCCTTATATACGCCGGTAGTACTATTATATAGAAGGCTAATAAGTAGCGTACTATAACTACCTTAAGTATAGAAGCCGAGTTACTTACGATATTTTAAGTTGGTAAGGAAGTCCTATAGTAGAAACGCTTCTTTTATAATATCTACTTTAATCTTAATAAGGCTATAACTATCAAATACGATAATCTTTAAACTATTAGATTACTTACGGAACCTACCGTTTAACTTACTACTAAACTACGCTATATAGATATCTATTATTACTAGCTTTATTAGGAGATTATAAACTATAGTTTTAGTATTAAGTACGTACTAACTAACGCTAAAGTAGCCGACTTACTTACTAGAAATAGAACCCGCTAAAAATACGAGGAATTAATTAAGTAGGGATATATAGTTATTAGTAATAGAGTAACTACCGTACGAAATTAATACTATAATATATAACTATAGCCTTAGCACTTAAGCGGCCGTAAAATTAAGTAGTTTTAAGTAGTTATAAACGGCTTAGATTAAGCTTACTAAGTATACTAAGTTAAGTTAATTACCGTACTTTTTACGGTAAATATATTATACGAATACGATTAGCGTATACTAGATAGCTATAGCTATACTATCAGTTTTTTATTATTTTATTAGTTATTATATTCCTAAATTGCACGGAACTATAGATATATAAATATACTTATTTTATAAGGTACTTTATATATAGATTTCTAGCTAGCTTAACAAGTTAAGGCTTATTAAACTAAAGGAGTATATAAGAATATAATAGTATACTATAGTATACTATATATATATATCTCGTCTTAAGTTATATATATAAGATAAAGGATTATATAATCCTACCGGATGTAGCTGTTAACTATATATTCCTTTATTGTTTACTATATAGATAGGCCTTTAAACCTTCATTATCTCGCCCTTATAGTAAGAGTATATAATCTTAAGTCTTTCTATTCGATATTACTTAAATCTTATATAAGGCAATCTACTAAATAACGTACATAGATTCTAGAAATATTAGTTTTTAACTTAAGTTATTCTTAAGACTCCTTATAATACTTTAAATAGACTTCTATTATATAACTTTAAAAAAAATAGTTCCAGTAGATAATACAGGAGGCTAACCTAAAATAGAAGAATAGATAATTAATTTCTAGGAGTAAAGCCTAATAGATATATAGTACTACTAGATAAAGTTAAGGCCTACTTTACTAGCCTCTCTCTCTAGCTTCTTTTATTTTAACAACCGATTAATTATCAAGTTTTATCTATATAAAAAGTCTACTTAAGTATATTAGTAAGTATTATAGACTATAATCTCTAAGCTCTTACTCTATAGAAGCTTATATTTATTAGTACTAGATATAAGATAGTTAATGTACTTAGTATTAATAATTCTATATAATAACTTAATTTAGCCTTTAAGTTTCTACTTTATAACTTTAGTCTTCTTAATCTCCTCTTTCTTCTATATAATACAACGTCTTTTAGCTTTTACGTAACTATAGAAGGGTATCTATTATATTATAGAGAGTATAGAATTATAAGCCTAGTCTATATAGGCTAAAATACTATATAGAGTACTTATATAGTAATATCTAGTTCTATAAAACTGTAGAGAGATTTTATTATATTCTATCAAGATTATATTATCTAGGAAGCTTGAAATCTACTCTATATCTTTTTTTATTACTCTTCTTTAGATTATTAAAGGCTAAGCTACCTTTAGTATAGATCTTTATTTATATAGATTATATAATAATATAACTTAACTATTAGAAAGTAAAAGTTACGTAACTAGGGCTTCGTTATAATAGAATATCTAGTCTTTTTATCTATATTTCTTTACTAATATTTAATTATCTTACTATTACTAGTATTACTAACTTAATTTTAGAGTTTCTAAGAGATTAGAGCCCTTCCTAGTCTCTTAGAGTTAGAGAAATTAGAGAGAGTATTTAGGTCGGGTTAAGGCCTCTTTTAGAGCCTCCGCTCTAACTCTACCCTTAATAGAACCTATCCTAAATATCAAGATAGGGTTCTTAGCTAAAAAACGTAACTTTCTTATATAGCTTTATTAACTACGAATAATCTATAGATAATTTATAATAGAAACTCTTAAAGATTTATAGAATAATTATTTCTCTATAATTCTAGCGATTTAGATTGTAAAAGTTCCTAGATTAAGTATTAAGATATAAAACTTTGAAATCTTATTTCTACCTAATTAGAAGGTAAGAGGTAAAAGCTCTCCCTTATCTAAAAGCCTAACCTCTCTATGTTTAGCCCGACCCAGTCTCTTAGGGACTATATTTAGTCTACTACTAGATAGTTAGTAAACTAGAGGTTATGGTCTTATTACTATAAGAGAAGATATTACTACTAATTTTCTTTTCTTTCTATACTTAATTTAACGCTTCGTAATTACGTTATAATTCTCTATAGTATAACGAACTAGGCTATTAATCTTAAGGTAAGATATCTACATCTTATTATTCTACTTTACTAATATACTCTATCTACCTTATCTCCTATATAAATACCTTACTCTATTACTACGCTAATAGCGGTACTATACTATTATATAGTACTTAAAATAGGGTAATTAGTAAGATACTAATCTCTAGTATCAAAGAACTTAGAATTAAAAAAAAGCTAGAGAACCTCTCTATATACTAGAAGACTTTAGTTAGGCCTATATAAAAGACTTTAAAGCTAATAATAAAGTAAGTAGTCTAGATATATCTATTAAATCTATATATTTTATAGTATTAGAAGATAGTTGATAGTAATATACCGTAGATAGTAGAACTTATAGAATAGATAATAGCTATTTATAATTTCTTAATACGTCTTAAATCTAGTAGGAGATAAGTATAGAGAATAAACTATACCTTAGCTATATTATAAGTTATGTATATTACTTAGTAGGTAGATATAATATTTTAGAGAACAGTAA
Organism: Venturia effusa; assembly: GCA_007735645.1. Taxonomy (NCBI): domain Eukaryota; kingdom Fungi; phylum Ascomycota; class Dothideomycetes; order Venturiales; family Venturiaceae; genus Venturia; species Venturia effusa. Next base: position 35,548 of record CP042197.1, read on the forward strand.
ACTATTCTTTTAAGAGAGTACTATAGTACTTATTAAGTAATATTAATTTATTTAAAAGTAAAAAAGATAGAATACTTAGAAGATAATAGTAAAGGTAAAGAGTAGAGCTTATTAATAGCTATAGCAATCCTACTAATATACTAAATATACTATTTTTGAATTAAGTATACGTAATTCTTTAGTATCGTCTCTTTTACGTAGTATCTTTATAGTAATCTTGAATTATATCTATTTAATCTACCGCTCTATATTCTCAAGATTAAGTTTACCTAATAGAATCTTCTTAAGCGCTTTTTTCTAGGTAGTAGGCTCTAGATTAGATCTAGAGGCTTCTTCTTAAGTATAAAGAGAGTTATATTATATTATAAACTTATTTATTACTTAGAGAATGTTAGACGTAGCTATTATTATTAGTTTCTTAAGACTCTTTAATTAGCTAATTCTTAACGTTCTCTTACTTTTAGGGCTTCTATTTATTATAGCTAGCGTATTATATACGTTTAGCTAGAGTAGAGCTTTAAGTTAGAAGGTAATAAGAAGTTCTATATACTATTAATAACGTTAGATATACAAGCGCTTTTTTTAGCTCGATAATAGATCTAGTAGGCGGTTTAGACTATAAGTCGATAGATATAGCTTCTAATCTTAGAGAAAGTATAGTATTTATTAAATTAATGACTTACAATAATACTACGCTTATATTTCAATATGTTAGGTAATTTTAGTTAATCTATCTATAGTTATATTCTAATATTAATCTATATAAGAATTACTACGCTATAGCCTATACGTAATAGACTAATACTACTTTAAAGATAGAGTCTAGCTAGTAACTAGTTCCTAACTCTTACTTTTTTATTTACCTAACTTACTATATATAGATATATATTTATAAAAAGGCTAGTAATAAGCTTGGTAATCTAAGAATCTAGTATATATATCTAATAGTCTTGCTCTAATAGCTAATAATATCTAGTAGTTACCTTCTTTTCTTGTATCCTAATCTTAGCTTTATCTATAGCCTTCCTAACTAGTAACTATATCTCTAGGGTTTCTAACGGATTAGGCCCTTCCGGGTTAGATCGGGTTAAGGGTCGGGTTAGGTTAGGTTATAGAGTTAGGTTAGACCTCCTACTCTAAACCCGACCTAGCCCGGCCCGGCTAAGTAACTAACCCGCCTTAAACGGGTTAGGTTCTAAGCGTAAACTAGGCGGGAAAAGAGAGAGTAATCTATATATTTCTATATCTAGAAGGGTTTTCTATTTTGTTTAAACTCTATTCTATTCTATACGTATTTCTATATCTATTAGATATTAAATATATATAAAATTATAACCCTATATAGCCTATTATATTACGTATAGACCCGATCGGGTCGATGGCGGGTCGGGTCTTATAATATTCTAGAAACTAACCTAGAACCTAGCCCGGCCCTATAGAACCTAAACTACTAAAGAGTTAGGTTCAAACCCCTAAAACCCGACCCGACCCGACCTATTAGGAACCTTATAAATATCTATATAGTCTTATTAAAATCTATCTTTATAATTAGATCTAAATCTTCTTCTAGAGAAAAATATTATTACTTTAAACTATTACGGCCGCAATAGCTACCATAAAAGATTCTATAGATTTTGATATAATAATTAGCCTACTTATCTAGTAGTATATTAGAGGGAAGAGGTAAGAGCGTAATATTACTCTATAAAGTAAAGAGAAGCGCCGTAATAATAAAAGACTTAAACTAGCTTTTATCTATCTATCTACTTTTAGAGTTTTATCTAGATAAAGATATATCTACTAATCTAGAGATTTAAGAGTAGCTTTATCAATAATCTAATAATTAAACTTTACTTTATACTTTCTTATTCTACTCGAATTCTAATACTATAGTATATACCAAAATAAACCTTAGGTAAATATAGTATAGATCGTAACATTAGAATTATATTTTATATTGAAAATTACTTACTTAATTTCTAGCAGTTCTAATAAGATAAATATCTATATCTTTTAGAAAAAACTTTTCTATGTCTTTACTTATATATAGTTAGCTATAAATTTTAAGTATAAAGCTTTATACTATATATTCTTATACTTTTCTATAAATCTATACCTAGACTATATATCTAGTTATTATTCTATTCCCTAGTCTCTTTCCTCAAAAGTACTAAGTTAAAAAAACCTTAATTAGTAGACTAGCTAATATAGTCTTCAACGCTATAAAAAGAAAAGACTATAAATTTCTCCTTCTACCTAGAAGGTAAGTACTAGATATAAAAATATAGAAAAAGCTAGTCTAGATTATAAATAGCTTATGTTAAGCTTCTTTCTCTAAATACTCTTAGGTATATTAACCTTTTAATACTTAATGAATTTATTACAAAAACAGATAGGTATAGTATCTAGTCTTTTATATAGCTTAGTTAAGAGACTACTATACTCTAAAGCTAAGGTCGATATAATTAGCTACTTATCTATATAATAATCTACTAGTATAGTTAGAGTGTCTTAAGAAAGGTAAACCTCTCTAATAGAAGCGAATTAGAATAGGTTAGAAAGAGAATTTAGAGTAGAGAAAGTCTTTTCTAGGCTCTCTATAAAGTTAAGGGTTTGTTTAATCTTTTAGAGTTAGAGGCGGTTAGGAGAGCTTAGAGACGGGTTTAGATTAAAGAAAGTCTATTCTAGGGACTTCTTTCTAGCCTCTCTCTAATAGAATCCACCTTAATAAATTAGGGCGGAGGCTTAGCTAAAAAATCTAACTTCCTCTTATAGTTTTACTAATTACAGATAATCTAGAGATATATTATATTAAACGATATTATAGATATAGAGAATAGATACTTCTCTATACTTCTATAAATATATAAGTATATTTTACTAGATCTACTAGACTCTAGACTAATCTGTTAGATCTAGCTTCTCTAACGGTTATAATATAGTCTATCTAGCATAAACATTGTCTTAATCTATTCTAATCTACCTATCCTATATATTTCAACGCTAAGGAGTTTAAAGAAATCGATAGTATAATAGAATATACTTAGAGAGTTTCTATCTAGTGGATATAGAGTATAAGGGGGTACAGAGAAAGAAAGAAGAGATATAGAAAGATAGAAAGAGACTTTATAGAATACTTTACTCTTTTATTATAACCTCTTACTATAGTATATTAATGTTATCTTAAATACGTCTATATAAAAATATATACTTTACTACTCTAGCGCAGAGAAATTTTTTAATATATATATATAAATATATATAAGCTATTATTCTAGGAGATAAAAAATAAGCACGCCTTAGTTCTAAGCTAAAATTAAGTAAAATTAATATTCTTCCAACTATAACTTCAGCTATACTTTATATATATACTAGATATTTTTAGCCTAGATAGGTCTTTATACTATACCTATTATCTAGAATTAGAAAGATATAATACTGATTATTACTTCTCTTATTCTTATATTTATAGTAATTACAGAGAATAGTAAGCTAGAGATAAAGCCTATAGATATATTCTATTTATTATTGGTATTAATTATATGAGTTCTTATTACTCTCTAGTTATAATATAGATATATAGATTACTACTTAGTAGGAACTAGTACGGAAATTAGAAAGAAAAAAGTTTATATTTTTAGTCTAAATTTTATTATTTTTAAAGTCTATAAGAGGTCAAGGGAGCCCCTAAGAAGTTAGAGTTAGAAGAGATTAGAGAAAGGTATTTAAAGTAGAAAAGACGTCTCTTAGAGGCTCCTATCTAATACTTTCTAAGTTAAATCTACTTTAATAAATAGCGGTTACGTTTAGAATCCCTAAGTAGGGTCTCTAAGGGGTCGGGAGGGTATTTAGGTCGGGTCTAGGGGTACCTAGGACCCCCCGCCCCGACCCTTCCCCTAATAGAACCCGCCCTAATTAATAGGGTCGGGTTCTTAGCTAAAAAACGTAACTTTTTCGTATAGTTTTATTAATTACGGACGACCTATAGGTATTTTATATTATATAAACTTATAGACTTATAGAATACGTATTTCTCTATAATTCTAGCTATTTAGATCTTAATAATACCTACGTTAAGTATTAAAATATATGACTTTAAAAACCCGACTTTCCTCTAATTAGCGGGTCGGGGGTAAAAGCTCCCTCTAACCTAAAAACCCGCCCCCCCTATTTCTACCCCCTCCCCCCCACAGCGGGTTAGGGGGGTACCTCTAAAACCCGACCCGACCCGACCCCTAGGGACTCTAGTTATATTTTAAACTAAAAGACGTAATTTTCTATAGAGTTTCTAGAGAGTCGGGTTAGGTCTAGTCTAAATAGAAAAGAGTCGTTATTTTAGATTAGAGTAGAAAGTTAAGTCTAACCTGTTAATTAGGGGAAACTAGGGTTTTAAAGTTAAATATTTTATTATTGAAACTAGGTCTTATTAAGATATAAATATTTTAAGTTATAAAGAAATATCTATTGTATAAGTCTATAAGGTTATTTATTATAATATATATAGGTCGTCCGTACCTAATAAACCCGTAAGAAAAAGTTAACTTTTTTAGCTAAGAAGCCGCCTAAAATAATTAGAGCAAGTTCTATTAGAGGTAGATTAGGAGAGAGTCCTCTAGAAGAGGTCTTTTCTCCCTAAAACTCTAATCTTAAAAGTACTCTTCTAATCTCTTAAAGACTCTAATTATTTATATAGTCTTAGTAGTTACGGATGATCTATAGGTATTTTATAATATATAACTTTATAGACTAATGGAATAGATATTTTCTATAATACTAGCTATTTAGATCTTAATAGTAGCTATATTAGTTATTTTATTATATAACTTCAAAACCTTTCTTTTTCCCTAATTAGTAGGTAGGAAGTTAAGACTCTAATAAACCTAAAATTCTAACTCTATTCTCTTTTACTCTGATCCGCGGCAAGTTAGAGAGTATCTCTAAAACTTAATCCTCTCTCTCCTAATCTCTTAGAAACTCTATTCTAACTTAACTTTAATAGAATTTACTCTACTAAAATAGAACGTAGGCTTAGTTAAAAAATATAACTTTTTTATATTATTATAGTAGATACAGCCGATCTATATATATATTATGCTTAATAAGTTTATCGAATTATAGAAAAGATATTGATCTATACTTCTAGCTAATTAGACATTAGAAATTTCTAGCGTAAATATTAAAATATATATCTTTCGTCTCTAAATTCTCCATAATCTATAGAATAGAAATGAATTTTTTCTACTAATCTAGACTCTAATTCTTCTCCTTTTCTATATACTTCCTCTCTATAGCTAGTTAGGCAAGTATCTCTAGACTCTAACTTTTTTCTCTCTCTCTTAATCTCTTAGAGATTCTAAGTATAAATTCTTTAAAGTAGTAAGAAAGATAATAAGTATATAGCTAAGTTGTACAAAGTTAAGTTCCTACTTTTTTTTATTTATCAATAATAAAATCTATAGATTATTGTTTCTAATAACTAATATAATAATAGATCCTAGTCTTTTTCTACTCTAGAAACGTACTTAAACAATATCTTTATATAGATTCTATAATAGTTATTTTCTAGCTTATAATTATCTAAATAATAATCTGAACTAGGCCTACTATCTATAAGTTAGGTAGCTATAATGAAACTTACTCTTATATTAGTATATAGAGAATTTCTAAAGTCTATTAGCTAGGTAATAGTATCTACTAGAGCCTCTATAATAAAGTATCCTATAATACTAATAATAGAATATAGGAGTAAGAATAATAGTAACTAAAGAATTCTTTAATAAGATTTAAGCCATTCTTAAGTAAAGAACTATTGAATTTTAAATAAGCTAGATTTAGGTAGGTTTTACGGTATAAAATCTAATCTACTACTAGTTCAGATTTTTAATAGACTAGATTAGGTCTAGAGTTAGTCCCTAGTATATTTCTAAGACCTAAACTAGAGGAAATCTATTATATTTATTTATATAACATATTAGGTTATTAAAAGTTATAAGTTTACATATCTTAAATTCTTATTAGATGAAAAAAGTTATATAGAATTTAACTTTCTAGGGGGTTAGAGAGATCGAGTCTTAGAGATATACTTCTAATCCGCTTTATATTAGAGTAAAATAGACCGTAAAGTTAGGCTTTTAGATTAAGGAGAGCTTTTACTTTCTATCTACTAAATAGAGAAAAGTTAGAGGCTTAAAGCTCTTTATTTTAATTCTTAATCTACGTATTATCAAGATTTAAATAGCTAGAATTATAGAAACTATCTCTTCTATAAGCGTATAAGGTTTTATATTATATAGTATCTATCTACAATAAATAAAAGCTTATAAAGAGAATTGCGTTATATAGCTAAGGACTTACTGTAATTAATTAGAGCAGGTTCTATTAGAGGTAGATTTAGAGGATAAGCCTCTAGAAGAGGCTTACTCTAATCTAAATACTTCTTTTAATCTTCTCTAACTCTACAAAACTAGAGAAACCCCTAACCCCTTATAAACTATATAGAATTAAGTAGAGTTAAATTAGAATATAAAGCTTTTATAGATATAATAAATTAATAATATATTAGTTCTTATATCTTCTTCTTTCTATTCTATACTAGAAAGTTCTAGAACTCTAATCTATTATAGACGCGTTAGTTACTTAGGTAGACTAGTTAGATTAGACTTAAAGTAGAAACCCTAGAGTTCCTAACAAATTAGGTGCCCCTAGATTAGATTAGGTTAGACAAAAGATTAGATTAGGTTAAATTATTAGATTAGGTTTAAAATTCTACCTTAAGCCTAACCTAACCCGGTCTAGCTAAGTATCTAGCTTACTTTAAATATATTACGTTCTTAGTATTAAATATAGAGTCTCTAAGGGGTTAGATTATCCCCCGACTCCTCGAGGGTAGGAGGGGTAGAGAGAGGTTACTAGGTTAGGTCTAGGGGTTCCTAGGACTCTCTACCTTAACTCTAAACTAGCCGGGACGTAACCGGATTAATTGCGGCAGGTTCTTAGCTAAAAAGCGTAACTTTTTTATATAGTTTTAATAATTATAGATGAGCTATAGATATTTTATATTATATAACCTTATAGACTTCTAGAATAGGGATCTCTCTATAATTCTAGCTATTTAGATCTTAATAATATCTAGGTTAAGTATTGAAATATATAACTTTAAAACCTAACTTCTACCTAATTAGTAGGTTAGGGGGTAATTCTTTCCCCTTACCTAAAACCTAGCCTAACCTAATTTGAACCCCCCCCCCCCCGCCGAAGGTTAGGGGGGTATCTCTAAAACCTAACCTAACCCAACCCCTTAGAGACCCTTATTAAATAAGTAGTAAGAGAGATAATAATCTAAATATTATTATATCTATTAAGGTTTTCTATTTTCTACTAAGTTTACTCTATTCTCTAAGTAATTATATATTTCTTAGATATTATATATATATATATATATATATTTATATTTATATAACGTGTTGGCTAGATTAGATTATAGGTAGATTAGACTTAAGATAGAAGATCTAATCTAACCTAAATCTAATCTAATCTATCTATAACCTAAACCCGTAATAGGTTAGGTTTTAACTACTAAGACTTAACTTAGCCTAATCTATTAGAAACCCTAAAATATCTTACCTAATTTAATAACCTAACTTAATTTAATTACTAGTCTAACCTAATCTAATAGAATCTAGTTTATTAGAAACTCTGAAAACTCTAATTTAGCCAGCTATAGCTATCTATAAAAGTATAGTAGAAATTACGTAGGAATATTCTAGAACGTATAGAAATATTAGGGAACGTATAGAAATTATAGAATTAATAGATATTTAATGGAGAGTATAGATATTGGATAGTAGGTATAGATATTAAATAGAAGGTATAGATAGGTATAATTTATATATATCTTTTTTTAAAAAAAAGGTTCCATATATATCATGATTTTCTATCAATTCTAACTTCATTTTATAAAGTATAGTAATTTATATTTATTTAAGTATTTGTAATAAGCGTATTTCTTAGAAGATAAAATTATAGACTTATAGAGCTAGCTTCTTACTCGCTAATCGTATAGCTTACTTAGTAAGCCGATCTTTAGCTATAATATTATAAAGCCTAGAAGTAAAAAAAGATAAGAAACTTAGACTAAAGAATTTGATTCTCTTCTCTCTACTTTCTATAATGGTTCCTACTAACTAATAATCTGAATATCTTAATAGTAGCTAGATATACATTTATACTTACGTAATCGATACTTATAATGTATAAAATATATCTATAGCCGTTACTTCTAGCTTACTTTCGTCTAAAACTATTATAAATATAAGAATAAGAGCCGTAGTAATTGATATTATATCTTACTAATCCTAGGCTATTAAGATAATTTAGGAATCTATCTAGGCTAAGACTATCTAGTCTATATATTTAGTATAGCTATAGATATAGTAAGAAGAAGATAATTTTAGCTTAATTTTAGCTTAAAACTAAGGCTTACTTATTTTTTAGTTCCTAGAATAAGGGCTTATATATATTTTAAAATTTTTATCCGTACTAAGATAGGAAAGTATATATTCTTACGTATATACGTATCTTAGACGGTGTTAATATAGTATAGGTAGAGATTATAATAAAAGAGTAAAGTATTTTCTAAAGTCTCTCTCTCTCTTTCTCTCTTCTCTTTCTCTCTCTCTCTTTTCTTTCCCCCTATATCCCTTACCTATATACCTATTAGATAGAAACTATTTAAGTATATTCTATTATTTCATAGATTTTATTTAATTTCTAAGTGGTAGAATATATAGACTAGCTAGATTAGAGTAGATAAAAAGAAAGTATTGAGACTAGATAGACTATATTATAGCTATTAGAACTACTAGAACTACTAGAACTACTAGAACTACTAGAACTACTAGAACTACTAGAACTACTAGAACTACTAGAACTACTAGAACTACTAGAACTACTAGAACTACTAGAACTACTAGAACTACTAGAACTACTAGAACTACTAGAACTACTAGAACTACTAGAACTACTAGAACGGCTAGAACGGCTAGAACGGCTAGAACGGCTAGAACGGCTAGATAAGATATAAATCTAGTAGAAAATATAAAACGTACTTTTATAGACGGCTTAATATTTATTAGATATTTAATTATTTAGAATTTAGAAGCTATATTTACTAAAGAAGTATTATATTACTTTAAGTAAGTTATTAGTATAAATAAATTAATTACTTTTCTTCTATATTTTAGTTACTTAATTATATAATACGACGTAATACTAAATTAACTACTTAATAAAGCTTAGAATAAGCTTATTAATATTATCTATATATTAATAAAACGAATAATTAAATATACTACTAGTAACTAGATCTAGAGAGTAGAAAAAGCTAATAGTTAGAAAGTAATAGAGATCTCTATTTAGGAAATAGAGAAATCTTTTAGAGTAGAATTTAGATCTAGTATTACTAAGTATATAGAAGAATCTCTCTTAGTCTTTATTAATATTCAGAAGATAGGTAAAAACTACTACTTTTTTATAGTTATAATTATTAAGAAATTATAAGAATCAATAAATGTTTGTTACGTACTAAATTAGAATAATAATTGGATTAATACGTGTCGAGCTACAACACGTGCGATCAATTGTTTGAATGAAGTAGTAGAGATGCTATTAAGGATGAATCATTGCTAAGATTTGCTCGATGACGCTAGTATCATCTGCTCGGGGAGAATATCCGATGAAGATAACTTTCAAGCATCATCGGTCGTGGCATTTCTCTGTGGAAGTGTGTACCGAGAGGAAAGCTGGAACCTCGACTTTCTGCATCGCACTCGGCCATGTAGCTTCGAAGCACAATTGCTGCTTGTTCGCTTCCTCATCTCCTCGCCTCGACTAAAGTTCAATGGACCCACTTGGTATGCCGATCATCGCAAACTCACCTCTTTTGGCTTGGCAGTCGTCAGTATATAAATCTTCCTGTCAGCTATGTGCCTATGCTCCACATCCCCTTCTCCGCCTGGCCCTTCCCTCTCCCGCTCCGCGCGTGCTTGATCAGAAGTGGTATTGCTGAAGGCGCAAATGACAATGCTTTACTCAAGAGAATACAGATGGGACTCTGAGCCCAAAGGATGGCGTCAAAATAGAAACGCGCAACCTTTCAGGGGCATGATTCATGATGTGAGGAGGAGGTTGCCCTGGTATTGGAGTGACATTAGGGATGGATTCAACTATAGGACTTTTGCGGCGACTGTGAGGATGTATTTTGTGAAGTAAGTTCAGCGCTCCCTGTACTTGTGGTTATTCATGAGCGTGAGCTCCGAAAGAGACAGAACGGCAAAAAGAGGGCTTCATGGGAGGAGAAAGCTGATGGGCTAGAACTTGGGAAGAGATGGATTGGTTGGCAAAGCGAATATAGAGAAATCATCGCAAACCCTTGGAGCATAGTAAATGCTGACAGCTTCACAGTTTGCTGCCGGCGTTGGCTTTTCAGCTGGATATGAATCACAACACTGGAGGATTCTATGGCATCAATGAGGCCCTCTTCTCGTCCGCTCTCGCCGCCGTGGTGTTCAGCACCATGTCTGCGCAGCCATTAACCATTGTGGGCATTACGGGTTTGATTTCTTTGTTCAATTATACCATCTACAACATCATCAAATTGCATGATGTGTCTCTGTATCCTGCTTTCATGGTATGTTCCACTCGTATCAAGTCGAGAAGCTTGCTGCTGACGAAAAATAGGTGTGGGTCGGCATCTGGTCAGCCATCACACATTGGACGACAGCCATTTTCAATTGGTGTGATTACATGCGCTACGTGACCGACTACTCAAGCAACACGTTCGCTCTTTATGTCGGCACAATTTACATCAGTAAGAGGTATCCCGTGACTGGTCTCGCTCCACTTCTCACCATATATCCAGTAAAGGGCGTTGAAGAGCTCTCGATCAATTTTTACGACGATAGAATAACAAATGGCTTCATGTCAATCATGGTCGGGATCCTCTTTACCCTCACGGTATATTTTTTGGAGAGAATTCGCAGCACAACGCTATTCACCGAAGGTATTCGAGAAGTGCTCTCAGATTATGCTTATCCTGTAAGGCTTCCGGCTGGCATCATAACTTAACGCTGATCATGCTTCAAGCTTGCAACAATTTGGTGGACGGGCTTCAGCCACATTCCAGGAAATCTCCGCCGCGTCCATATTGAGTGTCTACCAATAACAAGATCCTGGTATCCTACCGTTCCTCGGCCATACATTTGGCTGGTCGAATTCTGGAATCTGCCTGTGAAGTGGGTTTTTGTCGCCCTCCCGATAGGAATGCTCGTAACGCTTCTTTTCTATTATGATCATGTAAGTCATTCTAAGCCATGATTCGCATAGCAAGGCTAAATCTCCATTAGAACCTTTCATCTCTCACGGCGCAAGCCCGCCGCTTCCCTCTTCGCAAGCCTGCGGGCTTTCATTGGGATTTTTTCCTCCTAGGCTGGACCACCGCCATCGCCGCCATCGTCGGTCTTCCCTTCCCCAACGGTCTCGTCCCGCAAGCACCCGTCCACACCGACGCCTTGACAACATACAAGGACGAAGTCGAGGTTATCAATACTGCTGATGGTGAACAAATCTTCAACAAGAAAACGATTTCGACACATGTGACCGAACAACGCATGTCCCATTTTCTTATGGGGCTGCTGATCATCGGAACAATGACAAGACCACTTCTCGTTGTACTAGGAACGATGCCTCGGGCCGTACTATCAGGCGTTTTCTTCATAGTTGGCTGGGGCAGTATTGAAGGTAACGCAATCGTTTCAAACCTCCTTTTCTTGGTCACCGAACGACGCTATATACAACCCTCGAATCCTCTACTCAGGATATCGAGGAGAAGAATTATGCTATTCACAAGTTTTCAACTTCTCACCTGGGCCGCCTCGGTGGCGATAAGTCAGACAATTGCTGCCATCGGCTTCCCGGTCATCGTAACTGCCTTAATTCCTTTCAGGGTCTTCGTCATCCCTAAGATTTTCGAGAGATGGGAGTTGGAGATCCTTGATGCTTTGACTGCGGACAGTGAAGTTGTACTTGCAAGCCTCGGCGGGAAACCAACCATGAGAGAAGATACAGGTACAAAGGGTACCGATCAGGGTGGTCTTTCCAGTGTAGAAAGGAAAGACAGCGAGGCTGATGGGAAGTACGCGGTTTAGATGGGCGGCAATGAGGGGGCGTGATAGAGAAAGCGGTACGCGGGTGATGAGGGCGGTGATGGTTTAGAGCCTGGGACACGCAATAATTAATGAGAGTTGGAGTTGACTACAAAGTAGGATAGACACGTAGACTAAGAGGAGCGGATAAGTTGATAACACGGAAAGGCAAAATCAAGAACAGTTACCTTCGCGGATTCGTAAGTGCGGCTGTACGGGCCACTATTATTAATTACTATAGTGTTCTTAAATGTATTCAATCCATTAGTTTATAAGCTATTTTGATAATAATTACTATATTTTAGTATTAAAGCATTTACCCTTAAAGCTAGATCTTTAAAATATCTAATATCTATACGCTATAGTACTAGTTTATTAAGTTCTATATAATTATATTAAAATAAAGCTATCTTTATTTCTACTTACTTAATTACTATAGCCGTACTACTTAATATCTTTTTCTAATAGTTATTAATAAGACGCTTCTAATTAGTAATTCTTATAAAGATATTTATATAAATATAGATTGAGTAAATTCTTTAGTATATCTTTAAACTTAATACTAAATTTATAAATCTAGTCGACTATTAATTGTTAAGCCTTAAAATAAATATCAATATTATTAAACTTCTATAATATAATTAAAAGTATAATTTGCTATACTCTATTAAAAGTTATTAAAATTTAGGGTCTTAAGGTATTAAAGAATCCTAGTAGTACTATACCTCTCTTCGTAGTAACGCGTATATAGGGTAGAAATAAAATTAAAATAAATAGCTATATAGAGGTCTAAGTAGAGTCTCTAAGAGATTTAGTAAGGTTAGGTTGTAGAAGTACTCTTCCGACCTACCGTAGAGGGGTCTAAATTAGGGGGGTCTAAATTAGGGGGGTCGGGTTTTAGGTTAGGGAAAGAGAATATCCTCTAATCTACTATTTAGGTAGAAGTTGGATTTTAAAGTTATATATTTTAATACTTAATCTAGGTATTATTAAGATCTAAATAGTAAGAGTTATAGAGAAATACCTATTCTATAAGTCTATAAGGTTAAATAATATAAAATATCTATAGATTGTCCGTAATAAATAAAACTATATAAGAAAGTTACGTTTTTTATCTAAGAACCTACCCTAATTAATTAGATTAGGTTCTAGCGGGTTTAGAGTTAGGGCGGAGGCTCCTAGGGATCTCTAGACCTAATCTAAATACTCTTCCTAACCTCTTTACCCCTAAGGGATTAGAGGATTCTCTAACCTCTTAGAGACCCTAGGTCTAAGTTAGTACTCCCTATTTTAATATATCTAAAAATCCTAATAGATTATCTAACTAAATAAAAAAAATTTAAAGATTTAAAAATATTTTACTCTTATAATTGTAATAAGGGCGTAGGATCGAATATTATAGTTAGTACGCTCGTAATCTAGAGTCTAGAAATATTAAAATCTAGCTACGTTTAAGCTATACTCGAGCTATACTTAAGGGCTAGATAGATAGCTAGTATATACGCTAAGTTAGAGTTAAAGAATATTAAAATAAAATAATTTTAAGCTATACTACGTATACCCTAGCTATACCTAGTAAGCGTAACGTAGCCGTACGAGCTATATTATATAACTTTAAGGTTATATTATATAGGGTAGAATACTTTTATAGATCTCAATAGTCTAAATCTTACCTATAGTTCTATAATATTACTTACTAATAAATATTACTAAGAAGTAAAGCCTAATAGATATATAGAACTTCTTAATAATATTAACTTATTTATAAGTATTAAGACTCTATAGTTGCTAGTAATATAGAAATAGAAGGTCTAAGTATATATTAAAGCTATACTAGATAAAGTCTAGGCCTCTTTTACTCTCGTCTCTCTCTAGCTTATTATATTTAAATAATTTCTTAGGCGTAAGATACTATCTTTATAGTATATCTATTCTAGTACGTTTATAAGTATTATAGATAAGAATCTCTAGATTCCTACTCTCTAGAAGCTTATATTCTTTAGTACTAGAGATAAGGTAGTTTACTCTCTTAGTATTAATAATCTAGAATAGATTCTTATTCTAAGATACTAGTTTCTATAGAGTCCCTAAGGGGTCGGATTGGGTCGGGTCGAGTTTTAGGGGTCCTACCCTAACCTTTAGCGGGGGGGAGTCTAAGTTAGGGGGGGGTCGGGTTTTAAGTTAGGGGGAGGAATTACCCCTCGACCTATTAATTAGGTAGAAGTTAGGTTTTAAAGATATATATTTTAATACTTAACCTTAGTATTATTAAGATCTAAATATCTAGAACTATAGAGAAATACCTATTCTATAAGTCTATAAGGTTATATAATATAAAATATCTATAGGTCGTTTATAATTAATAAAATAGTATAAAAAGATAACGTTTTTTAGCTAAGAACCCGCCCTAATTTATCGAGTCGGGTTCTAGTAGGTTAAGAATTAGAGCGGGAGGTCCTAGAGACCCCGAGACCTAACTTAAATACTTCCTCTACCCCCCCTACCTCTAAGAGGTTAGAGGATAAACCGATTCGTTAGAGACTCTAAGTTTTACTTTAAAATCTTACTCTTATAAGTCTTCTCCTTCTTCTATATAAGAAAAGATCTTTTAACTTATAGATTACTATATAAGGCCGCCTATTATATAGTAGTAAAGACGGGATAACTAGGCTAATATATAGACTTTAACCCCGGCTAGAGCGCTTATATAGTAGTATCTAGATCTACTAAACTATATAGATATTTTATTTTATTCTATAAAGATTATATTATGTAAACGCTTTTAAAGCTACTTAATATTTCTCTCTCTTTTATTAAGATCTAGCTTCTTAATATAGATTCTTTAAAGAGCCTTTAAATAAGTTATAGATACTAAATCAATACTAGAAGCCTTATCTATACTAGAAGTAGAACTTTATAGTATATTATAGACTTAGAAGACGTTTAATAGCTTTAACGCGCGGCTATCTTTTATAGTTTAATAAGATTTATCTATTACCTAATTAGCGGCCTTAATCTAAGACTACTACTTATACTTACTCTAGCTAGTAGCCTATATATAGTAAGATAATAATATATTAGATACTTTATAAAGGGTAGGGTTCCTAACGGGTTGGATTAGGTCGGGTTTTAGAGGTTAGAACCTAATCCTTTAGTAGTACGGGTTCTACTAGGCTAGGCTAGGTTCTAAGTTAATCTCTATACTATTTTAAGACTCGACCTACCTCTAACTCGATTAGGTCTATACGTAATATAATAGGCTATATAGGGTTATAATTCTATAAATATTTAATATCTAGTAGATTGAGAAATACGTATAGAATAGAATAGAGTCTAAATAAAATAGAAAACCTTTATAGATATAACAATATATAGATTATTCCTACTCTCTCTACCTAATTTACGCTAAGAACCTAACCCGTTTAAGGCGGGTCGGTTACTTAGCTAGGCTAGGTTAGGTTAGGTTTAAAGTAGGAGGTCTAATCCGACTCTATAATCTAACCTAACCTAATAATTAACTCGACCTAACCTAGAGGGACCTAATTTATTAGAAACCCTAATAAAGATAACGTCCTAAGCTATAATAAGGTATATTTAAGTATAGTCTTAAAGTAGTTACTATTAGCGTAATTCTAAGCCTATTTATATAGTTTTTAGACTTAGTTAGTAGTAACCCTAGAAAGTATTATAGTAATAATAGAGAAAATTAGTTTATTTTTGAAGTAATATATAATAATAGTAGAGTTAGAGATAGAGGCCCGTATAGCCGTACTTATAGATCTATAAAGATAGTATACTATCTTTAATCTTAATATATCTCTATAAGTATAATATTACGGTCGTTATCTAAGTATTATTTAAGAATAAGTATTTAATATAATTACTTAGGTAATATAACTACTAAAAGAAGCTATAATATCTTTACCTAATAGCTATAAAAGAAAGAGATATATACTATATAAGACTATAGACCGTAAAAATAACTAATTAGTCTACGCTAGAAGGTCTTTCCCCGGTTAGACTCTTATAGAAATAAGCCTAACTAATAGAAAGCGTACTAGTAGAATTGATAATAGTAATACAAAGTGATGGAGCCTTTCGTTATTGTTCTATCTTACCCTCTTAGACGGTAAGTCGTTATCTCCTACCAAGGATTTTTCGATCTGGAATTGGTCAAGTTTTTTCCTGGCAATCATATCAATGTTGAAGAAGATGTGCTCAAAAGGTCAGATTGAGACTTTGAACGTGGCAGGATCACAATCACGAAATACAAATGCATTACTGGCATAGTCAATTCAAGCCCCCCTCGTGGCCGTCTTCATTATTATGTCCATCAGGAAGTCATGAGAAAGAACAAGGAACATGGTTGCAAGCGCAGTCGTACATGTTCGAAAGATTTGACCACTCCGATCCATCATCAAATTGCTAGTTCAGTCGAGTTTTCGATTATGGCTGGCACCTTAATGATGAGAGGGTACTCGTAGGTTCCTTCTTGTAGCGCCTGGTCTGGGGCATAGAAACGTACCATGAATGTCAGCTTATGGTCGGAGGTGTCAGCAGTGAAGCTATACTCACAAAGCATGTCGAATCCAGGTTGATCTGTAGGAGATGGGAGCCAGCTGCATGAGTTTTAGCCTTATCATTCCATATCGAGTAAATTGCTTACTTGGAGGTCCAGTTAATCGGTGGTTCGGCAGCTTGGACGAGAATCTCGAAGACCTTATCAGAGTCCGAGCCATAGATTGTTTCTCCGGCAGGATACGTCAGGTTTAAGCGATCTCCAAGTGAATATCGGTCAATCGAGTTCTTAACGAGATACCCTTGCTCGTTATACATGGTTAGGCTCCAAAAACCACGATTCTCAAGCGGAGGCTTGCCAGAAAATCGGATAACATATGCTTCGCCCCTTGAAAGGGTGAAATCTATAGTCTACTCTGGGTAGATAGCCTCCTCGACCACGAGCGCGAGGTAAGTATGAGATCCAATGTATGCTCCTGCGACGTAGTCGTTGCCGTAGACTCCAACGCTAGCGGGGTTAACCATGGTCCAGTTATTGCTAAGAACGACGGTAGAGCTGTGGAGGGACGGCCAGTCCTCGATGAGCTTGCTAGCGATACTGCCTGCTTCGGTAAGGTTCACACACTAGGGTTTTTGGTAAAGCCCTCCAGAGAGGCCCGCGATGGCCAAAGTCGTCGGGAGAGGGGCGGTGTTGAAGGTGGTGTTAATAAAATGTGCGGTGATGGAAAGAATCCTCTCAGTCGTAACGTTGGTCGCGGTGGTGAAAACACTTGCAGTGAGAGCAGGGCCACTAATCAAAGCATTACGTGGAATTGGTGTTACTGTAAATCCTTCTTGGACAGCGCCAGCTGCGACCATATCTTCACTGCCCTTGAGGACTGTACGAATGAGTAGGACGCCTATCGGATGGGGTGCCAGTATACTTCCAACATAATCAGGAACATTGCCTAAGGGAATACTCCTATCTGCCGCGATGGATTGCCCTAAAGTGAGAATATACTTTCCCGCAGCACTTGATTTGAGGGCGCCAAGATTGAGGTAGTTATCACCGTAACTATTCGAGGTTAGCTGCATCAGTCATACACGAAGTCCACTTGATTTACGCCGTGTAAAACGCAGCACTCCAGTATCTATCCGACCCGACCTCCAGGATTTTGATCTCAAGATCGCTAGCACCGATATCGTAGCTGACGGACGAGTAGAAAGTATCTACGTTTGGTCTAACCACGGCCGTACTGGAGGGGTCAGATAAAGTCGTGATAGTGACCATTCGATTCGCAGCGACCGCCTGGTTGTTGAATAGCTTTTCGAAAAAAAGCACGGGCAGTCCATACTGCCAGTATTGTGGTTAGTTGCCCCATCGATGAATCGGATGCGCCTTGCACTGACTTGAAGCGCAGACACTGTTGCAGCCTACTCTGGACATGTATCCTGACAAGCTATAGGCACAACGAGAAGCCCAAGAGCGGCAAGTAAAGTCAGAACTCTCAGCATCATGAATGGTGCTATTCAAAACGTAAAGATAGTAGGAACGAAGAGCGGGGCAATATCAAAGAAGGAAGTTGGCCTCTGCATGTCGTTGGATGAAGGCTTTTGAATAGAAATGCCCTCCGTGGGCGTCCATCTCGTCACCTGCCTACAGAGCGAAGATTGGCTGACAGTCATGGGCATGGAGCGTACACTAGGCCATAATGAGACTGCGCATATATATAGGTCGAAGACGTAAGCCGCAGTTGAGGAAACTGTTGTTTGGTGGTGAGGCAAAGGAATTGATGCGGCCAAGGAGAGCTGATGTCAGCTGCCAAGTACGGAAAGTCTTCGGGCTACTCAATCTCGGCCCTCAAACTCGGATGATCCGTGTATACGGGGTTAGGAGATTATTGTAGCGTAGTTACTATGCTACACCTATTTTATTAGTATAATAAAGATTCTTCCTAACGGCTTATATACGTAGTATTAACTATAAACTTACTACTATTACTACTTTCTAATTGGGCCTATATATGAAGTCGTTTATTATTATAATTACTTAATCTCGTCTTAATTACTATATTAAACTACTATTTATACCGTAGTCTCTAGTATAGCCGCCGTAGCTAGAGTACTATAGAGACTCTAATTAACCTAATTACCCCTAATATTAGTATTATTAATCTCGATACGGATTCCTCGTTACTAGATATTATATAGCTATATAATATTATAGAAGAGTCCGTAGTAGCCGGATCTAAGGCGGGCCCTTCTAAACTACTATAAGATTTATATCTTTTAAATAATACTTAATTATAGCTACTAAATCGTATATTTAAGGCTTAAAATAAAGCCGCCGTAGAAGCTATCCTCCGCCCTAAATTTAAACCTTACCTAGATCTAGCCAATTACCTTATTCCAATAGTTAAAAAGAGATATAAAGCTATACCTATAATATATTTATTCCCTCCGCTATTTATTAGTAAAAAGCCTTAGATAGAGATATAATCTCTTAAGGATAGCGTAGATTTACTATAAAATTACGTATTTTCGTAGGGATTTAGTATAGTTATTATAAATAAGCCTATAGACGGTAGTTGGCTTTAACTTTACTATATTTACTACGGTAATAAGACTAAAAACTACCGTAAACTACTAGCTTATAAAGACGAGAAGATTAAGCGCGATAGCTAGGTAATTAAGAGGTTTTAAGAGTATATAATCGTTAGAAAGTCGAGTTACTTATAGCTAGTAAATATATCTCGAATATAGAAGTAGTAAAGGTACGGTAAAGATAAGGATAAATATACCTTCCGGGTTACTTATTACGGCCTTAAAGAGGAATACTTATATTACTATTATATAGCTCTAGATCCGTTTATCTATCTCGAATATTAGTACCGAGATAAAGATAACTTTAAGGCTATCTAGATAGCAAGATAGTTTACTAAAATCTATATAAAATTTTATAATATTACTACTTAATTATAGCTTTAAGGCTACGTCCTACGTAATATAAAGTCTTACTATAATATCTATACTAAGAAATAGGATAGATAGCTAGAGAACTTTATAGAAGGTCTCTTTTATCTTCTTAAGTATTACGCTACTAAGAATATAGAGGGCTTTAAGATCTACTATTAAGTACGATATTTGTATATAATAAGCTCTAAAACTAGTAAGGCCGTAGTACGTAATATTAAGTAAGTTATATAGTAGATAAAGCTTTAAGAGAAGTTTACTATTTGCTTTATTACCGATTTTTACGTATATATTAATAGTACCTTTAATACTAATAAGTAGGGCCTTATATTAGGTTTAGCTACTAGCGTATTATATATAGGGTCCCTAAGAGGTTAGGGTCGGAAGGGGTATTCGGGTCGGGTCTAGGGGTACCTAAGACCCCCTACCCCGACCCTCTCCCTAATAGAACCCGCCCTAATTAATAGAGTCGGGTTCTTAGCTAAAAAACGTAACTTTTTTGTATAGTTTTATTAACTACGGACGATCTATAGGTATTTTATATTATATAAACTTAGAGCCTTATAGAGGGGTATTTCTCTATAATTCTAGCTATTTAGATCTTAATAATACCTACGTTAAGTATTAAAATATATAACTTTAAAAACCTAACTTTCCCCTAGTTAGAGGGTTAGAGGTAACAGCTCGCCCCGACCTAAAAACCTGCCCCCCCCTCTATTTCTACCCCCCTCCGTGGCGGGTCGGGAGGGTACTCCTAAAACCCGACCCGACCTAATCTCTTAGGGACCCTAGTTATATACGGGTAACGGCTTCCCTATACTATAATCCTAGATAAAGTTAGAGAGCGCTAAAGCGTAGCTTTTCTTCTTATAATATATAAAGAAGATACTTACTTTAAGGAGATTAGACTAGGGTCCCTAAGGGGTCGGGTCGGGTCGAGTTTTAGGGTACCCGACCGCCGCGGGGTAGAAATAGGCGTTTTCTGGCTCAAAGGCTTTTACCCCGACCCGCTAATTGGTAGGTCCCCAAGGGGTCGGGTCGGGTCGGGTTTTAGGGGACCCGACCCGCCGCGGGGTAGAAATAGGGGGCGGGTTTTCGGTCGGGGAGCTTTTACCCGACCCGCCAATCGGGGAAGTCGGGTTTTTAAGTCACATGTTTTAATACTTAACCTAGGTATTATTAAGATCTAAATAGCTAGAATTATAGAGAAATACCTATTCTATAAGTCTATAAGGTTATATAATATAAAGTACCTATAGGTCGTCCGTAATTAATAAAACCGTATAAAAAAGTCACGTTTTTTAGCTAAGAACCCGACCCTATTAATCGGGGCGGGTTCTATCGGGGGGAGGGTCAGGGCAGGGGGTCCTAGGGACCCCTAAACCCGACCCGAATACCCCCTCCGACCCCCCCTGCCCCCGAGGGGTCGGGGGATCCCCCGACCCCTTGGGGACCCTAATTAGGGGGAAGTCGGGTTTTTTAAGTTATATATTTTAATACTTAATCTAGGTATTATTAAGATCTAAATAGCTGGAATTATAGAGAAATACCTATCCTATAAGTCTATAAGGTTATCTAATATAAAATACCTATAGGTCGTCCGTAATTAATAAAACCGTATAAAAAAGTCACGTTTTTTAGCTAAGAACCCGCCCCGATTAATCGGGTCGGGTTCTAGTAGGTTTAGGGTCGGGGCGGGGGGTCCTAGGGACCTCTAGACCCGACCCGAATACCCTCCCTAACCCCCTCTACCCCCGAGGGGTCGGGGGATCCCCCGACCCCTTAGGGACCCTAGATTAGACGGCCTCTAATATAATAGTTTATAGTATAAGGGCCCCTAAAACGGTAACGTTACTAATTTATTACTAGTTAATAAGTATAGTTCTAAAGTTATCGTTTCTAACTTTAGTAAAGGTCTTACTATAGTAATACCGTAGTTACTATTTACGTACTATAGCTAACAATATTGTTAGTAGTACTATACTAAGACTTTTAAGAAGGTAGTTTCGAGGGCTATAAACTATAAATCTAATAGCTCCTATACGATTAATAAGCGTAATACAATATATAGTAATAGTAAGAAGGAACTCGGACTTATCTAGCTATAGCTTAAGTTAGAAACTAAGACTAAATTAGAGATAAACCGAGCCTTATTACTAGTCGTAATACTACTAGTTTACCAACGATACTTTAAAGCTAATTAGAAACCTCTTAAAAGATAGTTAATTATCTATTACGTTAAGTATCTACTAAATCTTAGGGTAAACGCTACTTTAATTAGTAAGAGTAGTAATACTAGGATAAAGATCTTTACTTATAAAGATAATACGCTCAAAAAGTTCTTTCTAAAGTTAATAATAGCCGTATTAACTTGGCTTTATTATGTTACTAAAGTAGAGCTTTTAAATAACTTAAAGAGGCTTAGAATCTCCCGTTTAGATAGCTAAATACGTACTATTACTACTAATATATCTAGTCTTTTTAGTTACCGAGCGATACTCGGAATTTATAAGGCTTATAAGAGGGCTTAAGGCTAAGAAATAGCCCGTTTAGCTAGCGATAAAGCCGTAATTCGAGATACTATATTAATAGAGGGTAGAGGTAACTACTAGTATTAATATAAGAATATAGCTAGATAGAGGTTACCTTACTACTACTAGTTATAGCGATATATTATAGCTAATCGTATAATACTAAAATTCTTTCTTTATCTACGGTAGTTTCTTTCTAGTATATTTAAAGCTGAGAGGGCCCTTAAATAGAGCCTTTTATAGTATATAAAGCTTAAACTAATACCCTTAATCCCTTCTTATAATATAGAAGTAGTTTACTTCTTTACTAAGATCTAGGCTCTTATAAAGCGGTTTAAGGGCCTTAACTTACTAGAATAAGAGAGAATAGCTAAGATATTTATCTATAAGTATAACGAGATAAACTAGTAACTTAATATTACTAAAGCTATAGTAGTCCTACTAAGTATGTTTGGATTCAGCTACGTTTAATAGTATATAATTATATAGAGGGCTAGATTACTATAGGTGGAATACTACCTTAATCTATCTGGATCTAGCTACCTTAGTAGATATAGGGGTTATATATATATATAGTCGATTGCAAGTCCGCTTGTAATTAAGAATTAAGTATTATATAACTTAATAACTAGACTAGTCCTTTATCTTCCCTTATTTCCTTACTTCTATTTTTCCTTATCTTATTTTATTAGTACTATTAGTTAACTACCTATTATTCCTATAGGATATTGGTTGATACCAATACTAATTAGTAGTTAGACTTAATTCAACCACAGATTCGTAAGGTTTCGCTAGTAAATAAGGAGATTATAACTGTATCTCCTAAGTTTTAGACGGATACTTACCTAAAATAGTCCGATAATCGTATTTTTACTATTATATATATAAACCCCGACCCTACCGTTTATTAATAATATCGAACGACTTCGTCAAGCGAACTTACAGCCCTAGGAATAACGAATTTCTATCGAGAATTCTTATAGATTATTAAGATCTAGAAACTATAATATAGCTAGAGAAGACGAGTAATAGAAATTAACCCCGAGCGTCATAACTACTAAAAGTACGAAAAGCTCCTAAGTATAACTTAAGGGATAGCTCTTCTTTACTAATAAGAAGTACCTTAAGTTATCTTTATCCCTTAGTCCGATAATAACCAACGAAGAGCTTAATAGCTATATCGTATACTAAGCGTACCTATACGCATTAGTAAATTTACTTAACGAACTCTAGAAGTACTTTTACGAGGACTTTCGTAATTAGAATACTGCTACGTAGTAGAAAGTCGATAAGAAACGACTAAGAGCGCTAAAATCGGTTTTAGGAGAGGCTCTTCTAGCTATAACCTAGAAAGGAACCCCTATAGAGTTATAATTAGCTAACGGTATTTAGGTAATTATATCGACTTACTAGTCAAACGAACTTATAGATACTATATCTATAGGTTATCCGAAGATCCCGCCTATAACTCTAACTCTAGACCGAAAATAACCTACTACCTAGGAGATTTAGTATATACAACTAGAGTCTAGTAACTTAAGGCGATTTTAACCTAATATTACTTAACGAAAAGGCAAACAACCTATTAATAATTAGCGTTATAGAGTACTACTATCAATAGTTTAGGAAGAACTAGAGGAAATACCAGCCCAGTAATAATCTTAGTAGCCTATATAGTAACTAGAATAACCTAGATCGAGACTCGAAGATATTTTTCGGAACTTTATTAATAGCTAAACTAACTTACAAGATCTATAAATAGTAGTTATACGAAGATTAACCGACCTTAATAAGTTATATACCGACGATATAAAATACGGTGAAGAGGAGGACGACGTACTCGAAACTAAGCTTAGGATCTTCGTAGAAAATATAGGAAAATGCGGAATATTCGACGGAAAAGAGGTTATTAATATATTTCCAACAATACTAAAAGGAAAAGCTAGGGACTTTTACTATAACGAGATAATAGTAAACCGACCTACTAGATAGATCTAAGGTTTTAAATAACTACTACGACATTTCGAGACTCCCGAAAGACGCTAAAGATAATTAATAGAATAGAGAAATACTACTCTTCTCTCTTATATTTAAAGTTCGCTAGGAAAGTTAATTCTAGAGTATCTAGAACTGTTCATTAATTAGTTAAATAAACTACGAAGAAACCTCGAAAAGTCTTAGGCGGAAGTATACGAACACTTACTTCTAGGCTATAAAGGTATTCGAGAATACTAGTATACCTTATTTACTCCTATAAGTACGTATTAAGGCTTATACGATTAATTACGGAATTCTATTATAATAATTACGGTAGAAGGATATGTAGTACGCTTCTAGATATTAGAATAGAGCCAACAAGCGTTTATTCTCGACGAGAAGAATGGTTAAACCAACTTACAGATTGTAGAATACGAAAATAACGATAGTGAAGCGTACTATACTAATAGAACTTATTAGAAGAACTCCCTTTCTAGAGGTAGAGGAAGAGGTATAAGACGTGTAATAGGATACCTAAATAGAGGGCAATCTTCTCGAGGAAGAGGAGGAAGATTTCAACTAAGAAAAATAGGTTAGAAATGCTATATATATAGTAAATAGGGCTGTTAGTCCGTTTACTATACCCTAGAAGAACGAAAGGCTAGTATTAAACGATTTAAAGCCTCCTAACTATTATACTATACTATAGAGGAGATTATTGAGGCCTATA
Source organism: Venturia effusa (assembly GCA_007735645.1). Lineage (NCBI taxonomy): Eukaryota > Fungi > Ascomycota > Dothideomycetes > Venturiales > Venturiaceae > Venturia > Venturia effusa. The sequence goes on from CP042197.1 coordinate 60,456, forward strand.
TAGTTATAGTTAACTTCTAGGAAGGTACTAATAATGTATAGGATAAATTAGCTAGAGAAGAGGTATATTTTCTCTTTTAGGAGGAAGAAAATAACGAAGGCTTCTTTATAGTCGCCTAATAGCTATCCGATAATACTACTATATATTTTCTTACTTCGAAAAGGCTAGCAAACTAACTTATATATGTTATACCAGAGATATTTCAGTTTAATTATCGGTACTCGGACTAGGTGTTTTAAGGTATCCTACCTAATATAGGAGCATCAGGGATCTCTATAGTAGGAGAAGGCTAATTCCGAGCATTATAAGTTTACTTACTACTTAATTTAGATTAATCTACCGCGGGACAACATAATATTCTATTTAGTAAGGGTTCTGTATTAAGCCTCGGAACTACTACGGTACCGATACCGTTCGGATCTATTGATTTCTATATAGTACCGGCTAATACACTATTCCTTGTATATATTAGAGACATAGATCGCCGTAGAATCTATCTTAATAATATTCGAAACCAACTAGTCTAGGGTAATAAGTGCTTTCCTATTACTAGGAAGTACGGTTATCTATAGATTAAACTACTAGTTCTCAAGTAAATTATAGATACCTCGTATATATAAGATAGTTTAACAACTAATTCGAGTTACCTAACTACGTTATCAAACGGTTCTAACCAACGGTTAGTCCGTTATAATGCCCCGGAACTATAAAATACCTAATTTTTAACCCCTTACTAGCTGAAATAAGCTACTAATAATATACTATTATTTACCTTCCTTCAATCATTCTTTTCAGACCTAGATAAACGTTAATTAAGGTAAATTCATTAACGTTTTAGATATCCTTCGGCTCAACGTCTATTAACAATTCTTACTAGAGTAGGATTAAATAATGTTGATACTAACGTTATTTAATTAATTACGTCAATTTATAAGTTCTGCTAGATAAATATAAAGGCTCTAACACGGTTCAAATTTAGCTTAAAAGATGATCTTATTTTTAATTTAGAGATTGTTATAGATATCTTCTTTTTAGAAGGAAAACTAGTACTATATATTATAGATATAGTAACTATATTTTAAGCTACTAGATTTCTTAAAGGAATAACTGCTAATAAGGTCTAGAAATGCGTCCGAATAATCTAGATTAATATCTATTTAGGTCCTCCAGATACAATTATTATTGATACCGGTACGAATTTTACGGCTTATAAATTTAATTAGGAGGTAAGTTCTCTTAATATACACGTTAAAGAGATACCAGTTAAGGCCTATTATAGTATTAGAAAAGCTAAAAGATACTATACTATCCTTAGGAGGTGCTATTCAATTTTTAAGAATAAGTTACCTTTAGAAAATAGTGAAACTCTCCTCTAGTATACTATAAAAGCTATTAACGACATAGTAGGGCTAAATAGACTTATTCCTATACTTCTCGTTTTTAGGGTATACCCTAAGATTATAGGTTCTTACCCTCCTAGCTATATAATTCTTTAAAGAGCAACTATAGTTAAAAAGGTAATAAAAGAGCTTAGGGAGATATAAGTAAAGGAGTAAGTAGCATCCGCCCTATTACAACGGAATGGTCCTACCCTAATTTCACTATATTCTATGCTAATTGGGTTAGAGGTATTGGTATAGAGGGAGCCTAGATAATGGAAAGGACCCTATATACTAAAAAAGATCGAAAACTATGACTATATAGTTAGAATCAATAATAGAGACGTGGTATTCCGGTCTACTAGCGTAAAGCCCTATTAAACTCGACTATCAAACGAACTTATAGTAGAAAACGATATATTTTTATTAGATTCTAAGAATAGGGAAGTAGCAATTAGGGAGGAGGAGTAACTTCCCTCCTAGGAGCCTAGGACGGGCAATAGTAATAAAAATAATAATCCAATAGTAGTAAGTCCGTTTGATAGCCAATTAAGAGTTTCTAGGATATAAGGAATAGTTATAATTGATACGGTAAGGACGAGATCTCGACGGCGATATCTAGATAAGTATACCTAGTACTTTATTCAGCCCTAGGAAGTATTTCTCTCTATAAAAGAGAAATTAGATTATATACTATACCTCTAGTTACGTACAGAAGGCAAACTCTCCTTAGATAACCTACTATTTTAAATTTCAATAATAACTAAGATTGATAGGTTAATAGGTAAAGAAGTTATAAAGTTTATACAGAAACCTATTATAAATAAGCGTATTTTCAACTCTCGAATAGTCTACGAAATCAAAGGAAAAGGGACTAATAAACCCTATAAAAAGTCACGGCTTGTAGTGTAAGGATTTAATAATAAAGAAAAGGAGGTTATCCTAACCTAATCGCCTACTATTTAGAGAGCAAGTTAGAGATTAATACTTGTAATTATAGTAACTTTACTTAACGTACGTACTCTCGAGTTTCTACGCCTTAAAGTTCCTAAATCTATACCTAAAAAATAACGAAAACGATTCCTCTTAATGTTAAGAGACATTTCGTAGGTATATACCTAATTAAAGACGATATTAAATAGGAGAATACTCGTAAATTTACTAAAAGAGATTATTTACCTCTATCTACCTAGAACTATTATAGAAATTATTAAACCCTTATATAGTATCGCTGAAGTAGGTCTATACTAGTTCAATACCTACTATAAATACTATAAAGAAAACCTAGATATAACTACCTTAGTCTATAATCCATGCCTCCTAGTTACAAAAGAAGATGCATTTGGTATTGTTAGTATATAGATAGATGATACTTTAATTCTCTATAATGAGGACTTTAAATTTAGAGAGGAGGAAGAAAGATTAAAAGCTAACTTCCTAGTAAAGCCTATTAAGGAGCTTAATAACAATAATTAGCTTATTTTTAATAGCTATATATTATCTAAACGAGGGCCAAACCTACTTATAAAGTAGAAAAACTAAGGAGAGAAGCTATTTCCTATTAATCTTAGCTAGGAGAACTTTGAACAATCCTATATCGAGTAACGTATAAGAGGTATATACATTATATTAATATACTAACCTAAAGTAGCTTTCGACCTTTCTGTAGCTGTATAGTATTAAGATCTATTAGTTGAGGATACTAAGGCTCTAAACAAACGCCTTATCTAGTAAAAGGATAATTTAGACCGAGGATTAAGCTTTATTCTACTGAATCTAGATAAAGTAAAGCTATTTGTTTTTGTTGACGGCTCTTTCGTAAATAATAAAGACCTAAGTAGCCAAATTAGCTCCTTAATTATACTTGGAAATAAGTCCCTATAAGATTTTAAGTTTAATCTTAAGGGAAATATTATCTATTAGTCTTTAACTAAAGCTAAAAGAGTTACTAGATTAGTTCTCGCCTCCGAAATCCTCGCTATATCTAATAGAGTAGATAAGGGCTATATACTAGCTACTACTCTATCCTAGATCCTAAAGGAAGTCGATTTTCTAGCAGTTCCTATTATTATCTATATAGATTATACAGCCTATATGAATGCCTAGTTAAGCTAGGAATAATAAAAGAAAAGAGACTTATAATTGATATTATAGCTCTTAGAGAGGTATATAAGAATAGGGATATTCTAGAAGTCCGTTAGATTAATAGTCTTAATAATCTAGCTAATATACTTACTAAGGCGAAACCTAACGCTTATTTAACCAAGTTAGTATCTATAAATAAACTCGAAATTCGAGTAGAAGGCTGGGTGAAGCGGCTAAACGGAGTTGTAGGCTAGAATACCTAGTAATTCTATTAGTTTTCATACCTATAACTTTCAAGGAACTTTTACTAAGAAGGTAGTTAGTATTTAAAGTTCCTAATATTTTTATATATTTATTTATTACAAGTTTACTTGCTATACTCACTTCGTAACTTAGACTATTTTTTAGAAGTAGTTCTGCTCCGTTTTTATATTTTAGCTTACTTTTAGTATAGAGAAAAGAAAGAATCCCTAGAAATTATTAAAAACTATTAGAAACTTATTCAGTAATGCCTACTATAGTATTAGTATATATATAAACTCTATCCCAAATTTAGTAAAAACTAGGAAAGTATATTAAACAAACTTGTAAGCCTTAGAATACCGAAAAAGATTAACCTCTCTATAAACTATTACGATCTAGATCTAGGACAGGCCCCTTAGGTTTAGGAGTTATATTCCTAACCTTATTAGATCTATTACTATAATACTTCTTACTAGTACTCTTAATCTAAGAGCGAGCTATAAAGTAATAATCGGCGTAAGAACTATTCTACTTAATTCGACGAATAGTAGTAATAATTATAGTAATAGTACGGTAACTATTGAAAGGAACTATATAGCTACTACGGTAATAGGTATAGGTACGATTTAGAGGATTAGTAATAGCCCCTCTCGATATCTAGCTAAAGACTACTACTATATAGTACTAGTAATAAGTTCTAGTACTATCTCGATCTACCTTTAGCGAAAAACGAACGTCTTTACCTATATTCTTTCCCGGAACCTAGTTAGCTTCCTAAGTAGGGAAATTAGGACTATCCTAACCGCCTTCGTAATTAATAATATCTAAATAAGTATAGGTTAAGAGGTTTCGAGTCCTATTACGAGAACCTATTATAGAGAATAGCGAATAGAGTTCTCGTATATTCCCTAGGTTTTTTAGCGCTAGATTAAACTCTCTAAAGAATTTAAGTAGTCTAGTAGGCTCTCGGATGCCTAGGACTTTATCTCTATTTAAATAGACGGTTTTTGCTTCGAAATTCTAGAATCTACTAGGTGTAACTTAATTAGGATTGCTAATAGAACGAGGAATTATCGACGTAGGATTATAAGGAGGTCTAGAACTATTATTAAGTTAACTTACAGGTTCTAGTTCAATAGAATTCTAACTTACGGGGTATTTCTAGCGCTAGAGCTACGACCTCTACTACTAGAGTTTCTACTACTAGAACTACGGCTAGAACTACTCCTACGTATAGTACCAGGACTCTTAGAAGGAGGAGGAGGAGTCCTAAGCTACCCTATAAATAGGCCCTATCTAGGAACTACTCCTCTACTATATATAGAAAGAGGTATACCTATATCCTAATACCTAGATATAAATTAACGACCTAGGGGCCTATTAGGAGTTCGAGGATTACTACGTATAGTAGGAGGAGTAGCGGGAGGAGAGCTATCGTTAGAAGGCGATTTAGAAGAGACTAGTTAAGGATCTATAGGCGTTAAACTACGACCACGACCTCTAGGTCCCCAGTTTCTACTATAGTTAATTAGTATAAATACTATCTTTCTACTAAGATATTAGTAGCAAATTAGTTTAACGAGTAGATATAATTACCTTAAAGAAAGAGATCGAGAGTTTTTAAGAATTTAAAGGAGTAGGAGTAATCTCTATTAAGGAAGTTAAAGAAAAGTTAAAGGATTCCTACTAAAAGGCTATTAATTCAAAAGCAAAGATTTACTAATGTTTGGGGGAATGAAAGAGAGAAAGTAAAGTATAGAATAGCTACTTATTTAACTACTTTAACGGTGTTAACCTACATTTAATAAAACGGCTAAAAATAGGCGATTCTAGGCGATTTTAGACAATTTATATATAATTAGGCGACTAGATCTGGTTATACAATTAATAATTCATACTTATATAAGTTATATAGCTTATGACAACTATATATTAAATTACTATTATATAAGAATACCGGTAATAGCCTTAGTAACCCGTTAGGAATAGTATAACCCGACCTTTAGTAATAGATATACTTACAATACGAATTTTAAGCATCCGAAGTATATAAGTTCGTTTAATAACCTATCCGAACAATTCCTAATAGAGGTAATTTGATTTAATAACCGACGAGGATAGATATAGGATAGTAGATAGACTTAGTTTCTTAGTTTTAGGAGTACTTTCCTATAAGATAGCTCAGCTATCTATATACTTATTTTACGTAGTACATTTCATAAAGAAGAGTTACTAGTATTTAGATTTAGCTACGTTCAATAGTATACAATTATATAGAGGGCTAGATTGCTATAGGTGGAATACTACCTCAATCTATCTAGATCTAGCTACCTTAGTAGACATAGGGGTTATATATATATATAGTCGATTGCAAGTCCGCTTATAATTAAGAATTAAGTATTATATAACTTAACAACTAGACTAGTCCTTTATCGTCCCTTATTTCCTTACTTCTGTTTTTCCTTATCTTATTTCATTGGTACCATTGGTCAACTACCTATTATTTCTATAGAATATTAGTTGATACCAATAAAGTAATACTAACTTTAAGGTTCGAAGGGAGGTTTAGAGAATACTATTACCTTAAAGAGATACTTATAGCTCTATAGGGGTATATATAATAATATTAGCTAAAGTTATAGAGAGAGAGATAAATATAAGAGTAGCTATATAGCGGCGTAAGGATCGTAAGGTTTATAAGGCTATTAAAGCTATAGCTACGGCTTAAACTAGTAATAGTAATAGTAATAGTAATAGTAATATAGGAGGGCTAGAGGTTACTTTATCTTATACTTAAAAGACTACTATTATATATAAGCGTAATAAGAAGGCGGAAGAGGCTATAAAAGCGTAAACTACGTATAGTAATAAAGCCGTAAGAGTTAAGGACGTAAGCGTAAGAATCTATAAAGCCGCTAAGAGCTTAATTATAAGGCCTCGTCGCCCTCGAAAGAGCTATTACTATAATAAATTAGCCGGAGAGACTCGTAAGAAGGTAAAGACTATAGAGGGCTTATCTTTAAGGCCTAAGGATTAACGTAGTTATAATATATAGTAGTTTAGGGTTTAGAGTTTATAAATATACGAATTTTACTTATTTAATTACTAGCTATATAATAATATCTTCCTCTAGATTTCCGTACCTCTTATAGTAATATAGTAAGTTTACTATATAAAATAGGTAGTAAGGTTATAGAGTTCGTATATAAAGTATATATACTTCGAGAGATCTAAGTTTAAGAACTAAGATTAAGTAGCCTAAAGACTTTCCGTACTAAGTATCTAGCTTAGATTATCTTTAGATAGTTTAATCTCAGTCCTTAATCTTAGATAGTCCGTATATACGGGGTAGGGAGATAATTAAGGCGTAGTTACTATACTATATCTATCTTATTAGTATAATAAAGATTCTTTCTAATAGTTTAAATACGTAGTATTAACTATAAACCTACTACTATTACTACTTCCTAATTAGGCTTATATATAAAGCTTTAATTGCTTAATCTTATCTTGATTATAATACTAAATAATTAGTTATACCGTAATCTCTAGTATAGCTATAGCTAGGGTACCGTAGAGGCTCTAATTAACCTAATTATTTCTAATATAAGTATTATAAATCTAGATTCCTTATTACTAGATATTGCGTAGCTATAGCTATATAATACTATAGAAGAGTCCGCCGGATCTTAGGCGGACTCTCCTAAATTACTATAAGATTTATACTCTCTTAATAATACTTAATTATAGCTACTAAACCGTACTAAATCTCTTAAAATTAAGGCTACTAAATCTATTAAAACTAAGATAATTAATAACTTTATTATACTCGAGAATTACTATCTTAAAAAATCTATATTAAGCTATAGAGTTAAGAGCGTAAGTATAAGAATATAAAGCTACTAAGGGCTTAGTTACTAGGCCTTATTACCCTTATAAGAGCTATTACTATAATAAACTAGCTAGTAAGGCCCGTAAGAAGGTAAAGATTATTAATAGCTTATCTTTAGGACTAAAGGAATAACGTATAGTAGTAGTTTAGGGTTATAGTTTATAAAATATAGATCTTACTTAATTAATTACTAGCTACGTAATATTATCTTTCTATAATTTTTTATACCTCTTATTATAATATAGTAAGTATACTATATAAAATAGGTAGTAAAGATATAGAGTTTATACATGAGGTACGTACGCCCTAGGAGATACATAGACCATCCGAGATTGAGGACCGAGATTGAACTATCCGAAGACAATCCGTATCTGGCTCATCCTTCACGACATCCTTTATGAACAAATGTCTCATGCCGACCTTGTCTGCCAGCACCACCACTACCATCACTATCACCCTCATCCACACTCACACAATATGAACAACGGAGGCTCCCGGCGACTGCATTCGAAATCCAGACTTGGCTGCATACCATGCAAGAAACGCCACATTAAGGTCCGATGCCTGTAGACTCCTCCAAGCCAGCAGACGACTGACGGGTCCGAAAGTGCGATGGGAGAGGTCCTATCTGCGAAATGTGTCAGAAGCGTAAAGTGACGTGTAGTTTTGCCGGCCTTGACCAGACACATTCCACTGCATTTGCATGCCAACAGACCAGCCTGAACTCGACCCACCATGGCCTGTCCAACCTTAACCTTGTGTCCGGCTTATTCAACACGACACAGCCTCTGCAAGATCACGAGCTGCGCCTAATGCATCATTGGGCTGAATCAACCTCAATGACTATAGCTATTACGCGCGCCCCTGAAACTATCTGGGTATGGCAGACCGTGGTGCCTCAGCTTGTGCAGCAGCATGAATTCCTTCTACACAGCTTATTGTCCCTCACATCGGCTCATATGGCAAGTAAGCGAAATGAACAGAGGGACGGTGACCCATATCGGTCTTCAGCTCTTCATCACTGCTGTCGATCCTCCGCAATTTTCCGTCGGTCTTGTTCAGGCACAAGTCTGCCTCCTGCACCTACGATTCTGGTCTTCGTCATCCTGAACTCTTTGGCTGCCCTTTCGCTACTACCTTTAAAGTCCCTGAATTCGTCTTCTCAGCCCAACAGCCAGGACCTGGACAACTTCGTGGCATGGCTTGTTTCGGTCCGTCATGCCGTGGCTTTCGCTGGACTCAGATCCTCCGACAATCAAGACACGGAGATCGCAAAACTGGTATCGAAGTATAGGAACCGAGATCTGCTTCATATTCAGAACAATGGAGGACCAGTCCCGCCACTTTCTGCCAATGAGGAACTTCCAGAACTGCTTCTCGCCTCCTTGGACAAGCTCTCCGTCTTCACAACTACACTACCACATTTGAGAACCAACGACGTGGAGACGCTCAGACTCGCTATTTTACGAACAAAGTTGTGGTTTCGATTGGTGCCGCTTCGGCCTCAAAACGCCATGTACCTGTTCTTATGGCTAAGCTCAATGTCCGATGACTTTTTTGCATTGGTAGAGCGTAAATGCACAATATCTCTAGCGATTATGGCACATTGGTTGACTGTTGTGTATAATGCACCGCATCCTTGGTTTATCTCTGACTGGCCAGGTCGTGCTCTAAAAGCGATCATGCTTGCTGTCAACGCTGAGGAGCTAGGCGCAGGTGTGTCGTGGATTTCAGAGGAGCTATTTTAATTCGTCTTACGCAATCAGTGGAAATCGGCTGGGCCTGTATTGAGTGGGCAATGCAGGGACAGTGTTCTGAACTTCGATATGCACGAATTTGTATGCCGCGCTGAGATTAAGAGACTTTCCAAACCAGCATAGTGTACGCAGCTGCAACGCCTTTGAGAGCAAAGGTGAGTCGCATCACTCGCAGGACTTTGAACGATAGATTGTATGGCTTATTGCCCTGCTTCTCGCTTTGGATCGCCTCAGTTCATTCCTGTCAGCCTTGAATGTTGCTGTGATGCTGGATTTGTGTTAGTCCCATGGCCGAGTAGCACAATGAAGCCAAGATCTGGTTCCCATTGGTCAAATATGCCAAAGTGGTCTAGTGTACGCTCTTGCTGACTGCTTTGCCAGGATTTCGCAGCCCACTACTTCGTCATGCGATGTCCTTAGCTCAAAGGGATACAGATGCAATCGATGAGCTGTTGCGATTGGATGTCGAGCTGATCATCATTGTCAGTGATATGCGATGCTACCTTGAAATTTGCATGTCAGATAGAGCTGGGTTGAGGCTACAGCCATACTCTTCAAGATATAAGGAGCGATTGATCTAAGGAATTATTATATCATTCATCCTCAATACTTGCCAAGGTTCCTTCGTCCACCAATTAAATGAAGTTCTTCTCTTGTGCTATCAAGGCCTTTGCCGTCTTTGGAAGTTTCGGATGGATCAAAAGCGTCTTCAGCCTCAGCCCGATCGAACGAGAGAACGATCGACCCAACGTGGTGGTGATCTTGACGGACGACCAAGACACTCACCTGAATTCCATGGACTACCTTCCACTGGTCAAACGGCATATGACCGACAAAGGAACCTCTTTCAACAAGCATTATTGCACCGTGGCACTTTGCTGTCCCTCCAGAGTCACTCTCTGGACTGGCAAAGTCGCCCACAATACTGTTGGTATCAACCAATTCTGCGTCAGGCGCATACTGACAAGAAGCTATAGAATGCCATACGGTAAGAACAAGCACCGACCATACGGGTCGTACACTCTCGTTAATGAGTTGCAGGTGGATATCCTAAATTCGTTGAGGTGGGCCTGAATGACAACTATCTCCCAATTTGGCTCCAGGAAGCAGGGTATAAGACCTGTTACGCCGGGAAACTTTTCAATTCGCACAGCCTCGAGAATTTTGATAAGCCATTTGCTCGAGGTTTCACGGGCAACGACTTCTTGCTTGATCCTACCACATATCAGTATTTGAATGCCACCATACAGACTAACCATGATCCACCTGTCAGCTACGCAGGCCAATATTGTACTGATGTGATTGCGGGCAAGACGCTGGCGTATATTGATGATGCCCTGACCACCAGCGAGCCATTCTTCATCGTGTCGTCCCCTATCGCACCGCACGCGGACCAGACTGAGGAAATTCTCTCCGCCACAGCTCCAGTCCCTGCGGGCAGACATAAAGCGCTTTTCCAAGACGCTAAAGTACCGCGGACTCCAAACTTTAATCCAGAATCTGTAAGCATTACAAATTCTGCCAGATTTCACGCAAATTGCTGAGAGGATGGGTAGCCTTCTGGCGGTGGCTGGGTCCGTTGATTGCCGCAGCAAAACGACAGTAATATCGAATACAACGACGAATGGCATCGATCCCGCCTGAGAGCCCTGCAGGCTGTGGACGAGCTGGTAGATGGCATCATCAATAAGCTCGCTTCGCGAGGTTTGCTCGAAAACACGTACATCATTTACACCAGTGGTATGCTCAGTCTTCTTGATTCAACCATTTTCAGCTCGCTAACAATTTGACAGATAATGGATACCATATTGGCCAACACAGGCTGCAACCAGGGAAGATGTGCAGCTACGAGGAAGATGTTAACGTTCCTATGATTATTCGTGGGCCTGGGGTCCAGGCAGGGGCAACAACGAACTTGGTGACCTCGCATACTGATCTCGCTCCAACAATCTTGAGTCTCATTGGTGCTCCGCAACGGCCAGATTTCGACGGTATACCGATCCCTGTGAGGGCTGAAGATCTATCTCTAAACCAAAAAGACTGGCACGAATATGTAGGCGTGGAGTACTGGGGCCCCTCGGTAAGTCTCAACCTCTTCTTAACATCAAGACTGACTTGCTGACAGAATCACAGGTCAGCGAGGGCATATTCGATCGCATCCCAAAACTGCGAAACACATACAAAGCCCTGCGCATCAGTGGTTCGGACTACAGTTTCTACTATTCAGTCTGGTGCACGAATGAACATGAACTGTACGATATGACGACGGATCCGTATCAAATGACCAATCTTTTCGCCGTCAATGGCACGATACTTCCATCAGCCTCATCAACTACACTAATTCTAGGAAGACCAGTATCTCAATTCATCGCCCGTATCGATGCGCTTCTCCTCGTCTTGAAGTCTTGCAAAGGAATGACTTGCTCAAAACCTTGGTTAGCACTTCACCCAACTGGGGACGTGATGAACTTGAAGCAAGCAGTGAGCGAGACATTTGATGAATTCTATGCTGGTCAGGCGAGGGTAGAGTTTGATGAGTGCGCTGATGGCTACATCGTTGAAGTGGAAGGTCCCCAATTCGAGACGGACGGTCTGCAGTATTTTGATAGTGACTAGTTGTCGGATAAGAATGTAGAGTTATGCGAATGGGGGTGATCAATTGTCTGCAGGGATACTATAATTTGCTTTCTCCTTTTTCCAGAATGTTGTTCCTGAAGCATTGCGGACTATCTTTGAGACACTTATGCCGGGCTCAATCATGAGTTTTTCTGAAGAGGGGGTCAAACTTGCGCCTCTGATAGCAGCAAGTAAGCATCGTTTGTCGAGACCTTGATGCCATAAAAGTGAAGAGGACGGAATGGTAATGCAGCACAATGTATAGAATATCGGTGGCCCGGTATCTGTACCAAACAGTAGCTAGAGTCGCACAGCATCGATAGTGCGCACATGAGACATGGCAGACGTGCGATGAAGTGGGAGGCGCACAATGCCTTCCAGTTCTTGACAAAAGGCAAACCCGCAATTTCAAAGAAAGGGGAACCATCATATCATTGCCGTGTCACGTTCTGTCCAGTTCGAACGCCCCGCGTACTGATCATCTCGCGGGAATTCTGACCATCGATCGCTGCGTATAGAACAAACAATGTGAGAACAGTTTGTGCAGAGTAGAAAACAACAATGTCATCACACAACACAACCAAGCTCCTACATGGCAGAGCTCCAACCAAATCGCGCCAAATCGCGCGTTCGTCCGCGTGGGCACTAAGCCCCGAAACTCAATTAGAACAAACAAAATTGCAAATGAGAGGGTTACGGAAAGGTTTGTGGCAACCAGGAGCAAAGGAAACAGATGAGATTCGCCCAAAAACGCACTGGCACCGAAAGCATCAATTGCCATGTCTCCCGCAGAACTCCGTCCCGCACGACCTCAATTAAATCCAGCATACATTGCGCGAGCTCATCGCGCACTCCCAGCAGAGAAGGACTCAACTGAGAAAGGAACAGAATCTAGCGCAGAAATATCGCCATAATGTTTGGCATCATACTGGTTGCTAGCTTGTGGACTCAATGGCACGCCACCATGCTCATGTCCTTGAGTTTGAAGATTCACCACAGAATCATCTGGACTTAAATCGGGCGTCAAATCCGTTGGGACAACGCCGAAAAGTCTTTCTCCCGTGCTTAACGGTCGACTCGATTGCGTTGCCACTGAAAGACAGCCAACACCACCGCTCGACTCTTCACTCGCATGGCCTGGTGCATCAGATCCAGCATGGTTTGGTGCAAGCGGTGCTTTTGGAAACACCGGCAACAAAGGCGAAGCCTGGACAGATGCATCCTCGATATGTGTTACAATGTTCCCGCTCGAATCGTTGTCTTCTTTGCCGATAACAGCAGCCAAGCTCCTGAAATTGAACATCGGCTCAGTGCCTGGCGTCTCAGAACCTGGCACATCGTCCATGGGCACGCGAGCAATTTGAAGACCACTCTCATTAGGACTGACTTCAAAGGAAGATGAACCCTCACCTCCTGATTCCTGGAAGGATGAGGCCGAAGAAGAAGCATTGGAGAGTTGTCGCAAAGCATGTCGATAGGTCGGCTGCTCTAGGGAAGGTGGAAGAGCAGGGGCTGATGGAGTGAGCAATGACGTGGGGCTAGGTTCGGCGGACAGTGGCGTCTGAATGTTCACCCTGCTCTGCTCAAGATGCCGTTGCGCCTGGAGATCAGCCGTAGACGGTAATGCTGAATTATCTGTGTTGATCGTGGACGTCGGCTCTACAAGTGGAATGAATCCACCAGCCTGAGGCTCGCCACTTCGAACTGGAGCCTTTCCCTTACCAGTACTCGACGAAGATGGCTCAAGCGACCCAGCAAACTGCGAAATGCTGCTTGTATTACCGGCCGAGTACATGCCGCCTTTCTTTGCAGCCTTCTCTGCTTTTTTGGCATCTTTAGCCTGCTGTTTCTCATTCTTTTTCGCTTTTTTGTCATTTTCTTTCTCTTCGCGCTTTTTCCTTTCCTCCTCGGTGGCCAAGCTCAATCGCATGGCCTCCGCCATCATGAGATCCTCAAGATCCTCCATCCGATTTCTTCTCGAGCTACCGCGCCCAGGAAACAGGTCACCAGGAATTTCTGTTTGGGTGCTCGTCGATCCGTGCCGCTCTGATGCCGTCAAAAGCTGACCAACATGACCGAATCCGAGGCCGCCATCACTCGGGCCCTCATTTCCAAACAGAGCCCGCCTCCTTCGACCAAAGGCTAATCTCGGGCCGTTCTCGCCACCATTGTTCCCTAGAACGTATGCTGCATTGTGCAGCGCAGTAGCTGCTGCGGCTCTCCGCAGGGCGTGATTACGCGCATCCGACAACTTCTTCGCCCAGTCTGGTCGGATCTTATCGGTGGTGATTACAGTTGGCGAGTTGGCACCCAACGAAGTTGTTCTGCGTCTCGTGCTGGATATTCCATTGGTTTGACCCGTCGAATTTACCGAGGAAGACGAGGACATTGCAGACATAACACTGGCTCCCAGACGGTGCTGGTCCCCGTAAGTGAGGCCTCTTCGGAATGGTGGGGGGTCGTACGTGATTCCAAGTTCAGGTTGTTTACAGAAAGGACAAGTCGCAGGTTCCGAGACCAGATGGTACTCGTCGGCGCGACCTAGACTTTCCGGTGGGTGAGGATTATCCGGATCATCATGATGTTCTGGAGGGTGTGGTTCGGGTCGTTTGATCTGCACAAAGCATTCGGAGCAGATGGGCTGATCACAACAGCGTGTCTTATTCAAATATGGGGGATAGTACAAAAAACAGATGGGACATTCAGAAGCATCCTTGTAGAGAAACGCTTCCAACAAATGACCGTGCACAAAGGGGTCTTTTGGGAGCTGCAGTTCCTGAGGAGTCATGTCTTGCTGTGAATTGTTGCGCGATGTCGTTAGTGCAGCCAATGTCTTCGCACGGCCTCGAAAGAATGGAGATGACGAGGGAGGAGAGCCAAACGGCGAAGGTGGAGAGGTGGTAGTGAAGCCATGTATAGAGACCTGCAAATTGTCACCAGCTAATCCGGACGGGGATTGATATTTGCTTGGTACAGAGAGATGGTTGCTAGATCCGCGTGGACTAGACGAACCTCGCGACGTGGCTCCGGCAGGCGATTCTTCTGTGGGGTTCTGGTCAGCAGGAGGGACTGGAAGTCCTCTGGCCGCTGCGACAAGCTGGCTTTCGGTCCAGGAATCTTCATGATCCTGAAGACCAAGCCAGAAGGGTGCCAGCCGTCGTTCAATCTGTGTACAGTCAGTTGCCGCTTTCTATAAAGTGGTCCGATCCTAACCTACCATCAATTGACGAACGACTGGTTTGCTGAAGTCTTCAGTGCCAGTGTACGTGCCCAAAGTAACCAGATATCCACCGTCAACGCCCTCTTCTTTTATACTCCGTTCTCGTTCCTTTTCTCGTGCAGCCCTCTCCTTCTCCAATTTGCGCGCCTCTCGCTCCGCTCTCGTCTCTCTCCGTTGCGAAGGATCTACCGGGTCCGGTTCATGGGCGTGACCTAGGCCGAATATCGACAGATCATGCCTGCTGCTTCCTCGCCTCCTTGCATTTTGTGAAGTTTCGAGCAAGCCCGGGCGTTCGGAGTGTCGCGAGGATTGACTCGGAGCAAGCGGTATGGTTGAATGGTCCCCAGTTGTGAAGGTAGAGGGGTTTGGCTGAGACTGGGCGGCAGACCGAGCTTCTTTTGTAGCATTGTTTCCCATGATGCTGGCGTAGGCTTTCTCGATTGTAGCTTACTTGAGAAGCTCAGGTGATGGTGGTGACTCGCTCGACAACGGATCCCAGGACGTGGTTGCTCATAAATCGGCGATGACGATGTCGGCGGGAGTGTGTCGTGCCTGCTCCTAAGCGCTGAGGCCGTAGTTTACAGGATGGTGGTGGTGGTGTGGGGCGGGCGATGGTGGTGGTGCTTGATGCTTGGTGCTTGATGCTTGGTGCTTGATGCTTGATGCTTGATGCTTGATGGCAGAAGACGACAGAGCTCTATCTATCCATGCCACGGTGTCTAGGTGGCCATGGAGGCATATGACATTTGATCGGCTGTATCTTTGTTGGTCTTGGATCTGGGCGTGTCGTCACAGCCGATGGACGCGAACAAGGCCGCAGTACTACAGCATGGATGAGCCGGGGTACTCGTATGCAGAGAGCACGACGACAATGAGAACGACTGTTTGCTTGGCAGATGGATTATCTCGCTGATGTGGTTCGATTTCATGGACATGTCAATTAGTGCAGGTGCAGGTGCAGGTGGTAGTGGTGGTGGGAGATGATGGACAACGCAAAGACTGTCACATTGTCTCCCCGCAGAAAATCATCCTCAGCAGGGTCTCAGCCTCTATTGAGCCGGTCCCACTGGCAGTCCTGGTCCATCTCCATCTCTCGTAATCATGACTTATCCGGGACTTCACACGCAAAAGACACTGTCTGCCTATGTTACCATAGTATTTGAGGCATAAAATAGACATGTGCTAACAGCCACAGCGCAGTGATCCCCCTGGCCCGTTGGATATGTCGTCGGCGTAGCGTTGTACTTGGATCCATATTGATAATTGTCTAGCGACTTCCATTTCTAAATATACTACAACGTTATCCACATCCATGTCAGATTGATGGTGTGAAACGAGTAAAAACGTGTGATTTCAGCTTGCTTGAAACGGTCAGGACCTGACTTTACGGAGTCCCATAACTGCCGAGCGCTATTCCATCGTTGCTGACCTCACGCACACTTCATGTCGAATCGATATCGACACTTGTTCGTCCACATTGCCTAGCCCATTTATCACTTGTGTACGAATGCGGCTTTGCGTAGCATCTTTGTTTTCACGTAGGGATTGATTTTTGCGCCCGCATCAAGAGCATTGTCCATGTTGAAACTGCCCATTTGATGCCTGTAATCAGTAACGACATGACCAGGGCTCTACGTATTCCAATTGGTATCTGACTCGTTGTTCCAAATTTTGCATTCGACCGCTCAGAACGGAAACAAACTCCGTCAAAGGATAGCTATATTTCGAGATAACTATCTTGCACTGTGCTCTCAGTGGTGGAGAAGTGCAAAGTCTTAGGGAGACCAAGGGTTGCGGGGGACTAGACCACGAGATCTTGAGTATCTTGCCGTGGATATCTCGCGAGCCTCATGGAATCGGGTGGAGAGTGGGCCGTCAGATATTGAGTATACCAGTATTAGCCATAGTATTAGGCACTTGTCGTATTTCAAATCGCATGTCCGAGATGAAATCACTCTTCATTGTTGCGGTAATTATGACTTCCGGGGTTCGCGCAAGTAAATGGCGAAGGTTTAGGCCATTATCGAATAATACTGTGCACCGGAATTGCAATTCCTACGCGTCGCATTCTACTCGGGAATGCTGTGAGAGGCAACTTCGTGACGTGTAATGTTACGAAAACATGTAATGGGGATTAAGCAGACGGTCGGCGGGCGTCCAGGGGTGAGTATCAACAGTGTACGTCCTCCTTGATCATCGACGTTCCGTTAGTGTAGATGCAAGTACTATCGCGAGTGATGAGTTCCATGCCAGTATGCAATTATGGGTATGTGTCTCGTTCCCCTCGTGTCTCCAGTTGCTGCCTGGCTCAACTGTCCGTTGATACAGTTTGCTGGCGGACACGTCAGCGAATGTTCTGTGAAATAGTCCGCAACTAGACCACACTCACCACCAGCCAGTCCATGCCCTCCTGGATGCCTCTTCCATCTATAGCACTGCACGCAACAATGGTCCAATTACGATCTTTCAACTCCCCTAACCTCAATGCCTCACTAATCTCTCCTGCTCCCTTGGCACCAGGTTGATCTTGCTTGTTCGCGAACACAAGTAATGCTGCATCTCTCAACTCTTCTTCTCCCAACATGGCTGCCAGCTCTTCTGCCGCTGTGGTCAAGCGTTCGATATCTGTGGAGTCGATGACGAAGATGACAGCTGCAGTGTTTGCGTAGTAGCACCGCCAGTATGGTCTTATGCTGGTTTGTCCACCAAGATCCCAGACGTTCAGATTGAGGGCGCCGTACTTGACTGATTCGACGTTGAAGCCTATCGTAGGAATGGTGGTTACTACTTCGCCTATCTACGAGATATGGGTCAATATTTCGTTTCACTGGAAAGCCTTAGCTTTGGTAACATACCTTTAATCGGTACAAGAGCGTTGTTTTTCCAGCATTGTCCTACACATCGTTCATGAGCTTTGGTTCCGAAAGTCCTAAATTTATGTTGAACAAACCAGTCCCAATATCAGTATCCTTATCTCTTTCTTCGACCACCACAAGCTCCAAATTTTTGATAGTGAGCCGCCCATGGCGGTTGTGTTGCTGATATGAGCTCCTAAAGTGTCCAGGTTACATCCACTTTCACGCGAGCTACAATTGAGCTTCGAGAAGGGCGCGAGAGACTTTTGGTTCGTGGATTCGTGGCGTTTATGGTTTAGCAATGTTAGAGGTGAGGATTGGACAGGTTGGACGTCGCTACACTGGGCGGCAATCGATGTATGCCGTTTGTGTAGTACTGTGGCTCTCGGAAACGGACGAACTTTGGACGCTGCATGTCGATCCCTGTTTGACACGTGAGGTCTATCAGTTCGTCCGAACCTATGTGTTTAAGGTAATACTCTTGATTTTGGCGACGAACCCTTGATCATCTCTTATTCGACATCTCCAGCTTGTTTTAATGTCGGTGAAAGCATTTCTCGGTTTCCCATCAAGACCGAGGCACGCGTCCGTTCCCCACGCGTCAATGAGTTTTGCCCACAACCATATTTCTCAAAACCTTCTCAGTAAGTGCTCCTATATTTTTGCTCTTAATCGGCCTATTTCTGACAAGGCATGCAAGACGCAATGATGTTTTGACTTATGCTTATCATTTTTGGGGTAACTTGATCGAGACCGGAGGGAATGCAACTCCATGTAGAGGTTATGACCAGAGCGTTCGAATATCACGCCTGGAAAGGCGGCAAGCACGACGAGCAGTCCTAGGTTCAACCCCTTTTTCAGCTTCAATCTTACGAGGCCGAAGTCCAAATCCTCACACTCTGGTCTCTTCCTCCTTGTTATCCAGCCATCCCATATCTCGAAATCTTCTTTGTTGTCCTCAAGCTATTACATGGTCTCACTTGATTTGTATGGGGCTCCGTCACAAGTGCATGCAGGTGTGGGGGCTTGTCTGTAGTACTACAGCGCTGGAATGTTCCCTCTGACGCCAAAATCTCGATGTCCTGAAGGGCTACTAATCGAAAGAACCACGACTATCCATGCGACCGGACTTGGCATGAATTCGATGACATAGATCCTAAGGTGGCTCGCTCTGCTGTGAGGGCACAGGGAGCACGGATTTCGATATCATGTCCATCGTCGACGATATGGAAGTCGAATGTCACAGCTCTGGGCTTAACCAGTCTCGTCTCGTGCCATAGAAGGCAACACTCTAGACTAGACCATGTGTTAGGCCAATGAATGCTACTCAGTGTTGGTTTTTCAATTCATGCATCGTCTTTTTAAGTCGGGGAGCGAAAATCCTGTAAGCTGCCTTGAACGGAAACTTCATGCTAAACCAGTAGAAGCAGCTCTCTGAAGCTGGGTATCGTTGGTATCATTGTCCTCGATTCCCAATCTTCCAAAGCGCGACACGGCTTGCACCTGACGTCAAGTCCAAGAACACCTCGATAAGTCGATATCCAACACCCTCACCCTTCGATATTCCCCTTCGGACCTGGCGTGTCATTGGAAACTCTTGATTTGGAAGAATTGAGGTTGAAAATCAAAAGTCTAACCCGTGGAAGCCCCGCGAAATCTTGATCTCAGGCAAAGTGCAGTAGGCGCCAAAACCTCACTTGTCTGTTGCTTAGGCTTAAGGCTCCCAGGCAGAAAAGGCTGACAACATCCAGATCTTGGTCACAGGGACTCGAGGGCGCATTTGCTCATTGTAGATTAAACTGCGGCCTTTTTTAATCTTGTTCCAAGACGATTGTTTTTGACGCGGACAGTGGTTATGCTACCTAACAATCCCGAAGAAGAGGAATCGAGCAGAAACAGTACTAGCCATGCTCTGACTACCTCCCGGATGACGAAACTCTGAGAGTCTATAGAAGAAGTCGCTCGCCTGATCTGGCTCGCTTGGTAATTACTCTACCTGCGTCGCTCGCCGCTCACGAATCCTCCACCTCCGCCTAGTATTTGCAAATTATAAACAAATTTCTCGCGATTTGCAAGAAGTACTGATGCGGGCCCAGCGAGATAAGACAGGTTATCGACGCGGGCCACGCTTATGTGCACATCCTTAAGAATATACAGGGCGATGGCGGTATATATGTTCGAGCCGCCAGTGTAGACTTTCCCCATTCCAATCCGCTTCGAAAGACTTTTCTTGCAGAAGCAAACATCGAAAATTGGCCTTCCTGCTCCACAAGATTCGTTTTCATCCATCCTCACGCATTAGCAAACCCGATCACGAATAATAGCATGTCTCCTTCATATCGTGTCAAGCCCGACCTGGGCAAAGAACGTACTGCCTTGGTTACAGGCTGCTCTGACGGTGGTCTTGGAGCTGCTCTCGCTATCGCTCTTCACAAAGCTGGAATACATGTGTACGCCACAGCTCGAAATCCAGCAAAGATGGCCACCTTGACAGCTCTTGGCATCGAGACTCTCACTCTCGATGTTCAAAGCACCGAGTCAATCACTGCCTGCGTCGCCGAGATCTCATCGCGCAAAGGTGGCTTGGATATTTTGATCAACAACGCAGGCGCCATCTACTCAATGCCTTTCTCCGACATGTCGGTCTCTCAAGCGAAAATGCTATTCGACTTAAACGTTTGGTCTTACCTCGAGGTCACTCAAGCATTTCTTCCTCTTCTGATGCAAAGTAAGGGGACGGTTGTGAATCAGACCTCCATCGCCGCAGTCTGCACCGTTCCTTTCCAATCGGCATACAACGCCTCCAAAGCCGCCATGGCGATGTTCTCGGACCATCAACGACTCGAATTAGCTCCGTTGGGAGTCAAAGTCGTCGATCTGAAGACGGGAGGTGTGACCTCGAATTTCTTCAAGAACGCAATTGGGACACAAAAACTGCCCGATGGCTCCTTGTATCTTCCTGCGAGGGAAGCAATCGAAAAATCGATGGCCGGAGGCAATATGAAAGGAAAGACCATGGACACTACGGTATGGGCAGAGTGTGTGGTGGCGCAACTGTTGAAAAAGAAGCCATCGAGTAACATATGGGCTGGAGCAAATGCTAGTAAGATGAGATTTATGCAAATTCTGCCGCACGGGATCATGGATTCGAGGCTGAGGAAGATGACAGGCTTGGATGTGTTTGACAAGGCACTTAACAAAGACAAGGTTGCCTAGGGATATTGGTTTAGATTGATAGTGCTAGCGTGCAAATTCTTGCGTTCTGCTTTACATCAGCGGTTTGAGATATGAGGTTGCTTCTTCGCCCCTGATTGTGTTGTATATGTAGAAGGTTGAGATTGCAGCGTGGAGAGGCTTGGATCGACGGCAGCATCGTGTCGACACAGTGGCTTGTTCTATCCTCTTCTATTCATCACATCTGTTGGCTCTAGGTGCCTAAGTGTTACTTCCCTTCAGCTAGCGAGCCTTTATGAGCCTTGCCCGCATGTATCCGGAATCATTGATTGGACGACACAAGGTATCTTACGAATAGGTGAGGACTAAGAGTAAGGACCCCGCAGGTGGGAACCTAAGGGCGTGTCTCATTACTATCGCCAATATGGCCAATTAGCATCGCTGAAATTTACAACTTATAGTTTATGTATAGTGTCTCAAAACCACGTAATTATAACCCTAATACCGATGTATTTACCACCCTTAATTCCGGCTAATATATGTACAAACTATAGCTACGCGGCTAGCTCGCTTAAAGCCCGTTTTAGGTTTAAATAATAGTTATTTTAGTAAATTATATAGCTACGTTTAGGGTCCCTAAAGGGTCGGGTTGGGTCGGGTTTTAGGGGTACCCTCCGACCCGCTACGGGGGTAGAAATAGGGGGCGGGTTTTGGGTTAGAGGAAGCTTTTACCTTCGACCCGCTAATTAGAGAAGAGTCGGGCTTTTTAAGTTATATATTTTAATACTTAACCTAGGTATTATTAAGATCTAAATAGCTAGAATTATAGAGAAATACCTATTCTATAAGTCTATAAGGTTATATAATATAAAATACCTATAGGTCGTCCGTAATTAATAAAACTATATAGAAAAGTTATATTTTCTAGCTAAGAATCTACCCTAATTAATTAGGTTAGGTTCTAGCGGGTTTAGGGTTAGGGCGAGGGGTCCTAGGGACCCCTAGACCTAATCTAAATATCTTCTCTAACTCTCTCTAACCCCTAGAGGTCGAGGGATCCCCCGGCTCCTTAGGGACCCTAGCTATATCTCCTAAGCTAATAGAAGGTATAGATTTATAGTACTTATACTATTTAGGAAGGCCTAATTAAGCTATAAGGCTATATAGACCTTAATATTGTTACTATAGTAGTAGTTATACTAAAATCTAGATATAATTAGCTTTATATATTAAGATTAAACTATACTCCTTTACTAAAAACTAGGGTCCCTAAGGGGTCGGGGGATCCCCCGACCCCTTAGGGGTAGAGGGGGTTAGGAAAGGTATTCGGGTCGGGTCTAGGGATTCCTAGGACCTCCCGCTCTAACCCTAAACCCGCTAGAACCCGACCTAATTAATTAGGGCGGGTTCTTAGCTAAAAAACGTAACTTTTTCGTACAGTTTTATTAATTACGGACGACCTATCGGTATTTTATATTATATAATCTTATAGACTTATAGAATAGGTATTTCTCTATAATTCTAGCTATTTAGATCTTAATAATACCTAGGTTAAGTATTAAAATATATAACTTAAAAAACCCGACTTCCCCCCGATTAGCGGGTTAGGGGTAAAAGCGCCCCCTAACCCGAAAACCCGCCCGCCCCCTATTTCTACCCCCCCTACGGTAGGTTAGGGGGGTACCCCTAAAATCCGACCCGACCCGACCTCTTAGGGACCCTACTAAAAACTATAGAGATTATATCTTAATATACAATATCTCGAACTATAGCTATATAAACCCTAATTTATCGCTACTATATATAAAACTACGTATAAAGAAACGTATATCTTAAATAATATAATAACCTATATTTGCTTAGAATCTTATTTAAGATTAGCTTTAGAGTTATCTAAAGAATATATTCGAAAATATAAGGTTTTAAAAGTATTAGTTTATTACATTATACGATTAGCTTTATAAGAATACGTAGCTTAAAAAAGACGATAATTTATATATTAGAATTACTATCTCTTTACATATTTATATAACTAGTAACTTAACTTAAATAATAAGTTATCTTTTTAAGCGGCCTCGCGCTACGGTAGTACGTATCTTTAATAAGGTACTATATATAATAGATCTATTATATAAAGCTATTATCTTACTGTCGGACCTAGAAAAAACTAAGCTCTTACTATAAGAATCTCGTTAATAGCTATAGTTTAGTAACTATATTAGTATAAGAGATAGAACTTATATACCTATCTCTATTAAAAACCTCGATAATAAGGATCCTTATACTAAAATATTATTTAGGAATCGTAAAGGCGACTTTTTATAGAACGTTTTTATAGCCGTAGACCTTTAGATAAATATTATCTTTATCTACGTAGGTTAGAAGGGTTCGGCTAGTAACTAGCGTATAGTAAAAGATACTATAATAAACTATAGCTTTACGTTATATAAGGATAAATATTATCTAGGTAATATAGACTTCTCGTTCCTTAAAGAGCTTTATATACCGCTATATAACCGTATACGTTACTATCTACGTAAATAGCTTAATAAGGATACTAGCCGTCGTAAAGTACTAATAATCTATAAGAAGCTTTTTAATCTACGCTACTTATTACTTCGTATAGTTATTAAGCGTACCTTTCGTATAATAAAGTCGCGCTTTAGGATCCTTAAGAGAGAGAGAGAGAAAGTATAGCTATAGTAGGATAAGTTAAGGTAGTTTATACTATAGTAGCGCTTTATAATTCTCTTAATAAGTATAGCGCTAACCCCGTTATAGAATATAAGGATCTCTATAGAGAGACTAGTTAAGATAACTTTAAGAGAATAGCCTTACTGAAGCCCGATATAAAGCTACGTAAGAGAGACGTAGACCTATTAGTAGATAGTAATATAATTATAACCCGCGACGAGATAGCTATAAGGATATAGAATTAATATAGAGTATAGAACCCGTATCTATAGGGCGTAGAGGTAGACTTAGCTATTAAGTAGAGGGCTAGGCGTATAGTATTAATAGAGTTATAGATATTATAGTTTAGTAGTTAAGTTAGTATAGTTACTTAGTAATACTAGGTAATTAATATTCTACTTACGATAATATATATTAGTAAGTTATAAGAAGTTAAAAATTTTCTATTAGCTATTACGATAAATAGTAAACCGATTTTAATAATTTTAACGGCGTTATAATCCTTATTAAAAACCGAGTACACTAGTATATATATCTCGTTTATAGACGTGGTAGTTATAAATTAATTATAGAGAGAAAATAGCGTTTTCTTAGCCTTATAGGCTACTAAGATTTTGCTATATTAGAGACTACTTCTCCGTAAGGCTAGAATCTGTAGTTAATTACCTCGATCGATAGAGTAACAATAATACTAGCTATTAAGCTAATTTTTATTATAATCGACTTAGCGTATAATTCTATATAAGAACGAATATATCGGGTATAATATATTTTAGTAAATATAGTAGCTTATAGCTAGTAAAAGAGATACTAAACTTTAAGTAGTAATAGCGAGACCCGTAACCTCTAGTTACTACGCTAAGTTAATAACTTTAAAACCTCCCGCTACGTTTAAAAAGCGTCTACTTTCTATCTATATTATTTATACTATGCCGTATCTTTTTATAAGATATTTAAATATATATATATAGACAAGAGTAAGAAGATTTATATTACGAGAATACTAGATCTATTAAGCGTTATAGTAACGATAGATATAAAATACTAAAATAGTAACTTTAAAGCGAGCGGACGTCTTCTATAGCCTTACGTACTAAGGCCTTAATAATAAGTATATATCTCTACTATAATTATAGCTAACTACTATATATTTACTTATATTATAGGCACGAGGAATACGTAGTTATAAATACTAAATTAATTTTATATAGAGTTATAGAGGTTTTGGCCTCGAAGCTCTAGTTAAAGACGAAATTACGTAACGTAAGATTACGTAATTCTATAAAGAAATACTAAAACTATAATATAACCCCCTCCTAAGGCGTCGTTATACTCCTATAGTAATATAGCTTAAACTAATTATAATAGTTCTATTTCTAAGTAACTAACGAGTACTTTATAGGTAACGTAGAATACGGCGAAATACGGAGATAAGGGTCGCCTTACTAATAGTAGTACGGCTATTACGATAATAATACGGCTAGCGTATAAGAGTTACGCGTATAATCTAAGTATAGCTCGTTAAGTTAAGTCGATTAGTAATATAAAAATAGAATATATAAACGCCTAAATAGGTTAGCGTCCCTTACTAAGTTCTATATATAATCTAAGTAATACGTAGTCCTCTTATATATATCGTATTAGTTTAGAGGCTAAAGAGAAGGAAGTTACTTTTAATTAGTATATAATCTAAGTAATACGTAGTCCTCTTATATATATTACGCTAGTAACAATCCTTAAGAAAGAGTAAGAAAAAGAAATAAATAAATATAAGATTCTCTAGAGACTTCGCGTAAATCTCTAAACCCGTTACCTAAGGACGAGAAGTATAATTATCTACTACTAAGGGCGAAGAGTAGAGGGGAATTATTATACTACCCTAGTTACTTATTTACGTTCGGATAGGGAGTTATAGCAGCGAGTCCCTAGTTAGTTATTAATATAGAGGCGTTTTATCTTTCTTTAGTTTCTAGTCTATTAGCTAGCTATAGTAGAGATATCTATCCTAGTAGTATCTTAAATATATAAAGGGGTCCATTAGCGTTAGGATAAAGATAATAGTAGTTCGTAATCTTTTTATTATACCTAGTAAGATCCTTAACGTAGTACTAGGAAGAATTATTATATCCTACCTACTTAACGTAATACTAGAGGTCTATTTTTCGTTTCTATCCTCGCGCTATCTTTCCGCAGACGGCTTTCTATTCTAACGCTAGAATAGCTTCTACGTTCTATTCTTATTATAGAGCCTCGTCCTCTTTACGTAGAACTATTACTAGTAGAAGAGGTTAGAGGTATTATCCTAGATAGAGTAGGTTTATAGAAGGATCTAGTATTCGTAATAATAGATTAGAATAGAATACGGGATATAGTTTTTAGAGATTAGCCGGTAAGTCTAGCTTATATACTTTACTACTATAAACTACGCGCTTTATAGGGTAAGGTCCTATACTTATATAGTCTAGTTTCTTACTCGGTCTCTCAGTGCGAATATTCTTAGTTAATAGTATTACTATATTATCTACTATATACTTTAGGTATAGGCGGCGCTTCTTATTCGCGTAAATCGCGTAAGACTATAAGGCCTACTTAATTTTATACTAAAGATACTACTAAAGTTCCTATTTCTAGATAGCTATAGCGTCTACGTCTAAACGGTCGAGATCTAATTTAACCCTATCCCGATTTAGTAGCTCTAGGCCGGTCCTAGGGTAATAGTAATAGGACGTAAAGAATAGTAAAACTCCTATAGAAGAATTAACCTTATTATTAGAGAAGAACTCTACTATAGTAAGTAACTAGGTCCAATAGTTTTAGGTATAATTATAGAAGCCTTAAATATATTACTCTAGGAAAGCGTTTATAATTTCGGACTAGCTATTAGTTTTAGAATAAAAGGCGGTTAAAACCGCTAGTCGAATACTAATACGTTCGTAGAGATAAGTCTAAAATTCTAACGTAAAATTAGAATCTTAGTTAGAGACTATCGTCCCTAGAAACCTCTAGTCCCTCTAAACTTTCTATTTAAATATACAAGCTAGTAATATTATAGTAATCTTAACTATAGAGATAAACTTCTAGCGTTTAATAAGCCGATAGACTATAACGAGTATATTAGTATATATTATCCTATTTTCGGCTTTAGAGGGCGGGAGATCTATAATAAAATCTATAGATAGATTGCGAAATAGGCGTTAAGGTACTAGTAGTAACTATAAGAGTCCCTATTTCTTTTATCGCGATCTCTTAATCCTTATATAGTATCTATAGTTTAATATATACTTAGAGATATCGAGAGATATATTCGGCTAGTAGTAGCTTCGGTATATAAGGTTATACGTCGCCGTTCTATCTCTATATCTACTAATTTTCGAATTATAAGTAATTTTAAGTAGTTTTAACCGTACGTTAGAGCTATTAGAAACGTATAGGCGGTTATATATAAGGATTATTCTTTATTACTTAGTAAAGTTTAGGGTTCCTAAGGGGTCGGGGAATCCCCCGACCCCTCGAGGGTAGAGAGGGTAGGGGGTATTTAGGTCGGGTCTAGGAGTCCCTAGGACCCTTCGCCCTAACTATAAGGACTAGCTTAATTATACTATAAGGAACGCCTATATATAGTATATATTACGCTATATATAGGTATAGGAGATACTTATAATTCTCTACTAGGAGAATTATCTCTCTTTAGCTATTAGTCTTACTATAATACTATCTTTTACTATATTTACCTTTTACCTATTATTATAATTCTAATAGCTCTTAACTCGGTATAGATCTAGTAAAAGATAACTTCTACTCTATAACCCTCGAGATCTACGCGTAGTACTAGCTAGATACCCGTATCGAACTTAAAGGCTCCGGATACGTAAGGCGGGAGCAATATATCTATAGAAGAGGAGGATAATCTAGACGCCTCTAAGTAGGCTATAGACGCCGCGCTAGATAAAGCGAGGTATACCGTAGCCCTTAGGGGGAAGTAGGTCGAACTAGTAAGGCTAATAGCTTAGATAGAAGACCTTAATAATATACTAAGTTTCCCTACGGCGTAAGACTAAAGTACTACGCCTACGCTAACTAATATCTAACCTAGTAAAGAGCTATAACCCGAAAAGTTATAATTATATAAAGGGAAAAGTATACGCTCTTATTATAAGTAGATACGTAGCGCGGAGAATACGTTCCGCCTTACGCCTAATACTTTCTAAAGTAAGATCTCTAAAATAATATACGTACTCTAGTTTATAAAGGGTACCCCCTATACCTCCTAGATAGAGAAGGAGTCTACCCTAGAAGAGAACTAAGTTACTTAGGAGTACTTTAAGACTTTCCTACTTAACTTAATCAAGGACCCGGAGAACCGCTAGCTAGACGTAATATAGCTATATATAGATAGTAAGTAAGGCGTAGAGTAGTCTATAGTATCTTTTAACTTCTACTTAATAAGCCTTAAGTCCTAGATCGAAGAGCCCTATACTACGATCTAGCTACGAAACTACCTCTAGTATAAGCTACGCCCTAATATAAGGTTAATACTTTCTAACTATTAAGATATCCCTAAAACTCGAGACGTAATTATAGCGCTAGCTATACGCTTAGAGATAAATAAGCGCCGAGTAATAAACTCTCGTACCTTAGAGAGGGATCCTAAGCGTAGAAATACCTAGGGTAACCGTATATCTATAAGTAAGGGGTAATATTAAGTATCGTAAGAGGGTAGTAGGCTCTCCGATACTAACGCTACCCCTATATAGCCTAGGAAAGAGAAGGATCTCTCCTCTATCTAATACTATAACTATAGAGAATACGGTTACTACGCTAATAAGTACCCTAAGCCCTAAAAGCTAAAGAAGGTTATAGAGGTTATAGCTAATTAATACTACGACCTAACGGGAAATAAGTCGGCGTCGTCCTAGCTACGTAGACGACGCGCGCTAAAGTCGTAGAGTTATCTATCTACGAGACTTCTAGAAAAGACTAGAAAGAGTCCGGGGCCTTATTAAGTATACGTAGCGAGAATCTAATATGTACGGGTATCGTACCCTCCTCGTATACCTAAGGTACTATAGTAAAAAAGTTAATTACTATCCTTTCTACCCTAAGAGGGGACTAATCTAAGTACGATATTACTACTACGCTAGACTTAGGCGCCGAGGTTAACGTTATTAGTTCTTTTCTAGCCCTAGAAATAGATCTAATTCTTATAGATATCCTAGCGCCTTCTATAAGTTAGGGAGCCGGTAATAGTACGAGTTACTAAGGAGCCTATAAAGGCGTCTAGAAGGCTACTAACTCCTTAGGGGTTATAAAGTAAGTAGAAGTAGAATTTTACGCCCTAGATAGGAAGAGTTCTAACTACCTCTTAGGGATACCGACTTTATTAGACGCGAGGGTCGAGCTTAATCTAGAAGCGAGGCGGTAGCGTTTTAAGAGCGCCGATACTTAAGTCCGCCTTATCTCGGCGGAAGAACTAGTAAGTAAGAATTCTATAAATATTTTTAAGCTAAGAAGTAAGGATATTACTCCTATTCTAAGCGTAGACGAATTTAAATAGGATACCCTACCTATCTAACTACCTCCTAAGTTCTAGGACTTTAATTCTATCTTCGATAACCGTAAGGCTATAAGTATACTAGCCGTAGAGGGCGTAGAGTATACTATTAAAACTATAGTAGATCCGCCGTTTAGAAAGATATATAACCTCTTAGTAAAGGAGCTAGGGATTCTTAGGTAATATATTAATAACGCGAGTACGAGTAGCTAGATCCGTCTATTAACTAGCCTAGTAGGAGTAGGTATCCTATTTATCCCTAAGAAGGGAGGTAAGCTACGCTTATACGTCGACTACCGTAGGCTAAATAAGGTAACTATTAAGAACCGGTACGCGCTCCCTCTTATCTTCGAACTCCTAGACCGCCTATAGGGCGCTAAGTACTATATAAAGTTAGATATAAAGAATATATATTATCGTATCCGTATCCGGCTAGGCGACGAGTAGAAGACGGCGTTCCGTACCCGCTACGGGTACTACGAATACTTAGTTATATCTTTTAGACTTACTAATATATCTACTACTAGGGTCCCCAAGGGGTCGGGTCGGGTCGGGTTTTAAGGGTACCCCCCCGACCCGCCGCGGGGGGGGTAGAAATAGGGGGGGGGCGGGTTTTCGGGTCGGGGAGCTTTACCCCGACCCGCCAATCGGGGGGAAGTCGGGTTTTTTAAGTCACATGTTTTAATACTTAACCTAGGTATTATTAAGATCTAAATAGCTAGAATTATAGAGAAATACCTATTCTATAAGTCTATAAGGTTATATAATATAAAATACCTATAGGTCGTCCGTAATTAATAAAACTATACGAAAAAGTCACGTTTTTTAGCCAAGAACCCGCCCCGATTAATCGGGTCGGGTTCTAGCGGGTTTAGGGTCGGGGCGGGGGGTCCTAGGGACCCCTATACCCGACCCGAATACCCCGACCCCCCCTGCCCCCGAGGGGTCGGGGGATCCCCCGACCCCTTGGGGACCCTATCTACTACCTTCTAGGCCTATATTAATAAAGCCCTAAGTAGACTAGTAGATTCTATATATATAGTATATCTTAATAATATACTTATCTACTCCGCTAGCCGTACTACCTATATATAGTATATACGTAAAGTCCTAGGCCGCCTTAAGTAGTTCGGCTTATACGTTAATCTAAAGAAGTATAAGTTCTTCTCCTAAGAAGTAGAGTTCCTAGGTTATATTATCGATACGTAGGGTATACGTATAGACCCTAAGCGTATCTTAAGTATTATAGAATAGCCTAAACCTAAGACTTATACTAAGGTATAGACCTTCCTAGGATTCTATAACTTCTACTATAGGTTTATCGTAAGGTACTCGCGTATTATAGTACCGCTTATAGTACTATTTAAAGGATTTAAAAATAGGAAGTAGACTAGTTCCTTCCTTTAGCCTACTAATATAAAGGATACTTTCCTTACGCTAAAGAAAGCGTTTACGTAAGCGCCCCTCCTACGCTATTTTAATCCTAAACTAAGGATAAGAGTAGAGACTAACGCTTCTAGCGTAGCGGTTACGGCTATTCTAACCTAAGTATAGAATAGTAGCTAATAGTACCCTATTACTTTCTAGTCGCGTAAACTTCTTTCTACGGAGTAGAACTATAAAATATACAAGTAGGAACTACTCACTATTATCGTAGCCTTTTCGTACTAGTAGTATTACCTCGAAGGAAGCTACTACCCTATTAAGGTTCTTATAGACTATAATAACCTTATAGGCTTTATAGAGTTATAGTAGCTAAATAGCTAGTAAGCCTACTAGACTATACTACTTTTAGTATATAATTTTATTATTATATATAGAGTAGGACCTAAGAATCCGGCGGATACTTTCTTAAGGCGGCTAGACTACGGTTTATATACGCCGAGTACGAATACCCTACTTCCTATATTATATTAGAAGTTAGGACTACTACCTAGGGTAGTAGTTATCTAGAGTCTTTCTATTTAGAAGGAGTATAGAGTAGACGTACGGATTAATAGAGAAGCTAATAGCTTATAACTACGTAGTAATAAAGGCGGATAAGCTAAAGATACCTAGAGGTAGGTATAGAATATCTACCTAGTCTAGGCTAAGGAGACCGCGCCTATAAACTCTAGGTCTCTTACTAGAGACCTCCTAAAAGATAAGTACACCTATTTAGACCTAGAATCTAGGCTAGGGGAATTCTAGTCGATTTAAAGCGCGGACTCTATCGTACGTAGTATCTACGTAAGGCTAATCGATAAGCTAATCGGGCTATACTAATAGATATATACGTTTATAGGTACTTTATACTTTAGAGAAAAGATATACGTACCCTAAGATACCGCGGTAAAGTAGGAGCTACTAAGACGCTACTATAATAATACCTTCGCCGGGTATTTTAGAGTAGTATAAATATATAATCTACTCGCGTAGAAGTACTTTTAGACGTATATATCTCGCGACGTAGATAAGTACGTTAAGACTTACGAAGTCTACTAAAAGATAAAGATTAAACGGTATACCCTATTTAGAGATCTATAGTCTCTACCGTAGCCTAAGGGGCTATAGTAGGAGTTAACTATAGACTTTATAAGTAGAATACCTCCTAGTAAGGTTAGAGGTAGGGCTTATAATACGCTCTTAGTAATACTCGACCGCTATATAAAGATAGCTCTATATATTATAGTTACTAAGAAACTCTTAGCTTTAGACCTAGCTAATATTCTTATAGAAAGGGTAGTTACTAGGTTTAGGACCCCTAGAGGTATTGTATTAGATCGAGACTCTAGGTTTACTAGAGTCTTTTAGTCCGAACTCTACTACTATATAAAGGTTAAGCGACGATTAAGTATAGCGTTCTACCCTTAGATAGATAGTTAAATAGAGAGATAGAACTAGATAGTTTAGGAATACCTAAGGGCCTTCTACTTAGAAAATTAGAGTACGTAGGCTACGCTACTTCTAGTCGCGGAGTTTATATATAATAGTAGTAAGTATACTACTACTAGTATCTCCCTATTCTTTGCGCTATATAGCTACTATCTAGAGATCTACTTTAAAGCTAGTAATAAGTAAGAGAATAAAGTACTAGTAGTAAAAGAGCGTATCTAATTCTTATACTTATTACGCGCTAAGCTAGTAGCTTACTAGTAGAGAGTAAGCGAATCGTAAGCGAAGAGCTATAATAAGAAGTATATCTCTATAAAATTTAATAAGGGAGATTTGGTCCTTGTATCTACGAGGAATCTCCGTATAAAGACCCTAAGTAAGAAGCTAACGTAATATATAATAGGCCCCTTCCGAATTCTAGAGCTAATTAGGTCCTAGGCCTATAAGATATAGCTACCTAATAATTATAGAATATATCTAGTCTTTAGTATCTCCCTCCTAGAAAGATACTACCTACGAGAAGGTAGTAAGTAAGAGATCCTACTACCCCTAGAAATTATTAAGGAGGAAGAAGAGTAGAAAATTAAGAAGATTCTAGACGCGTAACGTAAAGGTAAAGTACGGTAATACCTAGTAAAGTAGGTAGATTACCTATAGGAATTTAACTAGTAGACTCTATAGAAAAATATAGATAACTCCTAAGAGATAGTTTAAGCTTATAAGTATAGTACTAAGGGCTATCTAACCTTAGCGTAAGGAGTACGTAAGCCTAAGGTAGGAAGCCTTAGAGGCGTAACGGGTAAGGATACGGTAATAACGACCTTAGGCTAGGTAACTTTAAGAAGATTATAGAGAGGAAAATAAATAAGAAGAATTCTTTTTATTAATCTGCCGAAGCGGTATATATAGTAAGTAGCTAGGAGGGGGCGGCGAGACGTAGTAAGGAAGTACTAGCTAATAAAGCCTAGGATTTTAAAAAAATCCCTAAAGCGCCTAAGACGCTATACGCTACGCTTAAATATTAGGCTCGTAAGCGAGTCGTATACTATACTAAACCCTACTCCTCTATTTCCTCCTCCTCCTCTACCTCCTTAGTAGAAGCCGGGGTATAGGTATTTATATCGTCGTCGTTAATACCGTCTATACCGGCCGTAGAATCCTTACGGAAGAGGCGCTAGCTAAAAAGACTCTATAGCTAATTAGTTAAAATAAAATCTCTAGAGAATTAGAGATCGCGAGGAGAGAGTAGAGTAAGACCGTTCTATACGCGATTAGTATAGGAAGCGTAGGCGGAAATATCTAACGTACAAAAATTCGTATTTAGCTTATAAGCTCTAACTAAGTATTAGTCGAGGCGACGGCCTTATATAAGATAAGTATAGTAGTAGAGTTTTTAGCTTCGCGGCCTTTAGTAGCTCCTTCTTTACCCTTTCGCTCCTAGGCGGAGATATACTAAGTCGTAAGGTAGTTAAACCGCTTATAGTAGTGTACTAGCTAGTTATCGAGGGGCTCTTCGTCTAAAATAAATTAGTAAGAAGATAAATATACGAGTAGTACGCGTATATATACTAGCGTAGATACGTTTAGTAGTCTCTAATAAGATATTAGCGTATTTATTTAACTTAGCTAGTATCTATAAAGAAAATATTAGTTAGTAATTCGATAAGTAGTAGACGCGTAGATTATAATATACCTCGATATACTCGTAGCGTAAGGTAGTATAATAACTATACTTCTATAAAAAAGGCTTATAGTAAGTAAGAATACGCTTAGGGTCGCGGGCGTAGCGTATATAGTACGACTAGTAGAGTTACTCTAGGTCTTCTATCTTTCTTTTTTTTAAAAAAAAGGAAAGAAGAGATAGTAGGAGGCTACGAGGGTATAGTAAGAATATTACTTATCGAATTAAGGAAGTAGGAGGAGCTAATATAAAGATAAAGCTAGAGAAGGAAATTTTACGACGCGAATATTTATTTTATTCGGGGTATATACGCTCGGGCCGCGCGAAGCCTAATATACGTTTTACTAAGAATAGAGATTTTAGAAAATCTAGTATTTTAATTTTAGGATAGGAATTGTAAAATTCTAGGATCTAGTAAGCCGCTATAATATATATACGTACTATATAACGCGTCTATCTAGATAGTCTATAAACGTAACTCTAAGATAGGCCCGCGTTCTTTTTAAAGTCTATACGCTACATTCGAGTTACTAGCGAGATACGTACGCGCGGCCTTATAAAAGTATATAGATTACTATAAACTCTACCCTAGGGATAGGATATATAAAGGGGGGGGATAGTTATAAGGACTAGCTTAACCGTACTATAAGGAACGCCTATATATAGTATATATTACGCTATATATAGGTATAGAAGATACTTATAATTCTCTACTAGAAGAATTATCTCTCTTTAGCTATTAGTCTTACTACAATACTATCTTTTACTATATTTACCTTTTATCTATTATTATACCGACCCTAAACCCGCTAGAACCTAACCTAATTAATCGGAGCGGGTTCTTAGCTAAAAAACGTAACTTTTTTATATAGTCTTATTAATTACGGACGACCTATAGGTATTTTATATTATATAACCTTATAGACTTATAGAATAGGTATTTGTCTATAATTCTAGCTATTTAGATCTTAATAATACCTAGGTTAAGTATTAAAATATATAACTTAAAAAACCCGACTTCTCTCTAATTAGTAGGTCGGGGGTAAAAGCTCCCCCCGACCTAAAAACCCGCCCCCCCCCCCGCGGCGGGTCGGGGGGTACCCCTAAAACCTAACCTAACCTAATCTCTTAAGGACCCTAATTTAAATACTCTATAACGGGTTATAAATATAGTAAGGTCTTAGTTACCCTATTGGACCCGTAAGTAATTAAAGGTAGTAATAATATTAAGTTTTAAGTAACGCTTAGCTCTATAGAGTCGGTCTAGCGTTTTTTATATTAGGGGAATAGAATAATAGTTCTTTACGGTAATAGTATTAAGCTCTCTATAATCTATATAGAATATAAGGCCTCTACTAGGTTTCTTAACGAGGATAACGGGTAAAGAACTATTAGCGGTACTAGGGGTAATAAACTCTTTAGAAAGATATTTGTTAATATATTTCTTTACTATAGCTAATTTATTACGAGATATTCTATATAGTCTTTTATATAGTAGTAATAACTCTAGTTTAAGGTCTATCTTAAAGTTATTAGCGGAGTACTCGGGAAGCAAATCTACCTTCTTCTTATTAAACGCGGAGTATTTATTACGTAAGGGTAATAGTAGTTTAGCTTAGATTTCCCTAGGAGTTAGGTAGACCGTCTTTTTACTAAATTTCTTATAGTCTAACTATAAGAGTTTTAAGAGATTAGATCTAGAGAGTTCTATTAATCTTTAAGAGAGATTCCGACGTTCCGTAGACTAGTAGAAGTCCTTAGCTAGGTTAATAACGATTACTTTATATTCTAGCCGGCTAGCTATTATTATAAAGGCCTAAGAGGATACTATTTTAATATTAAACTTGGTAGATATCCGAATAGGTTAGTCTAGAGGCTCTATTTCTACTAATAATAAGTTAACTAGGGCCTAAATCAGTACTCTATCTTAGTCGTAGAGTTCTTTAATACGCTACTCGGTATTTATTTTACCGTAGCGTCCTTTCTACTAAACTATTACGGGAAGCTAGTAAGTAAGATAGTAGTATAGGTAGTAAGATAATCTAAAGGTAATAGTCCGGTCTACCTAACTAATAGCTAGATTATAGGTATTAAGCTACTTAATACCGAGGATAATTTTATATATCCTAAGGTCCTTAATAATATAGTACGTTATTTATTCTATATAGTTCTAGATAGCTAGATCTAGTATAGCTATATAGGTAAGTTAGGAGGACGTTAACCTATCTACTAGTTATAGGGCTTTAGGTTATACTAGCGGGATACGAGAGAGCTTCTATATTATTACTATTATATTAGTAATATAGTAGGTAGTAGATACTCCGCTATCTATAAAAGCTTCTTTTCTAACGTTACTAATAGGCGTAAGAGCCTTATAGGGGATTAGTAGATAGTCGCTATTATACTTATTATAAATTACTAATAGGATAATAGAAGGAGAGTCCTCTAATATAGAGACGAGATTATCTAAATAAAATTATAATACTAATAGGTTTAATCTCTCTAGAATTAGCTTCTATTATTCGAGAGTAATATTAGGGGCTACTCTTTTAGCGAGTCTAAGTTAGACTTAGAGTTAGTTTCTAAGTTAGGATTATAAAGTTTATTCTAGGAGTAAGAGACGTTATCTTCTTCCTTAATAATACTTATCTTCTTAAGTAAAGTCTTTACTTTCTAATTAAGGTAAATTATACGTTAGTAAGAGTAATAACCTTTACCTCTATACTAATAGTATACTACTAGGTTACCCTACGCATCCCGGTAGAAGATAGATTTCTTATAGTTACCTCCTTCTCGTAAGTCCGCCTAAGCTACTAAGGATTACTTATCCTTCGTATTTAAATATCGTAGTTTCGGGGTACGTTCCCTTTAAGACTCGTAGAAGTTAAATATAGAGAGACGAGGCCGATTAGAGGTTTTACTATTAGTATTATAGATTTTACGACTATAGGCTTCTTAGTAGAGTAACTTATACTATATATTATAATCTATCTTATAGATACCTTAAGCTACGCGTTATAGGCTATAAGTAAGTCGCTTAAGATACTTAGAGATAGAAAGAATATTATTATTTTACTATCTAAGTTAGTAACGAAGATAGTCGTATTTAGTTAGGAATATAGTTAGGTTATTCTTACCCTATACTAAGAATTCTATCTATACCTAAGAATCTAGTACTATATTCTTAGTCCCGAACTATTTACGGATACCGTTATAGGTATCCTAAGGGGTTTAAAGCTTCTTTACTATATAATCCGTAGAGAGTCGTTTATAGGCTAGATTATCTATTAAGTTAATAATCTATAGTAGCTATATATCTAGGGTCTAGTATAGATACGAAGCCGCGATTTTTATACTATATATATTAATAAACTTACTAATAACGCTATTATTCTTACTACTATAGTAGATAGTAGGGTCTAAGATCCTATCTCGTCTATTAAACTAAGCTTCGGCGGCGGTAGATAAAGATTAGCTATTATAAAGATCTACGCTATTAATATTAATAATCCTAGGCTTATAACCTCTCAGTGATAGCTACCGGTAGCTATATAGAGATAGTATTATATTACGACGGTTATCTCGTTTATTACGGTAGGTATCTCGTTTATTATAAAGGTATTCCTATTTCTAGAGTTAACGGAGAGTTCGCGACCGAGTAGGTACGTAGTTATTTATAAGATCTAGCGACGGAAGACGAGGAGACGGTATAGGATAAGAAGATAGAGGTAAACGGTCGTAGTAAAATAGAGTTAGTAAGCTAGTTAGGGCGTTTATTCGTTACCGTAGCCCTACTTTATTCTCTTAGAGGTTGCGATAGCTACTTAGTAGATCTTAGTACTATTTCTTAAGCTTAGAGCTTCTTTCTATATATCGCTTCTCTCTTTAAGGGTAATAAGGTAGTCTAATATCTCCTACTAGAGGTAGAATTCTACTTTTAGTAGACGACTCTTTATAGTATCTATCTTACGGGTCTAGGTATCTATCCCTCCTTACTAGTTACGGCCTTTACCTACTTTCTTTAATTTAAGTAGGGCGTTATCTCGCTCCTAGCGGTAATAGCGTAACTACTCTTCTTTATCTAGAAGATCTAGGAGGAGTTCTACTACCTATATCTCTAGACCTTTACTATATCGTATTATACTAATAAATACCTAGTTTACTTCTATAGGATAGTTAGTAAAGAGTTAAGGAATTTTATATACGCGAACTTATAGGTAAGGTCTAGGTAGACTCTTATCCTTAAAGAGTTTATTAAAATACGTAGATCTACTATCTAGTCTTTAAGAAGACGTTCTTCTTTAGCTTCTTTCTATAAGACTAAGCAAAATTTACCTCTACTCTCTATAGCTATAAACTTAGTTAACTCAATAACTAAATTTTTTTAAGGGGCTAGTTCTAGCTATACGGTATAGCTTGTAGGAGCTTAAGTTTTAGTTTAAGCAGGGCCCTAGATATTCTAAGTTTAGCTATTACTAAGTCTAGTTCTCTCGAATATATTTAAAGTTCGAAGTACAGAGAGACCTAAGGATCTATTACTACCTAGACGGGGTCTATTACTATTTAAGCGTAGTCTATCTAATATACTACGTCTTCGGGTCCTAAACGGAGGGTAGATTACTAATAAGGAGTTAATAAATACGCTAGGAGTCTTCTAGAGACGTAAGTTATTAGGATATAAGTAGTCTAAGATAGATATCTTAGAATCGTTACTAGGAGAACCTAAGGGATTTATTAATAGTATAAAGTTTAATAAAATTAATAGTAATTCTTTAGTAAGAGACTAGTATAATTTTAAGGGTTTTCGCCTAAAGCTAGAATACTAGTATTACCTATATAACTATATAGGTAACCGTGTTATCTTAACGTATAGACTTTTCCTACTTTTATCTACTACGGTATTTCCGGCCTTCCTTATATTCTAAACTTATTAGTATTACTAGAGTAATAGTCTTACTATTTATTACTATATATATAAAGATATATTTATAGAGGGTACTCTATTTCTCGTTAACTCCTAACGTTAAGTTAGTACTATATCTCTAAAGTATAGTATCCTTCTCTTTTTTCTCGAAATAGAGAATCTCGCTTATATTGGCGCTTCTAGTAGAAAGAGTTAGTAGGAGTCTAATTATAACTTTCTTATTAGTTATAAAGCTTCTTAATATTATTAAATAGCGCGACGGCGTCGCTATTATTATAAATCTTATCTATCTAGCTAGCTTATTATAGGAAAGCCTACTATAGTAGAATCTTAATATAATATACTATTATAGATATAAGGAACACGTAGTTATAAATATTAAATTAATATTATATAGAGTTATAGAGGTTTTGGCCTCGAAGCTCTAGTTAAAGACGAAATTATATAACTTAAGATTACGTAATTCTATAAAAAATTACTAAAACTATAATAACTTATCGTTACTAAACTTACTTAACCCTATAACTTTATAGATAAATAGTATCCTCTCTATACTATCTAGGTAAGGAAATACCTACCTAAGGCTATTATAATAGTCCTAGAGCTATTATATAAAGTAAAACTTCGTACTAAGTCTTAAGTCTAGGTTAGCTATAGTAAGTATATATAACTTCTACTAACCCTTTAAATTACTAGCTTCTATAACCTTAGCTAACCCGGTAGTTAAGGCTTTATTATAGTCCCTTATTATATCCTAAACTAGGGTCCCTAAGGGATTGGGTTAGGTCGGGTTTTAGGGGTACCCCCCTAACCCGCTACGGGGGGGGGGGTAGAAATAGATAGAGGGCGGGTTTTTAGGTTAGAGAGAGCTTTTACCCCCGACTTACTAATCGGGAGGAAGTTAGGTTTTTTAAGTTATATATTTTAATACTTAAGCTAGGTATTATTAAGATCTAAATAGCTAGAATTATAGAGAAATATCTATTCTATAAGTCTATAAGGTTATATAATATGAAATACCTATAGGTCGTCCGTAATTAATTAAACCGTACGAAAAAGTCACGTTTTTTAGCTAAGAATCTAACCCTATTAATTAGGTCGGGTTCTAGCGGGTTTAGGGTTAGAGCGGAGGGTCCTAGGAACCTCTAGACCCGACCCGAATACTACCTCCTCTAACTCCTCCTAACCCCTTAGGGACCCTATCCTAAACCTCTATATTATCGCGCTATTTCTTTACTTTTTTACTGCGTTTAGCTTAAATAGCCTCTACTATACCGGCTTTATTAGTTATTCTCTTTCGGTTTAAGATATAGCCCTTAGAAGTAGGGCTTAACTCGATAATAGACTATATATTCTTATCAAATACGGCTTAAGGGCCTTAGCGTATATATCGTTCTATAGTAATACGGCCGCTAATTAGAAAGTCTAACTCGATTTTAAAGTCGATACGGTAATAGCAAAATCTCCTATATTTAGGATATTCTTTATAGTAACGTTCTATTACCTCCTTCTTACTTATAAGTATACCTAACTTATTAGTAGTCTATCTGGAGGTTCTAGCGAGATAAGCTAACTATATTAACTAGATATTATAAATACCTTACTACTTAGTTTAGTATTATAGTATAGTAATAGAAAAACTATAAAATTTAGTAACTTTCCTTATAATATAAGTCTATACCGTAGATTTAAAGCTATTATCTACGGTAAGCCCGTTTATATAAGCCTATTTATAGCCGGCTAGAAGCCTAGCTACTATTCTACGGTTCTACTTAACTCTTCTACGTCTCTCTTATTACTAAGAGGATTCAATAACTTTATCTTTAGCTTTAAAAGTTACGATAGTAACTTAAGAAGCTATAAAAGCTTTATTATAGTTATTAGCGGCCTTAAGCACGCGTTATATAGTATCTAGCTATATATTTAGTACTAATATTCCGCGTATTATAGGCCCGTTTAGCTACTAAGTATCCTTATATTATTATAACTATTAAAAGGTAACTAATAATAATAGCTTAGAATTATTAGTAGTAAGGTTATAAATTAAGAGAGGTTAACGTAAAGCTATAGCGATACTTTTTAACCTAGATTTTAGTATTTATATAAGTAGAATTATAAGTAGAATCTTAAGATTTCTTTTATTAGATCTCCCTATCCTAAAAGCCTTATTTATATACTACTAGAACCGCTTTTTACGATACTATCTTCTAGTTATTAGACCTCCCTAAGTCGTTATTAATCTACTACTAATTTTAGTATTTTTACTACTTCTTACGATCGTAAGCCTTATTTACTACCTAGAAGTCTCGAGAGAGACTTAATATATATAATTTATACTAAATTTATCCGCTACTTTATTTTTCGAAGCCTTATAAGGCTATAATATATAAATAGGGGTTAAAAACTAACGTATAGATTAATATATAGGTAAATATATCTCTAGTAATCGTTTAGGAGCTTAACTCAATATTACGTTACTATAGATTTATAGTATACTATCTTTTTCTAGCTATATCCAATATATAGTACAGCCTTAGTAGCCGATATATCGCTAATATAGTAATACTAAGATACCTTATAATTACGGCTTCAATGCATCGCGCTTATAAAACCGTAGATACCGTTGCCGCTAGTCAAATTGCCCGTAATTCGCTTGAGATACGGCCTAAGATACAAAAGGCTCCAACACCACCTGCACGCTAACCAGTCCGCTGGCACATTTCGCGTGCTGGGCGCGTCAAACGCTTGTTCATCTCTACATCTTTCTTCTTCAGCAACGTCTGCGAGCCCTCCATGGCCCGTTTACGAATCTGCTGAGCTTGCACGTCCGACATCAGCCAACTGTGGCACGACACGGCACCGCATTGTCGGAGGAGACTGCTTGATAACTCATGATGATTCTGGTCTCCAGCGCTGCAAAGCTCGTCGAGCAGGCACTGATATGCTGTCTAAGACCGCGATAGTCGCTTGGGCATCCTCGAATCTCCCAGCGTCTGCGACCACCATATTTGGCGTTCGCCCTTGACGTCAAAATCAGGCACGGTACAGGTACATGAACTCAACCGAGGAAAAGCCCGTTGAGAGC
Source organism: Venturia effusa (assembly GCA_007735645.1). Taxonomy (NCBI): domain Eukaryota; kingdom Fungi; phylum Ascomycota; class Dothideomycetes; order Venturiales; family Venturiaceae; genus Venturia; species Venturia effusa. The sequence goes on from CP042197.1 coordinate 102,486, forward strand.
ATTCCAAGGCCTTCTGAGAATAGCAACACCCCCTCTCTCTTGATGACGCCTCGACGTCTCGCCCCTGTGGAGAGGGACCGGACGAATGCCATGGGCATAACTGCCGAGAAAAAGCCTGGGGACAGTTAGAGGCAAACCCGCAATTTGAGTGTTATTCCATTCTTTCCAAACCGCCCTCAGTTTCCTGCTTTGATTCTTATACTCTTCCGTCATTTACCTCGAGCGTGGATAGTGTGCTGCCATTCGTTGTGCCGCAAGAAACAATGTTTCGCTCATGTGTTTCCTCGCCTTAGTGGTATTCCACATCTCTCAGCCAGCGGACCCTTTAGATTGCCCCTTCGGGAGGACGAACCCCAGCGAGTCGTCTGGCCTAACTAAGCACAATCTATTTGCATTGGACGACTTTCTGTTTATGGGAAGCAGGAGGGGTCAGATCTCATGTGGACACGATATCAGAAACTCTAGGTTGGAAGAGCGCACGATACAAGATGGCTGATATGGGCCAATTTCAGTCTTTTGAGATACTATTGGGGCCTCCGCCGTTCTTCTCTACTTCAAAGACTTTGTTCAATCGTTTGTACCGAGTTCGTCCAGTCCACAAGAATAATACGCGCTACTTCATCCAACTCGATAACGCCCTTGGACATCTTCCACCATGATCTCGACAATTGTCACCCTTTTTCTTTCCACCAAGCTCATCCAGGCAGAAAAAGCATTTGGACCAGCCGGTGGAGGATTTGGCGGCCATGGTGGACTACCTGGCGGTTTCGGAGGTTGGGGAGGCATGATGCCCTGGGGAGACAATGAATGGAATTGGGGCGGTCACGGCAGATCTGGAGCACCAAAAGCTATAGCTCTACCTGATGCGTGTCCACCTGGGGCCCCGCCACCAGGCTTCGTGGCGCCATTTCAACCGCTCTTCAACCAGCACTTCGAAAATTCGCCAGTTGGAGAGCACTGGGAGCAGATGTGCCCAAGAGATCGGTCACACAATGATTTATACATTCCAGTGAAGTGTGGCACCGAAAGAAAGGGCTGTTGTACTTGGAGAGCAACAGCGACGAAATTGCCGAACAATGTTTGGGCATGTTGCCCTTGTGGCGCCTCTTGCACAGGTGTGGCCCCTGGTTTTGGCTACGATTGGACAGAAAGCCAGCCCGTCCCCACACCTGTAGGCTGGACAGCAGTAGGGAATCAGTTGTCTTTGACACCACGTAAGTCTCGTGTACTTCTCTTTGCACGTCACCAAGCCTGACATGAAGAATAGCCGGCCCGCCCCAGCCCTACACGACCACTTTTTTAGCGAATGGCGGCACTTCAATATCCACGATCTTCCCTGGCCCACCAGTGTCTCAAACACCTTATCCGGGGGCCCTTCCCTATTCCGCGCCAGGCGCTGTCCCCACAGCCTACACCACATTCTTTAACGGGGTGCCTACAACCGTTACCGGTTTTACCCAGCCTACCTGCGCACCTGGGGCGTTTTGTCCTCTGCCGCAGTATCCCAATGGCCAAGTGATCGGTCCCCTGGGCGCAAATGGCCAGGGATCTTGGACGTGGACGTCCGCGACAACAAAGAACGGGAAGACGTATCAGGCATCTTGGGTCCATGTTACTGGCACCAAAACTGTTCCTGTTTCCATTTGTGATGTCAACAATGGCAAGACGAATTGCCATGTCCTCAGTACGACGGCAGTGGGTTGCTCGCTGAGAAATGGGAATCAAGTCTGTTCTACCAGCAAAGGAGTCGTGGTCCAAACTGTCAACGCTGCACCAACCAATGTTGCAGGTGTGGGTGCTGGTGTCGTTGCTGCTGCACTAGGTTTTGCTTATGCTCTTGCTTGATGAGGATCACCAGGGATGTGTGGGACAAACCAACAGCTCGAATTCATGTGAATATTTCTGGGACGGTTGGCTAGTCCAACGGGAGGGACAGTCATTAATAAGCTGGAAACGACGTTTCGACGCTCGGGATAATGGGCTGAAGATCAGAATTGATCTTGCAAAAGCTGGTGGATAGGATTCTCCGGACCCGTTTGTGATCATCACGTTATTTTCCAGTAAATTTAGTATAATTAGTGTAATTCACCCTTTCTAACAGCACGAGGTTTCCACGTCCATTCGATCCTTACCTGTTTGACGCCAAATTGTCTGTCTGCCAATTAGTATAGGCCAACGGGATTTGTACCCGCAAATTTTCCTCGGCCGCCAAAGTTTCGACGTGGTAGAAAGATGAACTATAAACAAGAACCGATGTGAAAGAAGTGTTCTTCCCACTCGAGATATGAGCATCGCAAATGTCAAACTGACCATATCAGCACTGCTCCACTTTAGGCAGTCAGAGAATACAAGACCACATCGTGCACGGAAGACACGCCATGACTTCCTTCTTTCCCTCTCCTCTAGGGCTCTTCTTTGTCTGTGGAACTGCAAGCCAGGATCGATGTTCCTCGACTTTTCAAGGCCTTGATTTAAATGTTGGCAGACCGTTCCCGATTATCCACGTGGGACCGGATTCTGGTTGGAATTGATGGAACACCAACATAGGCAAGCGAGCAAAGCATAGGGTAAAAAGAGAGCAGGTGATCAAGGCTTACATTGGGGCTTATCGAAGCCTGTAAATCTCTGGGTCGTTCTGTGATTTCTTATACAAACAATCTTTTTCGAAGAGGGATCAATGATCGCCGGATAAAATCAAAGCGATTGCTCAGGAGTTGAGATCCTGTAGCCCCATCAAAACCCATCCGTCACTCCAAGAATTAATTGAGTGTCAATGTGTAGTTGTTCAGTACTCGCCACCATCAGCGTCGCCACCAAACGCCTCGCCTTCGTCTTCGCCGTTATCGAAGTACTGCTCGGCGTTGTAGTCGTCCTTTTCACCTTTCTCATAGTCCATATCCTCGTCCTCATCTTCCTCCCAATTCTCATCCAGCTCCTCCGGTTCAGCCTCCTTGTCTAGATCCTCTTCCTCGTCTTCCTCGTCGTTACCGTCGATGAGGTTGAGGTTGACCGCGGTCTTAAGTGGCTTCTTGACGGCTGCCACAGTCGTAGCGGACATCTTCTTGTCGTCCTTCTCCATCCAGGCAGGCCTTGGAACAGCAGGATCAACGACGTGATGAAGCTCCAGAGGGAGGATTGACTTGACTGCTTGTAGGTAAGGAGCAGATCAGGAGAGTGAAGTCGTTCGCCTAAGTCAAGATAAACAACGACCGAATTCCGGGGATCCCTCGAAGTAAGATCGCCAGACATCGATCAATGGTGATCATGATTGGGCATTATATCGTCAAGATAGTGAGTGCTACTTACGCCAACTCTTGCCTGTGAAGTCAGGTGCGGTACGAACAGGCATGTGGTATTTCTGCGAGTAGGTTGCCGGGCCGTTGAACGGATCGAACCTTGCGGTGGCAGTGGCAGCTCTAGACTTGGTGGTGCGTGAGTCGCCGACAACCGCTGGAACATAGTACGGTTCGAGTTTGCGGCGACGGCTGATCTCTCTCATGTACATAACACAATCAGCCTCCCAGTCATCGGCGTCGATGCGGGGTGGCGGGTTTTCCATATTCTGGGAGCATTAGCTTGTCTGTTGGTCAAGTATAGGACATGTTTGGTGGCCAAAAGGAAGCGACACGCTGACAGGATGCGTTGGCTTTAGTGATTGCAGGCCAGGACGTGGCCCAAACTTGTCGACAATGAAGTTCGTCCCCCGGTCCGGCAGCGCTCTCTTCTTCCTTTTCTCAGCATCTGCGTCTACTCTTCCAGTGTGATTGCGCCTCGACATTTCCGCGAAACAAGTCGAGTGTGGTGGTGAGGAATCATGACTTACTGGATAGGTCGGCCTGGGATCATATGACACTTTGAATCTGTTCTCAGCTTCCAGTCCTCCAGGGCCCCGACGGCCGCCACGTCCCGCAGGTCTCCCGGCTCCACCACGAGCAGCCATTTGGATGTCGATGAGACAGTGGGAAGGTCTGGGAATGCAGTCAACCAGTGACACAGTGTTTGTGTTATTGCTTCTCGAGGGCAAGTCGCCGGCACAGCTCTATTCCGGCGGAGTAGCCGTAGATGTGTTGTTGGGTGTGGATCCGTGGTTGTGGCATGGATAGTGGTGGATTGAAAACCATGTACCTGGGTAACGCCAGGTGAAGGTGATGGCCCAAGTTTTGGAGTCACAAGTCACGGCGGGTTGTCGGTGGCTGACCACAACAATGCCACTGCAGTGTCTACGAGTATGATATCACCTACACAAGCACAGGAACTTCGGAAAAAATCTCTGGCAGTTCGCCCGCGGCTGTCGAGGCCCTCGATGTCCACTCCAAGCACTCTGGTGTAATAGCAGACACGGCGTTGACACTGATGGAGAAACACCACATGCATACGACATCAATTCTTCATTGTCATCTCGAGCATGGCGGCAGCACCACCACCAGAGCCGTTGCTCGACACATTACGAGCCCATCTACACGCTGTCCGACATGAACCCTCGACCCCGTTCGACGAAACCCTCCTCGACACCGCTGGCTACGTGCTACCGCCTGTCTTGTCTCGACCACAACTACAGGCTCTTGTACTGCAAATATACCACTCCCTTCCCACCCTCCACCAAAATCCAGACCCTGCCGTCCGCCTGCTCACCAAGCTTCTCGATCCTATACCACTCCCAGCCATTCTCGACCTCGAACCTCCCATCGACCTCGTACAAGGACTAGACGTCGCCGCAGCCCCTTTCAACCTTTTGACCTTGTCTCTACTGGACAAGGCAGATCTGGCTTCGGCGCGAAGGCTCGCTTCCGTCTACCAGCCCCTTTTCGTAGCTCTCGTCACACTATGGCTGTCGACCGAGACCGAAGGAGTGGCAGACAAGGCATCAAAAGTGCTGCTAAAATTGCTGGAGATGGATATGCCTGGACCAGACACTGTCGCTTGGGATGGACTGGTGTGGAAACGCATCTTCCGTGACAAAGACGTGTACAAGCAGATATTCGCCATCACCAGCTTGGACTTGGGCAAGTCGTCGTTGAGCAAGAACAGGACGACTATTGCGCAAGCAAGGCTGATGGATTGGTTGCCAGTGGTTGGAGCCATGGACTGGGCAGCCATCTCACAGAGCTACCATCCTGAAATTGAGGATTCGTATGGCCTGCCTAGTGGGAAGCAAAGCCTGCTTGATTGGACTGCGACTTTCATGGTCGACTACAGGGGTGATTTGCTAATGCACAGGAACTTGGTGAGATTCTACAGCCATCTCCTCACCACAGTGTCGGCTACAGTGTCGCGAGCATCTGCCTTGATGTTCCTCAAATCACAAGGCCACCATGAGCGAACTGCTATGTACTATATCCAACCGGACCATCCTTCTCATGATCCGGCTGATAGGTCGTTCCTGTACGGCCCAGCTGCGCTCTATGTAGCTTCCTGGGCGACTTTGTATCCTGAGGACTTCACATCAACCATCGAAGCTGCCGAGCAAATCGTTGGCAAGATAGCTTCAGCTCTCCAGATCTCGCCTGCAAGATGGGCACACGGCTATTCACCAGCAGAGGATCTCCACGTCCTGGCCTCGCTGCCTGGCTCATACCTGACATCCCTTGGCTCCAGATCACCACATCTTGCAATCCCATCAAAGGCAGCCAATAGCGACGCTCTCAATACACTGACCACGCTGTTCCATGGTCCTATATCCCTTACTACCATCACACTCCCACCTACAAGCGTGTCAAGTGCACATCGAGAATCAGAGCTCGAAGCTGCTGGCGAATTATATACGTCGTACTATTCACTTAATACGGATCTCTGGAAAGATGTCACCTCTCATGCCGATACCGTCGCTCTCAAGGAACAAGCTCTCGCCGCTATCAATCTGATCAAGGCTTTCGTAACAGCACCATGGGGTGGCACCTCCGCCCTTATCAACTCTTCAGCACGATCAACGGTGGTGCCGTGGCTGTTGGCTCCACCAAGGACATATTCCAACCTTGTTGGCGGCCATGGCGATGCGGAAAGTGCTGCGTATGTGGTGGCAATGGCAAGGTTCGATGTACTTAGGGCTTTCTTTGCGAAGGTCAAAAATCTAGAAGGTGATGACTGCCGCCTCATAGAGACTGCTGCACGCGAGCGGTTGACGGAGGGCGCCTTCGGTAGCAGGAGGACAGAGATTGGTGGGAGAATTACTACGATGGATCTATAGAGACAAGATAATGATTTCACGCCGTTGACGAAGAAGTCGATGAGTACAAGGGACTTGGGTCATGGCTAGCTTCTGTGAGTAATAGCCACAAATCGGGTGGTTTCGACGGACCCTGGCCCACCTGAAACTTGAAGATTCTCAGCAATGTTCGAATAAACGCCTCAGGGCCGCAAATTATCAGAATCGCGATCTAGACGTTAGCAATGACTGCGGCCATCGCACTTTTGCTCTCATAGCCGCCGTATGGTGGGCACATTTGATAGGGGTCAGACACGATTTTACCCGTTTCTTCATCTCTGTCCCCCTCTGAATTTCTCAGTTTCAACAGCCGATACCCAAGTACTCGAAAACAACACACAGTAAACGCAGCGTTCATCCAATTCCTGTAACTGTTTGATTGGCCGAATACACAAAGCAGATCCCAGCACTATTAACCCGATCAATGCTCGGGTTGTTCGTCTATGCCTTCTATCCCGGCATCGATGAATCCGCCCGCCCAGTTCTGGTAGATTAACCACGTCTCTTTACGTCCGTGTTCGAGCACGCCGCTTTCACATGTTTCCAATGAATCCGTGAGGACAAGTTCATGTGATTGAAGTTGTGAGTCAGTAGTAGTGTTATACCATCGAAGAGATTCTTCGCACAAGAGAGCAACAGCAGCATTCGCGATGAGTCTACGGACCGGTCGTTGTGATCTATTGCACTTTGGTGGAAGTGGAAGGTGATTGTGCTCAAAACTGATCACACATAGCTCAGCATGCCCATTCTCCCTTGACGACTTACAATTTGTATGAAGAATAAGAGTGATAGTGCCAGATATCAGTCAGGAGCACATGGCTTCTGTCTAACGAGGCGCCAGTCTCAGATCTCACCTCTTGCACTCACTACCCCGTCATTCTCTTCGGCTTGACCTACAGCACATCCTGCACGCCCATCCGAGCTGCTCCAGTTACAACAATTTCTTCTCACTGCCCCTTTTTCGGATCAGGGAATTGACTAGCAGCGCCACCGACAGCAATATCCCTGATGACCTCTTGTAACCAATTAGGATGTCCTCTGATTCCTGCAGCAATCTTCAACTCCCGAGGCATGACTAATTGTCCGCCTCTGCAGCTTAAAATCTGATCCGTAATCTTCTTCGCAATGAGGACGGGGTTCATGAGTTTCCCTTGCGTCTTCTCAAGATGCGCTTCGTATCCGCCCACCAAGGGCGTCTTTACCCACGAAGGATGAACGACCGTATTCAACAACCCAGGTGTCTTGTATAAATGCTTAATCTCCATGCTCAAGCCCTCATGGAAGGCGAGCACCGCAGCTTTTGTGGAGGCGTAATCGACGATTCCTGGTGGCGCGACGAAAGATGCCATCGAGGCTAGACCAATAATATGTCCCTTGTTCTTCTTGACCATGTCTGGCATGAACTCCTTGCACATCCAGAAATGAGAAATGATGTTGATCTTGAAAATTGTCTCTGCCCACTCGTTTGTGGTCTCGAGGATGGAATGAGGTCGACCTACGCCAGCATTGTTGACCAGGATAGACGGGTCGCCCCATGTTAGGCGGAGGGAATGGGCGGCGTCGGATATGGAGGAAGGCGTTGTCACGTCGCAGTAGAAGTATTTGATGTTTCCGTCTACGTCGTGTTTCAGTTAGCACTTCTCAACCGGCGAATACTTTGAGATGGAGAAGGCGAAACTCACAGTTCTCAATCTCTTTTGGTAAAGGTTGGACGTCGAATACAGCGACTCTGACGCCCTTCCTCATCAATCCTCTCACAATCTCCAATCCGATACCACTACATCCACCTGTTACAACGGCGACTTCACGCTTGAAATCCCACTTATCCTTCTCGGTCTTCCACTGCCAATTGTTTGTTGCCCAGTCGTTGAGAGCCTGGTTCACCTTTCCACCGAGACCCATATAGATCATCCATTTGAGCGCGGTAATGAATCGCGTCACATTAGCTGGGCTGAGGATTCTTTCGAGCGAATTGATTAGAGGCTCGCGAAGGGTGGCCGGGCCTTTCGTCAAGACCCAAAAGAGGGCTCCCGTCAATATCGGGTTTTGAGTCTGCGCAATGGCGCCGCGTAGAGGTGACATAGTCGCAGCAGTCGTAATGGGCCAGCGAGAGGATGAAGGACAGTGAGAACGGATCCAAGTGAATGATCAATGCGAGTGAAGAGAGCTGAACAAGTAGGAAATCCGCCAGTATGTCTACTTGACTCCCGTTAAAGCTTCTTAGACTAGTGAACTCGTGAATAAACAATCGAAGCCTCGGTACATGACTACCAGGGCCTTCTCTGGGGTTTATGCCCAGGGTGCTGGATGATGATCTAAATTGCAACATGTCCTTCACGTGTGAGAGAGGCCGTAAAGATTAGGGCCCGCCGGCTCGGACTGTCCACTGGAAGCACAGCTGTGCGATCCATAACGATTCTATTGTCTTTGTGACGGCGGAGGTAGCGTAGTGAAGATCAACGCACGTTAGAGGAACTGGGATTTGGGCCTGGACTCTTTTCCAAAACAGGTGTGGAACAAAGTACCTATCACACCTGCATACTTCTCTGCATGAATATCAAGGGCCCAAAGGCTTTTGTCGCAGACTTGATGCATATGATTTTTATACATCACAGAGTACAGGAAGACGAGAAATACCAATGCTTATGTGATGCATATCCCAGAACTAAAAGAGTCTCGAGATTAGGTACACGCTGCATCTATCTCTTTTCCCCGCTCATTTCCCCAAAAGTGCTCCAAGCATCACGGTATTGGTATCAGGGTATTACAACAAGCAGATATGGCTCTTCGTGGTTTTGCCCCCTTGCCTCTGCGTGTCATCTACAGGTATCCGAAAGCCCCTTTGAGCTTTGACTAGTCCCTATACAGTAACAGTATATAGCTGCGGTATATAGACTTTTTTTACTATCCTATAACCATGCTACTATCGTTAAGACGTACGACTAACGACTATCTTATACGTAAGATAAAAGGTTTACTAGTAACTACGTATAACCGTCTTAATTTCTTAATCGTTAAATATAAGATTAATCCTTAGAAGAGATACTATCTTCGGATTCTACTATTTCTATTAAAGCTATTAACTCTTATAATAGTATTATAATAGTTTAGAATCTAAAGAGCGGAAAAAAGCGTAAGAGAGAGAGCTAGAAAAGAATAAGCTAGATAAAAAAGAAAATCTAGAAGAGTAACTTAGAGAAATTAATCTAGTTAATTTAAAATATATTACTAGATATACCGCCTACGTAAGAAAATCTATAGTTTCCTACCTTAGAGTAGATAAAAAGTATATATTTATATAGTCGTTATTAAGATTACTAGAATAAAAGATAAGCGAGCCTTAGTTTAATTCTAGTAGCTTTTAAGTAAAACTACTAATCTAGCCGTATTAGTAGTAATACTAGATAGATAAATTAGATATTTCTATAATATATAGATATAGTATTCTTCTATATTATTATTAAAAAAATTCTAAAAAGCTTAATATTTAAAGAGTCTTTTTTTAGGTTAAAGTTTCTTAGGTTCTAAACTATTATAATTCTCTAATGGTAGTTCTATAGTTTTTAGATTAAGAGAGGAAATATTATAGATAGTTATCTTAGATTATAATAAACTTTTTTAAACGTGTAAGACCGATTTAACGTTTACTAGCCTTACGAGATTACTACGATCTATAGATAAAGCCCGATATATAATAAGAATCTAAGATAAACGATTATTTTATAGAAAGATCGAGTATTAACGGCATTACGAGAAATCGCATAGCGAAACGGTAAAAAAAGTCTACATGCCGCAGCTATGTAGTTGGTGTCATTACCAGTCCCTCCCGTAGCTTCGTTTATTGCCATTCAGCCCTGAGCCCAATCATAACTGTAGTGGTTGTGCCTCAAAGTCGCCTCCGGTACTCATGAATGGTTGCACCGTCAATCCATTATGTTGATGCAGCTGTGCCTGACCTTGCGAGATATCCATCAATCCACTGCACTGTTGTGGCACTATCATCGGCATCGGATTCGCCCTTTCATGACCAGCGGTCTGCATACTAGCAGTGACAGTGCTGAACCCAGGCCAAAGCATCGTCATTGCATCTTCGGAAAATTGCGCAGGCGAAGCTGGGAGGTTCAATTCATCAACAGACGCATGGTCCAGACCAGCATTCCATAATTCATCCTCTGGCCCAGAGTCATTTCCTTGCTCGATATCGTTCACGGGAGCTCCTTCTGTATCCGATAATGAAGTCGCGCCATCTTCTCCCTGGGATCTCTTCTCTGTTATGGCTTTTACGAGGGTCGTAGTAGATAAAGTTAGCATACACATAGCTCGGTCTAGAAAGTCGGCAGACTTGTACGACAGGCGAAGAGTCCATCGATATTCCTCCAACTTCTCCTTGTAGGAATCCGCTTCTTCGCGAGTCGAAGCTGTTGACCACATCAGCCCAATAAAGGTTCCAACCACAGAGAAACAATACTTGGACGCACTGTACCAGAAAGATTGAAGGTGTTCCGGACGAAGATTGCGTACGAATGCCGTGACTGTTACGAGACGGGCTAGTGCTGCTGAGCGACATATCATGATCAACTTCTGGTCGGTCTCGTAAGCCAGTGACCGAAGTATTTGGCGATGAAGTGTGATCTCTGCGGCGTAATATGCAAGATGAAGATACCCAGCGGAGTTCAGCTTACGCATCTTTAAGTTCTCCACTTTCAGGCATTCAGGCATCTGTGAAAACCAGTCTGTGAGGCGAATTTGGATCGGCTTAGCCTTTTCGAGCATCCATCTTCCACCCTCCTGAGTATGGACGATGTAGTCCTCGACTGCTCTTAGTGTGTAAAACCCGGAAAGAATCAAGCTTAGTATTTCTGTCAGACTGATCATTTCGCAGAACAAAATCCTGCCTTTTTCGACTTCAGTGCTACCCTCTTCATTATCCTCGTCCCCGGCGTTCTCGGGAAAGTCACGTGCAATAATAGGTTTGACGCCCCAATCACTGTGGGTGATATGTGAAGGCCTTCCATGTACGAGAGATCCCCATTTGTCTTGCATGTACCTGGAATTGTTAGCTAGAGTCTCTACTCATCGAAGAAACTCAGTACAAAGCCTAGGCCAAGCGCTTTCGTAGGCCACGCTCCCATGAGGGTATTCGCCATGTGGAGCAGTCAAGATGCAGGCCGAGATCCTGCCCGAGGCCTACTAGCTCACTGGTAAGGGCCCAGGAGTCACTTTCTGGTCTCTGAAGAAGTAATAAGCCTGCCTGTATGGTGGATAGTTTAGGTCGAGAAACAATGTACGACATCGTCTTGATGGCAAGTTTCTCTAAGTAGCTAATAGCGGAGGGGAGAACTCTCGATGCGTTCGTCTGTATTTTTCTAGATAGACCTTCTTGTGTAGTATCGGAAAACTGGGATGAACGATACGGAAGTACAAGTTGATCAAGGCCTGGCCATGCGGAGCTACGATGGTTTCTATGGCGTCCAAATCGTCGAGCTCTTCTCTCCTGTTTTGACCTCCCTGGTCAGTCTGGTCGGGAATCAAAAGGAAGGAGTTTGTGTCATTGACTTTGCGCAGGACAGAAAGGCCGAGAGTTATCTCATCTTTGTCGTCGAAAACAGCCTGCGAGAGAAGGGACTGCTCGAACGGAGAGGCCTGTTCTACATACTTTGAATGACGATGGTTCTGCAACCCTAGAGTTTACTTGAGGAGGGAAGGTCATTTCAGATTAGCATAGTCGTCGATTGGCTAATGTTTTCGAATTGAAGCAAGTCTCTCTCCTTCTTCATGTCCTTCAGGTCCAGCAACCTGTTTCAGCGCCGGTAGAGGATGTCTACTCGGCTCTCGTGGTGCTTCATCAGCCTTACTTGTATCAGTGCTAATTTTTCGCCTTTTCCGAGGCTGTGGATTCTCTTGGAACAAACAATTTTGGCGATGAAACCTGCACAGTGCACATGAGGTCTCGCCGTCAGTGATTTCGCATCTGCTTTTCCTCTTGCGGCAGGCATCGCATGGGCGTCGTGGTCTGTTTCTAGCATTCGGGAGGCCATTGGCAGTGCTGAGAGATGCTTGGGCAGTGATAGCCTGGTTTTGATGATCCATGTTGTCAGGACTAGTGGGTTGCTGGAGCTAGAGATGATCTAGATGTTGCTGCGAGACATCAGTCGCCGCTTGCAATCAGTCGCTAACTGGTAGTATCGGTGGCTGCTCGGTGTCGAGCTGGTTCTCAGTGGACTGGGACGACAAGCGCAAGCGCGCGCGCATGGTGAGGGTTGTAGCAACTTATATATACACTTACACCAAGAAGCTGTTGTCCCAACCGTTTTGAACGCATATGATAAGCGAATTGAGCACATGGGCGGTACTTGAATACTTTCTATGATGATTGACGGAATTGGGCATGGACTGGTCATCAATAGCAATGATGGCCTTCACTCTCCAATGTGAGGCGACTGTGATCTGAGGGTGATGCTCGATGATAGCCACATTTTCAGCGTTCAGCAAGGTCCCATGTATATAAAAAGAAAAGTGTAGCGGGAAAGATAAGACTTTTGACTAGGCCGAGACAAGGAAAACCCCAATTCCCCTACCTCCGCTGTTTCGTAAGTGCGGCTGCACGGACTACCAACATCAATTACTTAGTAGTTTATAAATACACTTAATTTATTTAGTTTATAAGCTATCTTTATAGTAATTACTATTATGATTATTAAGTTCTTTGACCTTATAGCTAGGGCTTTAAAATATCTAATATCTATTTAGAACCGTACGTATTTAGTAAAATCCCTATTATCTTACTAGATCCGTACTATCTTCCTCTCTATATTAAGTACTACTATAGTAGAACTACTTTATATAGTCTTCTAATAGTTATTAATAAGCTTCTTTTAATCCTTATAAAGAATTAAAGATACTTATATAGGTAGAGATTTATAGAATTTAGTAGTACGTCCGTAAACTTAATATTAGACTCTAAAATCTAGTCCGCTATAACTTATAAGACGACGAGCTTTAAGGTATAAATCTATATTATTCTTTATAATATAGACTTATTTATCTTTATTAAAGCCTTTAACTTACTAGTAATATAGAAATAGAAGATTCTAATAGATATTAAAGATATACTATATAAAATCTATACTCTCTTTCTCTATATTCCGTTCTAGCTTCTTATTTTTAAATAGTCTCTTAGCCGTTATCTTTATTCTTCTAGTATTTACTAGTACGCTAGCTATAAGGTAATACTATATTATAGACCTTAATCTCTTTATTTTTAGTATTAAGTAGCCTAAATTTCTCTTTACCTTCTACTATATAGTTAGCTCTCTTTTAGATAACTATATATTATAAAACTATATTCTAAGATCCTAGTTTATTAATAAGAAATACTACTTTAAGGTTCTACTTCTTTAGACTTCTTCTATATCTTATAAGATCTTTTAATATAAAATTTACTATAGAAGACCGCCTATTATTATATAGTAAAAACCGGATATAAGATCTATCTATATATATAGAAATACTTACTAGAGTACTTACTTAGTAATAGATAGACCTCCTAAACTATATAAGTATCTTATTATATTCTTAGTATAAAAATAGAACTATCCTAAAGTTTATTAAGAATCTAGTAAATTATAAGAAAGTAGGTTTCTAACTACGCTATACGGCTAAAAAGATAAGATAAGAGTAACGAATACGTTATTCTCGACCAAACCTACTTATATTATTATAAAGATACGTAACCTAAAAGTCTTATAACCGACTTCTAATATTACCCCCCTCTTAAGGCCTATTCGTTCTAAATAGTTAACCTCCTATTAGAGGCGGGTAATTATCTAATTACGTAAGATATTAACCCCTAGAGATACGTAATAGTAGCGTATAATAACGTTAGGTACGCGTAATATCGAGTTCCTAGTACCGTATATTATACCTTTACGACTTACAACGTCGTCGTATTATTAATTCCGTCTAATAATATATAGTAGGCTATCCCGTAACAATATATATATATACGGATATCTAGTTATAGGGTTCGTTACTCTCGAATATAAGAAAGTAGGTTTCTAACTATACTATACGGTAAAAAAGACGAGACAAGAGTAACGAATACGTTATACTTAACTAAACCTACTTATATTATTATAAAGTTACGTAACCTAAAAGTCTTATAACCAACTCCTAATATAAATATACTTCTTTTACTACTCTAGATCCTCCTCTTTTAATAGTAGCTTTTTAAGCGCTTTTTTTAAGTAATAGATATTAAATTAATACTAGAAGACTTACTACTAAGTAGTAGTATAAATAGAGCTTTATACTATATTATAAACTTAGAAGGTATTTAATAGCTTTAAAGTACGGATATCTTTTATAGTTTTATAAGACTTATTTAGAACCTAATTAGTAGCCTTAATTAATAACTACTACTTATATTTACTCTAGCTAGTAGCCCGTATTTAATATAATAATACTAAGCTAGATACTATATAAGAGAGATAACTACTATAAGGTAATAGATAGATATTCTTAAGAATAGTATTAAAGTTATTACTACTAGCGCGGTCCTAAACCCGTTTATATAGTTCTTATACTTAGTTAGCTAGAACCCTTTTAAGCTTTATAGTAATTATAGAGAAACTTAGATTATCTTTAAAGTAGTATATAATAATAATAGAAATAAGTTTTTAAGCTATTTTAGATATAGTTAATAGAGTTATTCTATATATAAGTTAGTATATAGGTAATGAAAGTTGGAGATAGGGGTCCGTGCAGCCGGACTTCCGAAACAGCGGAGGTACTGGCCGACTCCACCAGACCCCGCCTCACGTAACCAATCACGAAGTATCGACTGTGAAGCTTCTGAAATTTCAGAATTGCTGTAGATGACGCAGTATTCGTACATCGTTATGGGCTTACCAGAGCTCGCGAAGTTCTTCATCTTCTCAACCCTCACAAAAACACATTGTTACCATTGATCCAAAATGCCGCCTCGCCCAAACCACCTCCCTATCTCGAGTGACCGTCGCGTCTTTCAGATCCGAGTCTGACGCACCCTCGCTTCCCGCCGCGGGAGTTGCGTACGTCTCGCCAAGCTTGAGAGGATATGTCGCAACCTCGACAAGGGAGACTGTCTGTGGAGACATGTAATTGAGACCATAGTAGACGAACGAAGCGATACAATATCCAAAGATCCTGACAACAAATCAGTCATTGCATCACATCATTTCTCGGAGACACCGTCAAACATACCAGGCGAAAGAATAGGTCTTCCAGCCCCCAACATCGAGAGCAACGTCAATACTTTTGGCAAAACCAGGCATGAGAGGCGCGACAGCGGTAAAAAATGCAGCAAATGCTCTCCAATGAAAACCACCAGTATACCAATAGATGCCGTAGGAGCGGTACATCTCATGGAGATTGAGTTTGCGTTGCTTGATGATGTAGAAATCTGTGACCATGATACCCGCCAGAGGGCCCATGAGGCAAGAATATCTTGACAAGAATGAAAGCAGGCCAGCAGCGTTCTTGATGATGTTCCATGGAGTCGAAATAACACAGAAGATCGAAATGAAAAGCGTTCCTCGGAAGACGTTGACATACTGTGGGGTTTAGCAGACGTTGAAATCAACACAAGTGTTTAGGTGACATACCTTTGGTGCCAATCTAGTCACGTCGTTGGGAAAGGGGTACGATCCCGCCGCTATTTGATTACCTATAGTGGCGAGCATGAATGAGAAGGAAACAAAGAATTTAGCAGCTCGAGAATCAAAGTTGGCAATGACTGCAGGCTAGAGAATTCCATTAGTATCCACTATTGAAGCCATAGTCCAATGACCAAATAATGTCCCCGGTGTATTCATGCACTCCATCACAACTTCTTCAAATCACCATCGACATCGATCGCTTTCTGGCGACACAATTTTCCAATGTCACCAGAAATCTGGAAACATCAATCTAGAGTTGAAAGATCGCAGTACCGCAGCGCCAGAGGGCGCTGAAAAGTAGACGCGGACGGGAATCGATGAGCCCGCAGAAGGACAGTAACTTATCTTACCATGAACCAGATATATTCGCCCCACAGTAATTTGCTTGCAGATGTAACAACTACTGATGGTTAGTGCTCTCGCCTAGTCAATGCAAGGCATAGAGGCCGCTCACAGATTGGGGTCAAGGACCCTAACGTGCCGATGATGGGCAAAGCCAAGAATTGGTGACCGCCGGCGAGATTGTTCTTGGAGAATCGCCCAAAATCGGGCATATTTGCAGCCAGAGAAGAGAATAGCCCAATAATAACGTTGAGAGCTGTAAGGGAACTGTAGCCTGCATTCATATAGGTGGATGTAGCAACGAATCTGCCTTTTCTTCCCCGTCACTATGAATGCACGTATCTGTCAGCATAAGCTTGCTCACCTTCAACGTATGGACCTCCACCATGAGTTCTGATGACAGCCCACAGAAAAAGGGCGACGAAAGTCGGAGGGACGATAACACCTTTGACCCAAAAGAGTAGCCGCAGTTTCTGGATGGGCATAAGAGAGAGAGCAGTCTGAACAATCCAATAGAGCATGAAGCAGAGCAGACCTGCAGAGTCAATTCCAGCCTCTCCAGGCAGGTGGTTCGGGAAATTGATGAACGATGGCCAGATAGCCTCAATCATACGTTGTAAGGACATACCAGCTTGAACGGTCTGCTGGGATCAGCTGATAATTCCCGAGGTAAGATCGGGTGCATACCAAGATAGCAGTCCACATCAGGGCAACAAAGAAACGTATACAGATGATAGGATACGAGCCATACATTCCGAAAATGCTTCGAATTATGACAGGGAAAGGAACTGCGTATGTCGCTCCCATTTTACCAGTCGCCGTGATAACGAAACTCGAGTACATATTAGTAGTGTAGAGGAATGTCAGACAGCTTTTTCTTACCTGCAGATCAGGAAGCCAAAGAAGATGATGGGAATAGCCTCCCTGACTGTGAACCCCAGGCTCATGACAGAGGAAACGACACTGGCGAGTGGAGGAGCAAGCATATCGGAGCACCAGTAAGCCTATCTTGCGTTAGGTCTATCTACCAATGCTAGCGAGGCGGATTTATCACCCAGTAGTCGATTGCACCCCAGACCTGATTCATGTCAGCGAATAGAACGCCACGGCAACCAAGACATACGAACCCGCAATTCAGGCGCAAGAGGATCAAGATCAGGGTTCGACCACTTTGGCTCAGAGACGTACATGCCAACCTTCATTGGGACATGAAGGTGAAGGTGAGGAAGAATCCTCTCTTTGAGGTTACTCAGCCTTTGGGTCATGGTCGAGGGTCGGCTGGCCGTGGTGGTGAGTTACAGCCAATGCGGCTGTACGATATCGGAGGAAGTAGAGATCCGTCCTTGGAGAGCAGGGAGTGCATACTAGGAACAGAAGGTTCTTCTCTACTTTATAGATGTGGACCCATGGCTGACTCCATATGGCGACCTCAGAGCTCTTGAAAAGCCATGTTTCGTTGCCAATGCCATAGTATCCATCAGGCCTGAGGACTGCGTGCCGGGCCTGCGCCGAAAGGGACGAGGAGATTGGCAAAGCCAAGTTTCCCAGCTTGTCCAACCAGGATGCGCCATGCGCGAGGGAAGAGGCCTTCGACGGTCTTCTGCCACGGCCGGCGGAGACAGAAATGGAATGGGATATCTTGACAGGTGCTTTATCTGGGCGAACACATTGTAGGGGCATAAGCAAGAAAGCGTCAGGCAGTGGGAGTGGTGATTTGGAGTGTGTGGCGTTGCCTGGCGTTCTTCTTGACGCCTAAGGTTGTGCCTTTAGGTTCCCACCTAAGACTTTGAAAGATAAGTAAGATAAGGCATCTGCACTCCAGTGGCTCGACCTCGACCTCGGCTTCACCAACAGGCCAGAGTAGCCGCCGGAGCCCGACGGCGTCAAGGCCCGAAGGAGAGGCCGCCGCCGCCGCTGAAGATGGCCATCGGGCTCAATTCATAGAAGACCTCAGCTTGCAATTCTACTGCGACAACGTTACGCGTAGCTGAGTGCTGGGACGTCTTCCGTATCGTACTGGTCCTCTGCTTCAACACTCCCTCGCCTGCGGATGCTGTGACTCCTCGTAGCTTTCGTCTGCATCAGCGATGGCTTCCTCACACCCTCTGCCGGAATATGTATCCTTCGATGCACGACCCTATGCCTATAGCTTCCCCCTCAAACATGCGGCACTTCTGATCATTGATATGCAGCGGGATTTCTTGCTGCCCCAAGGCTTTGAGGCAATCCAGGGTGGAGACTTGTCCATGGTGCAGGCATCCATCGAGCCTACCAAGAAGCTTCTCGATGTCTGTAGACGAGCTGGGCTATACAAGGCGTTGGAAATCAGCTCACTGAAGACATTTAGTCTTTCACACACGTGAAGGTCACGAACCAGGTCTCTCAGGTAATTCACAAAGCCATGTTGTAACATCGGGACTCACTGATTCTATGGTAGATCTTCCATCTTCGAAAATCGTTCGACAGGCTGCTGCTCGTGAGAATAAACGACGTGTTCTCGTAATCGGCGACGCTGGTCCACTCGGGCGTGTTCTGTCTAGGGGTGAATGGTGTCATGATATTATCGATGAACTCGCCCCTTTGCCAGGCGAGGTGATTATTGACAAACCTGGCAAGGGCTCGTTTTGGAACACGGACATCATGTAAGGGTACCCGATGTTATATTCAAATGATTTCTGATAGATCATCAGGCATAAGCTGAAAGCAAGAGGCGTCACCCATATCATTGTTGCTGGTGTGACCATGTTTCACGACCAGGTCAGTCCTAAAGCCCCCCCTCCCACGAATCTTAGAAATGTTTGCATGAAGCTTAAAATATCTCAGCATACGAGAAGCAAACGACCGTGGATTCGAATGCTGTAAGTTCTCTGCTTACATCCTCAGCCTTGTTGTTGACATATCTTCTTCTGAAGCCATTGGCAACTCGTCAATTCCGCATTCGCCTGACTCGGATGTTTTCACGGACGGGTAAGGCTGACGGAACCGCAGGCGGCATCGAGGAAGCAACGGCGGGATACAACTACGACATGAAATGCTCGAGTCTTGCTCAGCTGTATTGGTCCCAGGGTCTTTTCGGCTTTGTCTCAAATCTTCAGCCTTTGATGGATGCCCTCGAACCATACTGCCCACGGGTTATTGGGTCGTCAACTCCAACTTCAACGCCTCCAACATGGAATGGGGACCTGCGCATACCAAGCTTGCAAGCCGCGTACAGATCTGGAATTTCCCCAGTGGCTGTGATCGAAGCTTTGTATGAATCGATTGAAGCCTATGCTGCGATAGACGAGGGCGTTTGGATTCACCTCATAGCCAAGGACATTGCGATTAAAGCTGCAGAGGCTCTCGTAGCGAAGTTTCCAGATCGCGGAGCTCTTCCACCTCTGTTTGGAGTACCATTCAGCATCAAAGACAGTCTAGATGTCGCAGGGCTGCCGACAACGACAGCTTGTCCTTCAATTACTCACATGGCATCCAGTGCTAATTTGCTTGAAGGAGTTCACCCACTGCGGGAATGTCCTTGATCTCTGCATCGTGGCTGTGCCTGCAGGCGATTACCTCAGAGCTGAGCTCACAGGCAAGAAAGAAGATACAGGACGTCTTTCCTTCGGCATCTCTTTCCTTGGTGCCAGTCGTATGGACGCAGAAACGTTGGAACTTGCCCGAAGATTCGAAGAAAGCAGAACGGTGTAAGCTGGACCTCGTTTCCTCGTCCAATACTCTCTTTGGGCTTACTTTTATTCATGTATTGTCGGACGAAGCACTGAGCGGCATCGATTGAATACCATGATTCGATCAATTCTGGAGGGAAGGAAAGCAGCTCTGCTCTGCATTTGATCTGATCGATAGTCTCCCATAAGAATAACCTCTTGGCCTCAATCCGGACTCACCATGTGTCCAGTCTTATTCTTAAAAGCAACATCCAGTCGTACTCCATTTAGTCTTCCACTTCCATCGCCTCGACTTCCCTGTCCACTCATGCTGCGCTTCGTACCCTTCACACGAGATCAATGCGTCAATACTCCGGATGATCCGAGTTTATCGAACCGTTGTTTGAATTGGTTTCACTTGCGTGAAGTAGGACACATCATGTTCAGGCTCAGGAGTTGGAAGACTTGATTTTGATCTCCGACCGTGACAGGCGATGCCAAGGAGATGCAATCGTCAGCTCACAAGATGTTATGTGCAAAGGATAGCTGAAGTAGAGTCGCTGAGTGGGATGGCTGACAGGAAGGGCATTGCTAGAGGCGAGAGACAGCTGAGGAGACAGGGATACGGGTAGTTGTAGCTAGCATGCATGCATGGAGAGGCATTGTTGCGCCGGAGAAAACGTTCGTTTGTGACTCGGGTAGCATTCAGCCCCCCAAATTCCTGCTTGTCACAGTCCATAATGTCATGACCCTGACTGGTGAATAGAAGACGAAATATTCTACGAAGCAAAGGTTCCCGAACGCGCAGGACTGTCAGCTACCACCTCTCCGGAAAACAATCCCGCGCCCTACTGACTCAGGAGAAATCCCGATCTCTTCAAAACGCGCAACCCAATGCAATTCCGATCCGTAGATCATAGACGTGACGCTCAAAAGTAGATGTGCAAGGATGGAAAGTATATGAAATGCAAATGGCGAGACACAAGAAAGTATCATGGCCCGACAGGGCTGACCCACAAACAGTGGCAGCTTTTCGGGGGGTCTTCTCGCTTGCTGAGAGAGTTTAAACTCCTTCTCTGAGCGCTAGAAGGAGTGGAAGAGCTTGCAGCTGCCCCAGTTTTTTCCGGCTTCCTCAGTGCGGTCGAGTAATCCTGAGGAGATGGATCGTTCTCGTTGAGATGTACCACAGTCGGTCGGCCATCGTCGTCATGAACGGGGTATGGCGCACCTTCCGCAGGTACGAACATTTTCTGGCAGTACGGTGCCATTCCGGCTTGTTGACCCGATCCGGGCGTCCGTCGCTCTGTGAGCTTGAAGACGAAAGGAAATTTCGGTGGGGGACCAGAGCCCTTCGGGACTACGTAGTCTTTGGTTGGGGTCGGCGAAGGAGAGGCCATACGTTTGAGGTGGGCGTCGAGCTCTGCAAAGGCTGCTCGAATCTGGTGGGGCGTGACGGTAATTGGTGCGTCGGTTGGCGCTGCAGGTGATGCCGTGATGCCGAAAGTTGGCATTGAGCCACTTGCGGTGGGAGTGGCAGCTGCGGTGCCTGCGTCTGATTGACCACCACTGGAGGTCGATTTTTGGCCAACATAAATGAAGCCTTCAATGAAGGTCTGGTTCCAGTAACAGAACCAAGGCGAATCGCCCGTTTGCAGCATCATGGACTTACGATGGAAGCCACCTCCGTGCGGAGGAGGCACCGAAGGTGATTCTCCAGGTCGATGCTCTCCAAGAGGAGTATAGTCAGTTGGCGACCCGGAACCGTATTGGGGCACATCACGCTTTCGCTTCCCTTGTCCAAACTGGCCTTCTTGAAGTATCACAAGCTTGTCGTAAGTAGTTTGAAAATGTAGAGCAGGACCACGTCCGGGCTCGGCAAGATCTTGCACCCAAAAAACGCGTTGATTAGGTCTAACTTTGGGCGGTTGTGCTCCATACGAAAAATTGAAGCGAGGGGGAGGTTCGTCGGGCGGAGGTGGGGCTGGATAGAGCTTCCACAGATGGTAGCCCGTTGGAGGGGAAACAATTTCTCCCCACAGAGACTTGGGAGGAACATTACATGACCAGGCACTGTACTGGTCTCCAGAAGTCAGACATGCTGTCTGTTGTTCCTGAGGTATTCCCAATGGGAAAACGTATTGGCCAGCAGGAAGCTGAGGCAGTCCTGTAGGGGCGGCGATGAAGCTTGCGTCGAACATGGACTGCGTCGAAGTGACGGTGACGGTGGGAGGCTCCCTGTGAGAAGTTAATGAGGTGCATCAATCGCGAAGGTTAGACGAGGCCTACTCTTGCGACTTGCCGACTGCCAATAGACCGCCAATGACTCCCCCTACGAGAATGACAATGAAGATCAGGATGGATATTGCCACGAGTAGCGCCCATACGGGTAGCCGGCCTCCACACACCCGGGTTCTTCGCTTCTCTCTCCATGATTTATCTCTCCATGCCTTCTCGCCTTTTATTGAGTACCCAGACGATTGATGACTCCTGGTTTGCAGATCTCGACTGGATGATCGTGACGGTATGGCTCTCGGTGCAGATAGTCGAGTTGGAGTTTGTGACAATGAACGTGGACTTTCTGGGGCAGCGATGGGGGAAGCGAGTTCGTCTTGCGCACGAGGTATGGATTGGCCAACGTTGGAGCCGTCGTCGACAGGTGAAATGGAGCCCGTCGCGGCAAATGCCGGCTTGACAGTTCTCGCGTCTGGATATTTCGAATACGGGGGAAGATCCTCGGTGTGGCCGTCTGGTCCAACAATGCCCTGGTCTTCCCCGTCTGGGCCTATCTGACGTCCAAAGTTACCATTCCTGCCTGGGAAGCCCACGGGTATGGCTGGGCCTATGTCCGATTCCGAGTCGTCGACGGGGAACGGGTTTTGCTGATACAAGGCGTATGGATGCGCGGGCTGAGATGGCGTGTATAGACTTGGTCGCAGGCGTGAGGGAGATGGGTTGGAGAGGAGGGAGTGGTGAGGCACGCCAGCCTGAGGGAAGAGGTCATAGGGATGGCTGGGGCCACTGGGCCCCCGATACGAGGCGTGGGAGTCGTCGACGGTGGCAAAGGACGTGGAGGAAGCGGTGCTGACTGGACGGAGCCGTGGTTGTGTGGAAGCGTCACCTGCAGTAATAGTATCGGTACAGGAACTGGTATAGCTGCCAGTGTCTGCCAAGCCGTGGTGATGATGATGGAGGCTCGGGAGGTTCAAGTTGTCCAACGACTCGGAGCCCCTCGTCTCCTTCGCAATGCTGCTTCGGCGGGTTCGCGCGTTCCTCTCCCCCGCCTCTCTGGACGCCGGCGACGACGACGACGACGACGACGACTGTATTGGCCTCCGCCCGCTCTTCGACTGCTGTGCCACTGGTGTATGCGATCTTCCACGCGTTGAGCCGTCGCCCTCGCTGGCTCCTGCGCTCTCGGCGAAGCCATCTGCCACCCGATACTCCAGGTCGATGTCGGGGACTTCCACTGCATACTCGTCGTCGAAGATGTTGGGATTCGGCGCATCAGTAGCACTTGCCCGCGACTGCCGCTTCGATGGCTCCATTGTCGTCTGGCTCCGTCTGGCTCCGTCCGGCGGTTGGTGCAGGTGAGGCCGTGGAACAGTGGGGTCCTGGACCGTCGGGCTTCAGTGAGGGTCGATGAGGTTTCCAGCAGGCCTCTAGGTGCCCATATTCTTTTCCGAGTCAGTTGCTCCGATGGATGCGGTTCAGCAGTGACAAGCGACCTTCGAGTTGTAGCCGAGCGAGGCGTTGGGTTTTGTCCTATGTGCTGCGATTCATCTGGCGACGATGGCCGTTTCAAAGGAATTGGCCCTGGCCCGACAAGTATAACATGCTCTGCCACTATTAATCTATCCTCTCACGTTATGATGGAGCAGGCCTGCGTCCATTGTCCAGCATTCCTGGCCTTCACTGCCGCTCAAAACGCCAAACGCCGTCTCTGGCCCACACGCAGTCCCCTTGTCCTCTTGTTGCCCTCCCAAACAAGTTAGCCTGCAATGGCAATCTATGAAGGCCCAGCCAATGCTCTTGCTGAAGGAACAAGATGCTCAAGGAATCAAGGATAGCCTTTGCCGTTCATTTGCTGCAGTGCATACAACGTACTAGTATCCTCGCCGCCTACTGTGACCGTACTGTGTAGATACGGAGTGGCAGCTGATGACTTGACACGCCATCTCAAGAACATGTCTTTCCTCGCTCGAGCTCAATCGTTTGGTTCCCCATTTTGATTATGCGAGCAGTCGTAAGAGATTCCATGCAAGATCCGATGCTAAGAGATGCGCCTCATGTCCAAGACATCATCGGGTTGCGCGCCGTTGCAACCTGCAGCGGGTGTCTTTTGTTGGACGGATAGTCCCGAGACTCCGGGAAAAGTGGACTCTGGCTACTGTTCGTTAGCTTCTTCCTAGGTATCGAATTGTGCTAGATTATCCCATCCTACCTTGCTTCACTCGTTTGGGCTACCCGCTGTCCTATGACATACTTATTTTCCCGATACGGGGTATCATATCAACCATACGTATTATTCGCCTCGCCAGAGAGTTGTGTCGCCTTTACCTATCCCCTCCTGAAGACAGTTGCCTTGGCTGTGATTGCCATCACCGCCCACCGCCGAAGGTGGTTCCTCCAAACGGCGGCCGCGAGCTGAAGGCAGATCCATATTGTTTATCAGCAGCAAACCCTGAAGTAACGGCTCGTATTCTTCGGGACATCTCATAGCCAGGAAGCCCACACATGGAATGTACTGGATCAAAAAGCTTCGGTAGATGGACCCCATTCCTCTATTACAGTGCCCTGGCAGCTGTGCCTCGAATTCATGATTACTGCTTGATCGGATGGTCATATATGGTGAGAACACAAACTGGCACGTTAAAAAGATGTGCTCAGGGGTGTGCTCAGTCGTTCATACCTATAGAAGCAAGAACTGCCAGGCCATGTTATTTCTCACTGCGCAGAAATACTAGTGAATGGCATTGTCACTAGAAAGAAGAATCTGTTTCTGGGTCGAGGTAAGATTGTGACAATGCCTGGCGACATTTTGTCTTACAGGTATTAGAGACTGGGCGCCATTGGACTTTAAATGGACATGTCGTACTCTTCAAACCGTTCTGCACACAGAGGAAGGGCCAAGAAGAGCTGCGACTTCCCTTGCCGAATCACACGCGGATCATGGCATCTCCTACAATCCTGCCTGAACTTTCAATGAGCTTATTCGCCAAACTTCTCACTGTAGTACTGAGGATATTGGGACGCTACCTCTAGAACGGAAGTCCTTTGGGGACTGCGTATGGGATTCCTGGCTCTGCCAACGCGATTGACGATATAGGGCAAGAGCTACTTTTTCGGTGCCGTCCTACTAAGGCTGTGTTCGGTTTGAGCAGTAAAACTGCAGCCAGGGCTTAATATGCCGCCAAAAAGCCGTGATGTTCGGTTATCTGGCCGGTTTGAAGCCAAATATGGTGTTTTTATCGCTTTATTCGTTTCAATATGTGTAATCTGGCAGAATCTCGTTAATGCATTGGCCACGGTAATATGGAAGGCGTTTCAGGGCATCGCACGGCCAGTTTAACTCCAAAAACAACTTCTGCGGCAGGTTTTTGAATAGGAGAGGCCCCCCTACTGTTCAAAAACCTGTACAGAATCTGGACTTGCAGATTCGCTTACAAAGCGTTATGCCTCGAAACCACCGCGTCTCATTGTTCCGTCGCCTTGTCCTCCTCTAGCTCTTTTTTGGTGTCATTATACTTGCAAAACGCATGAAACAACGACGGATCTCTGGCCGCCCTGGACGTGGCAATAACCATGGCAGTTATTCATCGATGAACCCGAAAAAACTGGCCGGCGAGGCTTGGGTAAAGGATCTTCTTAAGGGTTACCCGGAGCGCCTCAAGTCGATAACGAGGTTCTATTACCATCAATATATGCAGCTCAAAGAGTGGTTATTGGAGCACACAGACTTATAAGGTGGCCGAAAATCCATAGACTTCAAGCTATGCATGTTCCTCATCATCGCGGCTCAAGGCTATTCTTTTCGTACCGCGAGAGAGCTTCTTCGATGTTCACTTGATACGGTGTCAAGATCCTTTTATGAAGTCCTCAGTGCGCTCCTTATATTACACGATGCTGCCGTGGGTCCGCCATCAAGCCGTGGTTCATCTCGCATCGAGTCGAGCGCCAAATTTTTCCCGTACTTCGCCGACTATATAGGAGCTGTAGATGGCACGTTAATAAGGATTGGGCTGAGGAACCTCACCTCAGAAGCCCGGATACCGTGGAGATCTAGGCATGGCACCATTGTGCAGAATGTCTTCGCCAGTATGGACTTCGAGATAAACTTCACCTCAGTGTATCCGGGTTACGAAGGAGCCGCTTATGACTGTAGGGTTATCAGAAAGGCAATTACTGACGGTTTCAAGGCGCTAAAGAGAGGGACTTACTTTCTGGCCGATACTGGCTATGCCAGCTTCAACGGGCTGTTTTTGACTCCCTATCGTCGTGTGAGGTATCATTTAAGAGAGTGGAATCTCGCGGGTAACACACCTCAAGATACGAAGGAGCTGTTCAACTTACGCCACTCATCGCTACGTAATGTAGTGGAGAGGGTTTTTGGTGTGTTTAAGAAGCGCTTCAAGTTCTTCGACACTGGCAGAGACGGCTTCAATATTAAGACGCAGGTAAAGATGGTTTACGCACTTACAGCTCTTCATAACCTCCTAAACCGCTGTGGTAATGACCCAGTAGAGGAGGCAAACGTGCTGGCAGAGAGTGGTGAGCTAGAACCTTATGAAGGTGGCCATAAGGGTGAAGAAGACGAGGAAACCGAGGCGGAGGCTCAATCGATAGAGGAGAAACGAGATATGCTAGCCAAGTGGATGTGGGATAACTATCTGGCCGTGAAGCGTAGGTATGAGGCTTTCAATGAGGTGTGATGTGGTTGTGTGGTAGTAAGGTTTAGTGTTTTATAATAAGTGGTTTGAAGGCTTATATTACAGCGATATAAGCTTCCCACCACCTCGACTTGCAATTGGTCTTTTCGGCTGTTTAAGGATTCATTTTAAAGCGCTGAATAAGGAGATTATTATTCTGTGAATGCTGTAGACCTTAGTGGTGTTAAAAAAAAGTTATAGACGATATAAGATAGAGGATATAAAGATATTCCGAGCAGGCTGCGGATATT
This sequence comes from Venturia effusa, assembly GCA_007735645.1. Taxonomy (NCBI): domain Eukaryota; kingdom Fungi; phylum Ascomycota; class Dothideomycetes; order Venturiales; family Venturiaceae; genus Venturia; species Venturia effusa. The sequence continues at coordinate 129,552 of CP042197.1, forward strand.
GGTCTATGCCCTCTCGCGTGAGGTTCGTGCACAACCGCGATAGGTTCGTGATTTATAGATTGGACCCTGAGGCTAGTAGTAAGGTTAAAGGTATCCTAAAAGTGATACACCAGATAACCACTACCATATGGCAATAACCCAGTGATCGTTTTTAAAGATTTTGATATCATTTGAAAGCCTGAATAAAGCCCAAGAATTTGAGCTATAAACCACGAGAATCCGAGTTGTGGATATAAAGCTATATTGAAAGGAGTAGGAATACAACACTTTAACGACTATCCGTAACTCCAACCCGATAGAAATCGATCGATTAATTGTCAAACTCCTCGCCCATACTAATTTCATCACCATCTTCACCACTAACCTTACCACCATCTTCATTACTATTGCCACCGTCCTCTCCTCTCTCGTCACCTTCATCATTACTCTCCATCATCTTCTCGAGATCACCTCCCGCTATACCCAGTAGCTGTTCAACGAAAAAATAGCGCTTATCTGGCCTAATACAGCAAAAAACCTCAGCATTTTTACCCTGTTGTAGCTTCATCACTAACTCCAGGTATTGGCCATGCGCCATCTTCTTGAAGTGGTTATAAGTGAACAACAGCGCTCTCTCCAGTGCCGTATGGCCAGTCTCTCTTGACATACGAGCCTCTATTTATAGTATCGATGAAAAAGCCGTAAGTATCTCTCTCATACCTGTAACCATCGCTAACCACCCAGGCTCATCGCTATTAAACAGCTCTCTCCTCCTCTTTGTAACCTCAGGAGTCTCACTCTCAAGAACCCTCTTTCGCCTGGCGGCCAGGTCATCACGGGCTCGCTATGCCTTTGCCTCAATCTCGGCATCACGCTCCTTCTTTTTACGCTCCGCCATAGCTATCTTTGCCTTCTCAATCTCGAGCTTTGCGAGGTGTAACTCCGCCTTCTTTTACTACACAGTAGCCAGTATCTGAGGCAGTAATGCCACCGAGGATGCTGGCGTAGATGACACCGCTATAGAGGCGATAGATTCTACTGTTTCGGAGGGCCTACGGCCACTACTTTAAGGCGGCTCAACGGTCGCAATAGGCTCGAGATCTAGCTCATTTTCAGTAACAAATAGGCTATCTTCGCCCTATTCTTCAGCAATTAAGGCTCTAATCCCAATAGCAGAGTGACCCGCGGCCAGCCTATCACCTAGAATCTCGCCCATATATTCGTACAATGGCGGAAGCTCATTACGAAACCTTACCCGATCTAGGTGCTCTACAAAGTAGGTATCCATCACGGCTTCATCTGTATATAGCAAGCCATTAGCATACGAAGCCTACCCGCTAATAGCACCCAGATGTTCCTTCCACACCTTCCATATTGACTTGAGGCCCTCCTACTTGGTTTTTAAGGTTTTCGCGGTAACGAGGTATTTTTAGCTATCCGGTGCGACCGCACGAACAGCCTCAATAGCCGATAAATATACAATAAGCTTCCACCCTCCGTCGGTTTATAGGCCTACGGCCTTGGCATCTAGCAAGTGCTCGGCCAAGGCCACATTCATGTCAAAATTGAAGCGGATTCGGCCACTAATTGGTACGGTAGTTTGAGCCGAAAAAACCGTGGTTTAAGAGGTGGGCATGGTTTAAGTTTAAGCCGAAAAAACCGTGGTTTAAGAAGCCGGTACGGTTTGAGAGCGTTAAGCTGACTCAGGAGCAGTAATATCGACGTCGCCACCAAGCCGTGGCGGTGGTAGAGGACGGCCATTCTCTTAGAGAAGCTGAGAATGAGGCTGTGGTACGTTTCTCTCGATATTGAGCTGTTTGAGGCTTTTTTTCGGGTTTACACGAAGACGAGGCATGGTTCCGTTAACGACGATGAGGATGCTAATAATTCTAGTATTGCTAACGATAGATAGGCTTTTATATACAAACCATCAGCAGCTTCAGAAGCCGATGCATTGAAGCCGTCTCAATGCATAAAGAAGCCATTGAAATCTCAAAACCTCATAAGATCTCAAAACTGCGAGTTGTTCGGTTTTGAGGCTTCACCGCGGAAGATTTGAATATATTGAAACGAACAAAACGATCGCTAATCTGTTGAACAGTGCCCTAACCCCCTAAATTGGGCTTCATGCGGCATCCTTACCGCCAAAACCACCAAAAATGTGAGCTATGACAATGAAACCGAACACAGCCTAAGGCTTTGACAAGGTGACGATGGCTCATTCATAACATGGATACGTACCTTAGTCTTTGAAACACCAACGACGAAAAATCGAGCTCCCAAACATCCAGAAGGAAATCTGCCCATATCGTCGCATGGCACAACTCAAGCCTCGGTGCTACCACATCTTCAAAGCGAGCTTGCTTGTTTGCTTTTTGTTCGCCCTCTGCGTTGTAAGAATGGGCCACTGCAACCTCAACCGCTTGGAAAGGGATCAGAATGAAGACGGAACCATTGTATGCGCATCGATCACTCTCTTTCATATCATTCGTAAACATGTAAAAGCTTGTGAAACAAAACGTCAGGAACTATGATTTCGTGGGACGAGAGGCAGCATAGATGGCGCGTCGCCTGGGTTCCGCTTCTTTCATGGAAAACCACAGATTCAGCGTGCAATATCTCGTCTCGTGATGGTCTCGATGGATCCCTGCCACAGCAATCTTTGATTTGCCAAGTCTGTCATGATCGCTATCAAGTTGAGCATCTTGCTTTGACCCGAATCCTTCCTGGGCGGCGCGACACTGATGAACGTGCTATGGCAGCAATATTTTCGCAGAAGGGACTATGGAAAAGCTGTTGAAAAATTCTCTGAGACATCAAATAAGCTTGCGCATCATCTCTCAGTTCAACACTCTTTCATCTCGAACACCGGATATGCGTCTCGAGTTCATACCTAGATTCTTGTTAGTATATTCGCCAATGCTCCAGTCAAATCTTGCGCCACCAAATTCATTGATCGGGAAACAAGACCCAAGCTCGACATGAGTGATATTAGGAAGGTTTAGATTGAAAACTTCTGCGCCGTTGAGAGACGAGGCTGTTGCATCAATCATGTCTTGCAGCAGATTCTGTAAGATTACTTGTTGTGTCAGGCTCCTTCGAGGATTTATATCTTGGCACTCCTACGCTAGCCAATCGTCGCATTCGCGTCTCCCGTCTCTTCTAGACTTAAGCACTCTCTTCCTGGCCCCTCGCAATAGCCCAATATGTCACAAAAGCACTATCATCAAGACTACATCGCGCGCATACGATACTCCAATGCTTTACCTCCGCCGCCCTTCAATCCAAAATTTCTAGACTTCCCGAATTCCGGCTTGTCAAGTGGAGATTACACAACCACCAAGTTTGCCTCGCGGCTTGCCCGAGAATATCCAGTAGACGTCGAGGCAGATGCCGACCTTGGAATGCCAATCGATCTGATTGGCATCAAAGGAGTCTTCGATGGGGACGAGACGGGTTTGTTCAACCCAGCAGTAGCCAGCCGAGCACTGAATAACCTTTGACAGCCATTCACTTCCCCGACAACCCAGTTCCCTTACACCCCAAAGACCAGAATCTGCTACGGCCCTTGAATCAGCTTGGAAAGCCTTTGACCATAACTTCGGGAGTGAGCTTCTTGCGCAAAACCGAATACATAACATCATCCACGGCCATCAATCGTGGAAGCTCGAACTCGGCATTGAGAGGATCAGGAGCTGCCCCAAAGAAACGGAGAGCACCGGAGGGAGCGAAGGACGACCCGTTCTACATTCACCGAGCTGTCATTAAAGGCTTCGATATTGCATACCCGGCAGATGCTTACTCAGGGCCAGACTCAGATCGCGGTCTGAAAGGAGCGCCGGCCGCAAGAGAAGAAAAGGACGCGTGGGCCAAGCCACGACATCCTACAAATCCCCAGCTCACTCTCCTCGATGCCTACCCTCTCCTTCCCGACCTCGAGGCTCTCCCTGACAACGGTAGTTACATGATCATGAGATATCAGAACAACCCATGCTCCAATCTTGCTTACGATCCGCGCCTTGATGTCGCAATAATTCGACCAATCGAGGCCACACCAGAAGAGACTCGAAAATATGAAGACAAAGTAGCAGAGGCGGCCATGGATCCATCAGCGCCAACGCCAATGCAGGAATGGCGCTACAACTCCTTCGTCCCGGAGAACGGGAACAGTGTTGAAAATGTAAAGCGCAAATTCAACCCGGAGGACCCTGAGCGCGACTCTGAGGATCTCTACGATTCTGTGAATGCTGATGGCAGTCGTACTTTCAAGTACAAACGCTTGCGTAATTACGAGACACACAAGCAGACTCCGAATACGGATCCATGGAACGATACGGTGGTGGTCGCGTTGCACGACGATGGCACAGGTCTCAAACCCAAAGCAGCATACATGTATCCCATTATTTCTGAGACGCGGCTCCGGGCCTCGCGTCCAATCACAATGGGGACGATCATGTCGGCATCTAGAGCTCAGGTCGAGGACGAGGCCGAGGCCGTTGATTTTGTCGAGCTGAAAATAAGGGATCCGACAGAGGAGGAGAGAGAGAACATTGTGGAAAACCATTTAAAGAAGCTGGATCCCACCATCGAGGTATGAGATGGTCAAATGAAGGAGATACTAAGCAAGGAGCTTATCCATTGGCGGCCTTCAGTCGAAATTGCATAGCGTGGGGTAGGCGCTGGGTTGTCAATAGAAATGGCCAGCAGCTTAAATCTTGTCGTGACTAGGTGCATCATTATTTCTACGAGTGGAAAGTAGACACGGCTCTCAAGCCTGGCGAAGACAAGCACGGTTCACGGTGCCTGCAGGTGGTCCAGACTTGCCTACCCAACTGGGTTTAGCGTATGGCATTCGAGGATGTTGAATACTGTAAGAATACAAAACGGATCTTATCAGATTTTCCTGCAGGCAGATAGATGCATGGATGCCGCAGCTTTGCAACTGCAGAACTCTCGCCTGAGTTCCGCAAGGGTTCAGCAAGGGGGAAATGTGGATGTGGATTGTGCCATTGTGGACGGGAGACGGATTTTCTGGCACGGCTCGCCTCATAGAGTAGAGAACGGCTACAGTACCTTCTCGGGTGAGTCCTGGTGGGAGTGGTTACCTGAAGACGGGGACGGGGACGGTTAAATGTCCGATCTCCGCTGTCGCTTCCAGGGACCCAAGAATATATCCAATTTCCCACGACAAGCGCCATTGACCTCTTCCTCCAAACCGAAGCCTTTCCAGAACCCAGCCAGCCATAAGACACACCTCCGGCTGACTCTAGCACCGGCGACACAGAGATAATTGCAATTGACACGCCAAGTCTTCTACCATGTCTACGCGCCCAGCCAACGTCGGAATCAAGGCCATTGACGTTTACTTTCCCTCGCAGTGTGTCGACCAAGCGGAGCTCGAGAAGTTCGATGGCGTCTCCCAGGGCAAATATACCATTGGTCTCGGCCAGACCAAAATGAGCTTCTGCGACGATCGGGAAGACATTTACTCCCTCGCCCTCACCGTCCTCTCCTCGCTCCTCAACAAGTACCATATCGATTTGAACACCATTGGCAGGTTGGAGGTCGGCACAGAGACTCTCTTGGACAAGTCCAAGTCCGTCAAGTCTGTTCTTATGCAACTATTCAAGGACAACACCAATGTCGAAGGTGTCGATACCGTAAATGCCTGCTACGGCGGCACCAATGCCATTCTCAACGCCGTGAACTGGGTCGAGTCCTCCGGCTGGGACGGCCGCGATGCCATTGTCGTCACCGGTGACATTGCTCTCTACAAGAAGGGCAACGCCAGACCCACTGGAGGTGCTGGCATGGTCGCTCTCCTTATTGGTCCAGATGCCCCAATCGTCTTCGAGCCAGGTCAGCGCGGCAGTTACATTACCCATGCCTACGATTTCTACAAGCCGGATCTTACCAGCGAGTATCCAGTCGTTGACGGCCAGTTCTCCATCAAGTGCTACACCGAGGCCGTAGACGCGTGCTACAAGGCATACAACGAGCGCGAGGCAAAGCTGAAAGCAATCGCCAACGGGAGTGCAAATGGCACCCATGCAGAGCTCGAGACACCTCTTGACCGCTTCGATTACATGGCCTTTCATGCACCAACCTGCAAGCTTGTTGCCAAGTCTTATGCCCGCCTCCTTTACAACGATTACCTCAGGAACTCAAGCAATCCAATTTTTGCTGATGTTCCTCCCGAATTGAAGCTTCTCTCTCACGAGGCCTCCCTTTCTGACAAGACTGTTGAGAAGACCTTCATGGGTCTTACCAAAAAGCGTTTTGCCCAGAGGGTGCAGCCTGCCATTCAGCTGCCAACCATGTGCGGCAACATGTACTGCGCCAGTGTCTACGCGAGTCTGTGCTCGTTGCTCTCCAATGTTTCCAGCGACGATCTGCAAGGAAAGAGAATCGGCATCTTCAGCTACGGCAGTGGACTTGCTAGTACCATGTTCTCGCTGGTTGTCAAGGGTAGCACCAAGGAGATCTCCGACAAGTTGGACGTGAGTGCCAGACTTGATTCAAGACGCACTGTGCCACCGCAAACGTATGACGATGTAAGTACTACCGCATATCGAGGCAGCCATATGTTGGGTCTAATCTAGGACACAGATGTGTAACCTCAGAGAACATGCCCATTTGAACAAGGACTATTCCCCGAAAGGCGTCATCGACACACTCTTTCCCGGCACGTACTACCTCACTAAAATCGACGACATGTTTAGACGAGAGTATGCCATCAAGCAATAGATGCCCAAAAGACTTGCACGTTTTTCCTGCAGGAAGGTCAGGGACCATCTTAGGGCCACAGAGAAGGCGACCCTTCGGCGGCATGATTTCAAGAAATTTGACTAGAGTAATTTCCAGCGAGGTTGGAGTATCCAACTGCATAGAGTCATAGTTGACTCCTGCTTTTTACGATGGAAGACTGGGTAGCGTTGTAATTGGAATGGGAGTAGGTTAAGCCTCTGAGCCACTATTTGAGCGAGGTATACTTCCAGGTGTGCATTTCTCGAGCTTCAGATTTCCAATTGAAAGTGCGCCTCCTCTATCCACCTGGAATTCCATGAGGCTACGAGCTTATCTGTGAGGTCCACTTCTGCACGCTATCACGCTTGACCCATCGCTCGCTTCATGGCTGTCGTCGAACAGAGGCCCAACATCACGCCCAGCTCGTCCTTTCTCACCGTAAGCACCACTTTGGGACCAAAACAGTGGGCCTTTGGTATGGCCTTCATGCCGCTCAATCAGACAGGGGCAGTTTTAGGAAATGCTTATCAAGGGCTTTGTACTCGAAGTGGAGTTCAACAAGTACAAGACATTTCGACAGAATCTAGAGTTTAAGACCACATCGGTCAGCGTTGTCGATTTCTATCCAGTTCCTACCACATCGTGCACAGGTATTCTTCACATACACCTTTTTCTCACTGCATTTGGCTATGAACGCCAAACCTATCGTGCTCCTTACCGGCGCAACAGGATTCGTAGGTGCCCATGTTCTCTCGCAACTTCTCGAGAGCAAATACGCCGTGCTCGCTCCCGTGCGTAGCGAATCCAAAGCGACTTTCCTCAAAGCAAAGTACCCGAACCAAGTCTCTTCGGGCGCCCTCACTTTTATGACAATCCCAGACCTCTCCGCTCCGGGCGCTCTCGACGCCGTTCTCCAGGAGAGCAACGTGCAGTACATTCTCCACATCGCCAGTCCATTTTTCGTAAGCACGCAGGATCCGATCAAGGAACTCGTGGAACCGGCCGTAGCAGCTACCAAAAATGTGCTCAGCTCGGCCATTGGTTCCGGGAGGGCTTTGAAAAAAGTGGTGATTCTGAGCTCCTTCGCTTCAGTACAACATGCCTTCGATGAACCGCGCGCCGGATACGTCTACACGGAACAAGACTGGAACCCTGTCACCCTCTCGCAAGCATCCACCAATGGAATCTTGGGATACATGGCCAGTAAAACCTTTGCCGAGAAAGCCGGCTGGGAAGCTTTCGAAAGCGCCAAGGAGAGGAAAGAAATCCTGTGGGATTTGGTCACGTTTTGTCCGCCGATGGTTTATGGACCTCCCCTTCACGAGATCGATGTCGCGAAGGGCATTGGTGGACTCAACACTTCGTTGCAGATCTTGCTAGGATCTATTACCAAGCCTGGGAAGGTCGCATCGCCGCCGTTGCCGCATTGGGTTGATGTGCGTGATGTCGCTCTCGCCCATGTCAAAGCCCTTGCTGTACCGGCCGGGAGGAGTGAACGAATACTTTTGTGCGCGGGACCAGCGTACTATGAGGATGGTCTGACTTGGTTGAGGAAGAAGGGTGTGGAGGGATTGGGAGATGAAGGGGACAAATGCGACGCCGAGACGTGGTTCAGCATTGACGTATCGAATGCCGAGAAAATGTTGGAAATTGAATGGAGGGACTTTGAGACGTGTGTGGAAGATGTTTGGAAGTGGGCGGAAACTGTGAGGTTGGTCGGTCAGTGGAGGGTGGCCTCGTATCCGCTGTGAAGATGAACGGTACAAGAGAGTGACCATGTCGAAGACCTAACTTGGGACTATGTAGCAGCGGCGATACCCTTGACAAGGAAAGCAGATTGAAGACGAGAGATCATCGGGGATAAGGGTAGGATTGGCGGAAAGGGTCGGACGGCCGCCGAGACCCTGACTCCAACGTCGTGGTTGAAAAGTATCCTGCGAGTCCAAATCGTGAGACCACCCGGCTCTTCAAGGTCCCCAGGATGCCTACGCCAGCTATGACAGAAGAAGCCCAGATGAGAGTCCTTATACCACGTGGAAACAGTGATAGGAAGTTGAGTAGTCAGCGAACTAGAAGACCGGAAAACATAACACACGGCTTCAAACGTATCGTGTCCGCTCTTTCGACGCAATTGATTCGTGTCACACCATAGCTAAGAAGGACCTCCGTGGGTACTAGATACTAAGAAGTGCCACTCGAGGTAGCACAATACGTGACAAGGCAACCCCGATTACAGCATCCAATAGTCAAGATTAACCTGCCTTCCATATGAAGTACTGCAAAGGTGTCAACTTGGCTGCATGCTCATATGTCAAAATGCCTCTGGAAGGGTTTTCGTTCGCTCTTCTTAGGCCTGCCTTCACCATCTAGGTACAATAGACCCATGTGTGTTCCTTTGAACGGGAGTCCGCCATGGTCGATTTATCTCGTCGATGTTTTCGCTGCTCAGGCATGACCACTGGCGCGCTGTGAACACTGCAGTCTCTGACACTGGGGTCCTCATATGACGTGCAGTGACTTTGAAAGTTTGATCGTTGTCGATATACGGTTATACCTATGTAGTATCTTACGAGCCAGGTCATGTCCAATCAGCGTGGGACCAGGAACGTCCTCGCCATGTTATGCTTCAACATCTGTAATCAGCGTGCTGCCATTGGTCACCGACTCCATCGGCCACCCAGAGAAGACTTATTGATCAGCTGGGACAGCCTCACGTCCAATGCATCTCTCGTTGCCTATATAAAACCCAGACCCAGCTCATCCACGTCACTGCACTTCCTGCACCATCGAACGACGTTCAAAGCACCCAAAGCTTCAAGGTTCCCCCATTTTCAATCGCCTCTGCCGTCCCCATCTCACTTCCGATCCAGACACCCGATAACATCAAGCAACAATGACCTCAGTCGCCCCAAAGAACTGCTGCGGACGCTCCACTGGAGGCGACTGTGTTTGCGCTGCTGAAGGTACGCTGCATCCGTTGTCCTCCAAGAGATTTGGTTGACATCGCCACAGCAAAGTGTAGCTGCGGAAAGCAATCTGCTCTCCACTGCACCTGCGAAAAGGCCTCAACCGAGAATGTCGTCCCAGCTAACCCCTGCGCCTGTGGTATGTTACCCCTCCGTCTTTCACTCCCTTGATCTCTAATACGACCCAAAGGTCAACGTGCTGCTGACGCTTGCACTTGCGGTCGTGCCTCCGAGGGCACTACATCTGCCAACGAGATCGACTTCACTACCAAATAGACGAGCGTCTAGAATCGGTTTTGGTTGATTGGTTCTGGCGTTGATGGCATGCGGGTATGGTCTTTTGAGCTTTGAGCCCAGAAAAACGGTCATCTTTGCCTTCGGTGCGACTACAAAAAAGGGGAGCTATCCGACTAGGATCTTGATGAAAGCATGAAATTCATCCTTTTTCCAAATTTGTGACTGGATTTTTCGCCAAACCACTATTCGGTCGATATATACTTGCTGGGCGTAGATAAAATGACACCGATCAATTGACTCGTCCGCTTGTGAATCTTCCTCCGAAGCTCAAGACTGTTTCCGCGTCGTGTCCATAAGAATCTGTATGCTCCGAATCGATGGAAAGATCAGTCGCAAGGCAACGCTGAGATTGGAAGACTTTCTACCAGCAGCGTTGGCTCAGAGATCTCACGAAGACGGCTGTCATGACGAGCACTCATCTAGCTCGGTCGCCAGTTTGGCCAATCAACATGATGTCATCACTTCTCGTCGCAAATGAGCACTATTCTAATTCCTCACATGTAAAGCAATTTGACTTTACTGGAGCAAAGATTGAACGATCCACCATGCCAGTCGAAACAGTCCAGCGTCCAGCGTCTCCTCCAAAACTCCAACCAGATCAAATTCAACACCAAAGATCCAGCCCAGAAATGCCACTTCAACCCTTTATCCTTACCCTGCGGCTCGACAAAGTCACTGAGAAAGTCTTGACAGAACTCCGCACCAAGTACTTCCCCATACACAGAAACCATCTGTCCGCACATGTCACCCTATTTCACGCCCTTCCCGCGGCGGGAAAACCAATCTATCACCAGATCCTCACATCGCTCTCACAGTCACAAACTCCATTCACTGTGGGAATCAAGAATGCCTTTGCGCTCGGCAAGAAAGGCGTCGGTCTTAACGTCTCAAGCTTCACGTTAAGAGGACTGCACGATGGACTACTTGACAAGTTCCGAGACGAAGGAATTGAGTTGACGGAACAAGATCAAAGCAGACTGAGGGCACACGTGACTGTTCAAAATAAAGTCGGGGAAGAGGAGGCGGGAAGAACGTTGGAGGAGGTAAAGAAGGCGTGGGTTGAAAGGGCAGCAAGGGCCGAGGGGGTTGTGGTTTGGAGGTATGAGGTTGGGGGGGAGTGGACTTTTCTCAAGGAGTTTGAGTTCAATGGGGTAGAAGAGAGCTGATCATGGAGTTGATGAGCGTCATCATTCAATCCAGCTTGAACTTGAAGGCCGTGGGCGTGGGAACCAAAGATGTAAGATGCGAATAGAGCTCAGTATGGTATATAGCCTAGCGCAAATTTGGGCGCGGTCACGTTTACTAGAGTTCTAGCAACCACTTGGTCGCGAAAGCTGTATTCGTGGGTAGGTAGGTAATGATACGCACCAGCTGAAGGGGCGAGGACTTGAATAGCAAAGAGTCAGTCGGGTGCACACTGGACTACAAGTGTTTACAGACATCGTGCGTTTTGATCCAGCCCGGGCCGAGCTTTTCGGGTCCCACTTCTCCGCGTTTCTGAAGACAGACTTTATCATCCTTCGTCATCGCATCTCTCCAGTTCACCCACCTACATCTCTCAATGCAATAACAAACTCTCTCATCGCCTCTGCAATGCCTCCTCGCGGTTGGTACAAGTTCCTTCTCACACTCCTATTCGGCTTCTGTCTCGGAATCGTTCTCGGCATCACCTCATCCGCCCTTCTCTTCTACCTCATGCCTGCTCAATGGCTCGAAAACGGCTTCGCGGATCGTAAAACCCGACTCGCAGACACTCTCTCGCGCCGAGCTTGCAGGAAAGAAGGACTCACAGAGACGTTCTTCGGCGAGACGAACCGCGTGGAGATCTGCGCCTGTTGGCCCCATGGAGGTGCACATAGTGGAGTTGGAGTCATGATTAGCTGTTGGGACTACGAAAGAAGGGGATTCAGCGAGCTCGGAGCTTGAAGTCATCTGACCTCGTTCCGCGTCGATGCGATCGGAGCTGCCAGTGTTTGGAGAACATCTCGAAGGACAGCCTGAGGTGCTTGCGACGAGAATGATTAGGGATCAGGAATCGCATCTGCCCCATCAGTCTTATGGCCGGGGTGTGCGTTGCAACGCACTGGCAATGCAAGTTCTTCCATTTGAGACTGTATCATTGATTGAGATCTAACAGATCGGGCAGATCGATTCTTGGGATTATACGGCACCAAGCAATGGGCATGTTTACTGAGACATGTTCACCGCAGTCATCGCTCGGAACAATCGAAACCAAGGGGATTGGACGCACATGCAGCGCATGGCAGCAGGCTGAATTATCGAGCGTCTTGACTGCAAGGGCAGCAATTCCAGGACAAATTGCGCAGAGGCGATATTAGGTGGACCCAATATTGGATGTTGGTAGATCGTTCAGTCCGAGGCGGGGAACGGATCTCTGTACTTGGCATTAGGGTGTCGCGTACCGCCGAACGTCATTTACTTGACTTTTCGGGGCTTCCAGAGTCAACTTGGGACAGATGGTCCAGCGGGCACGCGACCTTTTAACAAGTTGATAGTAGTCATGCTAGGGGAGGGCTCCCGCTCTTGGCCGAGGCTGAGATGCGGGTAATCGAATGACACTTGCTCCTCAACATTATTCTCGCCATTGACTCGTAATTATGACACAGCCTGGAGGAAACTTTGAACTCTACATGGCGTGCCCGCAGACAAGAACTAGGTTACGGGAAGTGGTGAGGTGGGCTGTTGATTTCAGATGGGCCAGGGCTATACCGGACCTGATGTGCTGCATGCAGTAGTAATACACAGTAGCAGGAAACCAATGGATTGCTGCCTTACACAGTACGTGTTTACTCGTAGACGGTCTCGTAGCGCATGCACCTCAGCATGCATCTCGCAGCCCGGGCGGGCATCTTCTTCTGCTGTGCAAGTTGATCCTCTCGTCGACACCAACCACACTCACACGTTTGCTCGCTAGCCGCCGTCAAGGCGTGTGCATCCGAGCCAAGCTAGAGCTCATGATGGACTGAGTCCGATAAATGAAGGAAATGGAAATTCACTGAAACGCGACAAAGCGGCACAAGCGTGCCAAGCGGCCTGCGGCCCGTGATGGCCAAGCTGAGCTTCGTAGACACGACCTTTCCTCTCTTCCAAACTCTTGGGTAGCGCTTGCAGCTTGCTTATGCCCTCTCCGAATCTCCGATCAACACGTTCAAGATTGCTTGGGAGCTGGGGCCTAGGAAATCCGTCGCCTGTTGATGACCTCCAGAGTCCACAGGCACACAGGACAGGCTCCACGGCTGGCACAATGATGCCCCTGGCGATCCTGGCGCAAGAGACAAGAAAAACCAAGACTCTTGTCAATGTACGATCTGCAGCTTGGTATCACAGACACTTGGTATGGGGTAGTTAGTTCAAGTCGACGCCCTCGTCTCTTGTTCGCCATCCGATCCCCATCATCGTTCATCTCGATTGCCTCTTGGAGTACTGAACGCTACTTGGCTGGATTGCTTCCTGAGAATCCTGAGAATCCTGAGTCCTGACCTCCTGGACCGTCCTTGGTAACCAGAATCAAGCCTTGAGCCCATCGGTAGCGGTCTTGTATCCTGTTACCCTGCTACGACATTCGTCTCCTTACATCGTCGTTCCTGGTTCTTTCCTGGTTCTTTCCCGATCAGGACATATACCATACTACCGTATTAGCCTCTTCAGCCCCACGTGGAAGCTGTCCATGGGCGTCGGGCATCACCAACCACATCTACTAGTATCTCCAGGAATTGGGACTGCACCAAATATAACCGCATATATCTAGCCATCGTCACAAGCCAACGCTCAACCAAAACAATTCACCAAGGTCCTCCCCCTTGGCCTTGCACCAGAGCCTCACCTCCAGGTCGCACGTACGTCGCCAGCACTGATCAGCACTCACGCGGCTTCGTTGCTAGTCGTGAACATGTGCAAATCCGAACTCAATGTCAGCCTTGAAGCCTGCCGTCATCGATGGTACCATATGATCCAACCATGCACGCCAGGTTTCAATCTCACCACCTGTCCGAACAGAATGGCCCTCGAGGGCTGGGAAATCAAATGCGACTTCTGTCCCTTCTGCGCTGGCTGGCCCCTAGACGCCGGCGAATTTGTACTCCTAGGAAGCCAACCGCACTCCAGAAGTAATTCCTTCAATGACCCGTTATCGCGCCGTTCTAGTCTCGCGACCCCAGTATCCATCGCAAGAAGGGATTCGAAAAGAGAACGCCTGACCAGAACCGACAGTGCCTCCAGCTACACCAGTTCACAGAACGGTATGAGTGCCCTTGGCGCGCTGGCTGCGTTGGGTAGTCCCGTCTATGCCGCCTCAGAGAGAAATAGGGCTATGAATCAGAGAGTCGACAATTATTTTGTCGCCGTGCCTGAGAACATCGGCGATACTCAGCAGACAAGGAGGGTCTCGAGTGGTTGGGGAAGTATTGGGAGTTGGAGCCCCATGGCTGAGGGTATTGCAGAGCACCCCATCCAAGACCTGAGACGTGGCTCAATCAGTACCAGCAGCTCTCAAAGCCAGATTCCAAAAGTCAGAGCTGAGAAGAGCTCAAGCGCGTGGAAAAAAGCAAAGAGACGAAGCCAGGACTTCACCAAGTTTTTTCGCTAAGAAAGGTCAAGATAACACGGACGGTTGCAAAGAAGATGTGCGAGATTTCATGGGGAAGCACTTCTGGAATTCGATCCCACCCACATCTCGAGCTATCATTCAGCGGCACCCTCCTTCCTGAGCGAATTATCACAGCGTCCAGAATTCGATGGCTATGTGGTGCAAGGGGTAATCAGTCACACGCTCGATCGGTTGAGTGTACTCGAGACGCTCTCGAGAGCTCTGAATGATGTAGTAGAAGATTGACATGTAAATCTATCCGTCACTGAGAGGATCTTACACTTCGAAGTCCAACTTGTTTCTCGTTCGACAATCGATCAAAATTGCAGTAGCTTCCCACGGATGGCTTGATGAGGGTGCCTCGTTTACAGATCCAGACCCTTGGCATGGAATCCCAGCCGAAACTTTCAAGTTTCAACGTTACTCCATTTTTGGTACACACAAGAACTGAACGGATACAAAGAAATCTTCTTTTCCCATCTCCATGACCACCAACCTGTACAACCTCTCCTCTCCACGCCTCCATCGCGCGACTTCCACACAGCCTCCTTCGCCTGGCGTAAGTCTTCGATCGAAAGCCACGGATACAACTACACTTAGCATCTCCGTCCCCACCTTCCCAATCCAAATCCTATCAACCCTGCATCTCCAATGTCCACTCGAGTTTCCGCCTTGCTCATGCGGCCAAGCCCGCCATTTCTGAATGCCCAGGCTGCCGAGAAGAGCACTGCGACTCGGCCCGGTCTCATGCAGATGATGATTGGACTGAAATCGATAGATGTCTTTATGGGGCTGAGCCGGCTGACTTGTGATGGCGGTGTGTACTTGTTTCGGCACATGCTGCTTATCTCAATAGCTGTGACAGCACACTGAGCGAAAGGGCTGTCCGAGTCGTCTGAGGTCAACAGAGCTTTGGGACGGACAAGATCTGAATTTCTTGCACAGTCCGCTTGCTAGAGGTTTGCATGGCAGTTTAGACCTGTTGGCAAGATCGATATGGACGAGGCTATGGAAGTTGTCGAAGAGGAGGAGGAGGAGGCTCTCGCAAGTCATCGCAATCGGAGACCTATCAATTCCCCGTTTCGTGGACGAGCGAGCACAGCCCAAAGTTACTGCTGATCGCTGATGACTACAGCCCCATTGTCTTCCTTTGTCATTGTAATTCTGTTGGCAGAGGCGGCTCAAGCTTGTCGATTGGCTGATTGATTCGCTCATTCGGTAAAATGGGATGAAGTCCAGGAGCCAGGAATTGATATTCATGAAGTCTTGCGTTCTTGGTAGATTTCTGCATATATTGGTAGCGAGCATGACACGAACTTTGATAACCTCTACATTGTAAACCGCACGGGTTGTGTCAGTGTCGCTCCCTGTCAAAACAGAAAATGTGGGATTCTATGATTGAGAGGCAAGTGTACTATATAGTACTATTTGAAGATGATGCAAGATGACCATATCATCGTCGTCATTGGATAACGTCCATCCTTTGATGACTGGAACGAGCTCCTCCCTGACTTTGAGATTCTCGATATCTTCGCAGTCAGGGGCGTCCGAGACTGATAAGTAATCAACAAAAGTGCGTCTTGTCAATGTCAGAGCAGCCCGATCATCGGATAGTCATGACCGACCAATACAGACTCGTGAAGCAGGGCAATTCGTCTTCCGACCGTGTCCAAGTTTCCGCCGTTTAGGGGACTACGGGGAGAAGACCGTGTTTTAAACAGCCTCGTCTTCGCCGTTCTTTTGTCCAAAAACAGCAGCTTCGTACAGTATACACAGCTTGGCGCACTCCCAACCTTCCAATCTACATTCAGTGTATTGGGTGTCATGCCCACTCTCTACAATCCTTCGCACAATGTCCTCGCATGAGGTTGACGTACTGATTCTTGGCGCCGGTCTAGCTGGACTCTCAACAGCGCATCGCATCCACAGTTTATCACCCCTCCTCAACATCCTCATCCTCGAAGCCCGCGACCGCGTTGGAGGACGGACGTGGTCTAGACCCCTTTCTAGTGGCGAGGGAACCATAGATGTCGGTGCAGCATGGATAAATGACACGAACCAATCGCGCATGTTTGAGTTGGTTCGGAGGTTTGGTGCAGAGTTGGTTGAGCAGAATACGAAAGGGGATGTCGTGTTGCAGCATCAGGATGGGCGATTGATGCGGTTCGCTTATGGGGAGTTGCCAGGTGTATGTGTTCTCACCTTTTCAGAAAGTCCAGGACCTTAGACTGACCTGAACAGTTCGAGCCAAAAGAACAAGCTCACGTCGAAACAATCCGAGATATGGTTGAGGCCGATTGCCAAAAGGTCTCTCGCGCCTCGCCTCGCGATGCAGCCTTGGACGCCTTGTCGTTCCTTGACTACCTCAAAAGCAGAAACGCAAGTGATCTAGCCATCGCAACAGCCAGTATTTGGACGCGCGCAATGCTGGGTCAAGAGCCCGAAAACGTTTCCGCGCTGTACTTCCTGAATTACTGTAAATCAGGCGGAGGCCTGCTGCAAATGCGGTCTGATTGTAAAGATGGAGGCCAATATCTGAGGGTCAAGCAAGGGACGCAGATTTTCTCCCAGGGCCTGGCAAATTCCTTACCCAAAGGAGCGATCAAACTAAATTCACCAGTAACAACGGTATCCCAACACAAGAATGGGATGGTCACCGTCCAGACCAAAGACGGCTCATCTTTCCAAGCAAAGAAGGTCGTATCAGCGATTCCGCAGACTGTCTTGCGTACGATCACTTTTTCGCCACTATTGCCGGAAGAAAAGGCGCTGCTCACAGACTCATTCCAGTATGGCTACTACGCAAAGGTGATGCTTCGCTTCACGCATCCCTTCTGGGTAGAAAAGGGTTTCTGTGGATTGGCTCAATCATTCAAAGGTCCAGCATCAGTCATCCGCGACACAAGCGTCCCTGCAGATGAGAATTGGATTCTTACTTGCTTCTTGGCTGGTCAACCAGGAGAGGGCTGGTCGAGGAATTCGGAAACAGAGAGAACGAGGGCTCTAGTGTCGCAAGTTGGCGAGCTTTGGCAGAATGCTGGAGAAGCAGAGACCAGTTTTGTTGAGGCTATAGGTCATGAGTGGTGTAGGGAAGAGTACTCGGGATGGGGATGCCCTTGTCCGAGTCTTGGGCCCGGAGTCCTGACTGCTGCTGGACACAGCCTGAGAGCCGCAGTCGGGAACATTCATTTTGCCGGGACGGAGACAGCAGATGTCTGGAAGGGCTACATGGAGGGCGCGGTCAGGAGTGGCGATAGAGCAGGCGAGGAAGTTGTTGCAGGGCTCAAAGGTGCAGGCTGATTAGGTAAGCTCCAACCCTAATGCGGAGTGAATCCCGCCAGTGGATAGGATTGGATAGGATTGGATACCCAAGGTAGGATGGGGATGGGGATGGGATCCTATCCTGGTGTCGCTCAGGCTGCATCATGTCAATAGTGATTCGATGCCTTGCCATGGCCAGCGTCAAGTCGTTGCGGCCTCACACGGTCACACCCCAGAACCAGGGACAAGGAGAAATACGAGCCTCAGTCACTCCAGCATCCCATCTGCTCCCAATCCAAATACTACTAACTACTATCTATCCCCCGTGACATCGCATCCACCTGCAACCACGGGCTGCACCTGTGAAGCACTACTGGTCAGGTAGTAGTCCCAGCGCCAACATCACGAGGCCTCCCTCCCTCCAACTCCAGACCGACAACTTCAAGTTCCCACTCGCATTCCTGTTTGTGACGTACCGACGCGCGAGATGTCCACGACTTCAAAAGCAATTCTGCCCCCCGAAACCCACGCTTGACCTCCACCACCATATCCACGCACAATGACCAACAGCCTGGAAGCCAAAATCGTCGTTCTGGGCTCGCAAGGCGTAGGCAAGACTTCGCTCGTGCACAGATATGTCAAGAATGCTTTCCAGCCTTCAGTCCACTCCACCATCGGCGCCTCCTTTCTCACCAAGCGCGTTGTTGACAGCGAAAGCTCCACTGTTGTGAGGCTGCAAATATGGGACACAGCAGGGCAGGAACGGTTCCGTAGCATCAGCAAACTCTACTACAGAGGTATGTCCACCGCCTGTCCATCTATTGCTTGGACACCATGTCTTGACACTTGTGTATCAGGCGCAAACGCTGCACTCCTCTGCTATGACATAACATCCGCCGCCTCCTTTACAGAAATGACCCACTGGCTCCTCGAACTACGCGCAAACCTTCCCGAAGACACGATCCTCCACGTTGTAGGCACGAAATCAGACATCGTCGCCCAAGATCCTTCCAAGAGGGATGTCACTTTCGAACGGTGCATAGCCTATGTCGCGGAAAATCTGTACCCCTCGGCTTCATCCAATGGTCAGACTGGGTATTTGAATGGGAAAGAACCGCCGCTGAATACACCTGCGATTGAGAGGAGCGGAACGGGTATACCGTTTCTGGGCGGAGGAATGAAGAGCAGAAATGATGCAAAGGGGAACAGGGAAAGAGAGGCAGAGCCGCTGGCTTCGCCGCTTTCGAATCGATCAAGCATGAATTTCTGGGGTCAAGATTTAGGCTGGGACTGCTGCCATGAGATTTCTGCTTCCACTGGAGAGGGTGTAGAGGAGGTTTTCAGAGTCATCACTCGACGGCTAGTGGAGCAACGAAATTCACGCGCTGCGTTGGAAATGCGTTTGGTTGAAGAGCTGGGTATGCGTACTGCGGGACTCGATGAGCGTGGTGACTATTTTGGAGGTTATGACGAGAATGGCGCCAACGGAAATGGTAGCTTCCGGGTAGGCGTGGGAGGAAAGAGGATGAGTTGGCTGGCCCAATTCCCCAGCCTTGGCGGCAGTGTGGAAGAAGGCGAAGAGGTGGATGCGACGAGTGTGCGGAGACGGAAACGAGGATGCTGCTGACGCTTTCTCATCCACTACTTCTTTCTTTCCTGTTGGGAGTGTGCCCTAGTTCAGGATTGTTCCGATGTTAAGAGACTTCGCGTCACAAGCCAGCGATGGCTTCCTTCTCTTGTGCTATTAATCTCTGGAATATTGCTTGAGTGGCATCTTAAGGAGTTTGGGAGCGTTTGAGTAAGCGATCTTTGTTCATCTGTATGGCCATGAATTTCTTTTTGATGGAATCTGTCTGGCATGATCTGATTGACTTGTATTTATAGCTTTATAATCATAGCGATGTCTTTAAGGTTGCCCCTGGTGTGATAAAGCGAGATTTCTCGTATTGCCACGATTGTTTCACAAGATAGAAGTCAATGAACGTTGTGGAATTCTTCGGAGCCTGAACAAGAGAAACTCAATATATTGAGAAGCTCAATGTCTCAAGATCAAAGCCAGCGAGGATAAGACTGCGTCACAGCTCAATGTTTTATCCTCTCAGCTCCTTTTCATGCCATCTTTGCTCGAAATCTCACCTCAGCCACGATCTTCGTGGTCCATCGATTTGGGAACAGTAGCTTCGTACCCAATATTACCAAAAAACGGGTTAATCAATGTGCGTTTGAGAATTTCACGAACACCAACAACACACCAACTCTCAATATTGTGCCCTGCTTTATCGAGATTATCTGATCACCCTTCCGTAAAGGAGCATGATTTTGTAGTTCAGTCTACTGAAAGATCCTGAGAACCACCTACCAACTTGAGCGAAAAGAGTAAACACTACTCGGGACTCAGAATATCAAACTTACCGCACCTGAGATAACCTAGACAGCGGAATGATGCACCACCAGCACCTACATTACAGCGTTCACGGAGACGTGGCTTCGCTTTGCTTCTTCATCTGCAGAATATCTCCCAACTTGACGATACCCTTGCCACCCCATCCCGCCACTCCATTCTGTACTTCTGGTCGTACTCTCACATACCATGCCCACGCTCTCCTGTCCAACTCGGCTCTGTCAAGCGTGTCCGCCCAAGATGAGAATAAAATGTCCAGCGTGCGAAGTAGAATGCCCACGTTCATCTCCCCCCCGAGGCTACTGAACCGCCCGCGGCTTTCTTTGATTGTTTTGGGGCAGAATCGGGCGTCTTTTCGCTTTCGGTGAGTCCAGCGGACTTCGGCGGCGTCTCAAACGACTTGAGCAGGTACGCTCTGGCAGACTGGGGCGTGAAGATTGGGAGGTGACTTGCCGGAGCAATAAATGTACTCGGAATCTGTCCCGCTGCCTTCCTCTTCAAGGTCTACAGATCGATGCCCCATAGCGGTGTATCTTCCTCAGCATCGAGATCACCCGCAACGGTGACACCTTCCTGCGTCTGAGTCTGGCTCTCTTGCCCCTCGCTTTTGGCATCACCCGTCGCTTTCGGATCGTAGCCCCATCTCCTCATAGCTCTGACTTCTCTACCCATGACTCGAATTTTCAGCCAGCCTTCGCCCCATCCTTCTTCCTCTGCGCTCTTCCCCGACTCAATGCCGATGTTCACGGCTCTGTTCCGCGAGTTGGCGCTAACGACTGCTTGCGCGAGACTCAAACGGCTACTAAGTGGCTGAGATGGCATGGTGTGCTTCAGCATTGTGACTGCGAACGCGAGGACCAAGGGAGCGCGATTTGTAAGCACTCTCAACTTGGATAATTCGTCCTCATCGAGTGCGGACCCCGGGAGAACAAGAGATGCTTCAATCTCAGATGGTGTCTGCACTTGTCCTAGGTTCAACCTTGTCTTTTCCTTCGGCGGCGAAGGCGCTGCATCTGAGCCCCCGTTTGCGCGCTTTTTATTACAGCGTTTTGCAGCGCTCAACACTTGTCTTGCGATTCTGTCGTCGGCGAATATGTGTTTCAGTATGCCGAGGTTGCTAGAAGCTATGGATTCTGGGCTTCACATGGTCAATGTAACATGCTCTTATACTAATCATTGGTGATGGGAGCGCGACTCACGTGGTAAGTTCTGCTTTCTGCAGCTCTTTGATTTTACTCATCGCTGTTGGAAGAGGTAATTTTGCCCAAGCGGTAAGAAACCGTAGCAGGCTCTGGACTTGGGCTTGGGTAGCCATTGTCATGCGTATGGTCGAGTTGAAATGCGAAGAATATTAGCAGCTTTTTCGTCTTCGAAGCTTGGGATGGACGACTTGTGATGGCGCGTCGTCATCAGAAGTCGAAGAGAGGCTCAGAGAGGCTCAAACGATGTGAAAAGATATCTGGCCCTTGGAGAGATGGGAGTTGCATCTTCTCATACTCGTAGGTGCAGACTTGGAGTGTGTTGGAAAGAGTCGCGTCTGATGATGCCTCGAGCGTATCTGACGCCAAGTCACCTCTGCATCCTTCACACTCAAACTACTGTGTCGATTGCTAACTTGTGTATGAGCAACTCGAGGAACCGCGGCCGGGTCTCTTGGAATGCGGCCTCGTTCCACTTTGAATCTTACAGCGGCAGGAAACTTGGAGTGGGAGACCTTCTCTGGTACCACGTGACCGGATTGTCTTCGGACAGTTCAATCTCGGTCTTCAATCTCGGACGGCCCGTGTATGCGGGGCAGGGAGATAATCAAGGCGCAGTCACTATGCTATATCTCTTTTATTAGCGTAATAAAGATTCTTCCTAACGGTTTATATACGTAGTATTAACTATAAACCTACTACTATTATAACTTCCTTATTAGGCCTATATATAAACTTTTTCATGGCGGTACGAGCTCTCTGCGGCTGAGTCCCACTGTCCCAGAAGGTGGACACTCCTGAGATCAAGACGGCCTCCGTCATCACCGCGCTGCCTCATCTTCTCATTCTTCCCTTTCCTTATCTCACGAACGTCCCTCATGTCGATACCTCTATTGTTCTCATAAAGTGCCCTAGACCGTGACCGTCGACTCCTCCGCTCTGCTTTTCTTACCGCTCCAAATCTTTTACAGCGTAACCGTCTATCACCACCTTGTCAAACAAGAAAACCCAATTCGCCCAAGACATGGCCTCACCATCCTCGGAAGTCTTCGCGACATTCGAGTTGCTGGAAATGATCCTTTCAAACCTCGCCATGCGAGATCTTCTCGCTTCACAACGTGTCAGCTATGTTTGGAATCAAGCCATAAAGACGTCACGCGACATGCAAAGAAGCAAATTCTTACTCGCCGATAAACCGAAGCACCTATCGCCCATTTATCGTCACCACCAATCAAATCCACTGTACCTCCAACGCTTCGTCCAACAAGCTGCCTTCTATGCGTTACGACAAGTCAACCCGACCGTGCAATTTATGGGCATGGATCGCTTCGTATTGCGGAGAGTAATAGCCTTTGATGGAAAAGAGGCGTCTTGGAGGAGAATGCTGCTGTTCCAGCCCCGTACCTCTGTTGCGGTGCTGACTCCAATGAGTGCAAAATTTGAAGGAAACAACGTCTACTTTCTGCGCAACGAAGAGGGTCTGACAATGGCAGACGTGGTAATCTTCTTCGAGGAAATGGCCAAGGCTGGCGGTGAAGGCATTGAGCTTCTGTCGGCTACTGTCGTACGTAGGATGGTGTGGTCGATCACGCCTGTAGCCCCGACTACGGCTTAGTACCTGGCAATTCGATATGGTTGATCTTCTGGTGTGATCATTTGTGGATTGGTATAAACACGTGCATGCAGGCATATATAAAACAAGTCTCTTCTATACCTTAGCAAGCTCTGGCATGCTAACATGGGTACAACATCCGGTTTTCCATTTAAACACCACCTTAACATCACAGACTATCGCTGAACCCTACGTGGACGGTCTTGAGGGGAGAGCTTCGCTGTTGGACGACCCAGTAGGGAGACGATCTCCATAGGTATCAAGCATGCACGGGTCAAAATATGTTGGCTGGATGTCTAGATACTGAACAAGCAAATACCAGCAGTTTAACCTTCTGTCGCCGGTATGACAACGAGAAACGTTGCACAACCTGTCACCCTATACTGTGTACATTGCGTTGTCGGAGAAGTACCGATTACACAAACGACCCCTTTCCGATCGCCATGAGAACAACAACAACAACAACAACAACAAAAGCGGCAGTCTTCGAAATTCATAACAAGCATAACCCAGGGAATCAAGGAATATTTCACGCTCATCAGAATATGACGATGAAAGGCAGTATGTATTCTCCATCCAAAACACCTCCACGCCCCATCAAGATCGAGACCGTCTGTTGCAGCCGTTCCTGCATTGAAGGCGGCCTTAGCTCCAAACCTGGCCTCAACGGAGCTGGCAGCTTCGACCTCTCCGTCTCTACCGTTTAGGTCTGGTCGATCGCTAGCAGTCTCTCCAGTGACGGAGTCAATGCCGCGGTCGGACGAGACTGGAGTGGCGCAACGGTACCGATGCTCAATGGTGCAAATTTCATTCGCAATTGCTGGGCCTCGACTCCTCTATCTTTCTAGAAGATCTGACCCCTTGAGGGCGACTTCTTGGCGTGACTGCAACGAAGCCGCTCGGTTGTCGTTAAAGGCGGCCTTCTGATGTTAAACCGTGTTCTCCATGTTGCAATCACAGGCGTTGAGTGTTGGCGCGATTCTGCCTCGAGCTGCTACGGATTTGGTCAATTCAGTCGTGCCATCAGACTTAAGCTTCTCTTTGACCCCACCACTTTTGTCTGCCTCAGTGTCGTCGCGGGCTGAGAGATCACGCCCGATGGCCTTCAGAGAAAGACCGTGGATAAATGTCGTCTTTCAGCCACCACGACAGAGACATCCTCCCATAGCAAAAGAGGGACCAAGTTGCTCCAATGGGCGACGCGGAGCTCGTTCCGTTATTGAAGCTTTGTGTGATCTATGCGCCAAGGACTCTATTGTCAGCTCTGGTCTGCCGATATATATCCTACAGCAGGGTCAATCGAGGAATAATCTGACGCTGTATGGACGGGCTCGATAACCAACCAAGTTTGTTCTTGTAAGCTGTTCGAAGCTCTGCAGCTGCGTGCCTTCAAGTTCTCTCTGATCATGGTCAAAAATAAGAGCGAAGCGAAACACTAATCCAGCCTGGGCTTGAACGCCTTGATGCATGCCTTGCAATACTTCCCATCTTGTGATTCATAGAGCCAAGAGCTTCGACATACCTACGTGTAGCTGGGAAAACTCTCGACTCAATGCTTCAAGTTCAATGTGTGTCGAGAATCACGTGACAGTGATTTCAAGCTCGACAGTGCGGCTTGAGCGCATCGCTGACGGCTTAACGGTTATATTGACAACAAGCCGGAAGACAGACTTGTAGAGCATGTTGTTGGAGAGAGAATTCGAGCGGTGGCTTGGAGGTTGGGAAATGGGAATCATGGGACGGGAGGGAAAGACCGAGGAATCATGACTCGGACCACCCGAAGGTGACGGAACGAGCGCAGGTCACCACACGGAATAAAAAGAAGAGGCTGGGAACTACTCTAATTGTACTCTAGCTGATCTCCGTGTTCCAGTCCCAGCCCGCGGGCGTCTTTGGGAGAGCTCGGAGCTTCAGGTCCCTGAAATCCGACGGCAACCTCTGCCCCAGCCCTCCTCTCTCCTCACTTCACACCGGCCACCACTTCTTACACCCGTTATACGAATAGCCATGGCGACGCGCAAGAGAAAGCAAGAAGCAGACGTCGAGGAGGAGTTCCAGAGTCTTCCCGAGGATAGCGAGGAAGAGGAAGAGTGAGTCACGTCATTTCCATTCTCGCGTTGGACTTTGGTGTCGCATTGGAGCGCAATGCCGATTTCTTGCGCGGGGACGCGACCACGTCTGAACTCGAAGCTCTTGATGAGATGTCTGTCTTGGCATTAGGTGTGGATCTCCGACGTGGGGAGTGTCTGATGGAGAGATACATGTCTCGGTTCTGCCGTCCATGAATCTGGAGGTGCCATTTCACGAGTGTGCTGCGGGACTACCTACTGGACTCGAGACTCACTATCTTCCAGGTACGACGAGTCTGGCGGCTCCGAGGTCTACGCTGAAGACGACGACGATGACGAAGATTCCGAGGGCGAGGAGGAAGCTGCCGCTCGTAAGTGTGACATGCAGACAATCGCTTGCTTTCGTCTACTGTGCTGTTCACTGCAATGCGCTACCTACACTTCTTTGTGACCCTTGCTTTTTGTTCTGCTTCCAAGTAATCGATCAATGCCTTGTACTGGATTTGTGCTACGAGATTTCTAGATGCAAAAACTGGACTGACACGGGTTTGCTCCCAGCCGCAAAAGCCGCACCTCCACCAGGTCGTGCTAAACGCCAGAAGACTGGCAAGGAAACTGCCCCCAAGGAAGACGATGATGAAGAGGACAATGACTCTGCAGGTCAGTTCCTGCTTTTCTTTCCACTTGACATGCTGTTTGGCCTTGCGCAAACCCCAGACTCCCACATCTTGACATCGCAGGTTGTCAAGGACTGCGCGCTATCGTGGCATTTGGCGGAGCGCAGCCAACGATTCCAGCGTAGCACATGTGCAATGCCGCAATTCCTGTGTAATCCAGCGTACGCTAGCGCATCTTCTATCGAGAAATGGTCTGGAAATTTTGACCACGAACCGCGACCTGTATTCCTCGTCATCTCAAACACCTGCTAACCTCTTCACCAGAGCCTGGTGCCGGAGAAGGCGACGATGATGAAGAGGAGGCTGACATTAAGAAGACCGTGAGGAAGGCCGCAAAGGCTTCTGCTCCCGCGCAAAAGGAGACTGCAGAGGCTGAGGATGACGACGGCGAAGATGAAGAATGAGCTGGGCCCATCGCTTTGCGCTGAGGATGCGTGCCGTTTTCTGTTGAAGGTATGATAATAGTGATGTATTTTGTGATATTTGTCCTAGAATTCTCTTTGATGTTCTTCATCAAGCTCACCATGATTATATCCAAATGGCAAGACCATCCCTCAACAATCTCCTCCCCAACCAAGTGACCGATTGACTTGACTGTTAGCATTCAATCCAGCACCAAAGAACAAGACCGCAGTGTCGACACCCTGATGCCCACTCATAAACTCCTGCTCGGTCGAATTGGCCCTGGCCAAATCCTCCTCTGTCAACAGGCCTTGTCTCTTCTGCAAGACAGCCTTCTCAATGCACCCGGCCCAAACCGCATACCACGCTCTCTCGCTAATAGTGGCGTACCTCTTATTCCCTCCGTTCGCATCGGTCCTCGAGAACGCCCAATCGACCTTGATGACGGCCCATCGTTTGGTGGCGAAGAAAAGGTAGGGCCAGGTGAAGACAAAGAGGAGTGTGAGGTAAAATATCATGTAGATCCAAGGTGTTAGTCGCCAACGATTTTGCCATGTGGAGCTGTAGATCCTCGATTCTTTGTTCTCGACCGGGAAGGTTATGTCCAAGTGACCACGATAGTTTATGTTGTTGATCATAGATCTGAGGGCCTCGTGGAGATATTTGGTGTCCAAGCCTGTTACTTGCCGGACGAGAGAGAAGCTATGGCGAGTCAGAAGGGTGTCAATCTCATATCACATCCGGTGCAATTACGTTTTCACTCTCGAATGAGAGGCACAGTACAGATGGCACCATTCGGTCGTTTCCGTTTTCACCGTGTCCTCGGCACCTTCAGCATCGCCCTTTCGAGACTTTGCCATCTTTTTCAGGATGGTGCCACGATGCGTTTCTTCTGAATTCTCAACGGTGCGCATAACGACCCATGGCGAGTTTCCAGTGGCGTTGATGGGAAGATATTCAGTCAATCTGAGCTTGATATCAAAGTCAATGACGTAGCTCGTTTCTTCTTTCTTTCCGTCCTTGGTAGTTTCTTTGTGAGTGCCGACCAATCTGATCATTTGCGCAGGAGGTATTGTGGCCCATTTCCTGATGATTTGTTCTGCATACGCAGGATCCGAGTCAAATCTTGGATTCATGAAAGCGTGCATTTCAGGAAAGACTTTGTATGGCTGAATGGTTTCTGAATCTGTGAGATTTGACATTGAATCATATCCATCAGTATATGCTGGCGGATTCTCGATGGCATCGTGGGAATCGTCGCCCCCTTGAGCTGGATTCAGAGAGGCGGCATTGGCCAGTGTGGAGTCGTCACGATACGCTGGAGGCGGTGCCGTCTTGCCCATGATGAGATGACCAATATGACTTGATAGATGAATGAGGTTGAGAAGGACGAAAAGCAAGGTATGTGACAGGTACCTAACAAGTGGTACGAGTACCTAGTCAGATGTATTTTGACGTCTCACGGCGAAGGGGGCGGAGCTTTTGGAACTTCAAGTGGACTGAGGCACACATCCGAATTCGTGACAGGAGCAGGATCCCTTTCGGTCCTAAAATGCAAGGAAACTAGGCTAAGCTGAGGCCTGGCACAGCAGGTTCACCAACTCTGTGTGAACTATCATTGA
The DNA here is from genome assembly GCA_007735645.1 of Venturia effusa. NCBI lineage: Eukaryota > Fungi > Ascomycota > Dothideomycetes > Venturiales > Venturiaceae > Venturia > Venturia effusa. Next base: position 157,390 of record CP042197.1, read on the forward strand.
AATGGTCTTGACATCAACACCTAGAGATCACGATGGATATGATTCTGGCCAATCAAGAACTCAGCTCTCTAGAGATCCATCGATTCCGCCCTTCACCTAGTGCTTACTGGATATACTAAGAATATGGTGGCTCCTACCACTAGGAATCGAAGGACACAGAATCGAAGATGCCATTTCGGCAGTGCCATGATCTCTTCCCATCATCATCACGAGCAGCAACGCGAACTAGAATGTATCGCCAGAACCACTTCTTCTGTGATTAGACTCTTAGATATGCACGCATAATCCAAGAATGGCTAGGTAGCTCCTTGTCACTCTCGATGCCGCGGCCAGACTAGAGCAAGAGCGAATTGGCAGACCGGTCGGAGAATGTGCCGCGAGAGCAGACGTGATTCGGTAAAGGTCTTGTTAAACAGACGTCTCAACCTTTGCAAAAAGAAGACCTGATCTTGACGACATTGTAGGTGCAAACGAGAGCTTGATCGCACAAAGACTTCCTCCAGTAGGACTCCCTTCATGGTTGGGGAGACCGGTCTGCAAGTTACAACAAGGAAGCACTCCTGATCGGAGACCAAGAGACACCCACAGAGACTCCATCTAGCACCATTTGATCTTGTGTGGTTTGAGGGGGTGTCCGTGTTATGGGCCATCGCAAACTTCGTCGTTCTCAATCGCTAGAAACAGCAAATGGAAACCTCCAACTAGTAGAACAACGCCGGGAAAAGATCGACGATATGTTCAGGCCAAGACATGCCATGTCTGTTCTAGTGTTCAGTGAACACTAGAATATCTGGATCAGCTGAGCGAATACGGATCGTTGACCCACAAAGGTTGAAACGGTGTTATCCAATACAAAAGCACCTCACTCTCATGAACACACTCTCTCCCACAAAACGCTTGTTGATTGCCCGGTCTCAGTCGCAAACTCAGCCCCAGACAACTCCATTGCCGAACTCACCACATTCACCGCGATAAACGCAAACTCACCATGTCCTCAAGACTCCTTTCAAGACTGTCCCGTCCAGCCCTGCGCGTGACCAATCTTCTCCGACCACAAACCCGCGGTATCATCATCTACGAGAAGCCCAACCCAGACGACAGATTGAAAGCCCCCGATGGCCTCTGGTGGCACCCGACCTTCGCCGCGATGAGACAGCAAGGATACAGCGCGGAAGAGATCAATGCCGTTTTCGACGAGATCAAGAAGGACAACGAGAAGCTGGCTGCGCAGCATGGGAGGAAGGAGTCGGAGCAGCGGGCGAAACGACGAGCCACAAAGGAGAGGGAGGAGATGGAAGAAGATATCTACGAGGAGAAGAAAGCTGCGGTCGTGGGAGGAGCTTAAGGATTCTAAAGGGTCATGCCATTATACGCTCGGTCTTGCTTATCTCTTGCCTGCTACCCCTCCTGCTCTCTCAGTATACCCCTAGAAATGTCATGAACCTGTTCCAATCGACTATTCAAATCTAACAAGGTTCCTTCTAAATCTGCCTTTACACAGATCTTCCCTACAGCAAGGGCGAATTGTGAATTACCTGGTGGTCGAATCAACAAGAAACAGTGGAAGTGGTCAGCATATTAGGTGGTACGATCTCATGATTTCGAAGGGCACCACCGAAGGCAGAAAGCTCCGGTGTCAAGCTTTCCTTATCGGGCGGAATAGTAATATATAATCATGAAAATTCGACAGTTTTGGCCAGGGCAACGATAGCGATGACCTCTTACAATCATCAGATGGAGAGAATCCGTGGGAAGGTTGACCCGAGGCATTGATCATTTGATACGGTTGCTCTGAATGGTTTGACCTCCGGCGAACTGCAGCCGAAGCAGTGGGGAAAATGAGCGGTGCTTGTTCAACGGAGAAAGCATATCGCCGTCCTTGTGAAAGGCAAGTTATCAATAGGATTATAGTTTAAGCACAAGCTGTCGAAGCTGACATCTTCAAAGACTCATGTGTGTTCGTGAATGTTCCAATCTGGATCTTGGAGGAGTTCATCTAGTTTCATATACTCTTGTCATGTAACATTCATACTCCACCTGCTCGCATTAATAACGCATTTCGACCGTGCAGACAGGAGTTTAAATGCCTAGGGAGAATTCGACGCCGACATCGATGTCACGGGCAATCTTCACTAGTTTCGAGAATTGGACCGACTTCTCGGCCGCGTTTTGAAGGTCATCGATGGAGAAAATCTTGAGGCCTGATTCGTTGATCTGTGGGGTTAGAAGTTAGTTTGCCTTGTGGAGCATAGAACAACACAGAAGAAAGCATGAACGTACGAGTTTGTGGGCAGCCTCCATGTTGGTGCCTTGCAATCTAGCAACGATCGGTATCCTCAAGTTCATGGTCTCAACGACCTGGATCAAACCCTTAGCTATAGCATCGCATCGGACGATGCCACCGAAAATGTTGACGAAGATGGCGGTAACCTTTGGATCACTCGTGATGAGCTCAAAGGCATTCTGGATAGCCTGAGGCGTGGCTCCACCGCCAACGTCCAGAAAATTGGCTGGGCTTCCGCCATTAAGCTTAATGATATCCATGGTAGCCATGGCAAGACCAGCACCATTGACCAAGCATCCGATATCACCATCGAGCTTGATAAAGTTTAGGCCGTACTCGGCGGCCTTGACCTCATCGGCGTCTTCTTGGCTTGTATCACGGTATGAGAAGACCTCCTTTTGGCGGAACTCGGCGTTGTCATCGAATCCAAGCTTGGCGTCCATGCATAGAACTTCGTGGTCTGTTGTCTCACTCCATGGGTTGATCTCGATCTGTGTTGCATCCTTCTCAGAGAAGAGCTTGTAGATCTTCTGGACCTCAGCTGCGGCACTATCAACGCACTGGTCGCTGAATCCAATGTCAGTAGCGACCTGCTTGGCTAACTTGTCGGTAACGCCCTCATGGATGTTCACTGGATAGGTCTTGATAGCGGCTGGATTCGACTTGGCAACCTCCTCAATGTCCATACCACCTTGAGACGAAGCAACAATGACTGGTCCCTGTGTGGCTCTGTCCATGAGAATGGCTAGATAGAACTCGCGACGAGCAAATTTGCGCTCCACCACGTACACGGAGTTGCAGGGACGTCCTCCAGCACCAGTTTGCTTGGTGATCAGCTTGTGTCCGATCATCTCGTTGGCCATGATGCGGGCTTCAACGGGAGAGTAGATTACTCTGACACCGCCTTTGAAACCATTGTCGAAGTGACCCTTTCCTCGACCTCCAGCCAGAACCTGGGCTTTGATGACGAGATCATCGGGCTCTGTTATCCATCAGATGTGCCTCAATCATCAATGTGGAGATCGTACTCAATTTCTTAGCCACCTCTTCAGCTTCCTTTGCCGATTTAGCTACATATCCTGGCGGCACACCAATGTCATATTGTCGCAGCAGATCGGCAGAAAGATATTCGTGTATCGAGAGGTTTCGTCTTTGCGAAGCAGAGATTCTGTTGGTACGAGCCTGCGGCCGTCAGGTTGGATTGCTCTTTGCTATCGTGAGAGCTCTGCAGCGCAAATGGGGAGGAACAGGTCAAGTGCCTAGAAGGGACCACTCACAAGGGCACGGAGGCCAGAGGCAGCTGGTCTGCTTCTGGCGAGTTTGTACATGGCAGCGAATTGTCTGCCGGTGGTGTAATTTGCGGTGATCAGGAAGGATGCGGAGGTCCAGAATCAGCTGAAGCAGAATGGAGGGAGGGTTCCGACTTTCGAGATGCTTGGCTGGGCTGCCGCAATTCACTTCAGCGAGTTTCACTCCACTTCGCATCCTCAACACGCCGTCCATGGTGATGATTTCCTTCCGAGCTCATGGCCAGCTGTCCCCGCCGCCGATACAAGCCTAGAAGCAGACAGTCGTTGCATCCTACAGCGTGGCCTGCGGAAAGATCAAGCGCGACAAGCCTGAACACACTGCATCAATAACATCGCCATGGTCCCAAAGCGAAAAGAGCCCTCAGAGGGCGATGTAATCGCCAATCGATTGATGGTCAGGAAAGCAGACAAACTCCGTCTCGTCGCATCCTGGCTTCCACCGCCCACGTCCGAAGAGCTCGCAAGCGCAAAGACCCAGGAAGAGCTCGAGCAAGAAGAGAAAGAAATGTTTGCGCCTGTCCCGGAAACGTTCGTCAACACATACATGCTGTTCTTCGAAGAGCTGCGCTGAATCAAGGATAGGCTAGGAGTCGGAGCTGCACCGCCCAAGGACGAGGGAGACGGTGTTCTCCAACGGAAGGATACTTCCTCATTAGCTGCGCTGGAGCAACAATTGCTCGGAAGACATGCGAAACCGCCGCCTGGGATAGGATCGAAACAAGGACCACAAAGCACGCTGGCAGATCGGAGTACGAAGGCCGTGGTGAATGTGGACAGCGACGACGAGGGTGGACGCACAGCAGCATTCACGTTACGGAACCAGCAGTTGAAGACAAAGGTCTCTCAGGCGCCTGCGTTGGAGGAAGAGGCAAGACTCCACATGGACTTCGAAGACAAAGATACGCAAGTGAAGGCCCGCTCTTCGATGTCGTCCGTTCCCGCCCCCTCGAAACGCAAAGTATCAAGTTTTCTGGACGAGATACTGGACAGCAAGAAGAAGAAGAAGAAGAAGAAGAAGAAAAGGACAAAGAAGGACGGTAACATTGAGGCCAAAGCATAGGCATACAAAAAGATTTACCCACCACGAAAGATAGGTCCTGCGTGGTACTAAGATCAGATAGTTTGTGTTGTCGAATATCCAGTCGACAGCCGATCTCACATCCCCAATTTACTCTTTCTGAGAATCGAAGATAGGAGGCTTCCAAACCTCATCGGATTCCACTTCCATTACCCGCTCTCCACCATCTCCACCAACCTCATCACTTCTTCTTCGTTGGCATCTCCAACGCCCCTAACATCAGCACTTGAATGCCACCACTTGGCCCCAATGCCTTCCTTCAAACTCTCCAAGTTACGCGATCTAACTCCACCGCCAACAATAATCATACAACCCCTCCCCCTCACTTTCCTCACCAGCTGTGCCAAAACCTCCTTCCCGCCGACAGCATCATTCGCTCCTCCACTAGTCAGAATCCCCTGAAACCCGAGCCCCAGGATCTCCTCAACAGCTTCTCCCCGTTTCCCAGCAGGAATGGAGTCAAAAGCGCGATGGAATGTACAAGCCCTCCCACCCTTTCTATCGAGTAATCGTATGCACCCCTCTCCATCCACCTCCCCGTCCTCATTCAACAGCCCGAAAACAAACCCGTCGGGTCCACCATCGTCCAGTCCCATGAATTCCTCGATCGAACTTTCCATGTTCGCAATCTCTCCGGGGGAATAGACGAAATTTCCGCCGCGCGGACGGATCATGACGTGGATCGGTACCAGAGCGGCCGTTCCGGGGAGGGTACGGAGTAGGTTGCGCAGGGTCGCAAAGTCTGCTGTAGATGGTGTTGTGCCACCCAGACGGCCATTGGCGCAGAGCTCGATTCTATCGGCTCCTGCTTTGGCGGCCGTGATGGCCGATTCAACATTGAAACAGGCGATTTCGAGGGGCATCCCGGGTGCCCGACACGATGACGGCGGACAAGGATGGAAACGAGAGCGAGGGTGTTTGATAACAACCAAGTGTCGATGGATCGACGTTGATGCAGGAAGATCCAATGGGGTCCGTTAGACCTCGGGATGGATGGATGGATGTTTGGTATGTAGCTTAGTCATCTGCTGGCTAGGTGCCCTCATCCAATGAGAGACGGGGAGGTGGTCAGGGCAGATGTAGTGACATGATGCGCTGGCAATGCGGGAGATCAGCCTCGCATTAGATGCAGAAACGCGGACGACATCGGTCTAGGGAGGGATAAAAATGTTATTTGGACGTCTTGTCTGCTCTATTCTCCCAAGGAGATTCCGACCTCTCTAGAGTTTTTGAAAAATCATACTTCTATGATGTTTATACGCATGTGTATCTGCAAATTACCAAGTCTATGCTAGTCTCTAGTGGGATGTCAGGACGCCGACGAACATGTAAGACCAGAAACGTGTGCGTGGAGGGGTAATGTATCAAGGGCCAAGGAATTGTCTAGGGATATCGCATCGACCTTGATCGATGGGGGCAAGAGGAAGTGGAAGAAGCCGGAACACCACCCATCCCAGCGACCAGACTCCAAAATCATCATTGAAAGAGGGACAGGACACAAACCAAACCCCAAAAGCCACGCCTGCAAGCGCCGGAACTACATGTATATCACTCTACCTGCTCACTATTCCTCCTTCTAACCAAGACCCTCCTGACTCTCTTGCTCATTCCTTTACGCAGCCTCCTTCGCTCGCCGCTATTCTCTCCCAAGACACTGTCAGGACTCCACCGGCTCTTCGTTCCCGTCTCTTCATCCCCAACAGCAAAAGAAGGTCCTGCAAAAAGAAGCTCGTTGTTTCTTTGGAGCCGGAGCTCTCGTTCTGCGTCGACGAGGCTGTGAGATCTAAGATCGTATGAGCTATGTGTTATAAAGTCGTTGGGGTTGATTGTTGCTTTGCGCTGCAGAGGGAACGAGGGAATGGTAGATTGCACGGGAGGGGAATTGTGTATTGTGATTGTAGGCAGTGGAAGAGAATGACTTGATGGAAGTGCTAGCGAAGAGGGCCTTTGAAAACCAGGTGTGCGAACTTGCGCTAGGTATGCTAGTTCAGGAATAAGATTGGGGAATGAATGTCGGGGATGTGTTTGTGCGCTAGCATCTTCGTCTCGTAGATCGAGAGGATGTGCAGGATAGGTTAGTTCGGGGATGAGATAAGATGTTTGTGCTTGCGTCGTCAGGTCAGACGACGAGACATGCCTTCGTTCTGGACGAAGACGCGATCTACGCGGAAATCGACGCCGGTGGTGTAGATGCAGCGATCTATCTGATCTACGTCGTAGTGATCCTTCGTCGCTGTACGCGACAAAGATACGCGGATCGGTCATCAGTGTCTTGTCGGATGCATTGCACGCCAGAGAAGACAGACCGCCTTGAGCAAAATCGTCCCCGGCCGCGAAGAAGAGCGAATGCGGTGAAGCTATATCTCGAATAAAATGCTCGCTTACAGGTTGAATAGGTTGTGGAATTCTTGTATACTTCCGACTCGGATGCGGCGTCTGTGCTCGAGGTCGCGGTCCCAACATCCGAGCTGTCCTCGATGATGTCCTGGACGCGCGGTGAGACGCAGGGCGTTGCGACCGGTTGGAGGTTGTCCTAGTGGGTTCAACTGCGGGAGCAGACATGCGCCGGGAGCTTCTTGAATCGCGGCGCGATCGCGAATCCCTTTGCGACCGTGCACCTCGTAGCGAACGTGAGTCTCTTTGCGAGCGCGACTCCCTTTGCGAACGATTCAGGCTGTTCCTGTCGGATTCAACAAGGGTATGAGAAGTGCGGCGCGAATCTCGGTCCGTGCCGATGAGAGTCGAGGAACGATCCGTCCTCCTCGATCTTCCAGAATGCTGGTACCGCAGCTGAGGATTTACATTGTCTTCGCGATGCGGCGGCGATATGCCATGTGGATAGCCGTATTCGTAACCGCCCTGAGACCAATATTCCGGCAGGGGATTGACGTAGTTTGGGTCGGTACGGTTGTACCGTGCACGCGCTTCGGCCAGGAAATGCTCCAAAGGTGGGATATTGGGACTTTGTTTCCGCGTCCAGACTTGCTCAGGGTCGTACTCCCATATCGGCTTGACGTACGTCTGCTGCACGTTATGCAGACCTTGGCGGGTTGAGTCAAGCAGGGCGTCCCGTTGGTCGTATGCATAAGCAGGATCAACATAGGTGGTAGCTTGCGAAGTGTGTCTTGACCGAGTCCTCGATGAAGGTTGCGCGGATCTGGGAGAGTATCTGGGGGAGTATCTGGGGGCGGGCATGGTTGACGAAAGGAAAGAGATGAGGGAGAGCGGGGGGATTGGTACCTTAGATAGCTGGATGCCAATACCTGGATTGTTAGAGCTTAAAGATGGTGTGGAGGGCGGGCAGCAAACAGTGGACAGTGATCAGGCGAGGGTGTCATGGCCAGTGACAATGTCTCTTTGATACTGTGCCCTCGACAAGGGAGGTGTTTAATTTCCAACATGGGAAAAGCGTAGTGTTGCTTGCTACCCACGCCTCTTGCGGACCCCAACAATCATGGAGCGTCGAAGGATGCTTTGCTGGGTGGACTCTACTATGGCACTGCAGGCGATGAGCAGAGCAGGCCGGGCACGGGCAGGAGACGGCAACAGGACTCCAGTTGTGGCATGCAAGCTGCAACATATGGATGGTCCCGTCTGGGCTGCAAGGTACAGCGGTAGCGGTGCTCCGGCGATGGCGACGGCGACGCTGTTGGAGACTGGAGACTCGGACTCGGAGCAGCCTGGTGAATGGTATGGTGATGGAACCTTAGCGATGGCAGGTCATGTGCCGTGGCCGAAGTGAGACTGGGCGTGGTTGACGAATGGACGAATGGGACGGGGCAGAGGATTGCGACTACTCAAGCACCGTGACGCAGGCGAGTTGAAGGAGCACGAGTGGGCAGGAGAGAATGCTTGTCCATGGTGTATGAGTCCGAGTCCGCGTCTGACCTGTCAGTTCTCCCAAGTGCCAACGTCGCCGACGAGAAGGATGCATACTGTGGTGCACGAGTACACGTGCATGTCTAAGCACCGTCTTCTCGAGTCAGGTGGACGTCCAGCTGACTTGCGCTGACATGCCAGCAACGGACATGAAGACGGTGTAGATCAGGATTACTTGGGTGATGGTGGTTGATGTATCTTACTTACCTATACATACTTATTGGTCTTGTTGCTGCTGTTGTTGTTGTTGGTCTCCAGCTTGCCCTCCCCCTCCACTGCTTGTCCCCCTGGTGAATCTTTACCCGGCCGATGCACCCTGGGAACTTTCCGCCGTCCCTCCACACTCTACATCCACTTCCTCCACAACTCTTAGCCGAACTCGCCATCCGACCATCATACTCAATGTAGCCGTCCAACAGCCGCCGAGGAGCTGGCCTTCTTCGCAAACCACACCTGCATACCCGCTGGCCGCATTCTCCTCCTCCCTCCTGTACACTCCATCCACCTGTCTCAGCATCGAAGCAGGTATACTGCACACCAGACCACGCAGCCATGGCTTCCTTCATCCAAAAAGGCGCAAAGAACATCCTCCAAAAACGCCCAACCGATATCGTCTTCCTGTCCGCCCTAAGAACTCCTGTAACTCGCGCGAAAAAGGGTGGCCTGGCCCAAACTTACGACCACCAACTCCTCGCCACTGTCCTAAAGGCAACCCGCCAACAGTTTCCAACCCTCGATCCCGCAAACATTGACGACATCCAGATCGGCACCGTGCTATCCGAGTTGGGCGGCTCAAAAGCTGGGCGAATGGCTGCCCTACACGCTGGACTGAGCGAGAAGACGGCATTCCAGACGGTGAACAGGGCCTGTAGTTCTGGATTGGCTGCAATCACCGCCATTGCCCACGAGATTGCCACGGGACAGATCGACGTTGGTATCGGCGGCGGTATGGAATCCATGACGAGGAATTATGCTTCGCGAGCCATCCCAACACAGCTGTGGTCCGTATTGAGGGATTCGCCCGTCAAGAATTCGGCGGATTGTATCATGAGCATGGGTCTAACGGCTGAGAATGTGGCCGAGAGGTACAATGTCTCAAGACAGGAACAAGACGAATTTGCTGCTGCGTCTCATAATAAAGCTGCCAAGGCGCAGCAGGATGGACTTTTTGATGCTGAAATTGTGCCCGTGACCACGAATTGGAGACCCGATCCTGAGTCACCCGAGGGAGAGAAGGAAATCACCGTCACAAAGGATGACGGCATTAGGCCGGGCTCCAAAGCGGAAAAACTGGCAACGATGAAACCGGCATTCAAACCAGACGGCAGGTCGACAGCTGGCAATAGCTCGCAAGTCTCCGACGGGGCAGCAGCAGCGTTGATGATGCGTCGCAGCACAGCTGCGCAACTGGGCCTCACCTCTCACATCATCGGCAAATGGGCGGGAACTCAAGTCGTCGGCTGTCGCCCAGATGAGATGGGTATCGGTCCCGCCCTCGCCATCCCAAAACTCCTCGCTTGTACAGGTGTGGACAAGGACGAAGTTGGCGTCTGGGAGATCAACGAGGCATTCGCCAGTCAAGCAATCTACTGTATCAAAGAGTTGGGCATCGATGCAGACAAGGTCAACCCCAAAGGCGGTGCCATCGCTCTCGGACATCCACTTGGAGCGACCGGTGCTCGGCAGTTGGCAACGCTTCTTCCGGAAATGGGCAGGCAGACTCAGGACCTTGGTGTCATCAGTATGTGTGTCGGTACTGGCATGGGCATGGCTAGTTTGATCGTCAGGGAATAGTCCCTTCATCACCCAAGACACAAATGCTCAAGGACTGGTCTTGAAAAACAGCCATGAGCCGCCCGTTACGCTTGCATGGAAGCAATGTATGTGGGCAGTCGTCTGATGCTGTAGAATCATAGTCAAGAGTATAGACTTCGAATCCATCCATCGTACCCTGCACCCGGCATGCAAGGTCACAGCCTTATCCACAGGCCATGTGTACTCCAAGTTAAGCGCATACCAGTATGGTCTGCATCTCCATCTGTCACCCACTCTGCCATTCATGTACATGGGCTTTCATGCCCTGATTTTTGTGTCCTATTTTTTCAGATAGTAAGGCAAACAGAGACTGGATCCATGTGGAAGAAAAGGGGTATAATTTTAATGATTATGATCTAGATCTTGCTCGGCCGCGAGAAAGACATGCTACTTGGTTCATTGTCCCTTCCACCTCGACGCTTCGCTCCTGCTCTTCATATGAGCAGCGATGGTTTCAGCGGTGTGTTCTCCAGGCATGCGTAGAAAGTAGTAGCCGGTGGGTTTCACTCAACCAGCTCCAGCGCGCTTTCTCCGATGCTGAAATCTGACATCAAGCTTTCAGAGGCCCGGGCTTCAGCAGCCTCTCTCACCTTGGTGCAAACCCAACACGATGCATACATATTCACCCTTCTCATGATTAGTCAAGGCCGATGGATGGAGGCATCGACGTACCGGTCAATGCAAGTGCCAGGCACTCTCTGGCCGACCGCCTTATTCGAGAATCCATTCTCCGCAAACTTCTTCAGGTACCATGGCTCCAGGCCAGCGCTTCGAAGAAGAACGCGACCTTTGATCGCCAAGGCTTTGTTGAGAGCCACGATTTGACGCCTGGCCTCGTCACCCTCGGGCTCAAACCAGTCCATGGAGTCCATGACCACTGCGATCGTCAATGTGCCAGGGCTCAACCTGGCGACGACCTCGTTGATCTCATCGGTATGGATGCGCAAGCCTTCGAAGGCGCCCGGTGCCGATAGCTTTGAGAAAGATGTAGGCCCAAGGTACGCCGGGTGTGAGCGCCTAGAGTATCTGCCTTGCAGACAAACAAGGTAGTAGTGATTGTCCTCTCTCAGCAGGGTGTGGTTGACAACAGGATCCAAAGTGTTCACAACATACTCCCAGATGGCGTGACCATACTGCTTGGAGTACCGGCTGGCTTCCTTGCCGGCATCGGCTTGCTTCTGGTAATCGACCTCGATCACTTCGCGCTGCTGCTTTGGCACGCCGAGTGCCTTCCACAACCACTTCTCACTGCTGATGACCGTCCAGCTTAATAGCCGACTGAGAAGTACCTTCCGGATGCTGCGCTGCCAGACTTCTTTTTGCTCGTTCAATGTCTGGGCTTCACACATGCATTTGACTTCACTTTCGAGTTTGAGGATCTTGAACAGACGGCGAATGAGTAGTAGAGCATGGCGACTACCGCCGGTGTAGTAGAGACCTTGCTTGCCGAAGACAGACTCTCCATGTGACAACCAGTACTGGAAGGATTGGCTGGACATGTGCACAGACAGCTTGTTGATGAGGATTTCGCGGAAATTGGGATGACGGCCCTCGCCGAAAAGAGCCCAAACCTCGCTATGAGGTAGGGCAGTGAAAGCAGCCAGCTTGAGTTCGAGAAGATGATTCTGCGTCGGACTAGTTCGGTCAGCAACCGCAGCAGAATCAATGATTACGTACTAACTTCAAATCAACAGCATGAATTCTCTTCGGCCGGTTTTCAGCGTAGTGCAGGATGTTGTCGCCAGCACTGGTGATGGCCAAAATCACATCGTCGGGGGTGATCTTTAGGATTCTGGAGTCTACTCTGCTATCCTCCCAAGTGAATGCGTAGATGTATTCATCCTTGAACTGGGTGTGTTTTGCCAGCTTGTCGTCGTAGTAAATTCGCCAATGGTGGTTCTGATACCAGAAGCAAGGTAGTGGAAGCTTGCCAGCTAAATTGATCACAGCACTCTCATATGCTTTGGAGCGTGATTCGAACGCGTCTGAACGTCTCAAGGTTGTCTGATTCTGTAAGTCCAACGCTGCAATGAATGGGGATTCCGTGACGGCAGCATCGATTCGGTCGATCTTCTCTTGCATAGCGGGTGTAAACTTGGAACATCCAACCCATATATAGTACGGGATCCTCACTCCGAAAAGGTGGTTCCGAGCATTTATGCTGAGTCGGGTGCCGAACCGATATTCGAGATAGTCTCTTCGAGCACCTTCGAGACTGACACGATCGACGTCAAACCAGCTTCGCCAGAAAGTTCGGGACCAGAAATTGCAATGACGACCGACCATGCCACCGGTGTAGTTACGATTGCGGTAGTCGACCTGGCTCTGGACGTAGAAATCAATCACACCGATGACACCGTTGTCATGGAGAAGGCTGGAAAGCGAATCAACGACCGGATAGAATTCTGGTATCATGGAAAGAGCGTAGCTCATGGTGAGCAGGTCGGCTCCAACCTTTAGCTCAGTGGTACTGGAGTTGTAGAAGTCTTTACGATTTGATACAACGGACTTGTGGTCAGCCGCGTCCATCTCGTATTGGTCGAGGTTGAAAGACCGAGCGTCTTGGCAAACAACATGCACATTTTCCCACCCAAGCCTTGCAAATCGGGCTTCGGCGATTTTGCAAAGAGACGGAGATAAATCTACCAGGTAGACGGCGCGGAAATAGTCCTTGACAGGGAGGAAAGCGGCCATTTGCTCGATGTTCCAACCTGTTCCCCCGCCGATCTGCACTGTTTTAGCTCTTGTCACTCTTCTCACCAGATCTGGTCGGACTCACATCGATCCACACGGGCTTTGCCTTTGGTTTGCATTCGTCCACTTTCATTTTCAGTTGTGCAGCCACAAGTCCCAACATGTTCTCGCGACCATGCAAGAGTCTTGACCGCGTGGCGTCGTATGCAGCAGCTTGTGCCTTGTAAAAGCTTTCGAGTGCATCTTGTTGATTACCACTTCCATCGCCACTGTGGGGTTTTAGAAAACATGCATAAAAGAACTTCGTGTACGAGAGGACGGCTTCTGGGAGAGAAAGGAAGTCTGGGGCTTTCACAAAAGAGATGAGAAATATGAAGCTCACGAAAAGCAGGACGAGGAGACCTGCGAGCAGGACCTTTGAGAAAGGGTCGCTAACGACTGGCAGATGCTGGAAGAGCGACATGTTGAAATCGCGGAGGAGGGGTCAAGAGGATAAACACAAACATCCTCCTCTTCACGATGGTTCGCGCCCTACATATATATCGAGAACGATGGAAATGATGCCGATGACCGGGCATCCGGTTTGCCGTATGCCTCTTTCGTGAAGCACGGTACTCAGGCAAGTCACCATCGGCAGGCAATGGCGGTGATACGTGGGCGAGATGAAGGCGATTGAAGGAGCCTATCACAGGAGATGGCTGCTGCACAAGGGAGACGGACATGGTGTAACAAAGAGAGATGCGAACAGACTGTCATTGCCTCGCCAACGAACTTCTGGTTGCCGAGTGCGAAGCGAACGTCAGATCCACCTGTCGGATCATGGGCCGAAGCCATGTGGGTGAAAGATGATTCCGTTGGCGGATTGTCAATGGCATGAGCTGGACGCAGTCCAAGATGGGCGAGGGTGGAGAAATCCATTTGGCTCGCCAATCAATCTCAATAGGGACGCCAACGTGGGCCAACCACGGCTTGGCATAGCACCCCGAGTCCTCGACTTCGATCAGAACCTCAATATCCATATAATTAGACATGCCAGCCGTGGGTATCCCAACGCAGGCACACGTACTGTGTAGCATCAATCCGCTCATTCACTGATGGCACAAAGTCATTGGCATCTGCTCGAGCCTCTGACTGCTGATCGCGTTGTTGCGCCTCCTCCACTCCCTTGTCCTTATGGTCGATTTCAATGCCTGCTTGCCAAATTTGCCTTGGTTGCCACTCTCCTTACTACACATTCGGGAAAACCAGATGGGTATAAGCTCCCAAGACCTGAGAAGCGAATCCACCACATCTCGCAATCAGGGAAGCGGAGTCGCGCGCATTGTGAGAGCAAGACACCGAAATGCGGCGATTATCATGATATGGTTTTCAGGCGGCAAGGGACATTGAAAGCACTGCGTGGAGCAAAGTGTTTGTACGAACATGGTGACGTCGTGAAGATATTTTAAGAATCAACCAGGACGTTCAAAAAGATCCGGAGAGCTTACAGAATCACCATTATTGAGGTCTATGTAAGCATATCAGGGTTCCCTTGAACAGTCACTTGAGCTCCCTTGTTCGCCATCGGATCCTTAACACCCGGGGCGTCATTATGCCGTACACCCTCGATAGCTTCATCGATTTCCTCCAGCGTCTTTCCTTTGGTCTCGATCCAGAAAAGGGCTATCGCAACGATCATGAGGATATTCCAGCTGCCATTGATCAAGTATATCCTCCAAGCGATGTTGGCCAAAGCGATTGGCATGATGAACACAAAGAGTAGTCTATCAGCATTGTTAGTCTTTCCAACTTCGTAAACAAGCTAGATTACTCACGCAGTGCCGTTCAAGAAGACCTGGAAGATGCCCATTCCGTTCGCTCGGATGGGATAGTTTAATACTTCTGGTGGGTATAGATACAGTATGGGTGTCCATCCGAGACTGTAGGTTCCTTGGAACAGGAAGATTGACGCTACTGTAGCATAGATACCGGAATGGTTCTTGGATGACCCGTAGACCTTAGTCAGAAGGCCGATCATGAAAATGAAAATGGTGAGCAACGCCGTCGAGAGCAAAGCCATTGGTTTTCGACCCCAACTATTCACCAGCCATGTGCCGCCGATAGAGCAGACGAGGCAAAAGGCGTTCAAAATCACGTTCTGCTTCAGTCAGCTTATTCATGTTGTCTTGGATGCAACCGACTGCCTTACAATTTCAAGTTGTGTAGTGGCGTCAGTGATACCGGCATTATTCAACATAGGGCCCAAGTAGTACGAAGCTGAAATATTGCCAGCGATCGTGCTGAAAACAGCACAAGAAATAGCGAGAAGCACTCGGTTCCTCGAGGATGGAGTCTTGACCAATTTCTTCATCGAGAGTGTCTCTCCCGCATGCGTTTCGAAGGCGATCGTGTCCTCGATTTGCTTGTACTGGGCTAGGACAAGAGAACTTGAAGTGTCCCCGTTTGAATGAGTGAGTGCAATGACGGTCCGAGCTTCATTCTTGCGGTGGTTGAAAGCCAGCCATCGAGGTGATTCTGGGACGAATGGGAGAATCGCTATGCATATGATTGAGAATATGCCTTGAATCAGCGATGGTGTGCGCCAGGACCATGTCGAGTTATATTCGATGGTTCTGTAGGTGATGGCAGCGGCAAGTAGGCCACCTAGATATCATCAGCCACGAAGCCCGAGGGTAAAGAGGCAGCAGGTATGAAACTCAGCATACCAACATAATAGAAATCATTGAAGAGTCCCAGCCCCCAAGCTCGGTGTTGCAACGGGAGAGTCTCAGCAAGATAGGCAGGTCCAGTCAATCCTGAAGCGGTAGTTCCATACCCAATCAATATCCGGGCGAATACAAACGAGCCGATATTTTGTGCTGCGGATTGAAGCACGACAGCGATCAGGGTGATAACGGCTGCCCAAAACAAAGCTGGTCTTCGACCAATCTTGTCAGTCACCCAACCATAGCTTATTCCTGCTAGAATCCCACCAATCCAGATGGAGGCAGTCATCAGCCCAGTCAAGGCTGGCCCCTTCTTGGGATCTGTAAGCCCAAAATAGTCGGAGTAAGTTGGAAGTATATTCAGGCCATTTCTAAGTTATTGTCAAGAGATTGTTCAAACGGCGGCATCCAAGTGCTACTTACAACATTGATCCATCATAACCAAAGGTCTATAGTGTCAGTGCAGGTTCAGAATGTTACCCGAGGGAGCCCTACGTACTGTGGAGGTAATACAAGAGCTAAACACCAATAATGCGGAGACGAGATTTGAGTTTTTGGGCACAAAGGTTGGAAACCAGTGCGGATATCTCCCCAAAGGATCAGTCATAATAACGGTACCGTAATCCGATACTCGTGGATTGAGAAGTGGCGAGGAAGACGAACATCGCGACCTCGACCGGACCATTGTGACTTCACACAATATGCATGTCGAACGGCCCCAGCGGCGATAAGCAAGGATTCTGTAAAGAGGATGACTTTTGATAACGGTAGATATGTAGAGAGAAAGATTGATTGGACTAGGGATGTGTAATATCAGCAATATATGTGTCTTGGCAGGGATGCAATGAAGCTTGATGAAGCTCAAGTGGTTTTGGGAAGCTCAATCCCGATATAATTATGCGGATAAGCAATTGCGGAGCCTTGTAGGTGGAACGAAGACTTGTTGATGATGGTTGGTGTTGGGTTGAAACCTGGAAAGCTTCAAGATTACAATTACGAGTACAACTCCTCCTACAGAGGTAGTACCTTATCTTCCATAGCGTTTGTCACGTGATATTATTCTTATCCATCGATATAGACTTATACAATCCTGTTCATATCCAGGAAGGAGTTTGTAAGAGCTCTTGTTTTACAAATGTTGGGGGTTAGGCTCCTGAATCACTTCTTCCGACGAAAGTTCTGTGATGTGCGAGCCGGATCTGAATCAATTTCCGTCATCTAACCATCTTACCTTTCCAACATCTTCCACCATTTTTGTAATTCAGTGTCAGATATCTATCGTCCTTGATCACGAAGGGCAGAGTTTAAGAATCTTGTTGTTCTTTTATACGCGTCCTCCTTCTCTCCATTTGTAGGTTTTGTCACGGAATGCCTCGAGTTAAAATCGATTTAGCGGTGAAAGCAACCTGACCAATTCCGAATCAAAATCGTTCCGAGAACATCTTCAATCTTGGGTTCTCATCAATTTCGTTTGAGAAAGACGAGGGCGGAGCTTATTGCTCGTAGTCTGCCGTTCTTCGACTAGAATCCAACGTTTTCCTGAAACTGGAGGCGGCAATGCCACGATGTCGACCGACGTCCCACTTATAGGCGCAAGTGATGAACCCATCGAGGTTTGCAGCAACCCAATCCTCGACTGATTGTACAAAATTAAAGTCCTTTTTGACTCGAAAATGGTGAGTGAATTTTCTGGAAGAAGTGTTGAGAAGAAATTTCCACGCCACTTCCTGGTGGTGTCGAGCAACATGGCCTCAGCTATGCGTTCAAGAAAGGCCTGCTAGGAGCAAATCGAAGAGCATTCTTCGCTGATACCTGCGACATAAAGTTGTGGTAAAAACGCCATCACATCGCTTTGGAGCCGGTGGGGACAGAATGGATGACAAATCCGACTCACCAAAATCTCGCATAATGAAACCTTACCAAAATGCGTGTTTTCAGCCAAACTGAAGCCGTATAAACGAGATTAGAGCTATAATCTATCTATACGATTATCCTAACTTACCGCGGTCTACAGCTATAGTAGTAAGGCTATAGGTAAGGATTATAACGTGAATAAGGTTGTTGTTATTTGCTTACATCAGGCGGGTAGAATAGGGGCCGTGCCCCAAGTTCAGGGTTTCGGATTTGTCATCCATTCTGTCCCCACCGGCTCCAAAGCGATGGAGACACTACGGCAGAGATCGGCGAGGATTGAGAGTAGAATACCGCAATCGGTCCGAAACCAGTTCTCCAACTTGTCAGAAGTTCAGAACCCCCTCTCCCCGGCGAATCAATTCGGAACCATTTCCTTTGAATGCTGTTCGGTCGCTGAGGACTAACACCATCGCACGAGATTTTTCAGATATCCAGATTCCAGCTTGTCATGAATCAATGCTACGGAATATGTTCATCAATGGATACTCAGCCTTGGTGATGATTCAGAATGCACGAGAGTAAGCACAACTTACTCAGCATGCATCTAAAAGATCCACCTTTCTAAACGTGGACAAATCAGTCAACGTAGCGAGCCCGAAGCTTCGCCAAGTTGTGTAAAGGTACAATTGGACGCGAGATTGTCCAGAGGTCGTCTCCTGCTGGTTCTCAGGATGACGATCAGGGTCTTCTCAAAATAACAACAATGCAAACTTACTGGTAAGACTCGAAGATCTTCTCTGTAGGTGTTCATTGTCCTACAATTGTGGCTGCAGCTACGCTTGATGTGGCTGACCATTCAGGTGTACAAGAAGCTCCCAAGCCCTGTCAGCAAAGGCTGCTATAGCCAGAGCTTCATGCGATGGATATGAGTGCTCAATACAATCAAGTTGACCAGCAGATATTGCATCAATCGAACGATGAATACATCGCAGACGACTGTCCAGAGATGACTGAGACGCACAAACACAATGGTAATGGGCAACGCGAGAAGCCAATTGGGCAAAGATGCTTTGCGCCTCCACTTCGAACCCAGACTTCTCTTGACGTTGAACGAGTTGATACCAAGGAAGATGACAAGGCAGGTCCCGTAGAACGGATTCTGTTCAACATCCTTTGTGCCCATTGCTACTAGGTTGAAACCCGGCCAATTCGACATCAATACATTCTTCGAAGGCCGCGGGCTCTTCAATATTCTTATCAGACGCATGTCATCAGCGCCGGGGACGAAGCAGGTGCCATTGCCGTTCCCAGATCTTCAACAGTTGATGGCGAAGAGACAGCGAATCATGCATTACAGCCCTGATGGGATATCTAAGCATCGCGAGCGGCTCGACCTTTTCATCGATCTTATCTGGGCTGGCATAATCGGAAATCTGAGCGAAGTCTTCACCTCATTGTATTTTCAAGAAGGTAGTCCTGGAAATGCAGTTGGGCTCTTTTTACTCTTGTTTCTCCCGGCATGGCGCATTTGGAATTTCTTGAGGGAGTTTTTGAACAATTATTACATGGATGACGGCAAGATCGTTGCAGTCTTTGTACAACCTACAAAACACCTCAAATGGCTAAGACATGGCACAGGCTTCCAACGAATCTTCATCTTCTGGATATTTATTCTCTCTCTATTTTTCGGCAACAGCGTCGCCTACTTTGCAGAAGAGCCTGAGAGAATCAAGCGAATTCTAATCGTCCTCTACCTGTCGACTCGTGGAAGCTTTCTCCTCGTCGAACTGATCTATTCCATCTGGATCCCGTGGCTGCGTCATCTGGTTATCATTAATTTCATAGCGGTCTCTCCGGTCACCGGTCTATGGCTCGCGTCTTATTACACCACTGGGCTTAACTCAGCCGGCGCTGCCATTGCTGCAGTTGGGTGGGAGTATTTCATTCCACTAGTCATGGACAGCCCATTCGCCAACCGCTTCATACCTACCAATTACCGGAAAGAGGTGGACCCGGATCATTTGAAGACTCGCATGGCGAGCTTCTTTATCATTACTGTTCGCGAAGGCGTCCTCGTGTTGATCAAAGGCGGGCCACTCGGTATTGGCATTCATCGAGCCTCGACGCTCGCGATTTGGCCTCTGCTCTTCTACTTCCTTCTTTCATACCTGTATTTTAATCGCGACCAGAGTGTGAAATACATTCCCGCTGTGCGCCAAAAAGGCTGGCGTACCTTGATGTGGATCTTGTAAGTTCGATTTGGGCATCTTCTCGGCTCACGCTCTGACATGTGTTCGCAGCTTCCATATACCCTTGTTCGCCTCGTTCATTACACTTTCATCTAGCGTACTCTTCGTTCTTCGAGTCAGTAATGGAACCGGGGAAGGCACCGAAGGCGAGACTCTCAAGGAGGAAGAAACCGCAGCTCTCATCTACAGAGCCATCTGGAACATGGCCGGCTCGCTTGCCCTGATCGTCCTTAGCATGACTTTCCAGGCGCTCGCCGACAAGCCATTAGATCCTCTTGGCATCCTACTCGTCAACAACCGATATATACGGCTTTGTTCAAGGATCACATACATTCTGGTCGTGACTTTGGTACCCCTCAAGGAAGATCTGAAAGTCACGACTTTCCTGGCGATTTGTGGAGTCGGGCTGGGTATCATTGTTTGGTGGGAGTGGATCGTTTGTTTGGAGCAGCCTGCAAGATTGCTGGAGCCGAAAGGATTGACGACTCTGATCAAGGAAAAGGCGATTATGGGGCGACGGGCTTCGTCAATGATTGTGGGTTGATGTTGTGAAAGAAGGGTCTGTCCTCCATGATAAGACTATTTGGACACTTTGATAGATGGCCGACTGGCTTCAAAGTCGAGATGGGTTTTCCAAAGGACGTTGTCTTGACTTATCGCCTCGACAGCATATATAGTTGATGTGTATTGCAACATGCGTCAACTAAAACTGGAAGTCGGGCACCAGTAATTATCTGATTATTCTTGACAGCTTACCTGAATGGGATTTTATTTCTGGTCTTTGCAAAGGCCAAAGGCAGGAGTGTAAAGCTGTGATGGAGGGTAATCAATGGATACTTAGGTTTGGGAATTGACACAAGGTTCCCGATTCGGCCTAGATAGATCTGGCGCTAAGGTCGGCCGACTCCATCATGTGCCTTGATGAACAACAGGTTGACTGGAGCACACACGGGTGGGAGACGGCCCAGCCTGCTGATGGAGAGACAAACAACAGCTGGAGGCACATTGAAACCCCACCTACACTCAAGTTCCCGCCCTGCCATGCGTAACCAACTCTCCTAGGCCATCTTCCACTTTCTCCATGGCGCAGGTCTCGAAGGATAGCCTCGACCGGCTGTTTCTAGAGTTGAAGTCAAAGTGAGTCCAACATTAGGCAGACCGCGTCCCAGACCCTAACAAGCCTTCAGAACCGACGAGACTCGACTCAAAGCAGCTTATGCATTGCGCCAGAACCTCGAGGCCGCCCATAGAGGTCCGCCATTGCCCAGCTGAGCGTGCGGAGCTCTACAGCTAACAGCTATCAGAGTTACCCTCCAGCCAATTCTCAGTACACTACAACGATGTCACGGCACGCATATCCCAGCTCTGTGTTCAAGGCAGTGACACAAACGAGCGCATTGGAGGAATACACGCGCTTAATGCCCTCATCGATTTCAAAGGCGACGATGCCGGCCAGAAGACTACCCGATTTGCGTCGTTCCTCCGAACTATCCTCCGAGGCAACGATACCACTGCCATGATTTACGCAGCCAGAGCATTGGGAAGATTAGCAACCCCAGGAGGAACCATCACCGCTGAGCTGGTCGAGGCTGAGGTCAAAACCGCGCTGGAACATCTCCAAACGGACAGGCAAGAGAACAGAAGGTTTGCTGCGGTGCTTATATTAAGAGAGTTGGCAAGAAGCTCGCCCACGTTATTGTTTACATGGGTTCCACAAATACTGGAAGTCGTTTGGGTCGCTTTACGCGACCAGAAAGTAATGATTCGAGAATCTGCTGCTGAGGCTGTTAGTGCTTGTTTTGAGATCATGGCAGCTCGAGACAGCGAAATGCGGCAGAAGTGGTTTACCCGGGTTTACGAGGAGGTTCAGAGGGGCTTTCAGCAGAACACTGTGGATGCCATTCACGGATCTCTCCTCACGATCAAAGAGCTGCTGCTGAAGGGAAACATGTTCATGCATGGACCACGCTACAAGGAGGCATGTGAGATGATATTGCGGTACAAAGACCACAAGGACGGTCTGATTCGGCGGGAGGTCATCAACATCATTCCCACACTTGCTTCCTACGCTCCAGCCGAATTCACCAGCAACTACCTACATCAGTGCATGTTACATCTACAAGGACTCATAAAGAGAGACAAAGACCGGAGTCCTGCATTCGTTGCCGTGGGCAAAGTCGCGAGCGCGGTCGGAAGCTCCATCGCACCATACTTGGAGGGCATACTCGGATACATCAAGGAGGGGCTGGCATTGAAAGCTCGCAACAAGAACATCAACGAGCAGCCAATCTTCGAATGTCTCAGCATGATCTCGATTGCAGTTGGACAGGCTCTGAGCAAGCATATGATGACCTTGTTAGATCCAGTCTTCGCATGCGGCCTCAGCGACTCATTGACCCAGGCATTGGTCGATATGGCACATTACATCCCTCCAGCCAAGGGCGTTATACAAGAAAAACTCCTCGATTTGCTCAGTCAAGTTTTGAGCGGACGTCCTTTCATGCCCTTGGGCAGCCCCTATCACAGCACTTCCTTGCCTCAAATATGGACGAGAGACCATAAAGACCCTTCGACCATTGAGACAAGAGAAGCTGAAATTGCACTGGCTCTTCACACACTTGGCAGTTTCGATTTTTCCGGACACGTTCTGAATGAGTTTGTTCGTGACGTTGCCATTCGATATGTCGATGCCGACAATCCGGAGATTCGGAAAGCCGCAGCCTTGACTTGCTGTCAGCTTTTTGTGAGAGATCCTATTGTATATCAAACTAGCCACCATGCTATACAAGTGGTAGGCGATGTGATCGAGAAGCTCCTCACTGTGGGCGTTGCAGACCCTGAACCAGACATTCGGCGGACAGTGCTCTTGTCTCTCGACGCTCGGTTCGATCGTCACCTTGGAAAGGCGGAGAATGTGAGGACTCTGTTCCTCGCACTCAACGACGAGGTTTTCACCATCCGGGAAGCTGCAATGACGATCATTGGCCGTCTCACCAATATCAACCCTGCCTACGTGTTCCCATCGCTGCGGAAAGTCCTCATTCAGCTACTCACTGATATTGAGTATTCAAATAGTGCGAGAAACAAGGAAGAGAGTGCCAAGCTTATCAGTCATCTTGTTGGTGCTTCATCCAAATTAATCAAACCTTATGTACAGCCCATGATCAAAGTCTTGCTGCCCAAGGCAAAAGATTCGAATCCAGAAGTAGCGTCCACGACACTCCAAGCGATCGGAAACCTTGCCGATGTCGGTGGTGAGGATATGAAGGAGTTCATCCCTGAGCTAATGATCATTCTCATCGAGAACCTCCAAGATCTCAGCTCAGATTCCAAGCGCACGGCGGCATTGCATGCTCTTGGCCAGCTTGCTCTCAGCTGTGGCTACGTTATTGAGCCCTACAAGGAGTATCCAGAGCTGCTTGGAATACTCAAAAACATCGTCAAGTTGGAGCCAGCTGGCCCTCTGCGGCGAGAAGCTGTCAAATTAATCGGCATCCTTGGAGCACTCGATCCAGATGAGCAGGATAAGCTCGTCGAAAGGCCACTCGAGAACACATTGACCGAGGAAGAAGAAGAAGTCACTAGCGATGTGGGTCTGATCATGAGAGGAATCACTCCTTCGACGGAGGAGTACTATCCCAAGATTGTCATCAACACCCTCCTCGGGCTCTTGAAAGATACTTCCCTGACTCAATACCATACCCAGGTCATTGAGGCAGTGATGAATATTTACCAGACCATGGGCTTGAAGTGTGTGTCTTTCCTCAAGAATGTGGTAGCTGGGTTTATTTCGGTAATCAAGGCTGGAGGTGTCTCGGCGGCTGAGGGATATTTTAATCAGCTCAGTCAACTCGTTCGAATCGTCCGGCAGCACATCAGGCCCCATCTCTCAGTCATACTCAAAGCCATCGAGGAGTTCTGGAGCTCGTCGTCTCAGTTGCAAGCCACTATACTATCTCTCATCGAGGCCATTGCGCGAGCACTTGAAGGGGAATTCAAAGTCTATCTCGCGAACGTTCTGCCGCTCATGCTCGGAGTTTTAGACCAAGACACAACTTCAAAGCGACTACCTTCACAAAGAGTACTCCACGCTTTCCTCATTTTTGGCTCAAGTGCAGAAGAGTACATGCACCTAATCATTCCTGTCATCATCCGAATGTTTGACAAGCCAGGCCAGCCACTGCATATTCGCAAGCAAGCTATTGAGACGCTTGGGAGATTGTCACGTCAAGTTAACATATCAGAATTTGCTGCAAGGATTATACATCCACTCGCTCGGGTGTTATCCGGAAATGACGTTTCTCTCAAGCAAACGGCTCTTGACACACTGTGCGCTCTCATATTTCAGCTCGGACCCGATTACATCCACTTCGTGCCTGCAATCAACAAAATCTTGACCGCACACAAGGTGCCTCACAGCAATTATGCACTCATCGTGTCTAAGCTACAAAAGCAAGAACCTTTGCCACAAGATCTGAGTCCGGACGAACGTTATGGTGATGACGACGACGATCACATCGTCGCAGATGTGCCGCTGAAGAAGCTCGCTGTCAACCAACAACATCTCAAGAATGCCTGGGAGGCCTCACAGAAATCTACACGAGAAGACTGGATTGAATGGATGCGGCGGTTTAGCGTTGAGCTTCTTCGCGAGTCTCCTCAACAGGCACTTCGTGCTTGCTCGTTGCTAGCGAGTATATACAACCCCATTGCGAGAGCATTGTTCAACTCCGCGTTTGTTTCTTGCTGGACCGAGCTATACGATCAGTACCAGGAAGAGCTTGTTCACGCCATCGAAACAGCGCTTACATCACAAGACATACCGCCAGAGATATTGCAAATGCTCCTCAATCTTGCAGAGTTTATGGAGCACGACGATAAGGCTTTGCCCATCGATGTTCGTGTCCTCGGCATGTATGCTGCTAAATGTCATGCGTTTGCAAAAGCGCTTCACTACAAGGAACTTGAATTCAACGCGGAGCAAAACCCCAGCGCGGTCGAAGCTCTCATTAGCATTAACAATCAACTCCAACAGTATGATGCCGCCTTTGGCATCTTGCGCAAAGCGCAGAACTATCATGATGTAGAGCTGAAAGAAACATGGTACGAAAAGCTCTTCCGTTGGGAGGAGGCACTCCAGTCGTACCAAAAGAGAGAGAAGGAAGAGGGCGATTCTTTTGAGACCACCATGGGCAAAATGCGATGTCTGCATGCCCTTGGTGAGTGGGAGACGTTGTCTTCCCTCGCCCAGGATAAATGGATACATGCGAATACTGATGTGCGCAAGACTATCGCTCCTTTGGCTGCCGCAGCTGCATGGGGTTTGGGCCAATGGGAACTCATGGACAACTACTTATCAGTCATGAAGTCTACCTCTCCAGATCGCTCTTTCTTTGGAGCCATACTTTCGATCCATCGAAATCAATTTGACGACGCGAATGCGCATATTGACAAAGCTCGAGGACTACTCGAGACGGAGTTGAGCGCTTTGCTCGGAGAGTCGTATGATCGAGCCTATCTCCAGATTCTTAGGGTGCAAATGCTGGCGGAGCTCGAGGAGATCATGACGTATAAGCAAAATAGTAACAATCCCGAAAAGCTCGCAACAATGCGTGGCACCTGGATGAAGCGTTTGAGGGGATGTCAGGCAAATCCAGAAGTGTGGCAGCGTATGCTGAAGGTCCGGGCTCTGGTCATTTCTCCCAAAGACAACCAACAAATGTGGATCAAATTCACCAATCTTTGCCGCAAAAATCAGCGCATGGGTCTTGCCGAGAAGTCGCTCAATGGCTTGCTTGACACCAATGAGAAGGTGTCGGTATACATTCGACAGGAAGGCCACAACATTCCATATCCAGTATCATATGCCACTTTTAAATATCTGTGGGCGGATGGAGATAGGATTGGCGCGCTTGACACCTTGAAGGCGTTCAGCGCCAGAGTCTCCGATGACCTGCAAATCCGTGCACGCGAGATCAGCATTCGACAGCCGAATATGTCTGTAAACGGCAATTCTGAATTGAACGGCTCAATGACAGCAATGTCTCTCTCCACTGCTCCGTCCCACAAAGACGTTGAGGAAGACCGAAAACTCCTTGCCAAGTGCTATCTCAAACAGGGCGAATGGCAGACTGCCATTCATGGCGGCGACTGGCAGCATGATGATGTAAATGAGATTTTGGCAGCCTACAACTCTGCCACTCGGTACAATAAACACTGGTACAAAGCATGGCACGCCTGGGCGCTTGCCAATTTCGAGGTCGTCACTTCAAAAACGTCTCAGGCAGAGCGAGAGACTATTGAAATATCAACAAACGATGTTCACTCGTACGTCGTGCCAGCAATCGAGGGCTTTTTCAGGTCCATCTCTTTATCCTCATCTAGCTCTCTCCAAGACACCCTTCGTTTGTTGACTCTATGGTTCGCCCACGGTGGACATCCGGAGGTCAACAACGCGGTCGTCGATGGTATTGGCACTGTGAGTGTGGACACATGGTTGGAAGTGATCCCGCAGTTACTCGCTCGGATTAACCAACCGAACGTCAAAGTTCGTCAAGCCATCCACAAGCTTATCAACGACGTTGGCAGGGCTCATCCACAGGCTATGGTGTTCCCGTTGACGGTCTCTATGAAATCTGGAGCAGGGACAGATAGTAGACGGTCACGCTCTGCCGCCCAGCTGATGGACGCTATGCGGCAGCACTCTCCAGTCCTGGTTGAGCAAGCCGATCTTGTTAGTCACGAGCTGATTCGAATTGCTGTTCTTTGGCACGAACAGTGGCACGAAGGCTTGGAGGAGGCATCCCGCCTGTACTTCGGCGACCACAACATTGAAGGCATGTTCGCGACGTTATCGCCGCTACACGCTATGCTGGACAAAGGTCCGGAAACTCTGCGTGAAGTTTCGTTCATTCAATCATTCGGACGTGAACTGCAAGAGGCCAAGGATTGGTGTTCAACTTACAGGCAGACTAGCGAGATTGGTGATCTCAACCAAGCATGGGATTTGTACTACCAAGTTTTCCGCAAGATTGCGCGTCAATTGCCTTCACTTATGACATTGGAGCTGCAGTACGTCTCGCCAAAACTCAAGGAAGTCAAGAATCTTGACCTTGCTGTTCCTGGTACATATGAGAGTGGCAAGCCGGTGATACGGATATCCTTCTTCGATCCAATCTCTTCAGTGATCCAATCCAAGCAGCGACCACGTAAGCTCAATCTTAGGGGAAGCGATGGAAAGGACCATAAATATCTGCTCAAAGGTCACGAAGACATACGACAGGATGAACGTGTCATGCAACTATTCGGACTGTGCAACACGCTGTTGGAGAACGACAACGAATGCCGGAAACGTCATCTCAATATTCAACGCTACGCTGCCATTCCATTGTCGACACAGTCTGGTCTCCTGGGCTGGGTACCATACAGTGACACTCTCCACGTCCTCATCCGCGAGTATCGTGACAGCCGCAAGATCCTTCTCAATATCGAGCATCGCATCATGCTTCAAATGGCTCCCGATTACGACAGTCTCACGCTCATGCAGAAGGTCGAAGTCTTTGGTTATGCTCTGGATAACACAACAGGGCAGGATCTTTACCGGGTGTTGTGGCTCAAGAGTGAGAGTTCCGAAGCTTGGTTAGGCCGACGAACCAATTACACCCGCTCACTCGCCGTCATGTCCATGGTCGGATACATTCTCGGCCTTGGTGATCGACATCCTTCCAATCTCATGCTCGACAGGAATACTGGAAAGATTGTGCACATCGACTTCGGCGATTGTTTCGAAGTAGCGATGAATCGCGACAAATACCCTGAGCGTGTGCCTTTTCGCTTGACGAGAATGTTGACGTACGCTATGGAAGTCAGCAATATCGAGGGCAGTTACAGGACTACTTGCGAACATGTCATGCGTGTGCTCAGACAGAACAAGGAGTCTGTCATGGCTGTGCTTGAAGCTGTAAGTTCCATCGAATTTATACTAGTGTTCACTTACTAACCACTTCTCATAGTTCATTCACGATCCACTTCTCACATGGCGTCTCGACAAACAAGATGAGCCGCCGGAACCAGGTTTTAATTCTGAACGCCGCAACAGCCTCATGTCTGGCATCGAGTCACGGATGCCGGCAACTAATGGCGTCCCAGAGTCCGGAAGACCGGATAATTACCGACCGCGCAACCGGTCCTCAGCAATTCCGAAACCGATAGACGAGAAAGAGGCCAAAGAGGTGCAAAATGCGAAAGCCATCCAAGTGTTGGCTCGTGTTAAGGAGAAGTTGACTGGACGAGATTTCAAAGCTGCAGAAGAATTGAAGGTTGATCTGCAGGTCGATCAATTGATCAGAGAGGCTACTAATCTGGAGAACTTGTGTCAACATTATATTGGTTGGTGTTCTTTCTGGTAGGCACATCTTACAAGCAAGGCGCTAGGTGATGGGAAGGGATAGACGCACGGCATGGTACTCTTTGGAAGATGTCGGCGCTCGGCTGGACAGGCGATTGGGATGGCTTGGTGGCTAAGAGGCTATGTTGACGGACAGTTTGTGCGTCTTCACTCTGTTCTTTTTGCATTGCGATGGTGCTCGAGGGAATTATGCTTGATCATAGAATGGATGGATGGGTACTGGTTCATGAGTCATTTATTGAAAGACACATTCTTCTACATTTCATCTTGAAGATTGATAGACGTCAGATTGCTGCTTAGATGCTGCTTAGATGCTGCTTAGATGTTGCATCTGTCCATACATACGCCAGTGAGATTATATGATGAGTACGTGACTGGAGTAAATCTTTTCCTCAGGCTGGATTCACACAACCACTGGCAGTCACACGATCCATGATTCTCAAGAACGTTAGGTTGCTGGATTGGTGTTGTTCTGCGTTTCAGGACATTAATCCGGTCCGCAACACCATATCCTACTTAAACCGCAGGTCTGGGTAGGAACAGATGGCAGAACTGTCTGAATGTGGTTAGATACTTCCCCAGATCGTTTTCGATCCGATAGATGGCAAATATAAAGGTAGCCCAATGTCTGCAGGCCAAGTGGGCACGGGTTTTAAGAACGCGAAGCCAGTATGGCGATGTGGTCAGGCTGTTCATCAGCAGTCTGCTAACCGTCGTTGGAAGGATGATTATAGTGCAGGTAGTTCGTACCTTAGTGATTCAAACGTATTGCCGTGGACAGCCTAGGCTAAGAACCTGGCGAGGCTGAAGCCTTCCGTCCTGGGATAAACCAACTATCGTTTCCACCAAAGGATCAGAGATGCAACAATGATCTTGTATCTCAGTCCAGCTTGTTTTGAATCTCTGCCATTACTCAGGTCAAACTGAGTTCGCAGTTGTGCCACGTGACGTGCGAGTTGAGCTTGTGCAGTAGTAATTGAAGGCGCCACTGCAACCCACACAAACACTACACGGGCATCTCTTTCCCAGATACTGCCATGGATTCACATACCCGGCGCCGTTCAAGGGAAGAACGCTCCCATCGATCGAGATCCCCCGGTCGCCATTCCCATAAGCGCAAACGATCTCGCTCTGTTCGCAGAACCCCTCTGGTTGCGCTCCCCCTTCATGCGCAGCCGATACGTAAGGACGACTTCGAGCAATATCGGTCACTTTTCTCACTCTATTTGGATGTTCAGAAATCACTAGACATTGAGCATCTTAGCGATCATGAAGCAAGAGGTCGCTGGAAGAGCTTTTTGAAGAAATGGTATGCATATAGCCTTCACTCCGGCTCCCAGACTGATTCTGCGGTACCAGATCAAGGGACTAACTATTTAGGAATCGTGGAGCATTATCTGAAGGATGGTATGATCCTGCTACCAAGAAGAAGGCCGATGCGGCTACAAAGGCCCCACGATCGTCCTCCCCAACTACCGAACCAGCTATATCGCGAAGGAATGGGTCGCCGGACGATGGTGGTATGGCGCCAATCGTAGCCGCAGACGATGGTTCGGATGATGATTTTGGACCTGCGTTGCCTCCTCAGACGGCAGTCAGCCAAATGGCTACTGGACCAAGGAGATTCGAAAAGAGGGTTGGACCTGCCATACCCAATTTGCAAGATCTGAAATACCGAGACGGTACTATCTGACCACGTCATCGAACCCATACTCGTTGCTAATTACACGCAGAACTTCTGACAGAAGACCAAATAATTGCCCGAGAAGACCTCAAGAACCTCCGCAAACAAGACCGCAATTCTCAAAAAGAACGACTAGAAGAGCTGGCGCCACGCGCGGACCCGGGCAGCCGCGAGCGAAAGCTTGAGAAGAAGAAAGAGGTTTCTACATTAGTAGCATCTGCGCGGGATGCAAAAGAAGGTGGGACAGAAGAGGTAGAAGAAAGTGATCTGATGGGTGATGATGGTATCGAGGGCTACAAGAAGCGGAAGAAGGAGCAAGAAAAGAAGAAATCGGAGCGAGATGTGCGGAAAGAGGAGCTGTGGAGGATGAGGGCTGAGGAGAGGCAAGAGAGGCTGAAGGCTTATAAAGAAAAGGAGGATAAGACCATGGACATGTTCAAGAGATTGGCGGCACAGCGGTTTGGAGCGGGTTAAGATACTGTTTGGACAAGCTTAGGATGCTCGGGCTCACGAGTTTGGCAATTCGATTCAAGTCATGGTGGGACCTAGGACTCTCCCATCCCACTTTCTGCACTCAAACAGAACAGGACTGTCAAATGACTTGGCTCGTCCCACGCCCTTCATGATGCGATATAGAGGCTGTTGTAGACTTGAGCATTCTTGCAGACCATTCACCAGGCTTCAGCGATGATGGGAGCGAAGGCATACGAACCGGCCGACATGTGATTCCAGCAAAGCGGCCGTGTACAAGGTATACTGGAATTGAGGCTGAGAGACCTTGGCTGCTGCCGGCTGCATCTCACCTCGGGCTGCACCATCTTCCCGGGTCGAACCAGGATTCCCCGCAAAAAGCTGTGGACCGCGGCTCTGCTTCCATGCAACGAGAAATTAGGCCAGAAGTCCCTTCGATCCGATCTCGGAGGGCTACAACCTACTATATACACGCTACAACGTCTCTCGAGCCGACCTCATCCAGCAATTGGCCATAATCATTTGGGAGCAAGTAACCAAGATGCCGTTTATGACTTCTGATGGCCCGTCTGTTATCATCTGTGGCCTGGGGATAGGGGGGCTTGTCACGGCTCTCCATCTACAAGCTCATGGGTTGACCAACCTCCATCTATTCGAGTCGGCTCCTGTCCTCACAACTCTAGGTGTTGGAATCAATCTCCAGCCTTCCGCAGTTTTGATCTTGCGGGATTTGGGCTTGCTGTCAGCATTGGAGAGCATCGCCATCAAAACCAAGGAGCTGAATTATTACAACCGTCATGGCGACTCCATCCTCCAAGAGCCAAGGGGCTTAGACGCGGGATACAGAATTCCTCAATTAAGCATTCACCGTGGTGAACTCCAAATGATGCTTCTCGACGCCGTCAAAGAACGACTTGGATCCCACCGTATCCACCTCGACCACCGTTTCACAGGATTTGAGCAAGACGAGTCCGCCGGAACAATCACCGCCTCCTTCAAGCGGAGCACTGACTCTAGCGCACCCGCCTTGATACCTTCAAAAACAGCAGATATGCTCATAGCTGCCGACGGCATCAATTCCACTGCCAGACGTATCCTTTACCCAAATGAAGGCCCACCCCGCTTCAGCGGCCGCATCCTCTGGCGCGGTTGTGTAGAACGCTTGCCCTACCTCACAGGCGCATCCATGATCTGGGCCGGCCACGCCAACCAGAAGTTTATCGCCTACCCCATTTCCAATCGCTCGGCTCAAAAGGGAAAAAGCTTGGTGAATTGGATTTGCGAGTTGCGGGTTCGAAAGGAAGATGATCCCGATTTGACGCCGCCAGTAACGGATTGGACGAATGCTGTCAGCAAGGATAAATTTTTGGGGCCATTTGAGGGGTGGAGGGATGTTGGGACGCTGGACGTGGTTGCCCTCGTGGCGGAGACGGAGAAGGTTTTTGAATTTCCGATGTGTGATCGGGATCCAATTGACGGGTGGAGTTTTGGGCGATTAACGTTACTCGGTGATGCGGCTGTAAGTTTTGCTTGGCTGTTGTTTCTTCCTCTATCTTATCCGTCCCTCTTTCCAATTCCCGCATTCTTGACACAAACGACAGAATTTGCGGCAAAACAAGGAGACTGACGATCCAGCACCCAATGTACCCAATAGGTTCCAACGGCGCCTCCCAGGCCATCCTCGACGCCGAAGCTCTGACAAACTCCCTCTTGAACACCTTTGCCGCCGCCTCCTCCAAAAACAAGCGAACCACCCTCAACATCCCCGAAGCCCTAAAAGAATATCAAAACCAACGCTTGCCCCCAACCGCCCAAATCGTCCTAGCCAACCGCGCCAATGGCCCCGACCACGTTATGCAAATCGCCGAAGAACGCGCTCCCGATGGATTCAAGGATATTCATGATATCATTGAAAAGGAGGAACTGGATGGGATAGGACTCGCTTATAAGGCTATCGCTGGGTTTGAGGTTGAGGCTGTGAATAAAAAGGCGGCAGAGAAGGAGGGCATAGCAGACAAGATGGGGTTGAAAAGTCCCAAGGCTTGGCTTAGTGGTGTAAGGGAAGAAACTTGACTGGTGTCGTCGGGACTAGTGGGGTGAAGGAATGACTAGGGGTATCCAGAATAGTTCGGCTGCCTGGGGCTGTCTGAGTGGGAGAAATATCTAGATGGTGTGTCTTCAAGTCCACTACTGAGCTAATGTTGCTGGGAAAGGGATTGCTCTTTCAAAGGCGAGTGTCATCTGAAGCGATGCCGACCTGATCAACACTTCCATTGATGGACGTGACAGTCAGACGTCGTCTCTCGACCCCACCTTGCCTACTCAAACATTCTCTCCTTCCTCTTCCTCTATGCCTTCGAACTGGTCAGGTACTTCTTCAACCATGACGTCTTCATCCGCATCGTCATCATCCACCATGATTTCTTCCTTGGAGACGGGCAACTGCACCTCTCCTGTCTTCAACTGTTTAACTTTCGCACCTGTCATCTCAAACACATATTGACCCAGATGCTCGACTCCCGCCATTTCGGTATATTCCACCTCAGCCTCAAGCAGGCGCTGCGTCGGGAACATCTCGCCAACCACCAACTGTAACTTGTTTGGCCGGTCAAAGAGTAATTTGAACGCATCCTGAACCTCATAGCAAGATTCGAAAACGGCTTTGCGACCGAGAATGTAAAGTCCTAATCGGGACCGAGAAAGAGCTACTGTGAGACGACGCAGATCACGAAGATATCCCGGACGAAGTGTACGGGTCATGGAGAGAATGATGTCTGAATGAATGTTAGTTGTAAAGCAATCACATCATGGTGTTGGCGCTCACAATCATTCTGTTCTCCTTGATATCGATCTGCTGTCGTCACTATCCTCGGCAAACCAAAAAGCCTGTTTCCTTTGCACCGGTGGCCCAAAACATCCCTGATAAGCGCCTTTTGTCCCGCGTACATAGCCAATATAGAAATCTGGTGCGCTGGATAGCCAAGCAGTCGCATATACATGTAAATCGCAACCGCATATTCAGCCTCGCCAAGATTCTGGATGAAGTGAGGTGTCGGTTCTGATTCTCCTTTGCCTTTGTAATCGGGGACGTCGATGAATTGGTATTCGTATCGGAATCCTGCGTTGGCTGTCGTAAACTCAGACATCGAGGTGACATTGGGTAGAGAAGTGAGTTGTGGATACCTCCATTTGTACAAATCTGCTAGACTCGGACGGGCACGTCCTTGTTGGTCTAATGTGATGTTGGGGACGCCTAGGCGTACAAGGCGAAGGAAGAGACTTTGTTCTAGGTTGGCATACTGTCTGAAGGCGAGATTTTGAATGACAGGAGAATTTTGTAGATGGTCTCCAACGAGCACCACTCTCTGCAAAGGTAAATTGCCGTCCTTGGGCTTCTGCAGTGCGAGTGGGATAAAGTTCTCAATCTCAGTTATCTGAGCTGCCTCTTCCATGATCACGTTATCATAGTGAAAGCCAAGATCGGCAATGTCTTGTCGTCGCATTGCAGCGTGTGTGGAAGTCATAGCGATTATGCGCGCTTCTTTGATCAACAGATAGTTTGCCTTATCTTTTTCCCTACGCAAAACCTCGAAGGGACGTATATCCTCAAGCTCAGTGAATATTCTCTCGACATGATGATAACATCCTTGTATGATATCCAGAATCTCTTCTTTCGTGGACGAAGTTGGAAAGAGCGGCTGAGGTGCGTTTGAGAAATAGCGCTGGAACGGGAAGGCTTCGATGATCTGATCTGGGCTGAGATCATTGCTCCGAACGCTTTCCCAATACTTCGTCCATGCTGGCTTGACATAGACTTGATTGAAGTAATCTGCTGTTTCACATGAATTGCCATGAGCGCCAGGCGCGCCAAAATTGGCGGCCAGACGATTCACTTCCGCAAGATAGCCGGCGCCACGTTCCAGAAAGGAGTCAACACGGCCGTATTTGCTGTAGCTCGCAGTTGATTCCAATTCTTCTTCTCCATGGCCTAGTCTGAGGAGATGTCGCTCATCGATATTTAACGCAATGATTTTCTGGAACAACTGATTTAGCGCTTGGTTGCTATGAGCAATGAGAAGCGTTCGCTGAGTGGGAAAATTGTGGTAAATGTTATTAATAATCTGAGTTGCGACGTCTGTTTTACCAGTGCCAGGAGGGCCTACAATGATGGTCAAACCAGGCTGTGTACCAGAACTGATAGCTTCGACTTGGGTCGGAGTGAATCGGACTGTGTTCGTCTTTGGGGCATCTGTGGGGTAGGGCCCTGTGTTCGGTGGCTTGTAGGTTGAAACCTTGATTGATTCCACCATAGACTGCTGGCCTTGACCCTGTTCTCGTCTTCTTTTCTTCGGAGGTCTGGTCTCGACTGGGGCCGCCTCCGCCGTTGTCGTCTCCAAAATGTATGGTGGTGGAAAGCTCGACATTTGCTCTTCACTCGGTTCGACTGTCTTGCCTGGTAAGCTCTCGATCAGATGATGCCAGTCTAAAAATGTGTCTCTGAAATCAATGGCCTTTAAGCGATTCGAGAGTCGCTTGTACGTTGCGCCAGAAGGATCATCGTATCCAAGGAAAACACCTTGTAACCAAGAAGGCGCAGGTGCGTCGGACAGAGTAAGTCGCTTGATGGATTCGAGAATTGATTTGAAGTTGTTCTCTCGGCCTCGCCGCCGTATCACCAAGTTCAACGAATCGTAAATGTTTGGCTTGCCTGTGACCATGCATTCGCGATCTTCCTGGTATGCGGCTGGATCTGAGTTCACTATCAGTCTCCGTGAACGCGGTGGGCGCGCAAATGAATCTGGTCGAGGCTCTCGGATCGGCTTTCCATTTTCGTCCTGCACTTGAATCACTTCAGCGGTGCGTAGATAGCGAAGAGCGATATGATCTGCTGAGGGTAAGTCTGAATGTCCATTCTTGGTAGGCGCATCCTCTTCTGAGGGGATTATAGACGCGAGAAATACCGTATCGCCAGGTCTGAGTTGTTCCCATTCCCGTCTCACGTTGTAGTTGAGACGTTGCACGTCCAGCGTGATTTCAGTGCGTACCTCAGAGGGAGCCGATTCACCAACCTTCTCGTTCCCAACGTTGATAATCGCTGGTTTCGGGATGGGTAGAGCCATCCGAGATGCGCCTTCAAACCTCACAATTCCGCGGACGGTCTTTGGGCGAAGTCTTTTGACCACTTCTTCAACGTCCTTCCGAACTGCGTAAAATGCTTCGCATCTATGCAAAATGAACGACCGCCAAAGGAAGTCTCCCATTGCCAAGTATTGAAGGTTTAGCTTGGGGATGGCAAGTGGTCTCTCTCCGCTGTATGACTCGTTTCGCAAAAATGTCTCCTCATAAAGCGTGCGATCCGTGGGCACGATGGTGAGATCTTTCACGGTCTCCTGGAACGTCTTTCTGGCCTCAAACGCAGTCACTAAGACCTCGAGAAAAAAAGCTCGGTCACGGACCAAATTCGACGTCGCTGGATATTCTGTCCGAAATCCAAGAAGCTGGCACAACTTAATAATCTCCTCGGTGTCGAGGCTCTCAAGATGGCCCTCCAAATCCGTCCTCGAGCTCAGCGACCCGTAGTTGGACAGCGCAAGGATCTTCAGCTTGTCCTCAAAATTCCGGAATGCAACTCGCTGAAGCTTCGCAAGGTTCGAGTACTGGCCATCGTGATATTGCTGATTCGAAAGCTGTTGGCCACTATGCTCGTCAATTGGGAACATGGTGTAGTGCGTAAGCAATTCATGCAAATCCCGGAATAGGCCGTTATTATGGTTTTCGTACACCGGCGACAAACGTACCGCTGGAAGAATGTTCAGGTCCTGCAACAGTGAATTAACGAATCGTCGTGTGGGCAATTGACTCTGAAGGTCAATCAAGAGCTCCATGAATCTCTCGCAGTAGAGCAAATTGTCCTTCCCGCCATCACCTCCTGCAGTTTCGTACGTCCTGTTTATGAAATCCAGCAACAGCGTGTACAGCCAGGATCGCTCGAATCGCAGTCGTGCTTTGGTAGCTTCATCTGAAGAATCGTATTTCTTCCCAGCTGCTCGCCACATTTTTCGTAGTACAACATGGCTGTTAAACTTGTTCTCCCGTGCGGCTTCGCTGGATAAATTATGCCAGACTGAGATGGCCACGAGAGGTGCGCATTCCTTCCTGACCAGGCCATTGTCCAGGGATTCGAACGCGCTAATGATGAATGCGGTGAGATGTATCCGTACTTTGAGAGTCAAGCTCAAATCTACGGTCATGGACAGTATGCGACGGAAGAAGGAGGAGAATTCAGCAGGTCTGTCGGCGAAGGTCGTCCAGGCAGGTAAGCCTTCGCGCCGCTTGACTTGAGTAATGATGGCAATGAGGATGACATGCCAGTTGGAGGAAGAATCTTCTGAGTAGCCAGGCCAGAGATATCTACGCTTGTCAGCTATGGTGACACTCTTCATGGAGCCTCTTCTGCCATACTTTTCCAGAAGCTGCAGCGTCTCGAGTATTAACAGCGAGCCATACGCGAAACCGTCCGTCTCCAGGTGGGCCCAGAGCTCTTCATTGATAACCTTGGGCAGAACCTTTGTCGTGCTTGTGCTTTTCAGCCAGTATTTCCGCGCGACTTGGGCGTAGTGATTGTCGCCGTGCAGGTCCCCGATGGTCGGTCTCGCGACGGATGATGTCGCAGCGTTCTTCGAGGTCATGATTGGTACTGTCCCGTTCGTGTGGTTTGGCGCCGTGGGACCCATCTGGGTACGTTGTTTTTCGAGCTCTGTATTTATTGTTTCATGATGAATGACGCGTTGTTAGGCAAGGAATAAGTCACTTGAACTGGAATCCAAATATTTTGGCGATCCGTATCACGTGTGCCCCTGGGCTCTAGCACTAAGTAAGTACTAGTAGTGGTACTTGGGTATGAACCTAGGATACTAATAGGCAATAGCTGAGAGCCGACTTTGTACACGATCATACCCACACACAATGGCGGACCAGGACGATACCAAGCCTGCACTCAAGGAAAAGACCGGTCTCAGCGGATGGGCGCACAGGAAGGCCGTGAGCTACAATGCTGCCAAGGAAGACATGTCCCCAACTCCAGACCAACTCAAAGGGACAAAGGTTCCGGACGAATATCAACGCCTAGTCGTGCCCTCCAAGCTTCCCAACTCAGAATACCCGGTGCGCACAATTTCAATTGAGCTTCGGACATGTTGCTAACTTGGCCAAGCTCATAGACAATGACCCGTACGCACACAACACATCCCACCAAGAACCTCACCATTGATGCTGATTGGAACATAACACAGACACTTCAAGCGCGTTGTGGGATACATGCGCCCTTCCGATGCCCTTGTAGGTGCTGGTATGGCAGGGCTCACTCCGCTTTCGCTTGCATTGATGGAGCGAGTCGCACCATCATATGCTGGAGCTGGTGGCTACAAATCAGTTCTACGTGTGAGCTGGATGGTAGGCTTGGTCGCAGGTGGCATGATGGCCTACACTCGGAGTAATTGTACGTCCAACTATGCCTTTTCGTATATTAGCAACCTCTAACCTGCCACGAAGTACGATTTTACGGTGCCACCGAGAATGCCAGAGAAGTTGAGATGGATATGCGAGAAATGGTCGCGAAAGCGAAGAAGGGACTCCCTCTCTACGGCGAGTCAACATTGACCGAATACATGCAGGGCGTCGCAGCCAGAAATTCGAGATATTCGGGGCTATTCATGTTTGCAATGCCTTGGTTCAACTTCGTTAACCACAACCAGCACGGCGTGGATACTGCGAAATACTACCAGCAAGCCGAGAGAGAGTTGGAGGCCGAAAGGGTGGACCGGGAAGGTGGTCCCATCTTGACATGAACTTACAATCGGAAAGTTTCTCGCTTGAGGTAGGAAGACTGTACATATTGAATGAAGAGCTGAATTCTCCCATTTCAGGGTCTGACATGCTAATCCAAAGGGGACAAAAGCCTGGATTCACTTGTGCGACTTGACGTCCGTATTGATTCTCAAAGTACCAACATTTATCAACCGCGATACATTTCCAGTCACCTTCGAAAGTATATATCTGGAGAATATCCATCTTAAGAGCTCGACAGATACGAAAATCACACGCAAATTGAATCTCTGAGTTGCGCCCGCAATATTCTTCACAATCTTCTCATCTGACATATTAGCAATATTCCGTCACCAAGACTTCTCATAATATGGCCATCGAGCCATTAGAAAAGAAAAGGAAATGCGTTGACGAGGCCATCGTGATTCGTGTGGGTATAGAGCGTCAAGGACAATGCTGATTGTGTCCTGAAGAGCTCGTGCCAAAGTTACATTGATCTCTCACTTAGCCAGGCCGAACATGAGACTTGACGGAACAAGGCAGCAGAAGTGAGGTAGTGTAGGAGCAGTTGGGATCCTGGCATGAACTACAAATCAGTATCACCATAGGACGAAGCTCAATTGAAGTCCCGGGATTCATCAACCACGTGGGCTGTGGTCATTGCGCGTGGGGGTGGCGGCAAATGAGGACGCTGCAATTTGAAGCGCTCTAATTGGCCGATCTTGAGTGGACGTATCAGATGAGAATAAATCCCGGCCTTTTGAGCCACAGTAAAGCCACACTAAGGCCGCAAGACCCCGCAAAACATTCATAGATCGCTTGACGTGAGTAGGTAGTAGGTAGCACAATATAACCTCAGCTGCATTCAACAACTAACCTCCCGCAATACCAACAACCTACGATACACAACTGATTCTTCTCCGCAGGTTCCGGTAGTACAAAGCTCCTCGCTTACTTCGGGCCGGTCAGGTTCAAAAAAACCAGGACCGACAGATCTACATACGTTGTTACTCTTGCTTTCTCGTAAAGAAGACGAGAAATTAGGAAGTGTCACTGGCTTAGAAACATAAACTTTGTCTTCGACAACCTTTGTAACTCTTTTCACCTCTTTCCAGCCAGGAGATGGTCATTATCTGAAGAGAGCAGAGAGCGAAGAACTCCGCCCCACGAGGCCTGGAAACTCGACCCTACATGAAAGACATCCATCATACCCCTTATCTTCCCCTAAGGACCCACATGCCGAAGATCATCGACAGCATTCTCCATCTCAAGTCTCCTCCTCCTTCCTTCCCCATGCGGGCACTTAAAACGTCCTACCTTGCATATGTAAACCCTTGCACACCCTTATATCCTGCCTTTTTCATCCATTTTTACAGCAACCAGTGGTTGAAATAGAGGTCGTTCAACAACAACCCTGCGCGTTGCAACCTCCATCTGAAAATCACGACATTGTAGTTGTATGACCCGTCCCTGACAAAATTGTTCCTAGTGCATTGGCTCTGCAGCAGCCGTGGTTGGATTGCTGGACGGATGGATGGACAAAGCAGAGAACGTATACATGAATTGGAATGTTTGTTTCCGCTACGATACATGAAAATGTGACGGTGTGACCTGAGTAGTTTTGACGCTCGCGAAAGGCCAGACTCGCCAGGGTATTTCTTTTGAAGGGGGGCAAATCTATTTGAAAACCTAGTCCGCTTCCCGGTCACAGGGTTGATTCAAGGATCATCGTGATCGTGGAAATGGACGTTCACTTTTGCCGTCGCGTACAAAATCAGGTCCCAGAAGTTTAGCCGTGGACTAGCAGATACAGCTAATAACCCGGACGATACTTTCGTCTCAAGCTCTGTATTGATTTAGGTATAGTCTAAGGACCTCTAATCTAGAGACTCAATTAGAGGAGAGAGTCTAACTCTCGACCTCAGATTACTCCGACGTACCGGCAGTGACGCGAGCATCAATTTCAGAAGTGATCTTGCC
This sequence comes from Venturia effusa, assembly GCA_007735645.1. Lineage (NCBI taxonomy): Eukaryota > Fungi > Ascomycota > Dothideomycetes > Venturiales > Venturiaceae > Venturia > Venturia effusa. The sequence continues at coordinate 197,624 of CP042197.1, forward strand.
GTTGTTGCAAACCCGCGAATTTTCATTTTCACCACCACAATATTGTGGTTCATCATCGATCAGGACATTGCCGAAAGTCCGAGTGGGTGAGCGAGTGAGTGGACAGAGAATCTGAGAGCTCGCCCTCAATTCTAACTTACGTGTCCACATTTTCCATCTCTTGTAAGAGGGCGTATTCCTTAGCTACACCATGGTACTTCAAAATATAGTTTGGCACCCTATCTTGGCTTCCGGGCTTTTTGTTCCCTCACTGACTCCCACTTTCGAAAGACGTCCAGATCGGTGAGCAGACCACAACATGATCCCACGGCACTGGGCCACAATAGCCCGTCGGCCGCCGCTCGGCCTGACGGAAAGTAAGGTCCGGCTGCAGAAGCGGTCTGAACCTCCTATGAACTGTTCGTTGTATGGAGGAGGATTCGTAACGAGGTCGCAGATCATCTGAACTGGAAGCTCGGAATTGCGACCGAATGCTTATCTAGAGTCCAGACTAAGGTTTCATCACACTTTCTCGGATCGAGTTTGCCAAAGACCAGTCGATTGGCCCTCACGCCGAAGGCCTGGATCACTTGACCACTGAACTTTCAAGAAAACTCCCCACAACCGGAGACGCCGTATCCAACATGCACAATCCAGGTCATCTACGGGAATGCATGTCGAGGGCTGATCACAAGACTATCCACCAGAAGTACCCTGATCGTGGCTTTACCGTGGTTCTTGGGGTCGGTGTCGGTGTCCGTGTAGTCAAAATAGTAGGGCGTTGGGCTAGACTTGATAACTATTCGCCATCTATTCGGCTCTGTTCTCGACAATCACGACACCTCGGTAAGCCGACCTTACCAGAATTAAGGGGAATTGCTACTTTCATTCCTCTTTCTTTTCTCATACATATTTAACAAGGAGAGACCACAAAAGCTAAATCACTTGAACACAGAGCTCTGTAAGGTGAATCTCTCTATAACATCTTTATCATATTTTTCTCTTCACTTCAAGAAGATTTCCTCGGAAAAACATCTCATCTCACCCAAAGTCAGGGAAGCATCCGAACCCTGCTGAGGTCAAACTTTCAATTGTTGATCTGGGAAATCCCCAGGGATTGGGTATTCTACGCTTCCAGACCTCGTACCGTGATTTATATGATGACTACCCGAGATGACATACTATGTATGTCATACTATACTGACCAGCTTCCGCCAAGTATACATTACTACCCTAACCGTGGTTGCTCGAAGTTGCATCTCTGTGCCTCAAGAAGTTCGTGGTTCATCTACCGGCAAGATCACTTCCCGAGCGCTTTCCGATCAATCGCCTCGTGTCGGTCGAATGGCTTCTGGAAAAAGCCTCGAGCTGCGAACCAGACGATTCGCCGAGATTGCGTTCGTCTCGTGGACAAGCTTTGGACAAGTTGTGGGGCGGCATGGTTGCCTCGATTCATGTCTCGTCCTACTAGGATATCGTGGAAAGTCGTATGCAGGGCATTTGCAGCTTCTTTGAGGCATCTGTATGCTGTGTACGAGCATGCTTTCCCACTGGCACAGGAATAGCTTCTAGCGGCATGCAGTGGTTGAATGCGGAGAAATCCGGTCATCGATGATTCTGGTATAACCATGGACGTAGGGCCATACAAAAGAGAGCGGTTTAGAGCATTGCCCGCATCGAGTTAATGTCCAAGCGGCACCCCAGATCTACACCTTCTCTCTATAACTCTTCTAGAAGCTTGGTACTGCGGACATCGCCGCTCCACGCCGCACATATCCCCGATGTTTCAGCACACAGCTGACTGTTGCAATGATACGGCTTGGGCAGGAGTTGGTCAATGCTACGCTGCTCCTCTGTCATTTGGTCGCAGCTCACCACGAGGTCTGATTATAAAAGAGGCCAAACCTTAAGATCACTTTTTCCAACCATCGACTTAACCTTTCCATACCAAACTTCATCCTTCTAATACATCAACCATGCAATTCACATATATCCTCTCCCTCGGCCTCGCCGCTTTGGCGCTTGCCCCATTTACTCTCGCGGTATGTTGCAACCTTGCTAAAATCGATACGCACACCCACCTTTTCTGACTGCCCTTATTTCATCTTGACCCTCAACACAGACAATGCTCTCCCCTAGGCTCTTCCTTTTCTAACAGATCGTAGTGCAAACCGGAACAGGACTGCTGCTGGGGTGGTAAGGACGCTGGTTACCATGGTTGCTACAACCAACATCCCGAAACCCAACCTTGCAACAAGCAGTCCTACAAGGATGCTTATTGCCGCAAACATAATGTTACTACCGCTGACTGTGTACGTTTGTTTCCCATCTTGAAAATGTTTCGTTGGTGGGAAGAGGAAGACGATATAGGGTTTGAGGCTGACTTGTGACGTGATTTTAGACTGCGGATTGCTGCTCCATCAAGACGAAATGGGGCAGGGCGTGCCCTTGATTTTGTGATTGAAGGGTTATGGATGGGGTGGAAAGTACCGTTGAAGTAGCTTGGTAGAAATATCAGAATCGACTGGGGTTGTTCTCGGTTTCGAGATATGGTGACGACAAGCACAGGGTGTGACAAAACTCACGGCGCAGGCGCTCAGACCCCAACCCTCACCAAAATTCAACTTTTCACGGTAGAATATCTTAATAACGGGCGATTCGATTCGTTTAAAACTTATAGCCGAGATAGATTCCTATCTTCTTAATATAACCCTAAGATCTGCATCCTAGAAGTAAAGGTTTAGATATCTATCTTTAAGGTAGAAGTTTTCCCCTAGGAAACTCTCGGTAAAACGGACTCGAATTTCTAAGAATCTCGCTAAAACGGTCTCCCTACGGCTTCCTTACGTTATTTTCTATATTACTCTATCTAAATAAGAAGCAGATCCTTAGTAATTTTTTACCCTAAGAGAGGGAGTAATTCTCTTTCTAAAACTATTAGAATTATTACAATCCGTTAAGAATTGATATCGTAGTGTGGCCGTAAAGATAGCGACTTTTGGTAAGGAATCAAGAAAAAGTGGTTCCCGGCTCCTGCGCCGTCAATTTTGTCACACCCGTGAAGGATGTTGATGCTTACGTAAACCTGCATCACGGGACACGTGGGAGGCCATGAGTGACCTACGCCTATCATTATTCCTCCAACGACAACGATTTTCACACCATTTTTGTGGCTGTGTCGACGAGAAGTGCAGTGTGTCCTGTAGAAAGCAATGGGTTTGCAAATTGCTCGATCGACTGAGAAATGCTTTGGACAGGATTAATGGACCGACTGAAGCTTCCAGTCGACAAGACGATCGAAATGAGAGAAGATGGAATAGCAAGGCGGATGCTTTGCAGCTGCCAAAGACGAGGAAAAGGCATAGCCAGCGCATTGTGATCATGATAGGGAAAAGATTCCAGAAACGTACGACAATAGCATTTACAGGGGTATATGCGCTCTGCGACATTAATCAAGCGGGACAAACAAGGGTAATTCTGACTAGAAACAGTCAAATAAACCTCAAGCGTTGAGGCTCCTCCAATAACACCAATGTCCTTCTTCCTACAAAATATCGATCCATTCGAAGAAATGCATCATCCTCATTAGATCCACTCGTTCCGTTGCCGTAGATTTATCTTTCACACCCAGACGATCTTGGTAGTCGTGATAGTGGGAAGAGCAGGGCAAGCAGTCTCAAGCTCCGGATTCGTCTTCGTCAATGTGAAAGGCGAGACAGGTGTGCTAGGCAACCCATTGTTGATAGGCGTATCTGGAGTGCTTGAAGCTGAACCGACGCTGGAAGTGTTCTCGGTGTAAGAAGGTAGGACAGGGAAAGAGGTGGTGATTGTCTTTGTGTGACTGCCGAATGTGACTGTGAAGATCTTGGTTGCATAGACGGTGATGGTCGATGAGAGAGATGAATCCAGGGACTCTGTGGACGGCTCCACAGGGCAAATGGTCGTGGTGAGGGGAATAGTGGTGATGATGGTCTTCGTCGCAACAGTATCAACATAGGTCTCGGTGATGCAGATAGTGCTGGTTGTGGGAGGCACTGACTGGGAGGAGGGGGAGTGGATTTCAGAGAGGGGGGATCTCGAGGGAAAGATTGGGTGCGGAATGGTGTAGCCACTGGCTGATGGTGCGCTGGAGTAGGATGAGTAGCTCGAGGTTGAGTGACTTGAGGCTGGATGGCTCGACAAGCTTGATGATGAGCCAGAAGCACTGCTAACAGATCCAGAAGAGGATGAAGACGCGGAGCTTGGGGTTGACGAGGCGGAAATAGACGAGCTGGATGACGAGCTGAATGTTGGTGGGACAACAAGAATAGCATTTGGCAGAACTTTGGTGCAATCGGTAAGCTGGTTGATTTTGTTGACTCCCAAAAGGCTAAGACGAGTGTATGCCTTGGCATACAATGCGTTCCAATTAGCTTGACCAGTAGCTGGATCAGAGAAGACGGTGAAGCCGCGAGTTGACTCATTGAATTTAGCGAGACCATCATCGGAAGGCAACCGGAAGACGCCCGTTGGTGAGGTGGGGGTCAAATTTTCGGTATAGAAAGCGACATCCCATACACCTGGAGTCGAATCGAGTGGTTCACCAGCCTTGGAGGTATCAACGAATCGCTGCTTAGCTGTGGTATGAGCACCAATCAGCGAGATAAGATCGATGACAGTGAAGGTCTTGTCGGCGAACAGTTCAATCAACGATGAAGCCGAGGCGTGTGTGTCAGGTAGGAGACCGGGAGTATCAGAGGTAGACTTGTCATCACGACCGACGAATGTAATCTGTCTGGGACCCAGCGGGCAGGCGACGACCGCAACGTTGTGAGCAAATTGAACGAGGTCTGCAGCTCCAACACCGTCAAGGACATATTTAGCGAGGACTTTGAGAAGCTCAATGCGGATATTTTGCATGCCGTTGTTCTCACTTCTTGTGATCTCGTCAGCGGAGAGCAGAAGCGACCCGTCAGCTCCTCCCGATGTCGAAGATCGCTCCCAGCTACCTGCGTCATGGAAACCCATGCGGACCGCAGCACGAGCTGTGAGGAAAAATGTCAGAACAGCTCATGACGACAAATTGTAGGATGCTTACCATTGTCGTTGCACAATCCGTCCGACCCCGTGAAAAGTTTGACTAGATCAGCGGCGACAAAGTCCCAAACACAACAGGTGTCTGCTTTGCAGGCGTCGCTGCCTAGCGCTCCTGGAGAAGTGTATGTCTGGTCTTGTCAGATGCTTCTCGACACTATAGAAGCATTATACTACCTTAGCAGAAAGATCCTCGCATGGGCCTGTTCCGAGTAGGCAGTTCTGGACCGAAATTCCGACCGGCGTCGTTGCGCCCTGAGTCTTGAGATCGCCAATCATCTCAACTGTAGTATTTGCAGCTTGTCGGCGAGCAAGAGGGGCCATCTCTTTAAGCATTCCCTCCATGTCAAAGCGGCGTTTGGGAGCAGCAGAGACTGACCCCACAACCGCGCCCGCAAGAACCATAATATCAAACTTCATGATGGAAGCTGAATCAAGCACGAATTGCGATCAGAATTGATTAGCAAGTGAAAGACAATGAAAAGTATTCTCAATGAGAGGACGGAGCGATAGACGACTCCAGGCGAACAGTAGGCAAAGAGAGTGATGCCACGGAAGATAGGAAGATATTGTCAAGACGCGAAAAGAAGGACAAGAGCGGAGACACGATATATCACCCAAAGATACTCTCTTGTGTTCCATGGTCAGGAGTTAGCACTGGGGCTTGATTTGAGGCCTGAAGAAGCGCAGTCAAGTTTCTCGGCGGCGTCTGGACTGCGTGCTCTGGAGTCTGGTTCGTATTTTGCCTATGGAGCATCTCCCGCAGGTCTTGGCCATGTCGAGTAATGATGTCCGAGCGGCATAGTCCCAGAGCAGCATACTACCGAACCCTTCTGCGCGAGTTGAGGCCGCATGGACGGATGAATTATAATATCAGGATGGCTGACCGAAAACGACGGTTAGCTGCTGAACCTCTCTTGGAAGCCCCTACAGCGGCATGATGGATCGTGACAGGTTGGCCAGCAGGGTGGAAGTACTTGTTGTTGCTAAAGATATCTAGCTCGGTAGAAGGTACGATTCGAGGGCGGAAGTAGAAGTATTCCCACTGCAGTTACCAAAGAAAGGGGGAAGGGGGTGACGGAAGGAAACCATCCGTGCACCGTGCACGCAATCTCTTTTGCCCATCCAGATTCCAATGGAAGCGGTAGCGACAACAACAACAACACCAAGTTAGCATCTCGGCATCAGCATCTCGGCATCAGCATCTCGGCATCAGCATCTCAGCATCCCTTCCTCAACTTATTGCCGTTGTCCTTCCCAGGCAGGGAGAGGCTCATCAATGCCATCGACTGGCTTCTCAGGGCCTCCCACTACATATAGGCATCAGGGCAACTCATGACATAATGAATCAGCCAGGCGAGAACTTCTGGGAGACTCTGACTCGCATCAGCCATTTACCGAAGCCGATTTTGATATCCGAATGGGCCGGTTGCTTGGCAGCGTTCCAAAAGAAGCTAATACCTAGGTTTCAGGGCTGCACAGATGCCTTCTTGGCGGCAGCCTCAAACCATCGCCCGTGGCAGTGGTCATGTGTACGGAGTACGCCGTACGGTGAGAAGGCGGGACTACTGGCAGCATCCAGAAACTTGTCATCTTTCGCATCGAGGTTCGGAGAAAGATCGGTCGAGGACGGCGTGATGCTCATTCTCTTCGATGCACTCATTCTCGAAGGTCTCCTGCTAATGTTCATGGGCGACCTCCACTGAACATCAACTCCGGCATATGCGACGACAAACACCATCTTCTCTGGTCGCTTAGTCTCTGTGTCGTGATCGGCTTTTTCCATGTCTACTTTATAAACTTCTCGGAACGTGGCTAGTCCTTTATCTCATCCTTGCCTTTCACATCAAACAGAGACCACCAAACGAAGACAGAAGAGAAAACTCATTTACATTGTCGGGGCTGGGTGTTGACTGCGAGTTATGCTCAGCACGTAGGGAGAAACCTCGAGTTTCTGACTTTTTGTGCCCATCGTAATGTCACTCAGCGATGTAAAAGTCTGTGTAGGTGGCGTCCTCTGGCAAGTCGGGAGATGGGGCAAGTTGAACATGGTGTTGAAAATTTGGTGCAGAGATTGTGTGGTCATTCCTTCTTCTCCGCCTTTGATACTGAAAGTCAACAGAGTAAAGCTCAACACTCAGCCAACAGGGAATATGCAACTCCTTGCCCATGTGTTCGAGCCTATGATCAACCTTCTTCTCTAGTGACCTCTACTCGCTAAAGTGCATAGTACAAATCGGCATGTTTTCGTGTAGCAAGAAGACGGTATAGTCGACGACCCATCACTCCGATGCATCAACACCCTCAAAATATATGTGACCCCGACGTTCGAACCCGGTGACTCCCTGTGAAGAGTGTTACTTGCTTGCTTAGCCGTCAAAGAACGAAAACCTTAGTCCTGGGCCTTTCTATTCCTCGCCTACTTCCAACACACTCTCGCCTTTTCGACACCACAAGGTGACAACCACAAACACAACCGTTTTCCAGCACCAGTATAAAAACCTCACTCGCCTTGACACCTCAACACCCCTGCTCACAGCTTCTTCATCATTCGCTACCAAAAACCCGCGCATCTCGCTTTGACACCACATACCTTTAAGTCTTCGAAACCTTCGCAGCAAAGATGTCACCCCCTCACGGACGCAAGATGTACGACGGAGCACCTCTCAGCGATCTAGGTCTAGGACCTCTCATTAACACCGCCGTAAACACAGTCCAACGAATCTGGAACGAACATGATCCTATCGTCCCCGTAGATCCAGAAGACGAAGAGGATCAATACGGTCCCGATGGTACACCACGTGCAGCGATACAAGGACGACGTCCCCGTCGGAAGTCGACGTCTTTGCAGCATTCGGGAAGAACAGGAGCACAAGCTAGGAATCCCCTTCAAGCTGTGACTGCACAGGTGGATTTGGGCACCAGGTACACGGCTCTGGGACCGATTGCTGAGTATGTATCTTCTGACGAGGAGGATTTTCAAGTGCTTTCTCTTGTTGATGAAGACGAGGGATGGCTTTATATCAATGCGCGGCAGCAGATCGATAGAAAGAGTGGGTTGAGCGTTCCTATCATGAAAGAGGACCCACGGTATGAGACTGATCGACGGAGAAAGCTGTCAGAGAGTACGGAGACGCAAAGTCGTTTGTCCAAGGTTGGCGAAAGAGTTACAGACATTCTTGGGTATGGGAATGAGGGGAAGCGGGAGATAGAGGAAGGTATAAAAGACTGGAAATTGGAGAGGACGGGTGTCAGGCAGGGCAGAGCTCGTAAAATGGTCAAAGGTGCTGAGCGAGGTGCTGAGCGAAGTGCTGAACGTGGTGCGGGAGCCCAAGGAGCTGCTGCGAATCGGCCCATGTCCAAGGGGCACAAGCAGCCAGCTCGTGATATGCAGACTACCGCTGCTGCGTTGCAGGATGGACTCACTCGTACGCCCTTCTCGATAGAGCAGGATATTATTGAGGCGATGGACGCGTCCATGGGCTCTACGATGGAGTCAGTCCGTTCAGCAGACTCCCGCCATGGCACTTCGTCAGCATCGCTGAAGAGACCTGTACAAGATATTCGATGGACAGTTCCTCAAGCCAGAGTAGAGAATGTCGAAGATGACAGGCAGAGCAGCGGACCACGGCGCCAACCAGACACACCACATCCTCGACGAACGATGACGGCGACAAGCGATGATATCCCAGATTACACAGTCCCATGGCGCCGCGACCATAGCCTTGGAGCAACCATGGAGCAACCAGATTTTGGAAACCTCTCAAGCAAGGAGACTCATCAAGCTCGTCCCCGAACAAAATATCCGTCCGCGCTTGACCTTTCTCCTCAAGCTTCTGCTTCAGCGCCCACAGAACAAGCAATCAAAGAGAATCCAAAGCCTGGACTTTCTTACATACCACGTGAACCATCTTTCCCAGTCGGGGACGGGCCTCGTTACGGCCAACCCGTCACCGATCGGCCCCCTTGGATTCAAAATTCCCCATACCGCGAACGCTCGCGATCTCTGGATTCATCGAAGTGGTCTGTTCATGATTCCGATTCTGATGATGTGCCCCGAGATTTCGTTGCGAAGGCGACTCAGATTGCACCAAAGGATGATGAGGACTGGAGAATCCCACCAATCGGTTCCAACAAGGAGGAGAAGGAACAGAGCGTTGCTGACAAGATGAAGCGCAACTTGCAACCGACGCTGGAGGACGTCAAAGACGAGGGCTCCATACGCTGCCCGCCCACCTTCAAGGATGATACCTCGATCGATACTGCATCTAAGAACACGACAGAGCAGGAGAAAGAGCATTATAGCGTCAGAGTTCTCCGAACCAAATCCTCGTACTCAGGGTCGTTCACTACAATCAGTGAACAGGAGGCAGTCGAAGCTCGCAAGGAAATGGCGAAGGTCGAAACTAGGAAAGAGAGTGATGAGGATGATGAGTTTTACGATGCAGCGAGCTGAGCAGACCTGTTATTTAAAAAGCATGGCTATCAATTCGGTCGTCAACAACACAGGCTTTTGACGAGGATGGAATGATGAGAACACGTCCTTCGCTGGATGATTGTGAGATCATCAGTGTAGCCCATGGTAGAGACATACTCACAGCCCTGTATGCTCCCGAGTCAGTCAGAGATCGGTTCCATCGCTTGTCACCAGTGCGATGAGGTCCGTGAAATGATCAATTGCGCAGTTTGCCCCTTTGGATCGCTAGGAACCTATTGCCACCGGTCTTAGCATGAAAAGACGCGGCCCGGTCTCCAATTTCAGTTTCGTGCGCTTCTGTGTGTGCAGCGGTCCACGATAGCATCGTGTATCAAGGCTTGGGGGCTACTCCAGGCAGTCATGGTGGGGTCTGCAACCCTCATTGTTGCATTGGTACGTCCATCTGATACGCCTCTGGGAATTCAGGTAGCGCGGCTACTGAAGGTGAGGACTCCGGGTCACCCCCCAATAGATTCAAGAATGCGACGGCTACCTCTCATCCATTTCTACCTCTCAAAGGCGAGCTTTGAGATAGTGCCGACAATACAGAAAGGTCTATCTAGGCTTCAATGACTAGGGCGACAAACATCCTTCATGTATGGAAACCCAATGCTGAGTCTCAACCCCGTCAGATCCTTTGACGAATTTGGTTCGTCGCGCTGCTGGGGTGAGACCACCCTTGCCCAGCAGCTCTTTGCACACGTCACATTTCGTTGTTCGGATATCTTTGTATGCCGCTATCAACTCCAAGGTTTGCTCCAAATCTTGCGGCTTTGGACGATTCTCAATGCATCGGTCTATGGCGTCGAAGAGTTTATAGGTTGAGCTTGCACTTTCGGCGCATGGGGCGCCTTGGACGTGGTAGATTGAGTGTCCTCCTTTAAGCCTTTTGGTAACTGAAAAGGTGAGGGGTATATTGCCAGCTGCTTTGTATGCGATCTGTCAGGTGTCAGTAGATGTTCATAGTGTCAATGTCGACTCTGCAATTCTGTTTTGCTCAGGTTTGTAGGCACAAGCTCTTCGGCTGATATCGAAATTGCCATGTGCGCTGCGGTAAAGTGACAGTGTAACATACCTTTATCGTATCATCTTCATACTCGGCCTCAACTTCCTCGTGCCTAGCCTTGAATGCGTCTAGTAATTTCCTCACTCCCTCCTCGTTCATCACCTGGTCCTCTTCATCCTCGAATTTTCTCTTATTTCTTCTTCCCTCCGCCTCCTCGATCCAGCCGCAAACAGGTACCTTCTTCATATCCTCTACATCCACTACCACGCTCTCCTGACTCCTGACCTTGACTCTCTCGAAGATGTCCTTGGTCTCTTTGCTTTCCCAAGCCGCCTTTATGGATATGAGTTTCTTCTGGGTCTGCACGGTTGTGCCGCGGAAATCGTGGAAGAGGTCTGCCGGGGTGCTGTGCGGTTTTGTTAGGGAGCGGACGAGTAGAGGCATTGTTTGGCGCAGGGAATCGAGTTGTTCTTGTATTGTTTCGAGTCTGGCGAGGGACGAGATCAAGGTTTGTTCGTTCCAATCTATTGGGGAAGTTTGGTTCGACATTCCATCGGAGGTGGTGATGGTGTTTGCTGGTTCGGATTTCACGTGAGATTGAGTATCTGAAGGAGAAGGGGACATGATAGCGATTGTCCGGGTCAGAATTTTGGAGAAGCCGGGAAGAGGAATGTTGGCGGGAATGTGCAAGGGCGGCGATGGTTGCCGTTGACCTCAAGGCTCAAAGCGAGTTTCGGCTCGTCGGTTCCAGATCCGAGGTTTGAGCTGTGGCTGTGCTCTACAGCCCCACGGATCCATCATCATCATCGTCCTACTCAGATCGCTGTACAAGCTGAAATCTTCATTTTTCCATTCCAGTTTGGTTCCTCTGCTACCATCTGGGAGTAGAGCACAGATACTTCTACTGATCATTCTCCCATAGCACCAGGCTCGCAGACCTCCAAAATTCACGCACGATGGCGCTGGAAAGAGATGCGTATGAGAAGCATGCAGGTCTCGCGTACCTTGTTCATTCACAGTAAATACAGAAACACACTCAGACACACCGGATCACACATGCAATCACGGCTGTTGATCGATGAAAAGTGGTACAAGTGTGCCTCGATACATGGCACATTCACTCAACTAAAGAACAACCCTACATCAACCTTGACGTCGACTATATCAAGTTCCTGCGATGCGAAAGGTTGTCTCCAAAATATTATTCCCACGAGGCGACAGTGATCTCAACATCGACCGAGGGACGCAATAGCCAGCTCACAAAAGTTGAATACATTACATCGACTTGGACATGAAAAATAATCTGGATTATATACAGGGTTGTTAGTATAAAGACATGGACAAATGACCGAAACGTATCGAACGCCAGTGCCAGATCGTTTCAAGACATTGCCCGCCATTCAAGAAGATCGAGGCTCCAACGCTCGGCCTTTCCCAGTTTAGATACCTGCGCGGGTATCAACATTAATAAGTGTGGCTGCACTGTGGCGTGGTGGGCGCGGTCGTGAAGTAAGTCTTGTTGTAGACGTTGTTACCGGTGTTTGCAAGAACACTCGGCGGGGGACTAAGTGGACCTCCAGTGGCGTTGGCATTCTCGAACAAAAAGTTGTTCGAAATGGTGCTAGTTGGACATCCAAGGATAGTATTCTCGAAATTGGGATCAAGAGCGGCCAAAACCTTCGTCACTGTACTGTACGCTGTCTCGGCGCTACCAGCAACGAAGAGCGGGGTGATGGAATTGAGACCTTGGTAGACGTTACATATAACATTCGTCACATTGAAGTTTGGGGTGCCGAGTTGGGCAATTGGCATGCCGATTGGGTTCTTTGCGTAGATGTCTAGGATACCTTGGGTGAGGGCTTCGACGGCACCATATGGGGTGGAGCGCCGGTACCAGTTTTCTGGCCAATGCTCTGGGACATATTCAAATTCGTTGGTCTTTCCATTGTATTTTGCGCCGATGATAGAGCTAATGGATTCGTAGTTTGCGACACCTCCGGCGCCGTATGTGCCGTTGGAGAAGAAGTTGGGATAGAAGGCGAAGGCTGCGAAGGAGACGATGGATGGGAATGGGACTTGTGGAACGTTAATTTGTGGATCTATACCTGACCAGGAGGGTGAGGGACATACAGTAGTAGAGGTACGGGTTGTTGAGCTTTGAGAAAGCGGAGCTTTCTGCAAAGTGGTCTCCCATGACATTGAGATCGAACTGCTTGCTGGCACTGGCTGCGACATACTTGACGTTCTGTTTGAACAGACGAGAAGACAGATGATGATTGTCTCCGCATCCAAGGTAAAAGTCCTCTCGATTGGGGCTGACATCGGCTTCGACAGTGCTGTGTCTATTTAGACCTCCCACATTGCCATTGCCCATGGTTCCTAAAGCGAAGGAACCGGTAGCAAGATCACCATCGGCAAGCTGGAGAAAGTGTTAGATGGGTACAGACTTCAGATTCAAGATAAAGCTAACCACAGCGAAGGTGATCAGAACGGCAGCAAGGTCGGTGCCCATGTTGAAGCCGCGAGCTGTAGCTTCGAGAACCTCTCCGGCGGTGACGATTCCATTTCGAGGGAGGTATCCGTAATTAGCAAGAAGATTGAGACCCGGGCATGGGCCTCGTGAATCGCCTGGACCAGGAGCTTGGAAAGTATATCCAGGTTCGGGGCGTTTGTTGTCAGGGTTAACAGACTCCGCAATCGAGCCCAGCAAGCCTGTGAGTGTCCCAGTGAGGGCGCCGACGGTATCGCCTAGGATGTCAGTGGCACTTGCAACACCACTGAGTAGCTGACGTTCTACAAGCTGTTCTGCCTCACGCTTCTCGCTGATTTGAGCCTCTTCGAAGTAGCGCTTAGCCATCTCCTCCCGGGAACGCATGCCTGGAAATGCGTAGGTTGTGCATGATGAAGATATTAAGAGTAATGACAGGAGCTTCATGATGAAGAACGTAAACGAGTGACAGAAACTAGACAAAGAAAGATGGAGGGACGATTGGAAGTGTTTCCGAACAGAGCAGTTCCTCCAAACGTTTATACACAGCTGGCCTTGTGTACGCTAGACTCCTGAGACCGATGGCGCCTGGAGGAGGAGGGAGTGATCGTCGATAACGATCCCTCAACATCATGATGAAATTAGCAGAGTCGTGTTGTTCCAAAGTGAGCTTCAGGTAAGGCAAGAAGGACAGCCAATGATGGCTCCAGACATTGTCAGCTTGCATCTCTGGTTGGTCAAAGACGGCCGCTACTGGCCTGACCAAGGCAATGCATGCGTTCATGCTAGAAGTCTGATTAAGGATAGGATGGCAATTGGAACTAGCATGAAGGTGAGGATGCGGAAATTCATAGAATTGTCGATCTGCTGCCTTTAGCTCTCGTGGCGCATGGTCCTTGAAACTAGCAAAGACGTTGACAGTATCCGTACTCCGTATAATTTCAAGACTTGAACTCGACATTTGGAGAAGCCCGATCTCCTGGTTCGGCAATTGATGTGCGACTGGCCTGTTCCTCATGCTGGTCTCGAGACCCAAGCCACGGGCTGTCAGATCGGATCTTATTCCGATTTACACGGCCACACGGCTGAGACATGTGTACGCTCTGCGAAGTCCACAGATAGCCCTGTTATGGATGTCAGAAGACGACAACGACGACGGCTTTTGAAGGAGGCTTTTACAAGCAACCAAATTGTCAAGCAACAGTGCACTGATCCAAACGGCAAACTCAACACTGAACTTGATGTCTTGACTCTTGACTCTTGACTCTTGACTCTTGACTCTTGAGTGCTCATCTTATCCCCACACCCCTATCCACTAGGTTGCTTGGTGCGCAGGCGGGATGCAAGGGATCCACAGATGAATCGCCCGCCCCTGCCGATCGGAATGAGGCTATCGCGTACTATTTGTTATCCCTGGAGGCGGCATCAGTCATCCCGAAGCTTCGTCCGGCCAGCCTTGTCGAAGCTGGGGTAATGATTCCAGTGGCGCCGTACGGAGTAGGTCGTTGTCACCATGTCATGCGCCGGCGAGACAGTTTGAGATGAATGATGATGAGTTGATGAGGTTGGAGAAAGGATCTGAAGGGACGTGAGGGGGTGAGCACCGTTCAGCAATTTTACTGGCCGCGCTGAGAGTAGCCGCGTATCAGCCGCTGACCCTCAAGCCTCGGGCCGCGATTTCTTCCGATCTCACGTTGCTTCTTGTCAGCACGACTACAACTACACTCAGACTTCCTCCCTGCTGCTGCCCACGAATTGTCAGAAAGAATTTCCACTATATGCATGCATCATCAAGTCACTGCCCCCGCCATCAAGGATCAATTCCCGGTCCTCTGGGAAATTCCACTTCGAGGCTTGATAGGGTGAAACGATGGACCTTGTGTCATCGTTCATTCAGATTTACGTCTAGCTGTCAGATAATGCCATTGTCCAGCTCTTTCCTCACAATTTCTTATGCCATTCTTCAGAAAGACAATCAAGGTCACCCAAGCAGGCTTCCTCATGTCGATGCAGCCTGATATCCATAGATGCACTCCTCCAAAAGCAGCCTCCTGCAACAATTTTTTGCTGCGAAGAGTGATACTTTCAGTCCATTTAATGGGTTGTCAGGACTATGCATATTTTCCTGCCACGTGCTCGAGGTCTTCAGGCGCCCTATCGACTGCATCGGGCTCCATCGAACAGCTTGGTGCTATATCCTGCAATTGAGGCAGCCGAGAGCGACATCACGGGTGAATTTGCTCGCCAGGTTCATTTTGTTTTTATTTCTGGAGTCTAGGTTCTGCTGATCTGCCTTGTTGTCGTTAATCATCTTGCGCATGTGATCAAGATCATGCTTGATGCCTCAGGCTGTCACTTTCACGAGGCTGAGCACAAGGCTGGTGACGCAACCACACCACAAACACCTGGTGAGCTCCTTCCCAGATCTCAGATCTCTGGGTCCACAGTCATAGATAAAACAACCAAGTACGAGAGTGCTCCTCCAGCTAATCAATATAATTCCAAAAGCCATAACCAAAATGCAGCCACTACAACTTTCTACACCCTGCCAAATCCGCTTAGCAGCCCTCGAAACTCTCCACGAACTAAACATCACAGTACAAGACTGTCTCAAGCACATTCCGAATCTACCGCCGGGCCTCGGCGGCAGCGTTCAGTATATCGTTCTACTGCTCGAGGATAATGTTATTTCACATATCGATACAGCATATACTCTTGGTCTAAGAATGCAGCGTATGCTTCAGAGTATGGCTTCCTGCTGTGAAAGCATCACCCAGATGGGTGTGGCACATGTAGGCGGTCCCATGAGCAGGAAGGAGCGCAGAGTAATTGAAAGGGAACTGTGGATCCTGGAGGGGTTGTTGTATAGTTGGTATGGAAGCTGGAAGTGAGAGGTCAAGCCGATGGAAGGACCTGATAATCAAAATCAAGTATGAGAGAAACAGATGTTGCTTGGCCATGGGGACGATCGTCATTGTGGTATTGGGCACGTATTGGGTATTTTGTCACTATAATGCGAATGGAGCTTGGACACACCAACATTCTAGGAGATCAAAAGCTTACTACCATCCTCAACACCTCACATCACTTCATCCACGTATCTCATCCGCGAGCAAACAACGACCCCATCGGCGGGGCAGGCTGAACCTAACCTTTTTCCGCCCACCTCTCCCCGGTCGTGGATAATACCGTCCATACTGATCATAAGGTCTCTCGGCGGGTGGACTGCGAATCCAATCCCCACGAGGGTTGGGGTTATTCCAGGTCGGTCGTGGCGCTGCCACACGTACTGGAGTCATGGGATATGATGACCCGTAACCGTGAGATGAAGATCTGTGACCATGTGACGATGATCTGTGACTGTGGGCCGACGATCTATGTCTATGAGCTGGACGGTTCGTGGGATCGTTGTGGCTACCTCTGCCTCGGGATTGGCACAAACCCATATCGGATACAGCGGTTCTTAATGAAAGGATTGATCAGGGTGTGTCTTTGCTGCTTTCACTGATGGAACCTTGTCAGTTTGTCGGCGCTTGACCGACAAATTTATTGTATTGTAGATGTTGATCGTAGGCTGGGGCCCTCGCTGCCTTCGCTAGTTGACTTCAATTGTGATTTCTGGCTTTATCGCTTTTGGTTTTGTGGTCTCGTTGACGCTAATGGCTGACTCGGGGTGATTGGTGAGAGGCAGAGCAAGATTGACACAGCATACTTATACTCATTACTCCTCGTTACAATTAAATCTGTAAGCTGCTCAAAGACAACCAGGGATGTCACAGTGCACATGCATGGCTTGCCAGCGATGCACTGTCCATGACCCAGCATCTTCAATGATGGTTCTCCACCGAGAATGTATCCGATTCTCCTAACTGTTTTACGACCGCTCGAATCTTCCCTCATCCCTGCTGGTCCATGATATCGGTGTCGAGAGCAGTGCCCAGTTCGGACATGTGTTCCAACCCACTGTTTTAATGTCAGCGTTTGTTATTTCTAGGCGGTCCCACGGGTTTCGGGGAATCTGAGGAAATAACAGCGCTAGGAACTTGTCGCCAGGATTTGTTTCGTGGTACTGACGCAGGTACCTCTTCAGCCACATCATCGACGGGATGGTGGCCCTTGTATTCAGGATAGTACTGGTCGCACACCCTGTTGAAGAGAGGTAAGGTTCGTCCGTCGTCGAATTGCAAGATTGCCCTCTTGGACCACGGCACGTATAGAGCCACGAGCTCATCGAATGCTCCTCCAACGTTCTGGGCTTCGAAGACCTTGAGGTGTATGGAGATCCTGTCAAGGGTTTCCGCCATAAAGATCATCTGGTTCAGGAAGGTCTCATCGAGCGTGAAGCCTAGACCCTCAGTCTGCGCGTTTGCAGCAAACCTTCTTAGGAGATGGCGAGAATTTTCGACCTCGGCGTTGAGCTCCGTTAAGACTGTCTTGTTTAGAAGGTCCAGAGAAGGTGTGGTGACCTTTTCGGCCGCCATCTTATAGACGAGGGGTACTCATTGATGATGAAGTACAGCATGGTCCTCAGATGTGTGCAGCTGTTGACGCACTCATGGAGGAGTGTCCTGTTTATGGTGGATGGATGTGACGGTGGAGTTTGTGCCATGCTTGCTGACCTTGGAGATGATGGGAGTAAGACGTGTTGCTTGACGTGATGTTCGAAGGAGTACTGAGGTGGTTGAGAAGGAGTGACCGACGACAGCTGCTCAGGAAGAAATGGAAGCCGCCTCAGGCTGTCATCGGCTCCAATCCCTTCAAGGTTGCACTGCACCTTTCCCGTCTAAGAACACCGTGACGGACCCTAGGTACCTGACATAAGACTACCTTAGTTCCTTCACTTGTCCAACCCGAATCTTCAATCAAATCTTGCTTTCTACTCGGACCTAAGCTTCGATGCTCCCATTGGAACTTCACCTTCAATTCCCTGAGGCTGGGTTGGTGCTGGGTTTTTCTGCCATTTTCTCAATTCTGACTTGGACCTGATGGATGGTCTCACCTGCACAGACGATGGAACACAAACTCTGTTGGCACAGAACAGAAAGACAGTAGACACTATTTCTTCAGTTCCCCCGCTCAATGATGGTCGCACGCCTCTCTGCTTGATCAATTACCACCTTCAATGAAAGACATTTGCATTCCTCCTCTTCCTTGCCCTGGGTCTTGTCCTCCGACCTGACTCCACGACCATGAAGGCAGCTCGGACGAGGAATTTCCGTTTTTATCGGCAAGTGCGTGACGTCTACAGAGCCCTACACATTCCCGATCACATCAACAAGGCGTGTACAGAACAAGACGTCAGCCATCTCAGTCTCGCACCTGCCTCGACGAGTTTTATGCTTTCCTACCTCCAACTTGTCACGAACTTCGTCTATGAGCTCCCTGACCCTCCTCTCCTTTTGACGCGACCCCCCATTCGTGTTGCTGCTCCCTTTCTGCCATATCCAAGGTCGCCATGCATTCGGCCACCTACTCTTCAAAGGGTGGCATGACTTGCTCAGCCTCCAACGCGTCAACATCTGGATACAAGAGAATCCAGATTCCCAATTCAAGTCGAACCCGTCTCAGCCATTGTCCCGCTACTGGAGGTGTCCTTCTTGTCCCCATTCGTGGCCTCGGCGCTTTTCTTCGCTGCAGCTAATTGCCAGGCTGGTATGGCTGCCGCTCTGCCACTTCCAAATCTGCTGCTCACCGATGATGCAGCTGTTGTATTTGAAACCGGTGGGATTGAATTTGGCGCATTTGCAGGAACACTGCCAACGTTTTCTGCGGGAGATGCGGTACTGTTCAGGTTCGAGTTTGGCGAGACGACGGCTGGGGCATCGTTAGATGCAGCGTTTGGAGTTGGCTGGACCGCTTGTGCTGTGGAAGATGGAGTGTATCCAATTCCGCTTCCTGAAGATGGTATTGCTCTGTGTCCTGGGCCGTTCGTGGGACTTGGCGCAGAACTGCTGCCCATGCGATTTCCAACCAACGTCCGTAAGCTCTTGAGCTCGGTCCCCAGTTCTTTCAACCGAGTGTCCGTGGCATCCTTCTGGCCCTCGATTGCCTTGGGTATCAGGTCCCGCAAATTGCGAATCTCATCCGCATTTCGTCTGGAATCGTCCTCCCTCCTACGGTCCGCTTCTTTTAATGAGGCTAGCACAGACTCAAGCTCGCCTAGTGCAGAATCCAGACGACTCGTCCGACTTTCTTCAGCTGCTTTCAGCGCAGTAGTGTCTGTGTTCAATTGCTCGAGGAGATCGAATGCCTTCTCGAATGATTTGTCGATGTCGCTCTTATCTTGTTCAAGCTGCGGCGGGGTGGGAGGCTTAATGAGAGGAATTATATATCGCTGGATTTTGTTAGTCTCTGTTTACGCGTTGTAAAGAATGTAAGACGAATTCGTTGTAGATTGTATCACGTTGAATGTAAATTGAGGCTGTGGAATCCAGTATACTCGTTTCCCAAAGATATAGAAGCAGACACAGGAGGTAAACTGACTTTTGCGGTAAAATAGATGCCATAGCCAACACCACCCATCACAGTTGCCATTATGAACCAATCTCTCCAGTCCCGTTTCGGTAATTCAGGAGGCGGAGAAGGTGGCCAGTAACCTTGATATCCTCCTCCATATGAACCTTGTTGTGGTGGTGGTGGATATGGATATGTTTGCGCAGCAGGCGACGCCGGCGGCTGCCCAGCTCTGGCTAAGGAGACATCGATCTCTTCCTGTGTGAGGTTTTTGGCTTGCAAGAAAGCAACCTTCTTCTCGAGGGGTGCCTGAGCGACTGAGGGATCTTGGAGGAAGGAGATCTAGAGCCCGTGGTTAGTAGTGATAATGGGGGCTGGGCGGTCGCAGAACTGACAGCAGAGCTGATGAGTTCCTCGCGGACCATGTTCAATGATGTTATCTACAAGCCAGGAATGCCTTGGGGGAATGAGGGAAGATAAGGCAAGATGATTATGGCAGGTATCGCATACATGTGTTATCGTCGGGGCACTGGAGACAGCCTCGGCAGTAACTAATCCCGTGACCCAGTCTCGAGTATTTTTTGCTTCTGCGCGCCACTATAGATGATACATGTATTGCATTCAGCTAGGAGCCATGGTCTGGCGACAGAATGTTAAGGGGGAAACAGGAAGAGCCTGTCCTAATTGTGTCCATGATTTGTATTTCCTTTTTCGGCTTAGCTAAGAACAAGGGATCAAACTCGGGTCTTCACTGTTCAGGTTGTAGAGAAACAGGTTGGAAATATGAAAGCAGATGTCTGTCAAACTCATTCCGCTCCTGTTGTTGGGATGTTTTCATGTCGAGTTATTAGTAGAATTGCTATCCATGCCACCATTTCCCACTCCCATCGATTATCCCCTTCTAATCTCCACTTCACTTTTGCCATCGTCGAGGAGAAAATCATTTCCACACGTAATTGATCTACTCCTCGTCCTCCTCATCTTCGAAGTCCTCAGCAGCCTCAGCCTGCTTGCGATGTTAGTAAGACCGTAAATCATGAATGGGGAAGTGAAAACTCACGCGCTTGGCTGTGGTAGTAGAATTGCTGGCAGCGGCGTTGATGTTGCCAGCGGCAGCATTAACCATTTGCACTGGGACACAGCCACCGAAAGGACCAGCACGGGCTGCGTTCATGCAGCGAACCATGCAGACGTTGTTCTGTCCAGCAACATTTCCGGCGCAAGTCTGGCCAGCTGGGATTGCGGCCTTGAGTGGCAAATCAACAGCCTTTGCGTTGCTGCGACTGTTCGTGCCGGCAACCTGCGTGGTGACCTTCATATCAACGAATGCGGAACCATCACCAGCAGAGTCGATCTGGCAATTGTACGGGCCGGCCCCGTCACCATTGACTTGGTGGAGAGTCATTGATATCTCTCCACCGGCAGAGACCTGAGGAAGGGTTCCGCCCATCATGGCCATGACAGCCTTGGTACCAGCAATGATGTCGTTCTCTCCACCCTAGACACGAATGTCAGTCCCATGGATAAGAGATAAGAATGAATCAGACGTACGGCTAGGGTCTGACCGCAAGTAGCGGCGTTGTCACCCTTGAAGCGGGTTGAATCTTGCTGGAAAGGATTTCTGCGTGTTCCATCACGAGGAGTGTCAGGATCAACACCGATGGCAGCGCCGGCACCGCCCTGGTCACCAACAGCCTTGACTGCAAGATTGTCAGTGAAGTTACAGGTGGTAATGTTGCTTTGCTTACCGATGGCACCATGGCCAGCGACCATTGTCGCGGCAGCAAACATAGCAATGATTGAAGATTGGAAAAGCATCCTGCCGGCAGGTATTATTAAGAAATTAGTAGCAAAGATGAGCGAAAAAGTGAATGGAAGATCAGAAGAGAATCGAGAGATTGTAGTAGAGAAGATCGGACACCAGGTTCGTGATGATTTACTTCAGCTCTGGGGATATTCATCAACTTATACTGAGATCCCAAGTAGGAGTATCCAGGCATTTCTCAGCATTGAGGTATCGGATGCCGACAAATCCCATGTCGCATCTTTCCTTCGTGGTCACTTCTGGTAGAAAATCCCGAAGACCCCGGATTCAGATCGCAGACTTTGACAGCGTCAACCAAATTGTCAAAGGGGTTTCCGCGGCACACGGCAGCCGTAGGAGTAATCGAGAGATGGTTCGCGGTCAGTCGACAAGCGTCTATTGGCTAAATCTGCTAAACATCTGAAGACTTTGGAGTCAAATCCTTCACGATGAGGCCGGTGCGCAAGTCGCAGACGATGAACCATTGTCGGAAAGATCCTCTCATTTGACTGGCAGGACGATTTTGTTGCCAACAATAGGTCTACTGGTTTTAGCTTCGATCTGAAGTACTGGATAGATGTTCATGAGACTGGCACTGAACCCAGACCCACACAATGATTGCAAACAGAAGTTCTGGGCACACAGAAGCAGGAATTGCACAGAAACATTGGAAAAGGGAACTGGAGGCGGAGCATGATGCACATGAGGTTTGATCCCCCTTCCAGATGCGAGTCAGCGGTTTTTGGTTCTTCGTAGTAGCGGGTACCGATGCAGTAAGGTACGGCAGCCCGTGCGAGTAATGCGATGGACCGTTACCGTTCTAGGACTCGCCTTCACGGGACAGCTGGTTTGGTAAGCAAAGTTTCAACGGCCGAGGCTTTTGAGGATTGTGCTGTGAGAGGATGTTGGTGGAGACTGGAGAGGGAATTTTGGAACCTCGAAGGCGGCAACCCCTGGTGCGCTGGGGCTGGGGCTGGGTACGGTACGCTAGGGGATACCGCGACGTTTGTCCGGAATCCCGGATGGATGTTTGAGGTCCCTGACAGCTGTGGCGCGCTTCGAAAAGGACCCCACGTCGCAGAGCCGAGCGTACTAAGTGATATGTTATATGTATACAATGCTTCCCATGTCAATGCTACCTAGGTATTGGTACTCCAGTTGAACGTTTTGGACGAGCAGTCCCCCCGTTGGACCGTTGGGACGTTTGTTTGGCAACCATTCTTTCCCGGGTCGCTGCTATCGGGAGGATGTGAAATCTCGCGGGCTTCAGCAGCTTCAAATCCTGCTAGTAGGTTATGGAGGGGAATTGTCACCCGCAGGTGCCGTTGACCTTCGCCGCGGACGGGAGGGCATGAAGGTCGAGGTCGCTTTGAATCATGATCTGTCAGGTCCTGGGTATCACTTCTGGGAGGCAGAGCTGGAACCTTTCTTCCATCGCTCGCGGAACTTTGCATTGCCAGTCGAATGGGCCAGATAGTAAGTGACAGCTGGACAGCCCTTCTCAAATATGCATCACTTACCATCCCAAGTATCATCGTCAAAAGCGCAATTTCCATGGTCAAATGACGAAAAGCATAGTTGACATGAACACCGACTAAATGTCGACGACGATGCCACCGATTCCTCTCGAGACGCAGCTTAGCATTGCGTTGCACTTTTCCCAATCCATCAGTCCACTTCCGCGATGGTCGATGCGACCATCAAGCACTTCGACTCTACACGACCCGCAGTTTCCTACTTCACAGGAAGAGTCTACCGCGAGCCCAGCCTCTCGAAGAACGTCCAGGAGAGTTTGCCGTGCCTCCACTTTGACAGTCTTTTTTGATCTGCGAAGCGTAGCCGTGAAGGGATCGCCAGAGGCATCAACTTCGAATGCTTCAAAGTGAAGGCTGTCCTCGGCCAGACCGCAGACCTTTGCTTCATGTTTGACAGCATCCATCAGTCGTTTCGATCCGCAACAGTAGACATGTGTCTGACTGTCTGCCTTCTGTATTACCGCAGCCAAATCACATGATTCTCCGGAAGCCTTGTTATGGATTGTGACATTGGCGCCGAACTCGCTCAGATATCGACGGAACGCAACATCAGTCGAGCTCCGGACCAGATAGTGGAGGTGATACGGCCAGTTTCTTGCTTCGCACTCTCTTGCGGCCAGGATGAAGGCTGTCAGGCCGATTCCACCGGCAATGAAAATGTGTCGATCCGCCTGCTCGTGCAAAGGAAAGCTTGTGGTCATTTCGCTCATCGAGAGCGTATCGCCGACCTTCAAAGTTTGGTGGATAAACTCGGAGCCTCCACGACTAGTATCACTCAACGCAACGCCCAGCTCGAAATGGTTCTCGTCACCCGTGACGACTGAGTATGCGCGAACAAGATCTCCGCCCAGTCTCACTCGAATGTGAGAACCGGGCACAGCAAGCCTGGGTTCCAGGACCGACGCTTTGGCTTCGAACACAACAGATAGTGTCCGTGGCGTCTCATAGGACTTGGCTGCAACAACGTATTCCGACCAGGCTCCCTTGAACTCTTCCTCATCTGGCCCTTTCAACCGTCCCTCATGGCTCTCCAGTCCTTTCATCAACCGATTGGCAAAGATACCCACCATAGCTTTTCCAAGACCCTCGAGTCGGACCAGCTCCTTCATCGCCTTTTCATTCCTCATATCTTCGTACAGGTAATGTTGTACCCTCCTCACGCTCCACTCTGGATTTGGCCTCTCGATCAACAACATTTCATCATCCGCCTGAACAAATCCCTCTTTAAGAATCCTGTAAAGCCAACCCGTTCTTCCAGACATCTGACTCCGTCTTGACAAATCCTTAACCTTGAATCGATGATTGAGTTTGTAGCAAGGCGCCCGGGGCTCCGTCACCGAAGCCAAGACCTCATCCCCGATCCTGATCACATCACCGATACAAACGTCCTCCTCACTCACCGCGTCACAAACCAGGTTCTCGCCAAACCCACCTGGGCTGAACAACTCCTTGTTATCCGGCAGCTCCTTTTTCCATGCAGAGTAATGTGCAGAACAATATTGAAGGAGGGCCTTTTCGGGGCCACCGTGCTGGTGAAATGTTTGTTCGTCCCCTTGGGCGCCCAGCTTGGAAATGTACACGCGTCCTTCGCGGGGCTGTTTGTAGATTGCTGAACTTATACCGGCGCTGAAGACGGATTGTGTTTTGCCGGTGCGGATTTCCTTGAGAATGCCGTGGTGCGCTACGGAGCTTTCCGAAGACGGCGAGGAACCACTGGACATTGTAGGTGCAGATGGAGGATGTTGGTCATTGTTGAGGGGGACGAGGATGTTTGATTATGCTGTATGAGTAAGCTTGCAATGACTGCGTGCTGAGTCGAGGTTTGCTCTACGGCAGGGAGAAGCCGTCTCGGCATTAAGGCGGAGTGATCGCCGGTACCTTAAACCCACCTGCACTGGTACGAGTATGGCTGCCAACACCGTGACTTGTACAGCAAGACGTTCCGAGGCTGCTAGTGCTCACTCGAATGTCGAAAAGACAGTCGATCCCAGAGTCAGAGCGACACAACAAGAGTATCATACTTCCGCTCATATACATAGTCGCTCTCGGCCCATAGGATTGACGACATGAGCTTCACATCTAGACCCCGCTAGCTGGAGGTCAAGCACTTTATCGATGAATTTCCAGCGACGCCTAGAGGATGCTGGCGTTGCTCTAGAAATTAGGCGGGCAATACACCCTAGTGCAATGCGGCTCCAGACATTTTGCATTTTACTCCACAGTCGACATGATTTGGGTTTTGTTCATTGGACAAGGCGTGTTCATGGCATACGCTGGTTTGCGAGCAAGGCCAATGCATCCATACTTTCTATACAGCGGTCCTTGCACAACAAGTACATCAAGTCCATCATCCATTCACGTCAGGGCTTCAACGTTCGCCACCTACTGCCTCTTCATGAAAGCCTTCAGCTGCTGAATATCATTAACAAAAAACTTCATCTCCTTATCATCCTTCCAAACCAGCACCCCGATCTCTTCCGCATACTTAACAGTCTGCTTGTAATGATTTTGACTGCCGAATTCCTTCATTAAAACGCCCTTGACACAGACCATCCGGTTTTCCTCCAACTGCCACAGCCGAATCTGATCCACCACTGTCGGTGGAAGCACGGGCGTGTTCTTCAGCATTTGAGGATGCGCGTGTGTCGTGATATAAGAAATGATCTGGTCGGATGTGATCCCGAGTTTGATGGCCTCGTTGATGGATTTCTTCGTGAGTATGCCGGAGACGAGATTCGGGAAGCGAGTGTGCAGTTTGGTGAAAAGAGCGAGGATCTTGGTTTGCAGCCGCGAGTTTGTGTAGGCGTAGAGACGGTGGTTCGTTTCGAGTATTATATAACCACCCTTTCCGGCGCTGGACTCCGTCAATTCTGAGTTGTCGCCGGAAATGAGGAGGGCACCAGCATCGCTGGTAAGAGTTGTGGACAGGCGGGTTGGATAGAAGCGTGATGAGTCGCCGGGATGCATATAGACAATGCCAAAATCTCCGAGATCTTCGAGCATGCGAATTTGGGTCTCTGTCAGTGATGCAGTGCCATAATCCTGGCCTAATTCGAGGGATCCAAGCATGAAGAGGAAGGATAACACTTCGACGGTGTCCATGCCCAGCTGTCGTATCCATTAGCACTTCTCAACAAGACTGGTCAGCTTCACACATACGCCTTCACTCCCTGTCAAATAGACGATCAACAAACTCCAGACCTGAGTGTTAGCTTCCTGAAGCACAAACTCAAATCCTTCCTTTGTGATTCTGTTAGAACTTGAGACCAAGTTTCCCCATTGTAAAAGTGTAACCGTTCCCTTCTTCAATTGAGCAGTAGATCTCATATTACCTGACGACCCGACCATGAAATCCAAGATGGCCTCCCATTTCGATTTCGCCCACTGATCCAGCCAATGTACAGTAGGCTTATCTGGGTCCGCTTTGCTACACGGAATACCGAAAGACTTGTGATTGCCTCCACCAGTGAGGGCGCGTCGGAGGGAGAGGGAGAAGGAGGGAGAGAGTTGGTAGGCACGGGGTGTAGCCGGTTCGGGAACCACGATTAGGATATGAAGTCGTTCGAGCGTCGCAATCGCTTCCTCTCGCTCTCTGGATCAATCATCAGCATCCTGAATCTAATTCGGATATGTATCGTCACCTCTTAGATTCGGCATTGATCCAGGTGTGCAAATCTGACTCCAGAAAGGGTTCAGGCATGTACAGCATAGCCATGACTATCGTCTTAGCTACAGACATAGACATCTGGTCAGCGATAGATCTCGCCAGGGACGACCAGCGAGCAGTCATACCGAGGTGAGGTAACATGCGCCTCAGCACAGCGAGTACGGTCGACGGCTGCTCATAAAGTTTTTTGAAAGCCAGCCCCGGCAATCCTTCCAGGTAGTCAAGGAGTGCGGCCGACATCTTTGCAGATGATCCGGCTGTGGGTATTGAGTGTTACCTCAGTATCATGTTCGAAGGCCTTTTCGAGCCTACGAGATATGGACGATGCAAAGTTGATGATCTAATCGAAGGAAGGAAATGTGAAGCTCAAACGGCCGGATTGTGGCCTGAGGTTTCTGCCTTACTTCACCACGAAGTCACGTTCTTCAGCCTTCCCCGATTTACACCACCAGGCACGCAAATTTTGTAGAGTTCAATAAGTTATCATTGGTATAGAGTATAACAGGCAGCAATCAATCTCCCAAGACCGACCACCCAGCCAGGTCTTCGAGAACTACACCTCATCTAAACCACGCCATCAACAGAAAGAATGCTTCCCAGAATGGTGTGTGCCTAAAAGATTACCAAGTTCAACGTCGTCCAAGGATCTCCAGCAGACGCCAAAGCATTCCTTGAGGTACCAGGTATGGTTTTACTGGCCCTAGCCAACAGTACCCCAGCCTGAAATCAAGGTGAAAGCGAGAGTGAATCAGTTGCCTCTTTGCACGCGACAGAAGCCCTGGGTATTATTGGTCGCGCTCACGCTTATTAAAGATGGTTGCAAGCATGCAGAGCGAAGAACCGCAGAAGAGAGACGATGTTGGAGAAGCTGCAAGGACCATGATAGTCTGGTGGTCGTGCCCATCGCCACAACCTCGTAATAGCGTAACGGCATTTCAATGCAACCATAATGCCCGCAGCTGTAAAGAGGCACAAAATTCTGATCTACTGTCCATCGAAATCGAATCAAGAGTCGCTCAAAAGACCCCAGATCTGCAAGAAGAATTTCAAAACAGAATCCTGAACACAGAACCATGTGCTCGAAGCAGGATCGGACATTCTCTTCACGCTTACTGCTTGAATGTCTTTCGTCGTGGCGAGGATAAAAGGAAGGCTTGGAATAATCAAAGCTCCTCTTCCATGGACTGATCAGGCTTCTTGAGCGGTGGTCCAGGCTCGAATTTCGAAATGGGCTCCTCAGGAACGCCAGTCGGGAATGAGCCGCCATTTCCACTGGCGAACACAGAGGCAATTCCACCCTCACTCTCGCGCCGTGGTCCAACATCATTCGACTCAAGCCCAAGCTTGTTCCGTACGCCTTCATCAAAGCCGGGCAGGCTTGCGCGTTGCTTCTTGAAAGGTGATCCGATGATCGAACCTGGCTCGAGATCCGCTGGTAGTCCAGATGGAATCGGCTGAAGCGAGCCTGCCGTAAATGCAGTTGTGCCATTCGATGGACCTGTTAGATCCAGCGTTGGGATATCTGTCGAGGTTGGCGTGGTCGCTAATGGGCTCTGCTTTCGATCTTGCTCTTTCGGCGAAGGAACATTCAGCGGCTCAGCGGAGAGATGACGTTTTAGCTACTTAGCATTAGTTGCAGTACGGGGTACAAAATACGAGAGCGAACAAACCCTGATCTTTCGCACATCCTCCGACAACTTCTCCTCTTGCATTGCTTCTTCGAGAGTCAACTCTTTGACTGGCTGGTCTTTGCTGTCATCCTCATCAGTTCGCTTGTCGCCATCGTCATCGTCTTCATTGTCACTATCCATAGCGTCATCGTTTCCCAACCGGCCACCTCTACGATTGCTTGCAGCAGCGTCACGATATCCTGCGAAGTTCTTGGTACCGGGGGCGGACGTGCTCAAGGGTGCGATGGTGCCAAAATCCAATTGCTTCGACTGTCTCTTAGCTGTAATTGGTGTCTTAGCTGCTTCTTTTGGTGGTGGCAAGATGCCCATCTTTTGCAATTGACCTGTCAAGGTTAGCAGCCATCCGTTCAAGATGCATTTCTTTGCACTATAGTATGACTTACGCTGACCACGGTAGTAGAAGGTGAACACTGCATAAGGCTTGTCCGGTGGGTCTATGCCGGTCACAGTCTGGGTGCTAATCGATTTGGGGTCCAAGGTCCGAGGTTTGGCAAAGCTCGTGGTGTGGTCAATATCCGCATCCCCTTCGCCACTGCCATTCATTGTCTCCTCGTCGTCGTGAACGTCGAATTGAGGAGAGTATTCACCCCGCTTGACTTCTCCAGACGCCAGCACTCTGAACAGGGCCACCTTGATTTGTCCAGCGGATTCCGGCATTGGCGCATCGTCCTCGGAGTCGGTATCTGACGCATCGCTATCGTTATCGTCTGATAGGCTCTCTATGGGCGCATTTTTATCGGCCCCATATCGCAAAATCCCTTCATGATCTCGATCGATTCGTTTGCCCTTATTGATGCGGTTGATCAGATCGTCATCATCGTCGCTGCCGGCCGCCTTCTTGCTCTTTCTCTTGCGCTCAAATCGCTTCCTTCTACGTTCGATCGTAGCAGCCGCATTTGCATCTTTCCCTTCGAGATCCAGACCATTCAGCCATCTCTCCAGCCCCACCTCGCGGAAGATGAATTCTTTCTCTGCAAGACCACCTCCTTCTGTATCTGGCACACTGACCCAACGGGAATTTACCCATGTCTCTTCGCCCCGTCTGAGTAGCGTAGCAACCTCCTCTTTAGGGCGTCCGTCAAAGTATATATATGCAGCGATGGTTTCATTCGTGGAGGACGTCAGGGGTGTATAGGGTGCTATTATGCCGCTGTGTTTTCCTCGGAAGGTGCTGGTATCTGAATTGCCGCCCACAACCTTAGGGCGTGGATGAGGGTCCTCGATGGAAGGGCTTGGAGTTGAGTAGGGAACGTTCAAGCCTGGAGTGAGAAGCGTAATGGAGATTGCAAATGTGACTGGTTCGGGCTTGTTGGTGCCTGGCTGTAACTTGGGAGGAGGAACCGGAATATGGGTAGTAATGCGATGGTGTTTGGCTTGCTTTTGAATACCATGTTCTGATAATGGTCCTCCTCCAGCACCAGTTGTATGTATGCTGACCGCAAGGCCATGGAAGCAGGGCATGATGGAGACAGCGAACGCGCTTCGAGATATTCCTGGGCTGGCCATTAACATTTTTCAAAGCTCTATGAACACTGCAAGTGATTTCGAGAGTGTGGTATCCGGCCTACCTTGCTGTACCCCAACTTGGGCGAAAGTTTGTGGTTTAGGGAGGCAGCTCTGAGTCCTGAAAAAGAAGTTGGTGTATCGCAAATCCGATCTGATGACTGTTGCACACGATTGTACCTCCCGATGAGTTTGAGAGTGTCCTATCTGTGTATCCTGCGTGTCCTCGGTGTTGCAGTAAGATTGTGTGGTAGAGCAATGCGATGTTATTCTCCGAGCACGAGGCGGGGAGTGATAGCGGAAGCTATTCGTCGAGGAGAGCAGTCTCCACAAGCGGTGAGTATCGTGAGCGGAATGTGAGGGCGCGTGTCTATTCGAGCGATGAATTTCCTTGCCAAACGACGGCCAACGAATGCCAACTGATCAAATTGTTCAGGCTTCACTGATGTGCTTGGAATTCACCTGAGAACCCCCGCCAAGGCTCCGAGCCTAAGGCAACCCCAGCCCTAGCCCCCAGCTCTCACTCACGGGTTTTCTGGTTTATACTGGAGCATTGCAACCATGGCACTTGGCGAAGTCGCAATTTCTACTTATATCCCTCGAGGTACAATGGAAGAAGTCTTGTCATCTATAAACGGTAACCAATTTCCATGAATCCTTAGCGATCGAGAAAAATAGTCTCGCCGCAGAAATTGATCAGCATTGATTTGAGTTGCTACCAGGCTTACTGAAAACATGGCGATTCCTAGGAATTGGGAGACACGGAATTGGCAATACCCCCGTGCGACCAGCTCCCACACAAAGTTCGCCAGATCATGATGGTAAGGCACACTACAGTGGCAAGTCACCCATCGAGCTTTAGTTGAGTTCTTGGGCCGTGATGTACTGACTATGTACTAGCACCCAACACCGTTGTAACAACCTCCATCATCTTCAAACACTCCTCATCTTTCAATGGCCTGCCTACGACCTGTATCCCGGTCGGCGCTCCTTCAACAGAATCCGGAACGTCTATCGGCACAATCAGTAATGCTCTGAACATACTCCCTCGGAGCACTGGGACCTACAAGGAGGCTCGTAGACCACGTCATCTCTGATGTAGTCCTTATCCAGCGACTTCTCGGCCTTGAGATAAGGGATTGACCCGGCCGGGTAGTTGATCAGATTAGGCAACACAGTGTAAATCGGCAAACCATACGTGTCGTGAGGAACGGCTGTGGCTTGATAGGTAGGCATAATGAACCCATCCAGCTGGTTTTGAACCATGAGATTATGGTAGGCATGCACGATCTTAGCGCGCTGCATGTTCATGTCGAAGACTTGATCAAGCGTGGGCTTGTAGTCTTTGAGTTCTTCAAAGCTGCATGATGCGATGGAAGCAACCCACGGTTCTCCGGCATCGTTGATGATTCCGACTGGTGTCTTCTTGGGATCCATGAGGAAATATTTCCATGAAAGAACTGCTGCTTCCCACATATCAGGGATCAGACCGTCAAGAGGGACTATGACGTTGCCTGCATCAGTCAAGGCCTTAGCTGCGCTCATCATACACCTCAGTACAGAAGGATGCAAGGGACGCTTAGGATGCTCAGTGATAAGTCCAAGGCGTAGAGGTCGCTGGTAGGGTTCAACGACTCTCCACGGGATGTTCAGAACGTTTTCGTCGAGATTCCATGGGTCACTATCAATCATGGTCTTCATGAATAGTTCCAAGTCGCGAACGGAGTGCGCGTCAGGACCAATAGCGGGAAGGACAGAAGTGGGTGCTCCAAGGCGTCCGGGTGGTGTCTTTCCAGCGAACGGGATTCGAGCTGAAGTCGGTTTGAATCCAAAGATGCCATTGCAATAAGCTGGAATACGAACGGAGCCTGCTATATCTGTTCCTACGCCGAGAGGAGACCCATGGATTTTAACAAGGGCTCCCTCGCCTCCCGTCGACCCTCCTGCGGTGAGTGATAGCTTGTTGGGGTTCATAGTTCGACCAAAGACGTTGTTCTCGCTGTCTGCAGTCATCATCGTCTGCGGAAGATTTGTCTTGACGTAGACGATACCGCCATGACGCAGTATGAGGTTGACTACAGCTGAATTGTTTGTTGCAGCCGGCCTGTTCAAGTAGCCGACGTAGCCGATAGTTGACGTGACGCCAATCACATTGAAAGAGTCTTTCAGGCTGATGGGAAGGCCATGCAGAGGACCCATAGGCTTCTTGTTTTTCGCAAAATAAGCATCTACCTCTTTTGCTCGTTCGAGCGCCTGATCAAAGAATATTTCAGTCAAGCAGTTGACCTGATCTTGTCAGTGGCGCTCGCACGAGACGTGATCAAAGCTGTCTTACTAGCTGCTGTGCAATGGCTGCTCGCTTGCAAAATGCTAGGGTCACATCGTAAGAGCTGTTTCTCTCATCAGCTCAGCCTGTGATTTCACTCGAAATCATCGTTTACCTGACTTGTCCACCTGCCATCTTCTCAAGTAACTCGGTCGCGTCATACTTCTCCGTCAGCTCAACTTCCCTCTCACTCAAGATGCCACACTTTCGAGGAACATCGAGCACGTTCAAATCCGCTTCGGCAATGACCGTACATGAAATAGATTCTGGAAGTCGCCATTCTTTCGGAATCTTCGCTGCGTTCTGTTGCCGCTTCGTAGCGGATAGCGTTCGCCAATCCGGCATGGTATTGTTGAAAGGGATTCCAATTCTGATGATGTTGAAGGAAGGTTTTGTGCAGACTTTCAGAGTCCGATGTCGTCTGGGTAAAGTTAGCGGCTCGGGGGTTGATTACCAACTTAGGTTGCAGCTGCATGAGGGGTACGTACCAAAATCTATCCCATTGCCCGCTCATGGAAGATAAATGCCAGTGTTGCCGAGAAATTACTTCCCGGTAGCTATTCAGTCTATGCAAAGACATCGAGTCCATGTCTTCGGAGCAATTGTATATGCTTTTGATATACCCACTCTTTGATTGCCGAATATCTACCCATTGTCTGCCTTCGCTGAGATTCACAACTGCCACATATAGTTGCCTGCTTTCAAGCAAACTCTTCGCTGACCGTCCTAGACATAACTCCCGACATACGCCCAAGCCAGAACCCAAACTAGTTGTGTCCTCCCGCCGTCATGACTAGGTTACAGACCCCATTCTGGGAGCGATATCAGTGGTCTTGTAGAATTGCCAGAATGTCGCGAATATTGACCTCAGGTTGTGAAATCGTTCCCACATGGGAGTCCGATGTTCAATAAGATGGAGAGCGAGATGAGCAACCTTCATACCGGCCCCACCGTGCACCGTGAGAGCAGGCTCGCTATCAGACTGCTAAGATGCCTCTGCCGTAGACAAGCGGCGAAGCTTTGAAAATTCCCTGCGCTTGGCGTGCTTGCTAAAGAGAGACGGTTCAGTTCTCCGTCTTTGAGGGATATCAAGAGAACGAGTCAGCCAGCAATGTCCGCTTGATTTAGAACTTGCTAGTGAACCAAAAATAAGACACCACTTCTCATGCTTTCAGCTCCTGCCCTCGTGATAAATAGAATCAACGTGTTTGGCGTGAACAACGTGCTGGGCGTACCGGCAGAGATTGAGGTTCATGAGCGTTCCGCTTGCGGATGTGCGTGTGGAAAGATGAGACATAGCAGCTACTCCTTTAAACAACCACGAGATTGTGGGGATCCGGTCCATGACGACCGTGAGCAGGTGTTCTCCTCAACCATCAGCATTCACGGGCTTCTCATCACCATGTTGTCCCATTTCGCCCATCAGATCGTCCAAAAATCGATCTGCCTTCGTCTTGCTTCTCTTCTCCTGTATAGCCTTCCTCCTTTCCTCCACCTTTTTCTTCCTGTCATCTTTGCGCCTCCGTGCTTCGGCTTGGCGAGCCTCAGTCTCCATCCTCTCATTCTCAAGGTTCGCCATCTGTCTTTTTCTCTCTTCTGCATCACCCGATAACTGGAAGAACCCTGCACCCTTGGTCCTGATCTCGGCTTTGCCATCGAAATGCGTGTCTGGCGGTGGTGTCGCCTCTTTGTCGCGCTTCGCAGCCAAAGCAGCCATTTGCTCTGAAATAGTGTGGTCCGGGTTGAAAGCAGAGTATTGCACGGTATCACCATGTATGATATTCGTTGGCATGGCTGGTCTCGCAGTAAACCGATCAGGGTCATTCACACCAGCGGCAATCATTCTCTTCCTTGCCTCTTCCCGGGCAACATCAGCCCTCGTACCCTTTCGTGCGCGCCCGAACTCGTCCGTGTAGTCAACGAGTTCTCCGTTCTCGCTGTCCGGATCGTCATCGTCGTCCGAGATGTCGCTGTCCTCCTTGCCTGCTTCTTGTCGTTCTGCCCACTTCCTATCAAAGTCGACCCCATATTTTTCGTCTAGGTCCTCGATGTCGCCTCTTTTCAGAGCGGCGTACAGCCGGGCTTTCTCTTCCATGCGCCGTTTTGACCTGTGTAATGTCGCTTCATCAACCGCCTCGCTCCTAGTTGAGTGCTTCTGCGTGAAGTCTGTCTCATCCTGATCTTTTGCGGCTCGCTTCTTAGAATTCTTGTTGTGGGTGGAGAAGATGTCTTCTTTCTTGGGTCTTGCTCGACGTGCGCTGACGCGAGCAGTCGCATTCATGTGGCCATTCGACGACGAGATCAGGGAAGATAGCTGTGATGTGAATGCAAGCGTCGACGAAGACGAGATCTCCTTGCCAGTGGCCTTCTTCTGGCGTGGAATGCCGTACAATCTGTCGTCCTTGGACATGTCGCAGGTGCAAGCGATCTTCTACTGGACTGTTGTTTGGTGCAGGTTCCAGTGAACTTGTGATCCGAAAACCCTTTGGCTAAAAGCTGAGGTGCAGGGCAAGGCTCGCTTAAGACGGACACTAGTAGAGAGGCAGGGTCGATGGTGGGGGTGCGTGGGTGGGGGTGGGGGTGGGACCTGGCGTGCCTGGCAGCCTGGGCAGAAGCTTGGGCACGAAATGAACGGTAACACTAGGTACTACTAGTAATAATATAGGTATCGAGCACCAAAAGAGGCAGTCAGTCAATCGCCCGGCCACCCGCGGTTTCCCGGATTCCCGGATTCCTGTATCTTACAATGTTACAATCCGAGAACATCTGGAATAGAACAACACATCAGCCCCTATACCTAGACTCAATCTCCAGTCCTCGTTATTCCAATTGGGTCTCCTCACCTACGCAGGCCCCGCAACCAAAAGCCGTTCAACATCACACAATAGACCATCTATCGTCACCCAGAATCTGCACTCGACGCGCCTGACCTACCATGGCACCTCCACGACAAGTTTCCGTCGCCGTCATTGGCGCTGGCGGAGTGGGCAGAGCTTTCCTCTCTCAATTGAGCCTGCTCTCATCACGTCTCTCGCGAGACAGTTGCGCCCCTATATACCTCTCCCTCGTTTTGCTAGCTCGAAGCTCGAAGGCCCTCTTGCATGATGACTACAGATCCATTCACTTGTCGACCTGGGAGACTGATCTCAAAGCCGCAACTCGGTCCACACCGTCTCTCCCCGAAATCGCTTCCTACCTCTCCAAAGCACCCGGCCACATTGTACTGGTCGACAACACGAGCAATGAGGATGTAGCCAAGAGCTACCCCCTGTTCTTGAAGCAGAAGATTAGCATTGTCACTCCTAACAAAAAGGGCTTCTCGGGCTCATATCAACTCTGGAAAGACATTTTTTCGGCGGCATCGAATGGGTCTGGACATGGAGGATGGGTTTTCCACGAGAGCTCAGTCGGTGCAGGTCTTCCTGTCTTAAGTACACTACGCGAATTGATCGATACTGGAGACGAGGTCACGAAAATCGAAGGTGTCTTTTCTGGTACCATGAGCTTCCTGTTCAACAGCTTCATGCCGGTTGGAGGTGGAGGTGGATCTTTCTCTGCCGAGGTTAAGAAGGCCAAAGAGCTGGGATACACAGAGCCAGATGCAAGAGATGATCTCAATGGCTTGGACGTGGCAAGAAAACTGACCATCCTGGCCCGAATCGCCGGTTTAGAGGTCGAGAGCCCCACGAGTTTCCCGGTCCAAAGTCTGATCCCGAAGGAGCTAGAAAGCTGCACGAGTGGCGACGAATTCTTGGAGAAGCTCCCGCAGTTCGATGGCGATATGGACAAATTGAAGAAAGAGGCCGCTGCAGAGGGCAAGGTTGTGAGGTTTGTCGGGAGCATCGATGTGGCTAGTAAGAGCGTCAAGGTGGGATTAGAAAAGTTTGACGCCTCTCACCCAATTGCTGCTCTTAAAGGCAGCGACAATATCATCGGCTTCTACACCAGGCGGTACGGCAGCAATCCGCTTATTATCCAGGGAGCGGGTGCTGGCGGAGAAGTCACTGCCATGGGCGTGACGGGCGACTTGATCAAGGTCCTACGATTGCTGCATTAGCTAGTGGTATTTTTCAAACACATTGCCTGGAGAAAACAAAGACCATCAGATCTGGTATATTTTCGGCACCTCACAGACGGCTGGATCCATTCTTTCCATTCTGTGAACCCAGGTCAAGAATGCTTACACTTTTTATCTCAATCTTCATGCGAAGGATTCTGATCAAACTGGCTGCGGATTTCCGAACAGTTCAGACAGCTTCGCTCTAGCAGTGAACTACCAGTCAAGACTTACGAGGGTGGCTTACATCTTCCTGCTAATGTTGACTGCGAAGGCACCTTACGCCTAGGCTGGTTTGGGGGCGGTGGAGACATCCATGCGCTTCTCTAAACTCGACAAGAAATTGGTAAGGGCCTTGCAGCTTGCCATGTTCGGGTAGGAACTTGTAGACGAAGCTGAAGGTCCCTGAATGAGTTACCATTGGTCAACATCAATGAATTCACAGACACAACCCGTCAGATGTCAAGCATCTCAAGTACTGGCGACGACGGGAGACGAACCTCATAACGTGGTCGTGACAATGTTATGAATATACGGCATTTGCAAGAGGTCCTTTACAGACAGAATCTTTCGAGTATTTCAAACTCGGCCCTTGAGCTTTGGGAGATCAGACCGTTCCACTTCGCTCTTCCATGGTCGACTAACATTCCGTAAGCCTTATTTTCGCTCCGAACCCGGCTTATTGCAGCCTTGATTTACACCTCTTTACGTCTTCCATTGGCTCATACACATCACCGGTTCGAGACTGGTCGAAAGATGGATCTTTGCCCCTTTTCCTCGTTCAGTAACGGGGAACCACCTTGGTCGCAGGAATAGGAGCGTAATCATCATAGCGATTTTTCAGCACCTGCTTGTTCTTCTCATGTTCTGTCAACGTTCATTCATGCTGTTGAATCAGCAAAGATGATGGAACCAACCTAGGAAGCTCTCCAGCAGTTGCTTCAATAGAGGCCACAACAAAACCAATGCCACCACTTGTCCGTAGCCCCATGCATTCTCAGTCTCACCATCCTTCTGCAGTCGATTCGAAACTTTGATAGCCGAAACCATGTAGAGGTGAACCGGAAATTGTAGCAACGCCATCCAGATTGCACAATTGCGGATGAAGGACTTTTCAAGGTACTGTGATACCATGGAAGCTAAGAGCGAGAGTAACATGAATGCGGAGGTGATGCCAAGGTAGGCTTGATCCGTCAATGGATAAGATGCACCAGGAATCGTGATTCGAGCGTGGTTGTAGCATTTGCCTTCCTTTGTATAGCTCCAGTGTGATAAGGATACCCCAAATAGTACCACGAAACCAATGTAAAATATCGTGAAGATGGAGATGTAGGTTCTTCGAGATACAAAGTGCGTTAGTCCTTTTTTGAGGTACGACGCATGATTCGTAGGACGAGGCTGGTGGCGGATACTGAGGAGGCATGCAGCGTAAGATATGCTGCGGGAACGAGTAAGCAAGTCAGTTGCAATGGATCGGCCAAATCCTAGTGGAGAGTTGTGACGGCGTACCCAGTGAAGTTTACAGTGTCATAAATGAAATGATAATGATACAAGCTGAGCTCACTATGCTGCGAGAAAGCCGCTATCAACAACGCAATACCTGCCCATATGATGAGCAAAATTAAAGGCTGCATAGAGGGAAGGAACTGCCATCGGCACAAGTGCATCTGACTGTCTTACCGGAAAAGGACAACAAATCAGAGACAAAGATCAATGCTTTCTCTATCGCCCGGAGTTTCAGCAAGTGAGCTACGAAATCCCAATTTATCGACGCCACCTGCGATTTCACCACAGCGGAAACATAGGCATCGGGGTTATCGAAATGCGAGTCTGGCTCATCCCCTGG
Source organism: Venturia effusa (assembly GCA_007735645.1). Classification (NCBI taxonomy): domain Eukaryota; kingdom Fungi; phylum Ascomycota; class Dothideomycetes; order Venturiales; family Venturiaceae; genus Venturia; species Venturia effusa. The sequence continues at coordinate 235,529 of CP042197.1, forward strand.
CCGCGTTCTCGCCCATTCGTGCGGATGTGAACGTTTCCATTTTCGCGTCTGCCATTCTGCGAAAGTGGAGAGGAGGATGGAGATGAAGGCTTGGATGGCGAAGGCGATTGCAATCTGTTGTCTGCATGTCAGCCTTGTGGCCCTGTCTGGTGTGGGTTCAATTTCAAGTTACCCCCAGCCCAGCTATGTCTGCATTCGGCGCCCCGGCATTCTGGCAAATTTGTGGCATCCTTTTTGGAGTGTTGAGGTATGAACTTATCCACATTCTGCCGTGATGCGAAGACATATTATTCAAGTAAAGAGATTCAGCCGTTTTTTCGGACCCCAACTCCAGAGCGAAGTATTGTCCTTTGCATATGCGTGGTGCTGCGCTACAATCAGGCTGTGGCTCCCATTGGCTTCCGCTCTCATTGGCTTCCGCTCTCATTGGCTGTCGCTCTCATTGGGTCTCTCGAGGTTTGTTTTCCAGAAATGGAAAATGCTCTTGCTCGAATCACTATGGAAAAGGGTGCAGGATCTCCATCCCCATTTCTCGAAGGCCACTTGAAGCTGTATAATGTATGTCAGTGAATTAGGCTAACCAAGGTAGAGTGGGTGTGCCGCAATTGTCCACCGAGAGCCTAGTTGTGGATGGATTGTGGCAGAAAATTGACTTTGAATGCTTTTTGGTATTTGTTTTCGCTACCTCAGCCTATACTATGCTACCGAGCTCCATGTGACACAAGAGCAAAAATGGGGACCAGGCGATTCGCCGTTCCTCGCGTAATTGTCAACCACCCAAATAACCACAGACACAAGCCGATGTTGCGATTGTGTATGCCAGCCAAGCGCTCAGAGACGACGACCACGACGACCACCCTTTCTGCGCGTGGAGTCGGATGGTGTTGGTGTGACATCCTCGATACGGCCAATTTTCATGCCGGCACGGGCGAGAGCGCGGAGAGCGGATTGAGCTCCTGGACCTGGGGTCTTGGTGCCATTACCTATCGCACTATATTAATAATTATGCTTCCTGGATGTGGATTGAAGCGCAAACATACCACCAGTAGCTCTGATCTTGATGTGGAGAGCAGTAATTCCCAACTCCTTGCATCGAGCGGCGACATCTTGAGCAGCCAACATGGCAGCGTATGGAGAGGACTCGTCACGGTCGGCCTTGACCTTCATGCCACCCGTCACACGGGAAATGGTTTCACGGCCACTGGAATCACCCATATTAGCCTCTGAACTATCCCACTATTTTCATACTTCAAGCAACAGTGCTCTCTTACGAAAGATCGGTGATGTGGACGAAGGTATCGTTGAAGGAAGCGAATATACGGGCCACGCCGAATACCTATAGACATCGCGGTCAGTATACTCCTTCTCTTTGCAGTTGCGATTCTCGTGGTGGGGGAAATGCGACTCACAAGCTCGCCTTCACGGACTTGGGGTCCCAGAGAGACATTCTCCTGGGGACGTTCGACCTTCTTCTTTGGAGCCATCTTGGAGATTGTCGGGTGTCGTGAAGGTTGGTGTTAGGGACGGCGTCGGAGGACTGGCTATTATTAAGTTTGCGATCAAAATGCGAAGTGTGTGAGTGCAGGGGGCGGAGGGCGGAGTCTTATGTAATATTGCTAATCCTGATTGAGGTTAGCGCAGCTCGAAGGACAAAACCTTTCCAAAAAATTCCCCGTCCTCGAATATCAACATCACACCCTCCACCCAATCATCAGCCCATCTCGCAATCATGGCGACCACGTCGGTCGGTATCATTGGCATGGGAGACATGGGCAAAATGTACGCCCGCCGTCTTAGTGAAGCTGGTTGGAAGTAAGCCTTTCCCGTGCTGGTTCGTGTCCTGGTACAAGTTCTCTCTTCTCTGGTAAGGCAACCCTTCACTCACTGCCCGGCCCCTTTCAATAAATGATGACTTGAGTGCATTTGGCTCGAGTATAATCGTCTACTAACCTGAAATCCGTTCTGGACTCGGGCGAAATGGTCGGTTGTCTATGATGTAAAATCTCAGCTACCTTAATAGAACTTGTCTGACACATTCACAACTACTGCCTACTTGATGTTTTGCATTGCGGCATCAATCGCTAACACTCATCCAGTTTTCGAAACGTAAACTCTACATCTGATAACGTTGATCAGGATCAACGCGTGCGATATACCGAGCAAGTTTGAGGGTCTCAAGAAGGAGTTCGGCGGCACGGTAAAGTCATCTGGTAGTTAGCAAATGCAAATCTTGATACTCAATGCCGCTCCAGAAAAACATCACCATCCTGAGAAATGGCCATCTCGTATCCAGAACCAGTGACTACATCATCTACAATGTACCGGCGGAGAGTATTGACAAAATCGTCGCCGAATATGGCCCATGTGTGTTGCTCGACCCAGTGATCTTATTCCTGTGCCTCTCTGACACTAATCAATACAGCTACCAAGCTGGGTGCCATCGTCGGCGGTCAAACATCGTGTAAAGCGCCAGAGATTGCTGCCTTCGAAAAACATCTTCCCTCTGATGTGCAAATTGTATCTTGTCATTCTCTCCACGGCCCGTCTGTCAACCCTAAAGGACAACCGCTTGTGCGTTGCAATGTTCTTATTACTTATCGAAACCATACTTACCTACCTTACAGGTTCTCGTCAAACATAGATCGACGGAGGAAAGCTTCAAATTAGTAGAAGAAATTCTCTCATGCCTTGAATCACGGCACGTCTATCTCACCTGGCAAGAACACGATCGAATCACTGCCGACACGCAAGCTGTCACTCACGCTGCTTTTCTCAGTATGGGTGCAGCCTGGGCCGCCAATCAACAATTTCCGTGGGAAATTTCTCGCTACGTCGGAGGCATTGAGAACGTCAAAATCAATGTCATGATGCGTATCTTCAACAACAAATGGCACGTCTATGCCGGTCTCGCCATCATGAACCCTTCAGCTCGCGACCAAATCCAACAATACGCCACGTCTGTAACAGAATTATTCAAACTCATGTTACTTGGACAACGAGAAGAATTTTCGCGACGAATCAAGGACGCTGCGCACAAAGTCTTTGGTGCCTCGGAGAGCAATCATCGCGACCTGCTTCTCGACGATAAGATCCTCGATCGATTCAGTCTAAGGGAGAAACCTGCTGAACCGGTGAAGAACAGTCATCTGAGTTTGTTGGCTATGGTCGATTGCTGGGCCAGACTGGGTGTCGTTCCCTACAATCACATGATTTGCTCGACCCCAGTGAGCACTGCCTTATGCCTCTACAAGGCCTACACTAATCCTGGATGTAGCTATTTCGAATGTGGCTTGGTATCACCGAATATCTCTTTCGCACCCCCGTACTACTAGAGGAGACCATAGACACGGCTATGAGGGATGACTTGTTCCGAGGAGACGATCTTGAGTTCACGTTCGCTGCAAGAGTAAGATCACGTCTTACGACATCTAGGCGCACAATAACTAAATATTGACAGGATTGGAGCGAACGAGTCAACCTTAGGTCATTTGAGTCTTACCAGGAGAAATTTGAGAGGATACAGACATATTTCGGACCACGACTTCCAGAAGCACAGCGCATCGGTAATGAGATGATCAAGACGATCTTGGAGAAGACCAAGAAAGAGGGTGCTTGAGGTGTGGCCTTCAAGCGAAGTGGGTAGAAACATTCGTCACAGCAGACCATGTCAGGCGTATGGCGCATGATAATCGAGATGGGCATGGGCATAGACCTGCCTCAGGTCACCAACTGGACTCGTCGCGCATGGCTGCAGCTAGCGAAGGAATCAACATTACAACTAGCAGACTTTGCGCCTACATCCCTTTGTTTCTTGCTGATATGTTCCTCTCCTTATCGAAACTCATCAAGAAGGAAGTTAGTCTTCATCAAAAACACGATAGGCATCGAACAACCAGTTGTCCTCCGGCCATTTAAATGACCGGACCATGGCCTGATCTCCCGCGTGGGTAAAGACATCATTGCGACATAGCAGACTTGCCGATCCAATCTTCCGCTCGTTCACAGATACTCAAGTTTAACTTCTGGCATGCAGCTCAATCCCACTTTTGGAAATTTTTCCCCATTTCACTTTCAAATTTCCGTCTTCCTTTCCATACTCTGTCTTGCGTTCGTTGCAGTTGCCGAGCTGTCGGTTGATCATCCTCCGCTCCTCCGTGCGACAGTCCCTACTCATCTGCTACTCACCTCGTGGCAACGACTTGCAGCAAAAAGGATACCTACCACGCTCAGCTCCTGCCGGCTTGGATTCCGCTTCTCCTGGCACAATTCTGTCACAAATATCAAGCATCCAGAATCCTGGAATAATTGGGTTGGCAATTGATCAAATTCTCGATGCCCAGAGACTACATATGCAGAATTTACGGGCATTTTGCCATTTTCTATACCTGCTTTGATGTCAATGGCATTCCGGTTGACTGACTCGAGTTTCACTCTGCCATGTCGAACATGACTAATTCCGGGAAAGGGCTTGATGAGGTGGCGAGCTGGCCCTGTTTCGGTTATATCGGTTAGCTGGTATAGACTTTGTAGCCCCAACGAGAGTGACTCGAATTACAGTAAGCAGATGAAGCTGAACCAGCTGCCACACCCCTCCCTCAAGGGAATGGAAGACGTTGTGAGGCAGTTGCCGCATCCGAAATGGCCTGACAGCGTAACTGTGTTCCACACTACTAGTTGGTAAAGGTTAGAAGATGGAACAAGCATCAATGAATGCCTGGCATTTCTCGAACTAAATATCATCAATGATTGATTAGGATCGCGCTGGATTTGAAAGACTTTGTTCGGACACTAAGGCTTGATACACCATGGGCTCCTTCCTGTTGAGCGAGTTTGTAAGGACATCTCGCAAAGCCATTCCCCATAGACCCGAATCTCACTACAGCTATGAGAAGCCGTAGCCTTCGCTGTCTGCTCGTCTTCCTCTTCCTCTTTCTCATCATCATCATCATAGTCTTGACCGTTTTCGTCGTCCTCCTTGTTCTAACACTGCTCAAACTCGCCTCACCCGTCATTGAGACAGCCGTCACAGCCAGAACTCCCCATAATGGAACGGTATTCGAGTCGATCCGCGACGAACTCATCTTTGATAAGTCGTTGGACGAGTTTCTGCGCATCCGTAACGACCACTTCCACAACTATCACGCCTTCCCTACATATTCCTCTTTCGACTGGAAATCAGACGGCTGTAGCACCGGCCTCGGCTTCTCCTTACCCACATCCACCTTCATACCGTGTTGCCAACGCCATGACTTCAGCTATCACAATTATCGGCATGAGCACAACTGTACAAGCGGGGATAGGGAAAGCGTTGATGGGCATTTCTTGATCGATTTGAAGGGTCGGTGTGAGAAGAAGCGCGGGCTATTCGAATGGTTGGAAAGACCCTGGTGTAGATTGCAGGCGCATATCCTCTACTTCGTCGTCAGAGCTGGTGGGGAAAAGTTCTTTTGTCAAACTTAGGTCATAAAGATTGACAGAGGATTGTACTAGGAATCGGGCTTGGAATCAAAATCGAAACCTTCAGGTCGGGATCGATAACGATGGATGTCTTGGACTGGCTTGGACATTCCCCAAAGAATGATTAGTCTAATCAAGTCTATTGGATGCAATCGAATTGCTGTCGGGATTGACCGGATTCTGGAAATATGGTGTTAGAGATGCCTCAAGATATCCAAAGCTTCGCCAACCGAAGCAGAGTCGCAAGCTCCTCCGGATGACGTGGAATTGGTCGAGATTCCGTCGCGTGACTTATTGAATCAGTCTTAGGTATCGTTCTGATAACTAAAAGCAGCGTATCTGGTTTGTGAGTACTTGGTAGAGGGTGCAGACGGAGAGTTTGAGGGAAGATCTGACGAGCTGGGAATCTCACCTTCTTAGCAAGGAACGGAAGGGCGGGAAAGAGAGAGACACCAAACCTGTTGTGATGATAGCAGATCAACCAATCAATATCAGTCCATGGTTAATGAGCAATCTCTCTCTGCCTCGTCCTCTGCCCTTCTATTCTCCGCCTGGCTCGTTTTGACGCATTTCACAGAGCCTAGCGTTGGCTTTGAGCCTTGAATATCGATACGCATTGACACAGGTTCTCTTGGTGACGCTTTGCTGCATACATACCCAAGCATTTTAAGGATGATATGTTTTGCATGATCGAGGTTTAGGAGTTGGCGGGCATAGTTCTCATTCTCTTGGCATCAATTGGTCTCGGTTCATCTCCGGTCGCGTGTTTCCAACCGTTGAATCGTCTGCTCCCACTCTACAGTCGCGGAACACCATGTATTATTATAACGTCGAAAGATGGCGACAATTGACCCTGCTGGCAGTCGTACTGCTCGCTGGTGCAGCATCAGCATCTTTAGGTGACAGACTGCCCGACTTTAAAGACTGCGTCCAGGTACATCTCCATCCCTTTCGTTGACACCGAAAGTACCAACATTTCACTCGATAGACATGTAAAGAAGCCAATTGCGGCAAGAATCCGACCCCAATCCGTACGCCTTCGAACAAAATCCTCCAAAGCCCTCACACTCACATTTGCAGCTCTCCAACGACGCCTCCTTCTCTGGACCTGCCCGTCCGAATGCGACTATCACTGCCAACACATTGTGACCGACACTCGTCTCGCCCGCGATCCCCCTTATCGAAATCCAATCCTTCAGTTCCACGGCAAATGGCCGTTCTACCGCTACATGGGCATGCAAGAACCCTTCTCTGTCCTCTTCTCTCTCTTCAATTACCTCGCTCACGCCCATGGCCTCTCCAAAATCCGCGAATCAATACCGCAATCCTACCCGCTTCGAAAATACTATGTGATATTCGCCTACTTCGGGTTGATGAGCTGGGTGTTCAGCATGGTTTTTCACACGAGGGATTATCCATTGACTGAGAAACTGGACTATTTTGCTGCAGGAGCGAGCGTCATGTATGGGATGTATTACACACCCATAAGGATCTTCCGACTGGACAACCCTTCGAATCCGTCAAATGCAAGAGCTGCCTCTCTCTTACGTCTTTGGACTGGACTATGCGTTACAATGTACATATTGCACGTCACATATCTCAGTCTCTGGAGCTGGGATTATACGTACAACATGGCCGCCAATGTCACCATCGGCGTCGTACAGAATCTGCTGTGGTCAGGCTACTCGATCCAGAGATATAGGAAGAGTGGGAGGTTCTGGGCGGCGTGGCCGGGTCTGATTGTCGCATGGATCATTCTGGCCATGAGTTTGGAGCTCTTTGATTTCGCACCGTGGAGAGGAATGATTGATGCGCATAGTCTTTGGCATCTGGGGACGGTGGCACCGACTGTATGGTGGTACAAGTAAGTGCCCACCAGCCTCTGGCACACGTAGTGTGAGGGCGGCATGCTAATTCGACCCAGTTTTTTGGTAAAGGATGCACAAGATGATTTGCAAGGAATGAGGCTGAAGGTATGATATCCCATGGCTCTTGCAGGAGTGACTTGCCGACTCTATTTGCTTTCTCGGCTGTTGCATATAGCGTAATGTAGAAATGTCTCTGCATGGGTTCGTGTCTGACTTGTTGGTGTAGGCTGAGAAGTGACGCACAATGATCACGTGAACAGCTCGGGGGGACGTTGCTGAGCTTCAAGCACTGCAGTTAAACACCTACTGCACGAAAGTAGGCATATTGTAAGTGTTATTGCACCCGCTAGTGGGTATTGGGACCAATTGTAGAGAAAACGTGTACAGACCGCGCAACCCAAGTGGTATTTGCTAGCAAGCGAGGGGGAGACTATTCTTTCTTGTTTATCAGGCAGGATATAGTCTTCCTCTGATGCGTCAGGGATGAGTCTTGGAACGGACTTCTTTTACTGAATAGAAAATATGACCAGGAAAATGTCCTCATCTTTTTCGTCCCTTGTCGTTAAGAAGATGATATGATGGAGCCTACGAGTAGCTTGTTCTTGCGAAACTTGTTGTTGCTTTCTTGTAGTCCTTGATCACGTTGAAGGCAGGCGTCGAGAGCTCCGGCTTTGTTCATAGTCTGTCGCAGGTTTTATAACATAAAATATAGTCCAGAGCATGTGAATAATGCGCAGATCGCTTCTCGCAAGCCTTTGCGAAACGATTCTTGAATTTCGAGCTGCCTAAAAGAATATGGGCTTCGATCCAGAATCATTGCCTTCTGATGGTCTTTCACGGCCGCGCTTTCACATACTAAGAAAATAGCGATTCTCGACTCTATTCCAGATCTTCAATACGCCATGATACGCCTTTGCTTCCTGGTACAGCAATCCTTTCCCTGCTCGTATTGTTCGATCGTGTATTTAGATTTCTCTTAGATAATGAGACGCTCGACCTGATTCTTCATCTCCCGAATTTGAGCAGTGAGCTGCGAGGCATCGTTCGAGGTGATGCTAGCCGCGATGACGGATCGGGATACACCGCATGCACGGCCGAGAGCGGATTTGGATGGGACGTAGACGTAAGCTACGTTCTTGTCTTCGCAGAGGAGAGGGAGATGGAGGAGGATGGCGAGAGGGCTGGTGTCCGCCGCGAGAACGATGATCTCGGCGATACCTCTGTTGAGAGTCTGGCTACTGTTTAGTGCCGTCCTCCGAGTGTATGAGAATGTTGCAAACCTTTGTGCACTCGTTGGCACCCTTCTTTAATTGGCGCGCGTGGGAAGCTTGCTGCACGAGATCGAGAAGACTCTGGGAGAGCTTCTCGTCAGCAAGCGGATAAGCTGCGCCTTGATCATTCGACATGACTACGATAGAAGGAGAGGTCGTGAATTATCGAGGAGTGTAGTTGTAGATTAAGCTATTACAGTATTAGCAACGGGCTTTAGTTTGCTGGGAATCAAGAATATGGATGCGCTCATAATGCGAGAACGAGTTACGTACGGTTCCTTAGCCTCAGCTTCGCCCTTTGGTTGTTTCGGAAAAGTGGTAAATGCCTTGTCGTTGTCGAGAAGTTTTGCGACGAGAACTTCGAAAAAGTTACTGGACCCTGTTGTCCATCACGTGATATACAGCTCATTAGTACTACTAGTAGTCCTACTAGTAGTAGTACTATGTATCTGTATCTCTACTACAGTCGACCATGGAAGAGTTGCAAGGGGGGATGGAGCAAAACCCGAATTCGATGTTCAGCGCGAAATAGAATATTCCCAAAATTCGTTAGCTGTATATTTTCTGCCTGTGTCGAAGCATCATCGCCGCTTGAGGCAGCAAAACATAAAGGTAACGGGAATTTTCGACAAACGCATCGCGTGGCAACACAATCATCGACATCATGGACATGGAGACGACAGATACTGCGTGCGTGCTTCTGCTGAATCTCTCAGCTGCAGCGTTGGGTGGAATCGACCTCCTCTCATTCACGACAACGCCGCGATTCAAGGGCATCAAGAATCTCCCTCCAGGGTATCATTTCATCTTTACCAGCTCCACGAGTTCGCTATCGATGCGACATGGCGCGTGGTTCCACGTCAAATCCACCAAGGCTGGCGAGTCTGCACCTCTGTTCATCAAGAAATGGAACGCATCCAAAGAAGCACTAGAAGCAGAAACAGCGCCTGCTGAAATCTTGCGATGGCGTGCGAATCTTGGTTCGATATGGCGGGAAGGCTTGAGCCCGTATCGCCAGTCTGCAGCTCAGGACGAGGCCGCTGAAGAGAAGAATGATTGGGATCTGCTAACTTCAGAGATATCTGAGTCTTTGCTTTCCGGCATAGCAGGGCCGACGATAGATCATTGGACCTTGACATCCGCTTCCAGTGCCAAAGTCGACGAAGAAAAGATACCCGGCCTGGCTCAAACCGCCACGGATATCTTGCAGGAGAAAGAATTGACCTTCTTTCCCATTGACTTGAAGCGCACATGGCGGCCAGGAGCGACCGGCCGAGAACGTACGGAAGCAGTTTTGGATCACACATGGGCTCTAAATGACCTTATCCAGAATCACTGCAGAGATAAGGTTGCTTTGGAAATACTAGGAGAAATGCAGTTCTGCTTCCTTATGGTCCTGTCGCTTAACAACTATTCATGTCTCGAGCAGTGGAAGAGGATCCTCAACCTCTTACTCACTTGTAAAAAATCTATCGTCCAACATGCTGATCTCTACGTCAAGCTATTGTCTACTTTGCGATTACAACTGCAGCATTGCAACGATGTGGAGGGTGGTCTTTTTGATCTCAGTGATGAGAGTGGTTCTCTCCTCAAAGCTCTACTCCACAAATTTAAACTTGGACTCGCTGAGCTACCAAAAGAATCCACCACTTCCGTTGCTGAGGAGCTCTTTGAGCTTGAGAACTATCTTCGAGGCGAGCATGGATGGAGACTCGACAGCGACTTTGTGAGAAAGGGAATGATGGAAATGGAAGATGGAGAGAAGATAGAGCTCCAAGTATCGGGCTATGAGGAGGAAGACGAGAGCGGAGAATACGCGCCAGTGGTGGTCGACCTGTCTCCAGAAGACGTGGCTGCGTTTGCTGGTGCGACGCCATTCAGAAAGATCACGATCCACGATCAAGAGCACCAAGAAGTCGAGGATAGCGACGACGAGAGTGATACAAGCGGAGGAGTTGGAAACTGCGAACTGGAGCTTGAGCAAGACGCGGAGGTCGACGACTTGGACATGCGGTATTGAGGCTTTGACATCATGAAGGACCGAGCCATTGGCTAGGCTATACAATGGTTCCATTGGAACAGCTTTCACGCCTGCTAGAATTTGGAAGACCCTACTCCAACGAAGTTTCATCGCTGATTGGGATGGATTGGAATGCGAACGCTGTGGAAGGGCCTTTCGTTCACTCCCCAGCAATTACTATCCTCTCCGAGTAATCATTCACAAGCGGATTGTGCAATTCGGCAATAGTACTGCAACAAGCTGCTGCCGGATCTCCACTCGCTCCCAACATACCCATCCAATACTCATTCCCGGGCATCGCGTTCCCGTCCCATGCGTAAGTCACCATTAGGAAATCCCTGTCCGGCTTTTCCAACGACTCTGCTGGATCTCTTTTCGAGAACTCGACCGTGATCCCCTTTAAAAGTCCAGCAGCTGTACATGCGTCGCGGTCGGAAGCAGGGACATTGTCGATCCAGCTGAAATTGATGGTGCTGATATATGGAAGTTTGAGGGTATGAAGGGAATATGTGAAAGTGGAAATGTAGAGGGAAGGTTGGTTGGGAGAATATTGCCATACGCCTAGCCCTAGACCTACGACATGGATGAAGGCTTTCTTTCCCTTCATGTCTCTTGCTCTGGCGTTTGCATCAAGGAGGAGTGTTTCAATTGTGATTCTCATCCTCTCCATGTAAAGTCTTTCATCAAAACTCTCATGAACGGCCTGTTCTGCCGGTCCGAAGAAATCGAGGAAGAGTTTGCGGAGTAGAGGGTGTCGGTTGTCAGAGGTTGATGGCGGAAGTATGAGGGACGAATCCATTCTTCCTTCTCGTTCGAAACGAGCTCCCACGAGGCCAAGTATCACACCTCTCTCCTCCCATTTTGGGAACTCTCTCTTCTTCGCGTGATTGTTGCGGCTACCGCGATTGATGAAGTAGGTCCAGCCACTTACGCCAATGAGCGAGCTGAGGAATATCTCATCATAACTCAGATACTCCTCCAATGTCAACACTTTATTCAAACGCTGTTGATCAGTGCCGTTCCTATCCCATTCTTCCACTGCGTCGGACAATCGAGTGCCATCACGTAGCATAGTGGTGTCTGAACCTGTCAAGAATGCTAGGGGTCTCTTTTCGATTAGCCTCGTGGTGAGATGTTTCCAGCTATATGCTCCTGCATCCTCGTAGATGGCTTTCTCGTGTGATGAGCCGTAGAGACGTTTGTGGCTAAGAAAATTTTCGAATAAGGCGGGTAAGCGTGGATGGAGCACTATGTGTGTTGAAAGGGCATCTGAAGCTATTTGTTCAGGTGGGAAATTGGAGATACGATTTGCGAAGGTTGGAAGATTGACGGGTGACATTCTGAGGAAGCGAAGGGGATCTGAATTGGCCATCTTTGAGAGAGGAACAGATGATGAGGGTGGTTAGTGAGGAGGTATAAAACAAATTTGTGACTCTTTTGCAGGAGTGCCAGAGGCGTTGCCTAATGTGGTCGGAAGGCTTAATTTCTTCCATATCAGGTTAGATCAAGCCTTAGAACCGACCGAGAACCATTAGATGCTTTACTGATTGAACTTCAATGGGACTCCTCGAGTGATACTTCTATCTCTGCTCTTCTCTCCCGTAAATACACTGCGAAGTGGGTTTCAAAGAGTCTAACCACACATACTCGGTGCTGAAGGTTCTTCGGAGAATCAGACCTCGGCACACGGTAAATGGCTATACATCTCCCCTCACATTACGCCAAACAAATAATCGAGCACGACTCAATCATGTAGATCCACAGCTTGCTCTACTTGGGAGCTTCAAACACTTTGACTTAGTCTCATTCCACAGGTCTCGTCATCACTGACATCTCACGACCTATCCGTACCTAAACCCTCATTCCCAGGACTCCAACATGGCTTCGCGCATCTCCCAGGTTGCGGGCCACCTCAACTACCCCAAGGGTATGCTGGCTGGCCAGGTCGCTATCATCACTGGATCCGGACAGGGTATTGGTGCTGAAGCTGCGAGACTGTTCGCAAACGAGGGCGCCAAAGTCATTGTCTCAGACGTCGACTCCGAGAAGGCATCTGGCGTCGCAAAGGCCATAAACGAGTCTGGCGGAAGTGCCATCGCCGTTGCTGGAGATCTCCTCAATGACCAGTATCTCATAGAGCTGGTCAAGAAAGCAGCTGAATTTGGCAATGGCAAAATCCACATCATCGTGAATAACGCCGGGTTTACGTGGGACGGTGTAATCCACAAGGTATGCTTCATATCATGGTCCCTTTGAGAGTTCACCACTTACATTCGATCAGACAACTGACAAGCAATGGGACACTATCCTCGCCCTGCACTGCGGAGCTCCCTTCAAGTTGGTTAGAGCTGCCGCCCCCTACTTCCGAGTCAAAGACGGCGAATCACGAAACATCATCAACATCTCCTCCACCTCCGGCATCAATGGCAACGCAGGCCAAGCCAACTACGCAGTCGCCAAAGCGGGTGTTACAGGCCTCACAAAGACAATCGCGAAGGAATGGGGTCCAGCTTTTGGGGTTCGCGCAAACACTATTGCTTTCGGCTACATCTTGACACGGTTGACGCAGGCGAAGGAAGAGGGCGCTGTTCAGATTCTGCCTGATGGAACGAAGGTTGCTTTGGGCATTCCAGGTAGACAGGCGCCGGGAGCTGGGCCAACGAATTACCCTGATATTCCACTCAATCGTCCGGGTACTGCCACTGAGGCTGCGAGCTCGATTTTGGCTGTTGCCAGTCCGCTGTTTGGCTATGTCAGTGGACAGACTATTATGGTCACTGGTGGACGGAATATGTAGAGTGCGTGTTTGGGACCAATTTGCTATCAATGTTCTGGCCTATAATAACAGAGATTTCGCATCAGGTCGCGTCCTGTGTATGGTTGAAAGGCGCCATTGAAGCACCTCGAAGTAAAGGCCGCTATATGCTCTCCAGTCAAACACCTGCTTGTTGGGTATTGACGTTGCCCAGACGCCAGATGCTGTGCTCGTGTATTGCGGTACGGAGTACAGAGGTAGGCGTTGGTGGCTGAGCGCCTAAAATCTCACTCGCACGGCCAATCTTACTTGGCAATACTTGCTTGGAAGCAGGTCACGAACTCCAATATCAGATAGGATCGTCACCGCATTGTCCTTACGTGACACGGCCCATCTGTTCTCCCACTTCTACTCCAAAGGCGTGACGTGCTCCTCTCGCTCAACTTTGTCGCTAACAATGACATCTGGGAAGATTGTCGTTGCTGGCGTTGCTCTTTTCTTCGGCCATACAGCTTATGGACTGATCGTTAACTATCGAAAAGCTCGGAAGATAGGTCTCCCAATTCTGGTATCCCCCGTGGCAGCTTTCAATCCAATATGGTGGGTTTTGGGCATATTTTTGTTTCCGGTAATGAAACGGATGCCTCACCCATTTTCAAGTTGGGCTCAGTTTGGGGTAAGGAAATTGTCTACATCGTAACTCGGAAAAAGAATGCATTAATCAAGGCTATAGAATCTGTTTTGGCATTTCGAAGACAAGCATAGAACGGCAGACAGATTTGGTCCTGCCTGGATACTCGTCACTCCAAGCGACATCACGATCAATTTGAGCGACGCCAAAGCGGGCGATGAATACCTGTCCAGAACGAAGCATTTCCTCAAACCGCCTATCATTTACGAGAGTATTAACTTCTATGGACCAAACGTAGACACTGTCAATGGAGAAACCTGGAACCGTCATCGCAGATTAACAACGCCTCCATTCAACGAGAAGAACAGTGCACTCGTCTGGAGTGAAACCCTGGGTCAAGCGAAAGACATGGTCGCGAAATGGGAGGATAGAGGTGAACAGGATGGAGCGGAGATGTCTGCTGACACGATGAAGCTTGCTCTCCACGTCTTGTCTGGTGCTGGGTTTGGACAGTCTTGCAAATTCGACGGCGGGATGAGCTCAATAGCTGAAGGCCACTCCATGTCGTATGCCGGGTCTCTTGCTGCAATATTGAGGCATATGCTTGTTCCTCTCCTTGCCACCAAGATCAACGCTCCAAGCTTCCTACTGCCGAAGTTCATCAAAGATATGAAAATTGCTATGGCTGAATTCAAACAGTATATGGTGGAGATGGTGGAGGGAGAGCGGGAACTGATGAAGGCAGGTCGACCTGATCAGAAAGGGAATCTGATGAGTGTTTTGGTGAGAGCGAACGAGAGTTCCGCTTCAGAAGGAAGAGAGAGATATTCACTCACGGACGAGGAGATCTATGGCAACTTATTCATCTGGAATCTGGCTGGGCACGACACTACAGCGAAGGTGCTTGCGTATGCAATGACCCTGCTTTCTGTCAACCCGCCGGTTCAGGAATGGCTGAGCGAGGAAATCAGCCAGGTTTTCGGAAACAGACCAAGTAACGAATGGAACTACGAAGATTTTCCCAAACTGAAGAGATGCCTCGCGTTAATGGTCAGTCTTGCGACGTTTGTAATTCGTCATATCGCTTATACGTCTCTATAGTACGAGACGCTTCGAGTCTACAGTCCGGTATCCGGCATGATCAAGTACACCGCAGACTCGACACAGTCCCTCACCATTCAAGGGCGTAATTACGAATTCCCTCCGCAATGCAATGTGAGCCTCAACCTCGTCTCTTTACAAACCGACCCGAAAAGCTGGGGACCCGATGTCCTTACCTGGAAACCATCTCGTTTCATCGAACCGGTTCGCGGTGAAGAAACTCTTCTATCTCCTTCGGACGGCAGTTTCGTCCCGTGGGTAAGTGGACCCAGGGTCTGCCCAGGAAAGAAGTTTGCGCAGGTAGAGTTCGTTGCCGTCATGGCGACGACCTTCAAGAATCATCGAGTCAGAGTTGATAGATTGAGTGGTGAATCAGCCGAGCAGGCTAAACAGAGAGTCCTGGCTGTTGCCGAGGACTCGGAGGTTGGAGTAAGTCCAGTCCTGAGAATGAGGCATCCTGAGAAGATTCGTTTGCGTTGGGAAAGAAAGTCCTAGACTGAACTTAATGCCGATGCGAAATGCACAGATGTTGCTGATTACTGCCGATCCAAGATACGTCTGTTACCTGGGGAGAACCACCTCGCGGCAACTGCTTTCATTGAAGAATCAGCAGCAAATTTGAACATGGTGAAGAGGAATATCAAATACTGAGGAGGTAGTTGACGGTTCTTCCTCGGAGATCAAAAGTGCCCCGCTGCGGTGATCTTTACGTCAGGCTGGGAGCCCCAGCTACCTATTACGGAGATAAGCCACCACAAAGTTACATCCCAATATTCACTGCACCATTCGCATTTCTTCAGTTCTTTATACATGTCATTTAGCCATGGCATCTTCAGGACTTCTAGCTGAGCCAAAAGCGGCGCCCAACCTGAACATGCCAGCCTCGACTTCAACCGTCAATGTCTCAATCATCAATACGTAAGCAACCAGTTCGCATCGACCAAAATACGACCCATCATATGACTGATGGAACAAAGTACCTCATCACTCACGCTCCCCATGTCCCTTATGGTTCAACCAGAGATCGCGAACTTCAAAACGGTCACATGTCCCTCGTACGCCTTTCTAATCCATCACCCCTCAAAAAACCGCAAATTGGTTTTCGACCTTGGCGTGCGCAAAAACTGGGAAGAATCTGCTAAGCCGATTGCCGACCGCATTAAGAAAGGAGGGTGGACGGTCACGGTAGAAAAAGATGTTGCGCAGACACTTGAGGAAAACGGTGTTCCTACCACGGAGATTGAGGCGGTGATCTGGAGTCATTATCATTGGGATCATACGGGTGATCCGTCAAGGTTTCCAGGCAGTACGAGCTTGATCGTTGGACCCGGTTTCAAGGGACGGTTCCCATCTGGGTACCCTACGAAAGCCGACGCGCCGGTGCGGGAGGATGCATGGGAAGGGCGAGAACTACGGGAGATATCCTTCCAAGACTCGAACGTAAAGATTGGCCGTTTTAACGCATTGGATTATTTTGGAGACGGATCTTTTTACCTCCTCGATACGCCGGGACATCTCCTTGGCCATTTATGTGGTCTCGCTCGAACGACGGAGGATACGTTCGTCTTCATGGGCGGCGATGCTGCCCACCATGCTGGCGAAATCAGACCGACGGAGTGGGATCCTCTTCCATCTCACATCAAGCTTACGCCGAATCCAAGAAGTTTTCCGCCTGTGTGTCCAGGCGAACTACTTCAGCGGTATGTCCATCCTGAGAAGAGCGTAACGAAACCATTTTACAGCGCTGCGCTGGGGTTCAACGAAGACCATGACGTGGCTGAATGGACGATTGAGGGTGTGGAGGAGTTTGATGCTGACGAAAACGTTCTTGTGGTTATTGCGCATGATGCCAGTTTGAAGGATGTTGTGAATTTTTTCCCGAAGCCTGCGAATGAATGGAGGGCTAAGGATTGGGGTAAGAATGGACGATGGCGATTTTTGGGAGATTTCTCGGAGGGCTTGGATATGGCGAGGAAGGATGGAAAGTTGTGAGTGATGTGGCGGTTTTCGTGAATCGAGATGCCATTGTGGATAGTATAGTAGTCTGTACGATTCAGTGCCACTAAGAGACGATCTGACTCTGTCATCGCCGCTAGAGACGAGATCGGTAGTGATGAATTCCTGGCATTCTTTGTTCTCAAAATGTCATCTTCGATCCCATGGGAAGTTTAGTTCATAATTGCACTCATGCCCGTCAGTTCGAGAACCAACTAGACCAAGACATCGTCTGGCCAGCCTCACCTTCGAAAACCGAGCGTAAGTGCTTGCTTCCATACTCCCATTGCTCTGCTCCCCCGTCTCGCCTCGCATGATTTTGGTCATCAGTGAAGATCCCTGATCTTGTTCATCCTGTATTGACATGAACAGGCATCGTAGTCGGACCCATGTCACGGAAAGATTCATATTTGTGTTGAGAAACAAATGAGGACCAGCCTATGTAAGCTATGCTCATACCTCAGCCCACCCAGCTCAGACTGCTCACCACCGGGTGTCAAAGGCCATCACCAGACACCGCAAACGACCGATTTGAAGCCAAAACTCGTGTGGAGGTTGTACGTAGCCATGCACCATCGAGACTGTGTAGTGATGTTTTCTCTACCTTCGGCTTATTGGGTTCGAGTGTGGGTGGAAGGTGAACTGTTTGAACATATTGTAGTCAGGAAAACCCTCATTAGATCGTAGATGTTGTGGTTCAAGAACGCGAATGGTTAATTTTTGCCCAATGCTTTTGTGCAAAGACGCTTGCCGGATGATCACAACTCTGTACACATGGTCCTCTATCACCCAAGAATTTATCGTTAGATTTCACATCTCCATTCGTGAGCCTCGTTATACTTGTGTTCTATGTCAGCCAGAAACACAATAGGAAGAAACTTCGCTGCTGATGCAAGACGCGCCTGAGCTCGTATATGTCGCGAAGATCAAATCTCCCAAATCATGGATAATCAAGGAAGGCGTATATCTTTGCCAATCACGTTCATCTTTCGGGTTTGACAGATCCAGTGGTCGTAGAGTAATCTTAAACCACCTGCACAAAGCACGATCAACCCGATTTGAGCTGTTGTAAAAAGATAAGTCAAGGGTCGAAAATGCTCTAGTTGTGTAGCCCGACCATTGCAATACTATTTCTCCAACGCCAGGCTATGAGATTATCGGAATAATTCGTAGGAATATGAAAGAGGTATCAAACGGTCCCAGCTCTTCTCAAAAATCCGCTGCGAAAGGAACGCCACTCAGCTCGATGTACACGCTAGAATATTGGCGAGCTCTTATCATTAGAATGTGTCCGTGTACTCGTCGATGGCCAGTCCTGCGTCTCATATAAAGCAGGCGAAGGTCTGCTCTCGTGATTTTCACCTGTATAGGTGAACCGCTTGTGCACTGCCGGCACCAGAGTCTCGTGGGCGTCAGGGTCATAGGTTGCATTGCTGGTTGGGTCGACGTATGGCATGACAACACTGATTGCTGTCTGTAGGATACCGAAGATGGTGAGGACGAAAAGGAATTGGAAGAGCGCAACAAAACATATCCACGCGGTCCCACTGAAGTCTTTGTCCGATACAACCCAGCCGAAAGTTTCTATCACGACGGCCAGGTTCACCAGAAGTAGCAACGAGGTGGTGAAGATGGTCCAGATCTTGATTTGCTATGTCATGGTTAGCTGCGTGAAGCGCGATTTGAATGCAGTCTCATTACCAAGGTGATTGCAAAATCTCTTGCTGCTTTCACCAACGAGAAAAATAGGAGCAGAAATCCGACAATGGCGGCCGTGAAGTAGACTGTATAGTATGTGGCGCCAAATTTGTGGACTGCTTCGTCGAACGGTTTACGAGTGGAACCACTTCCAAGACTACTCATGTTGCTGATGACAAGAAACGGAACCATCAACAGAGCAACGGCACCAAGGAAAGTACCATTGATGACGGTCACAATCTTGGTGTTCTGTCCAGCGCGATGTAGGATATGGAGAGTCAGTGGTATCAATATGATGCCCAGGGCAAGGAGGTTACTGAGTTCGGATAGAACGGAGAGCGCCACATTGACAGAGGTATACTCGACAAGACCGAATATGAAACAGTTGAAAAGCACTGTGTCAAGTATGTCCAAAGAGACGTATCTGTATCAGTCAGTTGCATGGCCGCCATCCAGGAGTAGAGAAATCCGAACAGTGCGTCCATGAACAGAAGTAGACCCAACGTGTGCCATGTAAGCAGCCGATTGAGGTTCGGATTTTTTCTTCTCGCTGCGGACCACAACCATGGAATGACCAACAACAGGGCGAGAGCGGTCCCGTCAATGGCAAGCCGGGCCACAACGGGTGTTGTTGCAATCGTGTCTGAGAACGAGCACCTGTCCTGGACCTCCCTGGTGTCGATTCCCCCACTTCCTCCACGTTGCGGTGCCATGAGATATCAAAAAGACAAGACGAGAGTCCAAAGACGTCGGGCTCTGGGGGACAAGAAGAACGGGACCTCAGGGCAGTCATTATTGTGGTCGACCCCTCAGTTGTGCGTGAAGGCATTGGAGATTACCAGTGACCCAAAAGGGGGAGGGGCGCAATCCACACGGAGACGGGCCACAGGCAAATGCGGCTCCTCATCACTCATGAAACAGTCGCGTCCAATGCCATTGGCAGCCGTGCCAACATCGAGGGCCGCAGAGGATTGAGATCACCAGAGCTCGTCATGCAAATGTTTCATGGACGACCAATTGGGCAGGATAAGAGGTTGAGTTGAGATATGGTCCATGCTGGGACGGCACTCCAAGGTGGAAGGAATCCATCCATCAAGAGGAACACCCGCGCTCTCTGTTCGAGTGCCGTGCTGGAGCTTTCCATCGGCGTCGGCTATACTGGCGCCCAGAACCAAGAAACAAACAACAACAATCCATCGCCAACGAGAAAAGGTTGGGCTAGAGCTGTCTCGACAGATGTTGGACGACAGGCCGTGGTGGAATGTCCTTGGGCGGGATGAGAGGGAACAAAGGCCTTCACTGCGCTCGGAGTGTGTGAGGGAGCCAGGGTGGCAGACGAGGTTTGGCTTGGTCACATCGGAGTCGGACGCGCAGTTGAGGAGTGTGTATCGGATTTGCTAACCTTTACAGACAGATGTCCGGCACGAAGGTGCCTCGTGTCTTTGGACCACCAAGCTTGTGGGTGGAGCTTTTGATCAAAAGAGAAAAGACGTACGAATGTAGGCCTGGGTAGTCATGGGAGGGAGATGCTTCCCGTCATGCTCATGGATTGTTCCAATCCCAGGCGACGCCCTTACGAAACTCCACCTCCACAAGAGTCCTCTACAGAAATCCACGAAGCGTGAGATGCACATGACTGCTTTCATTTCACTTGACCGCTGCTAGCAAGTTTCACGGCACAAAGCTGCCATCTGTTCAATAACGTCGGCCCTTCCCGCGGTATTGATCTTCGCAGGCTGCAGCGGGAGCTGACGATGCCGCTGAGCGCCTTTCCATGCGGCGAAGAGTTTTCACGATAACCTTGCATACGTGTCACAGTAGATCGGTAACCATGCCTTAGTGCCAGCAGAGCCTCGATTGTATTCGCAATGCTTCGGCAATAAGCCATAGACGTGAAAGAGATTGCATGATACCCACCCACAACATACACGGGTCCCATCTTCAATATTGTGTCTGGGATGGAGCGAATGCGCTGTTCAACGTTCAGTCACGGCCTCAGGGTCAGGGCCAGGACGAAGGAATCTATCTCGTCATCAAACATCACCATAGATGCTTAAGAATACGTCTTGGGCAGGAATCAAATGCGGTGGACCATATTTGATGATCCTGTGTTGAAAATCGTGACTCTCCCTAGTCGCTATCCACTTGGACCCCAGTGGCACCTGGATCATAGTACCATACCTATAGCAGGAGTCTGTAGTCAAACACGTAAACCGTCAACCCACGCCTGCAAAGGTGAAGAGGTTCGCTGTCGTATAAATCGATTCGTTAGCAATGACTAGCATTTCATCGGATCCATGGTAGCTGAAGTCATGTCAATCTTGAGCTATTATTAGGGTGAGTGTGTTATAGTAGATTTCCGAGAGCCGGGGCAAGTTTTCAGGGAGGGTCACTGGAGCAGTAAAGATGGACATCGGCTCCCACGAATTCTCAAGGGTATGGTACTCTACGTAGTACATAGTACCATGTATGCTTTAGGGTGCCAGGTTTGGCATGTAGATCACCAAAAATCTACGCGGGCAAAAATAATCCCTGGTCATGCTCATCTCGCCGATTCGTATCGATAGTGAGTCAACATCTGTACTCACCCAGGATGCGGAGGAACATTTACCAGTCCGCAACTGATGGAAGACTCAGATGATCACGATACCTACGGTCGTCATGTTGCTGATGCGATCACGACGGCGATCACTTCCTACCTCATTCGAATGACTTGCGTGGGGTCTGGACGTGATTTTGAGTGAGGCTGAGACCTGGGAACTTCATCATTGGTGGCGATTATCGTGACCTGTCCTGGTCAGGATCACCCTGATCGCCCACCAGGCATCGATAATTCTCTGTTCGGCAAGGCTGATGGTATCCCTTTGGTAGCTAAGATCAGACTGACGGAGTCCGAGCCGGTTTTGGCTTCTATTCATGGTCATCGACGCGGGCGAGATCACACCAGCATTGCGTCCTCATTGCCTCAACCATCGGGACCTCATGAGACCCAGTGGAATGGGAGAACAACAACACTCGTCGCCAATGGCTGTGTGGTTCCATGATTCACCGCGCGTGAGAAGGTTGCACAAAGCGGAACGATCTTAGCCTCTTTGGAATGCGTGTTCCCTTTGTAGGCAGACATCATTTACTATGGTAGCGAAGACGTGCTAGCAGTCGTTGGTATTCTTGACTTTGGCTATACGCTGGTCTGGATAGGTTCGCAACATGACGATGACGTTCAGTCTATTGCGGCTTAAGTTACTTGTGAATGTTATCTCAATTTCGCAGATTTTGGAATGTCCAAAATGTTTAGTACGGATGATTGCGCGTTGTTCTCATCTCGTTGATTGCACCGCAAGTTGTTCGTCTTTGACTATACTCAGCCTCGGACCTTGGTCACTATGCCATCTCATGTTGCACTGCCACCTATTTCCGAAGATTGGTGCTATTCTCAGTAGCGTGTAGTTCCCAGAAGTAAGATGGAAGAAGGTGGCTTTCCAAATTGTTCCCCTTACTTTCAATATTTCGCACGGCCTCAGACACATCTCGGTTAGGCATCATGGCTTGAATGCAGTATTCTCGGATAAAAGCTTGCCAGGTAAGCTGCAGCGTCGCATGACGGTTGCATCTCTCTGCTAGGCCATAATCGATGTTAGATGTTATTTTGCTTCGCAGGTCGACATTCTTTCAGCGCGACTGGCATTGGTGGAGAGGCATGTGGACGAGCGGCATCAAAGGCAAAAGGGACACGAGTGACAAAGGGCGGTAGAATCGACGTTGCTATTTTTGCGAAAGATTCTGATCACAGCATCCCGTTGTCCTTTGTGGCTCATCGCCACCTGCTAGCACAAGTGGTGAGCCTGAGCATACGAATAGGTTATTCTCGTGACGGAGGCCGACAAGGACTAACGCCTAAGACGATGGCTGAGAACTGCGAGCTGCCCTGGTCGGGACAACAAGGCCCGTCGTGCATTCCCCATGTTTCAAGGCGCTGAGATGAGGTGTACGGAAAGCGGGATGCCATTCTCACAGGCTAATATTGTGGTAGAAGGATGGCTTACTGCTCAAATTGGCATCATGATCATGGCATGGATCCAGAGGTTGATTTTCGTAATGCATGGTAGCCGAAGGGGTGTTGTTTGTCCACATGGTTTCTCTGGGAGAAGAAAAGAAGGCTGAGGCGGTGTGACGGACAGGAGCACAACGAAAAAGCGAAGATGCAAGCAGCACCCAATCAGAATTGGAAGCCGGTGGCGATTTCGATAATCCCAAATGTTTGATATGTCGGATGGATCGCGGAGTCTTGCCAGCCTGACTCTCGGACGGTGCTTACGCTGGGGAGCCAGAAAGTCTTGCCGTGGGATCGCCAAGTGCAAGATGGATTCGGTCCAGAACTTACAGGTCTTGTAGTGACAAGCAGGTTTTAGGAATGCAAGAGGTCCAACGAAGCAAGACCCTCCCGTAGACCCCCTGGGTTTTGCCGATGGTGGTCACAGCATTCGATCATTGATTGGCTATTGTGATGGAGACGTCGCTGTCGCGGTCGTGATTTGTTTGGAGGCGGAGGGGCAATGAGGGGCACAATCGATAAGCCGCGAGGTCCCGTAGCTTGAAGATTGTCGTGTGTGCTTGGTAGTTGTCCAATGGTGAATCCACTCTTAGTCTGGCGGTGAGAGTGCCGCCATCATGATGGCGGGTTCATGATCCAGCTCATTTCGCACCTCTACTACAGATGCGGCAGCGGATTGGCACATGAACTGCAAGGCTTGGAACGGAGCTTCAGTAGCACTAGACCTGGACTGCACCTTCAGCGATGGTTTCTTATGTTCCATAGGGTTCCGAAGGCGTGCGGCGTGCATCCAGCTACCACTCTCTGTGAAGCCGTTGAACCTTGATTCTCCTCGTGACCCCTCCATCGACAATCACTGCACCTCATACCCAAGAGTGGCGCCCAGACAGCGTCGAGACGTCGGGCTGGAGGAGCACAGTTCTGCAGAGGTCAATGGATGATGGCTGCTCCAGGACAGCGTACGGCAATCGTCGTGCATGCCGACGCCAAAGTGCAGCAATGGGACATTTCAGTCAACCAAAGAGCATCGTCGGATCGAGATGAACAGCCGCGAGCTTCGAAGCATGCACGAGAAGGGCTTTGCTCACCATCGACTAATCGCACTTCCGAGAAGATGCGATGCCAGAAGATCTTCAAGCTACTGCTAGGAGGTAGGAGGCACTGTCTGTGGACTATTGTCGTTGCCAGCCGCTCTTGATGTCGTTTAGCAGTACAATCTCCGAGGCAAGGCCAGGGCATCGCAATGGCACAGGGTCAGTAGCAGAGCCTGCCAGGACACGAAGACAATGGATTCAAAATGTGAAGACCTCATGATCACAGCCACGAGGAAAGGGAGCAGTATGAGTAAGGAGAAGCAGTCGAACGGTGGCTTGATCTGGCGCTGACAGAATCTCTCGATGCTCCGCCGCTCTAGACTCCAAACTCCAGAGCGAGTGCGACGGCCTCGTCGGCCTAACATGCCTCCGGGATCTCGACATGTGTACCAGGAGTTCGCAGGAAATTACAAAGGAACAGCTAGGTCAGGAACGGTCAAGCCTCCGACGGTTAAGTTGATCCCCTCAAGGGCGATCCAATAAATCAAGCGTATCGACAAGAGATGCACGCGCTAGGCCGTATCTGGAAGGTTAAGCACCGACAGCCCGTTCAGAGAATCCATCCATGATTCCATCATTACTTTCCAGAACACAGCCTGTGCCGGCCATGGCCAATCAGTGGGGGCGAAAGATTTTTGCACCTCAGGCTCAGACATCCATGGCGACAAAAGAAGCGCTCGAGCACATGGCCCAAGAATCTCCGGTGGCAGAAGCATGATGATTGATGACCGAGAAACGGCCTTCTGTTTGAACTGACGCCTGTACCCAACGCATGCATGGAAGCAACCAATGCCACCTAAACATTTCCCATAGTGCCACGATAATCGGCGGCACTGTCCGTACACAAAGCGCCAATGCTCACGTTAAGGACGCAACATCTGCATGGCACGTTTTGGTATGGATGATGGCTCCGAGGCTGGCGCTGGCACTCTAACTGGCTTCGACATGATCTTCTGGCCGCTCAGGCTCTGGCGCGCAAGAGTCACCACTTTCTCCCAGCAGGGGTGGCAGCGGATCCGTCCAAAAGAGGGACGGGATGTTGCGTGGCCTCTCACATCTCGCATCCTCGTCAGCAGCTCTAACGGCGGCGACTGGGATTCGTGGCGCAATTGGACGAACCTCTCTTCGAATCGCTACTCCGTACTCCGTAGACGAGGCAATTTGTGGGTGGCAGCCTCTCATACCGAACCCTCCTGCTTCTGCCTGCCCTGTCCGTCAGCCTGCTGCTGCTGCTGCTGCTGCTGCTGCTCGCAACGCTCAGATCCGGTCAGTAGGAGCAGGGCGATTGCAGAGCAGCGAATCACAGTGCGTTGGTGGCTTCCGAGTCCGTCCTGTGGCCGGCCTGCTGAGGAACTAACTTTCGCCTGCGTTATGCCGCGTGCATTACGGAGTATAGGCGAGAGGCACTATTGCTGCCATGTCCTGCCACGGCCGAGACTGTACGCTAAGGTAGTACGTTTGGTGGCTACAGACGAGCATAGAGTTCGGGGTCACAGACTCACAGTGCACAGCGCAGCAAGAATAAGCTCTCTCGATAAACAAGTGCAGCGCACCAGATCGGCCACCAGCTGAATTTGGACGGCCAAGCAAGAGCAGGGAAGGCTGGACGGCCTGTTTGATGCTCTGGCCCAGCGTGCTTCGGATTCGCTGAGCAGGCTTATGGGCAGACACGCCCGATGGCTGAAGACACAATTTTGCCTTGATGCGCTTGACCGCACGGGGGCAAGCGCTGGGCCAGCAAAGCGAAACGAGACGGCGGATGCAGGCAGCTGGGCGCATCAGACAGATGCCATGATGCCGGCATGCCCTGTCCCTCTGTCACACACGTACCAGCACCACCCTCCCCCTCCCAGCACGCGGGGCGCTCGTAGTCGGAGATGTGCGCCACCGAGCTGTGACTGGCCGTGCGACCCACAGCCTAAGCCTCGTTAGCATGAATCACGGCCCTGTCCTGGTCGCAGGCGAAAATTGCTGTAGGCAGAGGACCCACGCTGCCATGGCAGGAATGCGCCCGCCCCGTCCAGAGTCACAGCATCTGCCCGCTGTTTGGCCCAAACCCTTCTCCCGCCCCAGAAAAGCCCTCCCTTAGCGTCATAGTGTCTTGCTAGCCTCATCCTGCCCATCCCTGGTCCATGCTCTCATCCGCCCTGTCACCGGTTGCATGCTTTATCGTGGGCCCGTCCATAACCGGCTAGCCTCATTCGCCCTCAGATCGCATACATGATATCAGCCTTCCCTTACCACACCACGCCCTTTGTATACGACTGCATACCACGGCACAGCTTCCACACAAGCCGTGAATCGGCATCCACTCCCTTGAGCTTCTACTTCTTCGCTCAATCACCACCACCGCATCTTCTCCTCCTCCGACCTCCTGTCAGAGTCTCTGTTCTTCAACCACCCGTCCATTGCGAATATACCAGCAAAGCCTTTGCTTACTATCCCGCCAAGAAGATTTGACCTTTGGACCCTTGCCTTGTTGGTCGTCTTCGGGTTTTCTTTCATGTCTTGTTGATTGGTTGGCCAAAGGACCTTTCCTCTCCTACTGCCATTTCTGCTCCCTCCAGGATGTACCCAACTCCGCCGGCATCACCAGTTCTTGATGGCTACTGTACTCCGGAAGATCGTCTAGGACATATTCTGGCTGACCGCCTCCAATTGACCAGTGTGTTGGGCGTGGGCGCATATGGCGTCGTCTACACCGCTCTTGACCTACAGACAAACGTTCAGTATGCCGTCAAGGCACTGAACAAGTTGGGTCTCGAACCACGGCAGCAAAGATTCCAGCAACGGGAGATCCAGCTCCATTATCAAGCTAGCTACCATCCCAATGTTGTTTCTTTGGTCAAAATCATGGATACTCCGGATACCACTTACGTGGTCATTGAATACTGTCCAGAAGGTGATTTGTTCTCCAACATCACTGAGAAGGGCAAGTATGTTGCCAATGATTATTTGGCCAAGTCAACTTTTCTTCAAATTCTGGATGCCGTTGAGTACTGTCATTCCATTGGAATCTACCACAGGGATTTAAAGCCGGAGAACATCCTCGTCACCGACGATGGAATGACAGTTAAGCTTGCGGATTTTGGACTTGCAACCACAGACCAGATCACCTCGGATTACGGATGCGGTTCCACTTTTTACATGTCCCCAGGTATGTTATCTCAAACCCAAGCTCGCGATGAGCTAATGCTAATTGACATAGAATGCCAGCAAGCTGCCCCTAAACCCTTTTCAAGCTACGCATCAGCTCCCAATGATGTTTGGTCGCTGGGCGTCATTCTTGTCAATCTCACTTGTGGTCGGAATCCATGGAAAAGAGCCTGCTACGAAGATTCCACCTTTAGGGCTTACATGAAGGATCGCGATTTTCTTAAATCAATTCTTCCGCTGACCTCGGAATTGAATGCCATTCTCAGCCGCATTTTCGAAGTGGACCCAAGTAAAAGGGTGACCATACCGGAGCTCAGGGAAATGATCCTTTCTTGCGGAAGACTTACCACTTTGTCACCTGCTCCTCAGGTGTACAGTCCTCCTTACAGCCCCGTGGACAGCTGCAGAAATGTGCAATATTGCTATCCACAAGAATCAATCCAGAGGATATCGCAACTTCCGAGCCCTGTCATATCTCCGGTCTCCGACTCATTCGCGTTCCATCTTTCCCCACGTTTGTCACAATTTTCCAACGGAAGTTCGGGCTCGGACTCAGACAACGCTTCTGTTTTCTCAGATGCGTCATCGGTTTCATCCTCATCCTCCACATCGTCATACCAACACATTCCAACATACGTCCCAAAACCTGCCCCTGCGGCACAACATCAATACGTCTCGTCTACCGGATCCTGGTACACACTACCTTCGCAGATCCACCGGCTGGCAAACTGCTTTCAACAACAATTTCATCATGCGCCGACGTCACAGTTACACGTCTGTTAGATCACTTCCAGCAATGGATTCTTCACCATTCTCGATTGTATTCATAAATTTCACTTCACCTCCGATTCACGACAGCACGAAGATTATGGCGGGAAGAGGTTCTTCATTATCATGTCCTATTCTTTCCCATGTTTATTCATAGACCAGGCAAATCAAGGCTCGGAGTCTACGGAAAAGGGCAGTTACAGTCTCCACAAACGGCTTGGTCTGTACCAAAGAAGTTGATTGTAATATCCTTTTGCCGTTTGGGATTGCAAGGCGTGCGGGTCTGATTCTGCCGAGTTAAAGGTTCTTCCGATCTTCTTTGCATCTGATTTCCAGGGCAGGCCATGTCCTGGACACCGAAGGGGAAAGAAGATTGTTGCATTTTTTGGCGTTTGGAACCAAACCTGTGGAAAACAGAGAACTCTGGACAAGGTGGAGGCGTTATTGCTTTCATATTTCGCCCTCACTTCTAAGATACCAGAGCGTCTGAGCTCACATACATTATCCAATTGGCGATAACCATCATACATTGTATATTAGCGTAGAGATTCATTCGGCACCCCTGATCGCTATGGGAGCGAACTGAAAGGGCATTCATCGGTGTGCACTAACAATGGCATCACATTCATTTGATCATCTTTTCTCGTGAACCTTTATTCTTTCTCAAATACCATTGCGCCCTCGTGATTGATTTTCAATCTACGATAGTCCTTCGAGAAGCAGCCCTTACTTCCATCCCCTCCAGTTCGTCCGGCTCGGAAAAAATGACGCCAGGATCTGCCTCAATGGGGCAGCCAATCAGGACATGCTCACCCTGCCCTATCACAACCTTTTCTGAGTTTTGGGCTGCGCCCACTTCACCAGGATACACAAAATTGGTGTTGTGGAGCGCACCCTCGTTTCTTGCATGTCATGTCCCTCAAACTCTCCGCAGCCAGCTAGGCGCCGCCGGTATGTGCTCACGGTCTAGTTGCTGACCAGTTCGAGCTAGCCACCAGATATCTGCAATGTCTGAGGAAGGATCCCACACCACACCACACCACTCGACGCGAAGGCCATGACTCCAACGACAATTCATCTGATCACCGGTGGCCATTGATTGATCATCTGACAGAGCTGCCTGCAGGGCACTGCGATAGAAGAGATCACTGGGATGTGCCCCAGCGAACTCGTTGCGCAATCTCACCACTGTCTCACTCCAGCGAATCGCCTCCGGGCAATTCTGCCGCTATCGATCTATATTCCTCCATTCGCGGATGCTTCCATGCTCCGCGCAGATGATTGGAGGTCGTGTTGGTGAGGCTGGCACTTTAACAGATACGTGCAGTTTGCAAGGCAACACCACAACCCGTTATCGTGGTACTTCAGTCCTGGACGAATCAATCCTGCATCTGAAATCCCACGGTCGCATAGGATCGGCTTCCGTGAGACAATGCAGGAAGGGATTGAAACATCGTGAGACCAAGTCTCGTGATCTTGTACGGTGTTTGCACTTTGAGGTGGCGAGGTGGCGGAAGCGCAGAAGTCTTGCTGTCCCGATTTTCCATGCGCAAGAGAATGCAGTAATCAGGACAGAGAATCTCCTTGATCGACCATCCAGTCGTGTCCAGGCATCGACGAGGCATGACAATAAGCATCACACAACTGGTTCCACTTTGGCTCAAAGCAGCCGAGTGCATTTCCAGCTGTACAGAGGCAAGATCTCCAAGTCTTCCACCGCGGGAGAGGCTGGTTCAATGGTCGCCACATGTGTAACGCAAGAGCTTGTAGGCATCACTCGGAATCGAAGGCTAATCAATTGGGGCTGGACAATGGCTCGTACAGGATCCGTCCGCCTATTGCAGGATCATGCTGTGTGATAGACGACCACGGAGCCGAAGACTCTTGGCGTGTCGTGGTCAGCTGCCAGGAAGCCACCCGAAACGACTTTTCACATATTCTGTTCTAATTCTCTGCCTGTATTATTGGCCGCGTTCGCTAATGCATGGCCTCGCTCCTCTTTCTCGAATCCACTTTTTTTACCACCACCGAATCCTTTGTTGCTAGATTCCTCATCCAAAAATAACGCTGATTGTGACAGCTCCCGCCGCTCAAGGCAACATGGTCACCTCACCGTACGACATCTGGTTGGCCGAGCAAGATTATGTGACAGCAATAATGCGTGCTCTTCCTGAGGCTCTATTGCATTATGAATCATCGACACCTGTCATCTTTGAGAAGAACGTCTCACCAAATCAACCAAGTTTGTTGCTTTCAAATTTCACCAAATTCTCACGCAGGGTTAGCAATAGCAGTAATTCGAACAGCAAAGTACAACGTAACCATCCTCGTGCGCCACACATACTACGTCGTTGCCCGCTGTCAGATCCTGTTACTATGTAGCACACAAAGTCAACTTCGCCATACGTTAAAGGTCTCCTTCATCAGAGCTTGGAATACATATTCCAGGCACTTCTGCTCCTTCACAAGCACGCCTCGCGCAGCATGCTTCTACGACTTATGTAGTGTATGTTTGCGAGCATGTAATAAGCATATGCTGTACCTCTAGCACAAGGAATGTTGTACTCCATGTTACACAGGTAGAGCACCGGAGATTAACTGCTGGAGGTGTGTCAAAGTGTACTTGTCGGATCCACTTACGGGGCTGAAGCATGATGCTTTTGTCTGCTGTCGTCGACACAGAAACAGCTAGGCTGAGAAAGGAGCTACCTTGGAGCACAAGTCTAGTATTAACGTGCAGCTACTATACCAAGAGCTTGAACAACAAAATATCAGAAGGCAGCACATCGGTTGCGGACGCAGACTAGGATATCCCAAATTGGACTTCCTTACTTTCATTTTCTCCGGGCAAAAGCGCTTAGTGACAGCACACCCTATGGAGTCACCTTTGATCACGTCTACAGCACTTAATCTCAGCTGACGAGCAAGGCGGCGAACGAACGGAGGCCACGATTAATGACGAGAGTGGCGAATAAAGCGAGGACCACATTTCGGCCACTGGTCTTATATATAGTGAGTACCACGTGAGCTACCATAACTCTCATCTTTCTCGACACACCTACCACCCACTTTACGCCCTTGAGGAAATGACTGCAAGCATCCTAAACTTCAATAGAGCCTTGTCGCATATCACCCACGGACTGTTCTGCGTTCAGTCGGAGGCCTCCGAACATTCTGGATTCGGATAAATGAAGGCCTGGGTCTCTGTTTCGGATCTTGCATTTGAAGAAACATGATCGCCTGTCAGACTTTCAGCCTTGTGGGTCGGTTCGAATAAGGTTCAGAAGATACTTTGACAGCAAAGAAGTTTGCGGTGATATAATTCATACGACAAGATAACACGCGGTCTGGTCAATCGATACTGCAAACCGTAAACTCATGGTCCAAACATTGAGAGCAACAGAACAATTAATAAACTTGATTCGACTGTCATCGTAGGTGCCGAGAGTGCTTTGCTGTAATGGTGTATCCTGTTCACACTTCCGAAAAATTGCAAGGAAAGTCAATCTCACTCACGTCATGACGAGTACGGAAAGTTGACTTTAACAGGGCATACGAATAAGCAAAACAACCATTGTATGTGAATGCGGGATTTGAATGACTGGCTGACATTTATCCGGGGTCTCCTTCCTTCTTTCCCTTCGCGGAATATTCGCTCTATAACAGATCGAGAGTTTGTGATACGACAATTCGGCCGAACAAAATCACACGTTTCTTTACTCTACCACCTGCTGACTAAGGGTCTCTGAGGATGTGAGCGAAAAGTCGTGTAGCACTTTGGGCAATCTCCTACCAGTGATTCCGCGACCTTGCTGCTGCTTGTTGTCTCGTGTGGCAATCCAGTACGCCGTCATGAACTTACCTTGGTCGAACGCAAACACCTGGTTCAAGTTCCAGATAACGGCATATGCTTTTGGCAGGACATCATCTATCAGTTATGTCCGTAGGTTTTCAGTCTTGATGGCAAGCTGCCTCTTGTCGCCTCCTAATGCGAGTACTTGGTAGGTAGGTCGACGTGGAGTCGCCGTTGCGAAGCGTGTTCTGGCACTTGCTTGGCCTCCCATGTGCAAATTCGGATTGACTGGGTTGAAAGCAGGCGCGCCGTTCAACGTAATATTCTGGCATCATTCAGGCTTGCCCAAGACCTCACTAGACGTGATATCTTTGTTTGTTCATTCTCCTTCAGCATGAAATAAGTCCCTTTGCTCCGAACCAGCAGTCTGCGCGGCAGAGCCGGGTGTGCATACTTTGTGTCTTTCGGGCAGCATACTTCGGCAATTTGATTGATAAATACATTGTCTATTCGCCCTGAGGTTTTGTTGCAGTTATAGTCGTCGTCATTGTTGGGACCACTTTGGCCGTTGTTATAAACCATTGCGCTTGTTCAGAAGGATTGACAGGAAAATCGCTGCGAGTATCCGGAGCAGGACGGTGGAGCACAGGACCCGAACCAATGTATACGTTGGATAAAAGATAAGATCGTCGAAGTGTTCACTGTAGCGTAAGGTCTGAAGCTTAGAGAGACCTTGCACTATGTGATGTACCTCATTGCTACGGGTTGATGAAGGTATGCAGACAAGAGACGACTGTCTGGATTGCTTTTTGCGGTGATATCATGTATTGAAGTCTCGCCCTTCTTATTCTGCCTTCTTCTTCTCCTGTTCGACGATTCGTTTGCGGACGTTCATGAGAGCAATCCCGAGCAAGTTCTCACCCCACTTTGCGCGGTTGGCTTCAGCGTTTTCCGCTCCGAAGCCTATTCCCCAAATCTTGTCGAATGGCGAGGCCTACTGGTTGTCAGTGTTGTCTTGCGATCGGTCGATGTCCAGTCTACCTCAACAATCTCTCGCTCGCCAGTCTCAAGCAACTGCTTCTTCAATTCAGCAGCATTCTTGCTGGCCGTGAACTTGAACCAAGTTCCTTCTTCGACGATTCTCAACTTGTTCTCGTTCCATTTGGCGCGATCAAAGTCCCGGGCTTTACGTCCAAGGGATTTATGCTTTGCCGGGTCGGAGGTCGACGCCATTTCCGCAGCAATTTCCTGCTCGTTGTCAGTCACAAGGCGGATGAGATATGACTTCTCGTGTCAAAGACATGCCTCATCACCAAACAACTTCGCTTTCTGAATCATCATCCACATCTCTGCGGTGTGATACGTGACGCCCTCGTGCTCCCAAGGAGATTGGGTCCACTGGCTTAGATAGCCATTTTCTTGCTCTGGGTTCCAGAACCAGACCGGCTCCAATCCATCATTGGATGCCATATTCATTTGGATCGAATCTCTCTCGCTTGGCGATTGATGAGCCTATCGACAGGCTGCCCGTGAGAGTCGTATTTCGGGTCTTCACTCAAGATAGCAGAAGTGTAAAGGAGGAATTTGAGAGAAATATTGTATGCGGCCAGAAAGCAGCTTAGCTCCCAAGTGCTGATAGGCTAGTATATAAGTGTTACTACAACTGCTGCTTTTGAAGACGATGGGTGTACTAGTAATGACGGAGACAAGATGGCTTTGATTCGGACAGATTATCTTTCGAGACAGATGATTAAAGGTATTCAAGTACTACTACTCCGTAGAGTGCACGAAGCAGAACGTACTAGTATCAAGTTACATCAGCAGCAGCACGCAACTTCATTCTTTCATGCAATTCAAAAAACCAAGACCAACCTTCTCATCCTCTAGATCGACAATCAAGGAGTGCTAATAACGCAGTCTTCTCGAGCTAGTAGATGATATCCTCCTTTGTCACGTGCGTCCAGTCTGACTACTCAAAGTCAAGCGTCGCTTCCAGCATTCAACACCGACCGCGATATCCTCGACTCAACATACAGGTCTTGACCTGTGAATACCAAACCTCTTTTCCGCTCTACTCGCACCTTCTGCTACCAAGCGCGCATTGGGAGGGAAGGATTTACTGTCGGTTCGGCTTCTTACAAGCTCAACTTTTCCAAGATTACAGTTCGCTAACGACTCACCCGACCTCTCTCTCTTAGGCCCATCGTATCACTCTCGCAATGCGGTCGCCCTCAGAGTCCGAAGGAGAGATCATTGAGTCGGCAGTCCGGGTGGATAAGGCAACTACGAGACCTAAAGCAGCAAAAGAAATGTCGATTGACCTCCATTACAGTACGCCCTCATCACCCGCCTCTACTCCGAGGCAATCGATAGAGCATCACGCATTTGGACTTGATGGGCAGTACGAAGACCCAGATGACGTGAAGCGACGGCGCTCGCGTTCGCCATTCCGACACTCGAGAGGGGAAAAGCGCCGACGCGATAGCTATAGCAAGCTCGATTACGATGGCCAGCCGCGCTCAGCCCGCGATGGACACGACGACCGCCGCCACAAGGTACATATCGAGAACAATCGCCGATTTGATGACGGACGCCGACGACCTCTTTCGTATGCCGATATAGATACAAACTCTCGCCGGGACGACCGTCGTCGCGACGATCGACATAGGGACCGAAAATCTCGGGACAGAAGCAGAGAGCGCAACTCGCGCGACAGAAGCAGGTCACCATACCGACATCCTCGCAGCGCAGAGCCAGGCAGGGATGGCCACAAGAGCATGGCTGGCCGTGACGAGGTTCCGGGCAGGACACAAAGTGATCGTCGTGAGTATTCCAATTCTTCTCGCTCGCATGCACGCGACCACGAGGAGCGTCGCTCGAATAGAGACGATCGATACAGCCGTGGCGACATGACGACTCGTTTCAAGCCAGAATCGGACACCAAAGGCAACAACGGCAACGCCAATCGGAATCATCCTGCAAAAGGTTCGCGAGGGAGCGATGGCGCTCAGAATAGGTATGCTTACTCAAAACTCCTACCATTTTCACGGGTCACTCATTCTGTCTACAGTGATACTCACAGAAGCACTACTCGGCCTGGTGCATTTGAGGACAAGTATGAATGGATGGCTGAAGGTGCAGAGAAGAACAAGTCTAAGAAGGAAGAGCCTGATTACGATGCCCTGATGGGCCAAAAGGTACCAGATCCGGAAGCAGAAGCGGCAGCAGAGGTGGAAAAGCGCCGTCTCAGACGAGAAGCGTTGAGAAAACGGCTAGCAGCGCAGACAGCTGGTGCCGAGTCTGGTCCTCCGACACCACGTACACCAGATGTGGATCTACCAGCGGCGACTACTCCGCGTACAGGTCAGTCAGCCTCTGCATTTTGTCACAACTCAGTACTAATGAAGCCAGTTTCACCTGAACTACCGCACCCTAAAACAGCACCACCAGAAACCACAAATGGATCTCTAAGTCATCTTCAAGACGTCTCGACTGTCGACGAAGCGGCGGCCGATCAGGATGAGGCGGAAGAACCGTCAGCAGGAGATTACGATCCAACCATGGATGAGAGAGAGAACAGAGTATTGCATGAGCAACAGCGTACTCGCTCCGATGCTGTAGAACCTCAGTTGATTGAACAAGGTGACAGCCTCGTGGTAGCTCCCGAAGCAAAAGCCGGGACCACTAATGATGATGATGAAGATGATATGTTCGCTGCTGGCTCTGATGACGACGATGACGACGACATGTTCTCCGCTAAGCCTCCGCGTGCTGCAATGAAATCTGTAGTACCAGCATCCATCGCCGCAGGTCAGGTAGGTAGAAAGCTGCACAAGAACATGTTGGACACGTGGGACGATCCCGAGGGTTACTACAAGATCATCGCTGGTGAACTGTTTGACGACCGCTACGTCCTTGGTGAGCTTCTTGGTAAAGGTGTCTTTGCCAATGTCGTGCGAGCGACAGACAACAAGACTGGCAAGTTGGTAGCCATCAAAATCATTCGCAACAACGACACCATGAAGAAGGCAGGCATGAAAGAAGTCGAAATGCTTCTTCGACTTTCCGAAAATGATCCTGAGGATCAGAAGCACATCGTCCGCCTGCTTCGATACTTCGACCACAAGGACCATCTTTGCATGGTTTTTGAAAACCTGGGCAAAAACTTGCGTGGAGTGATCAAGTTCTATGGTCGGAACATCGGCATGCCTCTCAAAGTGGTCCGATCCTACGCTATTCAAATGTTCAAGGCACTCGGTCTCCTGAAGAAGTGCAACATCCTCCACGCTGATCTCAAACCAGACAACGTTCTCGCCGACGCTGAGGGAGGTACTAGAATCAAAATTGCTGATCTGGGATCTGCTGCCGATGCGTCAGAAAAAGACATCACACCGTATCTTGTCAGTCGATTCTACCGCGCTCCAGAGATCATGATTGGCATTGCACCGGACTATGCCATTGATATGTGGTCGATCGGATGTACTCTTTTCGAGCTGTTCACAGACAAGATACTGTTCCAGGGTGTGTCTAACAATCAGATGCTCAAATCCATCATGGAATGCCGCGGTAAGATCAGCAAGAAAGTTCTGCGACGTGGTGATATGCGCTTTATCCATTTCGACGAGCACCTCGAGCAATTTTGGAGCTACGAGAAAGCTGGCAACCCTTTGAGGGACACGATTCGACCAATGGTCATCAGTTCCACACCTGTCGCTGGCAAGGACATCAAGGCTCGACTTTGGAAAGCTGCCAAGATCAAGGGCACTTTCAACAATGAAGATTACAAGGAGTTGGAAATGTTCAGAGATTTGCTGGACAGGTGTTTGAAGTTGGATCCAGAGGAGCGCATTACCCCGAACCAGGCTTTGATGCACCCCTTCTTTCGTCCAGTCCTTATGAAGTGAGTAAAGGGGGGAAAGGTCGACAGGGATGATAGATGACATGATATGTATATCTTGCACGGCGCGCTTTGAGAGGCATTGCAACCGTGAATAGGGTATTGGATGGATAGTGTTCGAATGGGCGGCACTATCGTGGACGTCTGTTGGCTATGGCGCATCGGAAACTTGACACTGGAGACAAAAGTACTATTCAGGGTATACTCCATCGCAGATCATGTCAACATAAGGGGTAAAACAGATTTTGAACAGATCTCGAGCACAATGAGTTTTATGACTCTCTTTGCGGTCAATGGATGGCTCTTGTTGCTCATGCAATCTCTGTACCAGAAATACTATGATATGATATCAAAGCATATGAGACCGACCTCGGGAGCAATCCCACAATTGTGATTTGAAGGTGATGGTTGAAGTCATATCATGCATTATTTACCATTGACCAATAGCATAAGTCTAGACATTACGAATCATGCTCGTAGCGACCCATTATTCATCCCATCGTATTGCCAGCGCCTGTTCAAGACAGCCCAACCACGAGCGCTCAAATCCCAAAGTGAACCATCTCACCAGTCTTTTCCCAACCGGTTCTCCACCGTCGTCGTGGCCCCCTCCCGCTTGTCTTCCAGGCCCCCGCGAATCCGCCCTTCAACCTCTTTATCCCAGAACCCCTTCCAATCCAGAACCACCTTCTCCTTCCTGGCCTTCTCAGCCGCGAACACGGCGACGTGACTCCGGACCCCTTCTTCCAAATCGAAGCCCAGCCACCCCCTCTGCGCCTTCTCCACATCGCCGCCGTCCAACACCTGCGTCACAGCACCGAGGAACTGCACCGCGAGACCGTCGTCTCCGCCTCCGTGTCCCTGTTCCGCCGACGGTGCTTCGGGACGGATCGTCTCGGTGTCGCCAGTGGCGAAGGAATGGACCTGTATCGTGGTGCTGTCGTAGGACATCTCCCCCTTCGTGCCGTAGATGCGGCCGCGGCGTTCGCAGATTTTGGCGGTCGGGGAGGTCATATGGAAGAGGGCTTGTTTCGCGCCTCGGCCGTTGAGGCTGCCGTCTCCACCCGGCTTCGCATCGGAGTGGGAGTTGGGGAGGGGATCGTCTTCCCATGTGATGGTCACGGTCTGGTCGTCTAGGACATCGTTGTCCCCGTCGTAGACGCAGCGACCGTACCAGGAGCGCGCCTTTACCTCCTCGTCTGGCGTTTCAGTCGAGTAGTCTTCAGACAGTACTTCGAGTAGACGAGTCTCGGCTGCTTGTTTCCCTTGTGATTCACAGATATCTTCGATTTCGGGAACGACGATTTTGACGGGCCACCCTGTGTTTCCGACGGAAAGGTGTTTGTCTAGGTATATGCTTTTCGCGGAGTAAATGCAAGTCTTCTCGATCGGGCAAGAGAGGCAGTTCGTTGCGTCGCCTGCTGCAGAAGGTTTACGAGCTTTGCGGAACTGCGAAAGGAGGCCGGAGGAGGAGATCGTGGATGGCAGGTGAGGCGGTGATGTATCTTCGGCGTTCTTGGGCGAGCAGAGAAGCCAGAGGAGGACGTCGATATCGTGGCAGGATTTTGTCAGCAGACTTGGGACTGTTGTGTCTTCTCGCCGCCAGTTCCCACTGTCCTGCGTCAGCCTTTACTCTCTCCCAAGAGTCCGGCTCAAAGAAGCCACTCACCGAACATAGGAATGGCTCATATGCCACCATCCATGTTCGATAAAGGGCTCTTTGTCACCTCTGGAATGTTTTATATATGTCTGCAAACAGTAGACATAAACACATTCCTTATTGTGTACTTTAGATATATACCTAGGAGGCCTATCCTCCTAGGTCACTATCAATCTAAGCCTATGATACTATTTAACAGGTTATGAGCCCGGATTTCTTCTGCTACGTATAGCAAAATCTTTACTTAACCCAGAAAACAACAACGTTCCACGGCGAGAAGCCAAGAACCGAGAGGCGAGACGCCACACACACACACACAACAAAAATAACGGAACCTACCGAGAGCCAACAACTCAAAGGCAAAATCAACGCACGACGATGGAAGGAAGAGTTCAAAGTCGCAGTACATACGAAAGGCGTCATCGACATCTTTACGGGTTTCTATATACCCCCCCAACCTCCAGCACCAATCGATTTTAGACTAGGAGTCGAGAAAACAAGAGACCAGAATCGAGGTACTAGTAAAGAGACCCCCGGTAGTTCAGTACCTCTAGATAATCAAGACGACAAAAATAGAACTACGACTAGTAGAAAGACTAACGATAAATCCGCCGGAAACCGCAACCGCAATATACTTAATTCGGTAGATATTGCTAGACTTCTCTCAACTATATAAAAATAAGTAGCTAGAGTTAATATGTCGGCTAGACTAGCCCTATTTAAATTTAAGCTCGACGAATATAACAAAGGCCGAAAGCTAGTAAATACAGTAATAGCACTTCTCTACGTCTAGGTACATCCGTTACTCCGACTATAACTTTAAGATTTCTTCGACCTAAAGCAAGCATTTAATTAGTTAATTAATAGATATAGTATATCCGATACTCGTATACTCGAGATTACTACAAACGAGTTCGAACGTATCTATATTACGCGCTATATAGGCGCACAAGAATATATTAACAAAATCGAAGCGGCAAAATAGGATATAATTAACGTAGGCGGATATTGTAATAATACTATAGTCATTAACAAGATCCTTCGCGGTCTATCGGGACCCTATAATACTTTCCTTACTTAGTTCTATATACTCTAAGATATCGACCCCCGATCAAACGAACTTAAATATATTATTATATAGATCTTAACTTTCGAATCTACTTTACCCAAGTATAAAGGTAGAGGTAACGGTATAGGAGGAAACTCCTAGAACAATAATCGATAAAACAACGGTAATCCTAATAACCAACGACAAAACAATCGGAATTAAAATAATAGGTACAACCGACCTCGATGTAATAGATATAGAAAGTAGGGACACTTCGAAGACGACTACTAGATTATTTACCTAGAGCTTTAAAAGCAAAATAATTAGCGATTCGGTAGACAAGGAAACAACAATAATCGTTAAAATAGTAGCTACAACAACAATCGCTAGAATAATAGCTACAACAACAATCGTTAGAATGATAGCTACAATAACAATCGTTAGTATAATAGCTACAACAACAACCGTTAGAATAATAGCTATAATAACAACGCTAATCGATAAAATAATAACAACTAAGCGTCATTCGTAAACATAGGTAAACCTAACAACATAATCGCTACTACGCTTATTCCTAAGAATACTTTCTAAGACGCCCTATCTAAAGCAAGAGCTAGATCTATAGCTCTATCTTCTAATAGTTAGTAGGCGTCGTCTCCCTACACCGAATTATACGCTAACAACTCCTCTCAGGCAATTAGTAAGGGAGGGGTTGATAATGTATAGGATTCTAGGATAAAGGGGGAGACGATGGATTAGCTTAGATTATCGGATAATTACTCGTTAGGGAATATATATTATATAGATAGCGATACTACAGTCTTTACCGAGTTAGACCAAAAATAGGAAAAATCATACAACCTTATATATATAGATAACCCTAAGCTCTTACATTAACTTTCCCGATATTTTAATATCTCTACTTTAAACCTCGATTACTACTTTATAACGCAAGGGGTCGATATCCACCCAGATACCTAGATACTTAATTCTAGAGCCAACCTTTACATCTATAATAAGATAAACTAGTTTTAAGAACTATATACCTTTTATTCTACTATAAACACCGCAGGAAAAGGCTTAGCAATAGCTATCGCTAGAGGAGGAACAGTGAAATTAACTCTTAAAGACGGAGATAGAGATCCTTTTATACTAATATTAATAGACGTAGCCTACGTCCCTAATAGTAGATATAACCTCTTATCTCTCTCCAAACTTACTATAGCCGGATTAAATAGAATATAGACGGACTATAGAATGTAGCTACTAACTAAATATAGTTTCTAGATTAGATACGTAAACCTTATACATAGACTTTACTACGTTAAACTATATCAATATATTTCTAATAATACAAAGGATCCTATTCCTTTTATAGTAAACGTTAACTTCGATAATCCTGTCTAGAAAGAATACCGACGACTAGGACATCTAAGTCTTAATCGAATAATACGGCTTACGAAGTAAAGTACTAGGATATAAGTTACTAAGAAGCAAATCAAATTAAAAATAGGATAAATCTACCCTATCTACGCTACTATAAGAGCACTTATTCGAATTCCTAGAGAACCCGTAAGGCGCCGATTTAAGGACGTTAGTTAACTACTCTATATAGATAATTAGGGCCTATACCGAATCTAGGCCTAGAATAGGACTTAATACCTATATCTCGTTACTAACGACGCTATAAGAATAATATAGGTCCTACGGCTAAAAACTAAAAACGAATTTCCAGAACTACTACGAAACCTTATTCGAAAAATTAAACGAATATACAACGTTACGATACGGCGCGTTCGAGTCGACAATAAATTTAATAAAGAACTATTCAAAACCTAGATAACTAAAAAAGGTATAGTGGTTAAGCCAACCGCCCTATACGTATATAGTTAAGTAGGCGTAAGCGAACGCGTTAATCGTAGCCTTCGAGAGAGTACTACTACTATAATTAACGATAACTCTATAATAGGACAACTTCGACGAATTATTATCGAACGTAGTAGGGAACTAATAAGAGAGACGAAAATCTCCGAGAAATACTAGACGGAGGTAATGGAATATACCGTTTACTTAAAAAACGTCTACCTAACTTCTTCTCTTAAATAGAAGAAAATACTATAGGAAGTATACTACGGCTTCTAGCTAGACGTTACTAAAGAACTTATCTAGGGTACGAGGATCTACGTTACTCTAACTCTTAAACAACGAAGTACTTTAAATAGTACTCGAAAATTATACGACAATAGAGGATAGATCGGCTATTTTTTAGGATATAAGAACGAATTAATATATCGAGTACTCAATCTAGATAGAGGACGAATTAAGA
Organism: Venturia effusa; assembly: GCA_007735645.1. NCBI lineage: Eukaryota > Fungi > Ascomycota > Dothideomycetes > Venturiales > Venturiaceae > Venturia > Venturia effusa. The sequence continues at coordinate 277,118 of CP042197.1, forward strand.
GAGTCGTATATATAATAGTACGCGATAGATAAGGACTCGACGATACTTATATCGATCTACTCTTTAATTAATAAATAAATAATAATATAAGATAATTAGAAGATAATAAAGAAGATGTCTCCGACCCGGTATAGGGTCCCTAAGGGGTCGGGGGATCCCCCGACCCCTCGGGGGCAGGGGGGGTCGGAGGGGGTATTCGGGTCGGGTTTAGGGGTCCCTAGGACCCCCTGCCCCGACCCTCCCCCCGATAGAACCCGCCCCGATTAATAGGGTTAGGTTCTTAGCTAAAAAACGTGACTTTTTTATACGGTTTTATTAATTACGGACGACCTATAGGTACTTTATATTATATAACCTTATAGACTTATAGAATAGGTATTTCTCTATAATTCTAGCTATTTAGATCTTAATAATACCTAGGTTAAGTATTAAAACATGTGACTTAAAAAACCCGACTTCCCCCCGATTGGCGGGTCGGGGGTAAAAGCTCCCCCCGACCCGAAAACCCGCCCCCCCCCTATTTCTACCCCCCCCGCGGCGGGTCGGGGGGGTACCCCTTAAACCCGACCCGACCCGACCCCTTGGGGACCCTAACCCGGCAACCGGTGTAAGCGAATTAGAAATAGAGGAGAATAAATTAGGAACCGAAAATAAACCTAAAACTCGTTCGAGATTTTTCCCTACGGTAATAGTTACGAATTCTAGATTCTTCAGCGACCAAAACAACGATAATATACTAAGTCTATAGAACGTTACTATAAGGAGCCGTCGCGTACGAAAAGGAGTAGTAAACTCCGATATAGACGATAACTAGGCTCCTTCTCTTAGAAACGAAATTAGCGATAACGAGTTATCTCGTATTCTTAAGGAGTTAGAATAAGGATAGATTAAAGAAGAAGACGAGGACGATAACGAAGATAATATAATCTTATAAGAACGAAGAGAATCGGTCGACGAAAGCTAATACCAAAATAATTATAACGATAATTTAGAATTTAGTAGAAATCTATTTAATACTAACGATAAGGATAAAATCTAATAGATCGTTTAGAACCTTAAAAGATAGCCCGGCACTATAACTATAAATTAAATACCTTTCTAGACTAACTCTAAATAAGAAACTCTACAGCCGGTATATAAAAAGTTTATAAAGGTTGATCGAAATAGGAATCTAAAGAAAAGGCTAAGAGAGGGACTAATCGATACGTTAGTAATACTAAAACTTTCCTATAATATATACTATTAAAGCGGAAGGAAATACGATAAGAAGAGACTAAGATATATAGCCTATATAGATTTTAAATACGAATATATCTACTATATACCTACTACTCGCGATAAATTAAAACGGGTACAGACTACGCTAGAACTATTAGATAGCGATAATAACGGTACCTAAATTCAATATAAGAGACATAAACCGAACCGCTATAAATATCTCGAGAATAGAGTCCTAGACCGAGAAAAGTACGATTCCTATTATTATCGTAGAAGGAACTATTAACGGGAAGGAGGTAGTAATAAATATAATGTTTATAAAAAGGAAAAACGACGATATAAGCCTCTTAAGCTAAATCCTAATAGGTTACTACTACTACGAAAATTATTAAAAATCCTAACTAATAATTAACGCGGCCTACTACTCGAAGATAGATACTATCGTTATATTAAAAAGCGAAACGTATACGACGGTACTCTCCTATATAATCGAAATACCCCCTACTCTTCGTATAAGAAAAACAACAGCTTCTGCGTGTCTATAGAAGATCGGAATAGAATAAAAAACTATCCCGCCTATATTTAATGCGTAGGAGCGAACATACCTAGATATAATAGAAATACTCTATACAGTAGCTATAAAGAAAATAAGAGACCCTACTATACGTATAAAGAAATAGATAGCGTATACTAGATTGCAATAGATACGAGCTATAGAAACAACCTCTTCGATCCTAACGATATAAGGTATAACGCTTATAAATACTACAACTTAAGAAATTACAATACTAAAATTAGGCGCCCGTATATAAACTGTTTTAGTAGATAGTAACGAAAGAAATACGCTAAGTATAAAATTATAATAGTACTAGGGGTAATATATAGTATAGTCTCGAGTAGATTTAAGTACGACTTAGACTATATACTCGTCTTTAATCCCGAATTAGTTACCGAGATTTCTTATTATAATTAGAGAGAAAAAAAGAAAGTAGCTTACTTCTCTAATACCTTATCCTCCAAAAGCGACGAAGGTAACAAAAGCGACGATAGAGGTATCTACGGCGAAAAATCAAGAGCTATAATACGATAAAAACTAATAAATATTTAACTTTCTTATAGCTTCTTTGCCGGCAATACCGCTCCTATACTAATAATATTAGCGGCGATTACGCCCTACGTAGATCTATCCCTACTACCAGACCCGTAAAACTTTAATAAGGCTATAAAGGTACTTAACGCTATATAATAGAAAGCGGCTATTAATACCGAATATCGAAGTCTATTAGATAACGAAACTTAGGAAGTTACCGACCTACCTCCTAGACGTAAAGCTCTAACGACGAAATAGGTCCTAAAGAAGAAGCTAGGCCCCGATCGTAAACTTATTAAATATAAAGCTAGAATAGTTATACGCGGTTTCTAGTAAATCGAAGGTTACGACTTTACCGAAATATATACCGGAGTTATTAAACTAACGTTATATCGTATACTATTCGTACTTATGATACTAGGCGGATAGATATATTACTAAATAGATATTACTACTATATTCTTAAATAGTAATATTAAAGAAGAGATTTATATCTACCCTCTATAAGGCTTTCTATAATATAAGAAAGTACTACGATTACGTAAAGCCTTATATGGTCTCAAATAGTCTCCGAGATTATAGTATAAGAAACTTCGATAGTAGTTTCTTAGTAACGGCTAGTAAGTATCGAAATACGATAAATATATCTTCTTCTATCTAGAGTAGATCCTAATTATTACCGTCTATATCGACGATATTAATATCTTCGGGCCTAACGAACAATATATTATTCCTTTTAAGAACTAAATCGCTAAAGCCTTTAAAATAACCGATACAGGACGGGCAAAATACTACCTAGGAATAGAACTAGACTAGTACCCAAACGGTATTTATATCTATTAAAACGGATACGCTCAGTAAATACTTACGAAATTCGGCTTTCTAGGATCGAAACCCGCCAGCATACCTATCGATAATACTTAAAAACTATAGGTAGAAAAGCAATTAACGACTAAACTAGAATTTAAGTTACGATATCTATCGATAGTAGGATCGCTCAACTACCTTTAGTTAAAAATAGTTTAGTAATTAGCCTTCCCCTTATCGCTAGTCTCTAGATTTATAGCTAATCCAAATTAATCTTATATAGATACCGTTACTCAAATATACAGATATATAAGCGGTAACCTATCTATAGGAGTATTCTACTACAACGAGGGAGAATAGACTGTACGTAGTTTTATTAATAGTAACTAGGGAGGATATAAGGATACCGGCAAATTAACTACTAGCTAGATTTTTACTTTAGCTAGAAGTCCTATATCTTAGTACTCGTAACGATAAAAAACGGTCTCTAGCTCGACAACCGAAGTAGAGTATATTATAGCGTCAGACGCATATAAGGAGGTAATTTAGATTTAGAACTTCTATAACGAAATAGTATCTATTATAAACCGGGAAACCTAGAAAGCTATCCCTTTAGCAATCGACAACGCGTCTACGATCAAACTAATAAGAAATCTAGAATTTCATGGTCGAACAAAACATATCGATATTCGATACCACTTTATTCGAGAATATGTAGAAACTGGAAAGATTAAGATATCTTAGATCTCTAGTAAAGAGAATCCTATAGACCTACTGACAAAAGTACTACCTAAGTTAATATTCGAAGATCTCGTTAGAAGGCTGGGAGGATACTTAAGCAAACTTCTGGGAGGATAGGTACTGTCTATAGACACCCCTATGGGAAGCATGGAGACTACGGCTCTATATTTTAGGGGGAGATGAGGTAACTAGAGCCAGGGGGAGTGTTCGATAAAGGGCTCTTTGTTACCTCTAGAATGTTTTATATATATCTGCAAACAGTAGACATAAACACATTCCTTATTGTGTACTTTAGATATATACCTAGGAGGCCTATCCTCCTGGGTCACTATTAATCTAAGCCTATGATACTATTTAACAATCCAATCGGCTCCGCATGCTCGATACTGACCACATCCCCTATCGCTTCTTGTTCTCTCACAAGTCGTCTTAACTCTCTGTTGAAAGGGCTATACCTTAAGACATGTCCAATGCCAAACACCGTCTTCCGGCCTAGAGTATCCCATTCCCTTGCGATGGTTTCATAGATAGAAATCGTATCCTCCAAGGTCGTCGCTAAAGGTTTCTCACACATAATGTGTAGGCCCAGTGGCGCAAGTGCTTTTATGACAGCGGTGTGCATTTCATCCAGCACGCATATAAACACGGCATCGACACCCTTCCACTCTCCTTCAGGCCCACTATTTCTCTCCTCTACAATCTCCCCTGCCGAGACACGTTCTCGACGCGTAGTCTCGTACTTCACGAAATCACTCCAATCCTCAAATTCCTCATGCGCTTTTGCGTCCCGAGCTTCAGGGCCCCAGATATATCTTTGACCGAACTCCTGTCTCTTGAATGCTACGGGCTCACACACTCCTACTATTTTGCCTAGACCGAGACGTTGTATCGGTTTAGAGTATGCGTGACCCCTGGAACCGGCACCAATAATTAGGACACGCGGGACATTCTCTCCAGCTTTTATTGATGGATTCATGGTGGGTTTATCGATGATTTGGAAGTTATCGTCGTTTGAGGAGGGAAGCTGATGGAGCTTCTTTGCGAGGGTGGAAGAGATATTGCCCTCTTTCTTGCGGGAAAAGAAAGACATGATGTTTCTCAACTCTGGATGTTCTCAAGGCCTTGCTTGTGTCTCATCTGACAGCTCCTTCGAGGCAGAAGTGAAGGGACTGTTGGGTTTACAGGGGACCAGTGAAGAGGACAACATCTGTTGTGAGGACTGCTTCGGTGGCTGAAGCCCGGCCTGGCCGGCAGGTGGAAAGCAGCATTGAGCAATCGATAGCGTTGCATCGTGAAGTGTCCTTCGTTGGTCGTGCAGGTGGAGCGCGCCCGAGCCCGAGCCATGCCCTGCTTGGCTCATCGCAAGGCTGATCCGCCGCATTCCCTGGCCTATCAAAGTCAAGTATTTGTAAGGCTGGCACTTGTTCTCAACCGAACCTTAAGTCGATCCCACTGCTGCTCGCTATGCCACCATCGCCTCGGAGCCCAGGTACGTACGTGGCTTCACTTTGTCGCTTAGAGAACTCATACACAAAGTCATGGTGAAATGCGCTCGGCTTGGGCTTAGGTAAGGTGGTGGGATTTCTCTTCGTCCAATCAGAAATTAGGATGTACATTTTATTTGCGCATCATCGTCGTGCTCAACCTAGCATTCAAATCTCCAACCTAGGTAATACCACCCAACTCAACGCGTAGCGTCATCACGTCCACTATGGGTCCATGCGAGCGTACGACAATCTACAATTGACCAGCAGTATTGAAGTCATTGAGCCCGGTCTTGACACGCGCCGACATGGTCTTCTCTCCCTCTCGCACCCACACACGTGGATCGTAGTACTTTTTGTTAGGCTTCTCCTCTCCGTCTGGATTACCGACCTGGGATAATAGGTAGTCCTTCTTGTTGAGTACATAGTCCCGAATTCCAGTAAGGTAGGCATATTGCAGGTCAGTGTCCAGGTTAACCTTGACGACACCATAACTGATGGCGTCCTTGAATTCTTGGACAGTGGATCCAGATCCACCGTGGAAAACAAGGTAAACTGGCTTGTCGCCCTTGACGCTGCCGTCCTTCTCCTTGACGTATGCCTGGTGCTTTCCAAGAAGCTCTGGGTGAAGCTTGACGTTACCTGGCTTGTACACACCGTGAACATTCCCGAACCCAGCAGCGATGGAAAAGTATGGAGAAATCGGCTTGAGGGTATTGTAGATGTTGTAGATGTCCTCGGGTTGAGTGTAGAGAGAATTGTTGTCGACATCGCTGTTGTCGACACCGTCCTCCTCACCACCAGTGATTCCGATCTCCATTTCTAGCCATTGCTTCATTGGAGCAGCACGCTTGAGGTACTTTGCCGTGGTCTCCAAGTTCTCTTCGACGCTCTCTTCCGAGAGATCAATCATATGGGAAGAGAAGAGGGGCTCGTTGTGCTCCTTGAAGTATGCCTCGTCAGCTTCCATCATGCCATCCAACCACGGCAGAAGTTTCTTTGCGCAGTGATCAGTATGTAGGATGACTGGGATGCCGTAGGCCGGTGCAATTGCACGAATGTAGCTACGGTGCATTTAGCAAGTGACACGATCGGAAAGGGACATTGAAGTCTTACTGAGCTGCGGCAACAGCGCCTTGAATGGAAGCTTCTTGCTTTCCATTGGCGACGCCCTTGCCAGCAAAGTAGGCTGCTCCACCCTGCGATGTTTGCAGGATGATGGGTGCCTTCGCATCACGAGCAGCTTCTAGAGCGGCGACAACGGTGGAGGAAGAAGTAACATTGATAGCTGGAATAGCATAATTGTTCTCTTGTGCGTGGTTGAACAGGGCGAGCACGTCGTCACCGACAATCTGCGCAGGTCAGTCTGAGGCGTTCCGACATAGCCCGAGTAAGTACTTACGACTCCTGTCTTGCGGGAAAGGACTGCTTGAGCTCCAGGCATGATGGATTGTTATTGATTGTGGATTTTCTGGGGGAGAAAGTCAGAGCTGCGTCTCGTCGGGATGTTGAGGGATAAGACGGTGAGAAAGATCCGTGGCGGGGCATGGTGGGGGTTAAAGGCGCGACACACCTGTAGCTATAGTTTTTGTTTTTGGACCAAGATGTCGGGCTAAATGATAGACGATCGAAGAGAAAAGCCTCAACAAGTATCACGTAACAGCAGGAGGCCGAGGGCCTGCTACTTATATCTCCGCGAAGACGCTGCTGAAACCACTGCAGCCAACCGGATCAACCTTGGTAGCGACGGTAAATGTCAAGGCTCGCCAATTGGGGGACATCCTCTTCCGAACCTCGCCGATCATCGTGAACCGATGTCAAACTCGTGCTGTACGGTAACCAGAGCGGAACGTGCTGCAATCTGGACCATTGTGGGAGAGCCGCGACCTCGGGAGTCTTGGACGTCGATTCACTTCGCTGCTTTCCAGGAAAAGTCTACATCTCCCTAGCACATAGCTGACCACATCCACCAGAATCCCGTCTACCTTCTGATCGGTCAAAGGTCTTAATGGAAGGAAACATCATTCTCTCTGTTGTGTAGCGCAGGATCCTGCACATGCGCTAAACTTGTGGTTGGAGCGAGGATATTGAAGTTGTTGATATGAACATCCGCATAATCTTTTGGACGCGACGCTGGTCGATGGAACCGGGGATTATGAAGAGCTGATCTTGAACTTGTCGGAATACATCTTTAATCCTACAGTACTGTACTATCGCTGGATCCAGAGTAGGAGAGCTCGGTCCTACAATCAAGACAAGACACCTGCAGAAGCCTTGAAGGCATGATTTTCCTATATGCATCCCAGGCTTTCCCCCGCTTATGACTCTCCTTGCGCGACCACTTGGACCTTCCTCTCAACCGGCCACTGATCCGAACCTTTCAACAATATTTTGACGTTGAACATTCCAAGATGCTTTACCCTCGTAGGGTCGTCCAGTTTGACATCAACAAATTCTATGTCGCTTTCTTCTAGCCTTATCCGTGCCGCCTCATCGTTATGAGATAGTAACGATCGAATCTTTTGAACGATGTCCGCTTTCGAAACCGAGCCATAGATAGGCATGGTCTGATCTACCACATCAGGTGTCTCCCCGAGGGGAGATCGAACGAAGTCCAATTTCTGTGGGAGGAGAACGCCTAGGAGGTCCATTGCTCGCTGCGGCTGGAGTAGCATCAGAAAATGTGGGACCGCTCAAGGTGTACTCAAAATCATACCTGGATACCCTCAACCTTGGGTGCTTTTGGTGCTTTTTGTAGCACTTCGACCTCGACTTCTTCCGGTTCTTCCTCTACTGGCTCTGGTGGCTCTGATGACTTTGATGGGCTGGGTATTTTAAACCCATAGTCTCTCTCCACAACAATGGCCCCGTCCTTGATACGCTTTAGTTCCTCGCCAACAGCGTATCTCGCAATCCTCTTCGGGAACCATCGGTTTCGCATCACTTCTCTTGCAATATGAACATATCTGTCTGTGTGAATATATCAGTCCAATGCCAATGAGCCGAGACGACGCGGCCCACCTGGTTCTCCATATCCAGCCATAGGCTTTAGAAGCCTTACTGCGATGCTCTTGTTTTTGTTCTTGGAAATACCTCGTGTCTGGCCACCTACGCAGAACAAAGGTTTCCATTCCGTAGCACCCGCTTCAAGATAGCTCCTTGCGCATGACAGACACCGCGGTATCAATGATGGCCGTAGTCTAGCAGACATTGTATGGTGCATGATGGTCAAATGCGTATGGCTCAGTGGAGCTTTCTGAGAGCTTTTCTCGCGTTCGGCTTAGCTGAATTGAGGCGTAACAGTGAATGTGTCTTCGGCATGGAGGTTCTGCGATTGACTGACGGCAGTCCTTTGTTCAATGGGCGTGGGTGAAGAATGTATGGTGTCGCCTGGTGGTGAAGTAACCTTTCCAAGCGTCTGTGAGTTTACAAGAAAAGTCGCGGCGATGTCCAGGATTGGACATCCGCCGGAGAAGTGAAAGCTAGCCAGCGAAGCCCGCTCGCAATAGAGATGACCTATACAAGATACACTATCTTATTACTATCCAGAAAATTGAAGAGACCAGACGAGGAGCACAAGGGGCTCACTGAGGAATTATCCCTGGCAAACACCTCTACGCGCGCCAATTCCATCCACGACGCGCAAACTCCATGCCCAACGACGGCGATCTAAGCGTAGATTGAAGCGCTTGTCGTCGATTATGCCAGAAAAGCCTCTGACTATAGCTACCTACGCTGCTGGAGCTTCCCTTGCTGCCATCACTCTTGTCTACGTTTTTGGCCCTACATTCTTCCTTGACGGTGAAGGCAGTCCTGGCTTGAAGCCTAGTACACGGAGACCGGTTGTGGGCCTCTTGAACCCCGCCAATGGTATGAATATGCCCCCAAGGGCAGAACATGCTGCGATTTCAAATGCTTACACCATGGCACAGACTGTTTCATAAACTCCGTCCTCCAAGCACTCGCCGGCCTTCCCGACCTAAGAAAGTACCTGATTCGTGAACTGCACCGGCGGAAGCTGGACGGATCAGATGTGTACAAGATAACAGCTGAGGATGTAGATGACAGAGGAACGGGCGTGGACGCCAAGTTGTCAAAGTTGGAAGGGTTGAGGGCCGGCATTGTCACACAGGCTCTAAAGGATATTCTGGACAAACTCAACGAGAGACCTATATACAAGAAAAGTATATCAGCGCAAGACTTTGTTGCTGCACTAGAGTATGCCTTCCATACTAGAATAAGCCGGCAGCAGCAGGATGCTCAGGAATTCCTTCAAGTGGTCACCGAGAGATTATGCGACGAATATCATGCTGGGTTGAAGGCGCGCCAACGCGCAAGATCAAGATCAATGTCAGGCCCACTATCTGTGCAGGGCGAGAAGACACCACCGGTGACGCCCAAAGAATTCATCCTCGAAATGCCACCGACATCACTCGTCACCGAAGACAAACCGGAGAAAGAGCTCGATCTGACTCCAGTAACGAGTCCAAGTCCTCCATCACTAGAGGAAGCAATTACTGTCACCGACGATGAATTGCCGGAAGAGGAGGGATTCCCTTTTGAGGGAAAACTGGAGTCGCACATTGAATGCCAACATTGTCACTTCAAGCCAAAACCATCAGAATCCAACTTCGTCACGCTGACACTTGCTGTCCCACAAAAGAGCTCCACGACCCTGAACCATTGCTTCGATGGCATGTTCAGAGTCGAAACCATAGACGACTTTAAATGCGACCGGTGTAGACTCGAGCACGCCTTGAGCGATAAGAAAAGGCTGCTCGCCTCAGAAACCGACGCAGCAACCAGAGCAGCACTTGAATCAGACATGGAGAAGATCCAAATAGCTTTGGAAGAAGATCCCGAAACGCCTCCGGAAGGCGTACATTTGCCCGATCTCAAACTCGCGCCGGCGCGTCAAATACAGCGACACATGCGGATATCTGCATTTCCCAAAATCCTGGGCGTCCATCTCTCAAGATCAATGTACTCAGCAACTTCCCTATCTCAAAAGAACATGGCCAAAGTCACATTTCCTGAGACATTACCGCTAGGCGGTATTCTTAACCAGAGGAAATACAGACTCCTAGGTGTTGTAACCCACAAAGGTGGTCATAATAGCGGCCATTACGAAACCTTCCGTCGACAAGTTACCTCAAAGCCATTCTCCACCCCTCATTCTTTCGGAGCTGAGGGTGTGTATAGCCAAAGTGTGAATGGAAGCGCAATTCCAAGTGCTGTCCAAAGCCCTCGCCTTGGCGCTCAAAGCACAGAGGAGAGGAGGTCAAATAGGGGCGCCGGTAAAAGATCATCAGGCTTGTCCTCTGTGCTCTCACCTACTTCCGAAGACGCCGGCCCCTCGCCGTTCTCAACTCCCAACCTTGCCTCTCCTTCCGAAATGTCATTATCCTCGCGCTCCTCCTTCTCAATCTCAGGTTCCATGAGAAGGAAGTCCAAACCACCTCCCTCCTCAGCGCCCAAGGAAAAAGGAGAGGTAATAGAAAGCACGAGTCCGACGGAATCTGCGGCGCCGGGTACAGGCGTCAGACTGAGTACCGTGAGTTCGAAAATCGTACCTGGTGTTCTCAGTGAAAAGGCCAGGGCGAAGCGGAAGGCGAAGAAGCGGGATAATCTCTGGTGGAGGGTTAGTGACGATAAGGTGAAGGAGAGCAAAACGACCGAGGTTTTGGGGATGCAGAAAGAAGTTTACCTCCTCTTCTATGAGTTGACCAGGGAAGGAGAGGATGATGAGTAGGATCTGAATGGAGAGTGAGAGGATATTTGGTAATAGCGGTATGTTCCATGAGAATATGGAACCATGGCTTTCGACGGGTAAGTCGACTTGGTCATGTACGCATCCGCTCACGCGTCAGCGATTGACAATCTAGATAATCGGTGGATCGTCAATGAACCGCGTGGAAGACAGGGGTCTTTCGGCTCAATCTGCCTCTAGGAAACTAGCTTCGAGGATGTTTGCAGAAGAACATGGCCGCAAATGACATGAAGGGAATTGAAGCGTTGTCGATATCGTCCGATAGTGTATGTGCAGCCATCGGATCGATGAATTTGGGAGCCCGCCATTTACTAGATGATCACGACTTCCAGAAGGCTCAGTTTTCCTTGGCGACGAGAACATATCTGTGTGGTGGGCTTCCTTTATATGCGACCTTGGGAATCTCGTGGCGGGTGACATGAACGGCGACTGAGAAATCGTTCCACCTTTCAGGCAGTCTGATAGAAATACTTCAGGACCATTGGTTTCTAGCGATGACAAATGAATTTCTCAAGGCCATGTTGACGGCACTCCTGATGGGCGTGGATACCCCATGAGAGGATGGATAGTTAGCCATTGATGTTGGAGCCACAGAACCTCGAGTCTTGTAGCAAGACTGATGGTATGTCCTGATACGGATTGAGAAATTCTTCATGTCATCTGTTGAGATCGGAGTAACCTTTGGTGATGAATGAAGTTGGGTGAAAGACGGTGGTGATGATCGATCCTATGCCAGATGCGTATGGATCCCGGTAAACATCTTTGCAAAGAAAACAGTCATCAAATCAACGTTTGCAATGATACTTATCTCCAGCGACTATAAATCTAGACCTTGAAATGGCGGGTTCTCGATTGCGTCAGCTGCGGAGGAAGGCCCGATGCTGATCCAGGGTTCATCTAGGGTCAGCCAATCAAAAGCTCGACGTGACATGATTCGAAATTTCATCTCCACCAACTTTGTCACGGTTCAATTCGTCTCCAACTCATCAAACTCCCCCATGTCCTGCCGCCGAGCTTTTTTCGGAACTTTGACTACCAATCTTCGCTGCATAGTACCCATAACTCGTCTTTCGAGAGCATACACCATGACCGCTGCTCAACCGTTATCCAGCCCCATAACCACAAATGGCGATCTCAACAACGTTTCCTCAATGCGTGCTCCTACCAGGGATTTAAAGGTCGATGAATCATACCGGAAGAGATCGTTAGCGATACCTCAGCCAGAGGATGAAGCCGCGATTCGAGCAAAATACAGACCGTTCCTGCAACCTGAGAATATTACGGAAAATGATTGGATATCGAAGCTGGAATTAAGCACCGTGCTGAAGATGTCTGAGACAGATATGAAGACTTCTGGGGAAGGGAGGCTGAAGGTCATGGTTTTGTATGGTAGCATGAGAGAACGGTGAATATCCATACTACAGGTGTATGGAGCGTGCTGATATGAATAGCTCCTACTCTCGATTATTGGCCTTCGAGGCTGCTAGGATTCTCTTCAGGCTCGGCTGCGATGTGCGAGTCTACGATCCGACCGGTCTACCCATGAAAGATGACGTGCAGCACAGCCATCCGAAAGTCCAAGAACTGCGTGATCTGAGTCGGTGGAGCGACGGGCATGTCTGGGTTTCACCCGAACAACATGGGAATCTTGTAAGGACCCTTTTCTACATCTCAACCCACTGCGAATATGCATGGTAGCTAATCCAGAAACAGACAGCCGTCTTCAAAAACCAAATCGACTGGATTCCGCTCTCCACCGGTTCCGTACGACCAACGCAAGGTCGCACTCTAGCCCTCGCTATGGTGTCAGGGGGCTCGCAATCATTCAACACCGTGAATTCTCTGCGTCTCCTAGGCCGCTGGATGCGTATGTTCACAATACCAAACCAATCTTCTGTACCGCAAGCATACACCCAATTCACCGACGAGGTTTCCGAATCAGCGGCCGATCACGCCGAGATGGAGGGAGGAAGCAGGATGAAACCGAGTGGGAATCGAGACAGACTCGTGGATTGCATGGAGGAATTCGTGAAGTATACGATCGTGATGAGGCCGCATTTTGACTTGTTTGGTGATCGGTTTAGTGAGAGGACGGAGAAGGCGTTGAAGTCAAGGAAGTTGGAGGCGGCGAAGGAGGCGGAGAGAAGAGCTGAGGAGGAGTTGAAGGCTGTAACCAATGGTGTCAACGGTGTGGCCGTCAATCCTCCGGAGAATCCGAATGCGTGAGTGTTTGGATGGTTGGCGGCGTGGAAATGAGTAGAGAATAGATAAGATAGACATAGGGGAAGGATAGTCGAAACATATGCAGACAAGTCATCAAATAAGTGACATGATAAAGACCACTCCAGTTACAAGTGCCTTGAGCCATATCCAGTAGCCACAAGGCATTGCATCTTCTCCCTGGCGTAGACCGCTCCCTCCACGCCTGAGTTTACGCATCGTTATCAAAGACATCATTAATCCCTTCTCCTCGTGGGCTCCGGCCACAAAACTTGCTCCTCCATGTCCTCGTCCAAGCCCAACAGCTTTCTTTCAACCGCCCCCAAGGGACTCTCCGGTAAAATCCTGGTGCTGACGTTCTTTTCAGCAAACCTCGCCTTCCAATAGATTTCGGGTCGCGCGTCTGAACCACGTGGGTACTCAATAACCAACTTCCAGTCGTCCATTGCTTCTGGCTCGTAGTCACCTTTGTCGTCGGTACCTGGGCCTCGGTTTAAGATGCGCGTTCGAACAGAGGGGTGGATATATTCGTGCGTATCGCGGAGTGGCCGATCGGTGACGCGCCCGTCATCGGGATCGACTGCGTAATAGGTTCCAGGTGTTCGAGTCGTTCCGCCCCCGATAGCATATATCCCGCCCATGGAATTATAGATTTTCCCGAAGGACCATGGTCTTACCTTCTTGTGACGACTACGGTAGTATTCGACATTTTCGTCTTCCTGTTGAATGATATAATTCGAGTACATGTCCAGGAATGGCGAGAGTTGGGACATCATCCAGGCGAGCGAGATGTTGGCGAGTTCTTGGTCGTCGTAGCCGCCACCGACGTTGGAGTGGACGCCTGGGAACCAGACCTGTCGTAGCTTCGTCCTGTTGTTGGCTGGTTTTTCCCAGACTGCGGGAGCGAAAGCCGTCCTCCGTTCATCCAAAGCTAGTGCTTGAAAAGCGTTCTCGACGCAATTGGACAACTTCGTATCGTAGAATGACATCTCCTTTGATTGATCGCTTTGTAGACCGACTCGCGTTAGAGCGTTTATACGAGGCAGTCCCAGTGCGCCTGCATTATGAAAATGGTCAGCTGGTCTTCGATGTGTGTGAGAAGTTCAATGCATACCTACAGTGTCCCAAACGCCGATAGCCTTCACCGATACATTTAGGTCAGACAATCCGCGCTGCATACTAGTCAGGAAACTCGCGCAACAACCAAACGATATCCGCAGGACTTACGTGATATAGCTCATCTCGGTATCGAGGATTATCTGCGCTTGGCTTGTTTCTGAAAGGTATATCTGGATTTTTGGGTCTGTACTGCGGATCTCTTCGATGCATCACATCCTTGAATATCTCCGGCCAATACGAAAGGCCCTTCTTCGTGAGCAAACCGACTGTTGCGATGACTCCAGCCACAGCCCTCACGGTGAAAGCACCGCGAGAAAATCCAAGCAGGAATATTTCATCGCCCTCAGAGTAATTGTTGGAGAGAAATGAGTATGCTTGTCTAACATTCTCACGTAGACCTTCTCCAACCGCGCCTGCGCGAAGGACCATGTTAGAAATGGGCGACATGCGGCTGAGAACCCGGTGGATCTAGAAAAAGAACTGATGAGCTGTCGAAGCAAAAAATAACAGCTTACCCATTACGACTCTGTCCAAGATGCCGCCCTGACTTCCCACACCAAATTGATAGTAGACAACCTGCGGAATGCCATCGTTGGATTCGGCTTTTATCGCTCTTGAAAGTCGCGTGATGTTGCTCGGGATTGCCAGCTCGCCATTTTGCATCCCGTCGTCAGAATTCAGCCACGTCCCATCACAGGCGACAACCAAACGCTTGTACGGGCTTTTCGGTCTCCCAGCACTCCTCTTCACGAGCGCTCCATTTTGCGGCGGCGATCTTGTTCGGGGCGATCTCGCTCGAGGTGAGCGATGTCCAGAATTGCTGTCGGGTATAGTTGATACTGGGAGCAGTTCATCGCGGCCTATGCGTGACATTTTGTGCTATGTGGCATTGGCCCAGGAAGCTCCTGGTTGGAGAAGGACCGAAGGCCGCGTGGTGTCGTTTCCTACACGGGAGCTTGTTCGGCGTCGATCTGCCAGGCGTTCACGCGATCGGTGGCCTCAAGATGGTGGGAAAATGAGAAGGACAGAACTTGATGATGAATCTCGATGCTGTCTTCCGTCACGTCGTCGACGGCTTCTAGACTGTGGGGGCTTGGAGGTTCTAGGGAGGCGCGGCGACGATCCTCATGTGGGCGGCTGCAAAGGTAGAGGGCAGAGATGCACGCTTCAGGACAATGTCAGACCTGTTTTTGGGTGCATGAATGTGATGCTAAGTACGGATTGAAGATGTTGGACTTCGAGGGATGACTTGTTTTGCAGACAAAACCTAGGTATGGCTTGCTTGGGCCTCTCCACTGTCCAGGGAGGCCGCCGGTCAGTTAGTAGCTCGTGACTGCCAGCCATCTCATTAAGTACTACTTCGTGATTCGGTTCGACTTTCTGGAGCCTGCTCCCACCATCGACATCAACATATTGCCCTCCGAGAGCCTGAGAATTCTCTTTGTGCTGCTTTCACCGAGGCGGGGCGCCATCTACCCGACGGGTCGTATTTCGTCCGGTTTCGTGCTCTCTCGTTGGTTTATTAAACGAGCTCACAGGAATCTAGCCAGACACTTCAAATGCGCCGTGATCGAGACCTGCCACACCATCGATTCAGGCGGTCTTGACGTATCTCCATCTTCCCTATAAACCGTCCGACGAGTAGGCTATCCTTACGTGTCGAAGTTCAAACCATTGATTTCTCAAAGCAGATCGACATGGCAGAATCACTTCCCTCAACAATGCGGATATGGCAGTACACAAGTACAAAGGGAGGTCTCGAGAAGAACCTCAAACTCAACGCTTCGGCACCTCTGCCAAAACCCAAGCCATCACAGCATTTGGTCCGAGTCATCGCAACTGCTCTCAATCCAGTAGACTACAAACCTCAAGAAGTCCCAGTTGTCAATCGCATCATCTTACCCAAGTTCGCGACGCCAGGGATCGATTTCGCAGGTCGTATCGTTATACCCGCCAAAAATTCGGGCTCAATAGCTGGCCAGCTTATCTTTGGGGCTTGCGGTACCTCTCCGTTTTCCGGGGGTGGACTCGCTGAATACGCCATCGTTGAGAGCTCACACGCAACTCTGATACCCGAAGGAGTGCCGCCGCTTGAAGCCTCCTGCATTGCTGTCGCAGGTATGACAGCCTACCAGTCCATTGTCCCACGCATCAAAGCAGGAGATCGGATTTTTATCAATGGCGGGTCTGGCGGAGTAGGAGTCTTCGGGATCCAGATGGCTAAAGCTATGGGCGCTCACGTCACGACTGCTTGTTCTGGAGCCAATGTGGCATTTGTCAAAGAACTCGGAGCGGACGAAGTGATCGATTACAAGACCACCAACGTTGTCGATACTTTGGTGGCCTCGGGTGAGAGATTTGACCATGCCGTGGACAATGCTGGAAACGCAAAGGAGATATTCTGGCGTGCTCATGAATATCTCAAACCCGAAGCAGCAATTGTTGTTGTTGCAGGGGAGCCAACGCTTGATGGCGCAATAGACACAGTGAAGAGGAAGCTACTGCCCACATTCCTCGGTGGAATCAAAGGCAACATCGAAGGCTTCTGGCCTTCGCCAAGAAAGGATGATCTGGACCAGATCGGCCTCTGGATCAAGGAGGGCAAGGTGAAGATTGTGTTCGATGAGAGATTCAAGTTCGAAGATGCACCGAAGGCAATTGAGAAGCTCAAAACAGGCAGAGCGAGGGGAAAGATTGTCATCGAGGTTGCTGTCTAAAAATTGCAACATGGGTCGCACTTGATCATCCTCTAACCAGAGACGTCTTTTGATGCATAATCGTGGAGCGTGCGGTTCGGTCAGTATTTATGGAATGAAAATGAAGATCACATGCACTCCATTTCGTTTTGCAAGATGTCTCCTAAGAGCCCGTAATCCACACGGAGACAGTCATGTTCATTAAGCTCGCCGATCTGGTGGCATGCATAGGAGAGACTCTTTGTGGGAGCGAGGAGGCTTGGCGGCTTGTTCTCGAACTGGCTCGGATCAGAAAAGGGAAAGACATGATGATATCTCGAACGGGCATACTATGTAGATCTGACCTTGGGAAATCGTCAACGTATATTCGGCCGTCTACTACTGACGTGAACTGTTTGTCAGAGAACAGGCTAAAGGGCGAGCGGATAAGGTCTATCTAAAATCTTTGTAAGTATGACTTGAGGGGCAGATGTTTTCAAGTTTGTTGCGGAACTCCCTAATATTGTTGGATCCAAGTGTGGTTTTGATACCATTAATGTTGCCATCACGATCACTGATAAGATTGGTACCGCGGAGCTGTTTTTCAAGTTGACTGCTACGCTTGCCGTCACTCCTGCGCTCTTGGTGTCCGTCGCTAATACCAACGATTTCCAGGGTTTGTCGAACGAGAAGAGTATTGTTACTAGACTTGATGTTGTTGGTAGTCTTGGAGTAAGATTTGCTTCGACTCCGAAGGTGCTGCTTGTACTTTGTGAGTCATGAGAGGATGAGAGGACGGTGTGGTGATAGCATCAAAGACAGTTAGGAGAATTGTGTCTTGTGGTGATTGTGGTATATATTGACGTGTTTAAATCATGTGGACACGTCTCTCCACGTGCTGAACTTGGAGCTGGGCTCAACGTTGGAGTTCACAATAATTCGCCCATAGCTGACCAACAAATTTGACACTCCTTTCTGGCTGATTCCCACTCTGTTTTCGTTTCCAACAGCTCAAACAGTAGCAAAGAGACGATCACGGCACAAACCGTGCTGGTATCGTTGTGCACTGCCTCGAGGAGGAGTTCCAGGCTGGCAATAGGAACTCGCCGAACATACTCAGTAGCTCTGCGCCCAATTGTCGATGGCTGGTTTCAACGAAGCGCTATCACTGGACAGAGACAGCAGATGCCTGTGTGCAGTGCATACAAGAACAGTCCACACTGCATCTGTATTTGCATTGTGGGTAGAAAAGTGCACCAAGTCGCTTGTTTGGGACCAGATATGAGGAATGGGTGATGATATCAAACCTGATACTTCTCGCTCACGTGCATGAATGCGTACTCTGGAGCATCAGCTCGGCTAGAGACCGTCTCCAAGGCCGGGAGTCTACCGAGAAGACCTGGCGCAGTATTGGGCGACACGGGACACTCCAATACAGGTGGTTTGAAGATGTCGCACTTGCTCGCAATTTTTCCATGGTGTCCCTGGTCCAGCGCGACGATGTCCGAAGATTTGGTGGCACGGATGATCATGCCGGCGTCAGCGTGCAGCGGGATGCCGGGGAAGTTTAAGCTCTTGAACTAGGAAGGTGGCACTGTCGATCATTAACGGTCCCATGGGGAGAAGGTGCTAGTGGTATGTATGTATCGGTGGATAGTGGATACTAGGAGTGGTAGTGGAAAGTGTGGCGGAAGGCATGGCGAGGCGCAGGCACTGCAGTGGCACTTGAACTCGGACAACAACTGGGTCTTGTCAACCGAGCTGAGATGGCACAATGGATCAGATCTTGATCAAAATGAATAATTGGCCTGCAATGCAATTGACAAGGTGGATGCTATGCATGGCGAAGGGAAAAGAAACAAACTCATCCTGGCGCTGGCTGCACGGCTACCCTATCGGTGGAGAAACCGGTGAAGCGACCAACGGAAAGTCCATAGACTCGCGAGACTCGCTTCTCATAGCCTCGTAGAAGTAGACTCACTAGACTCACTCGAGTCGTTACCGGGGAACCCAAGACAGTGGCCGATGGAGTGAGACAGAGATGCAGCCCGACCGCTTTCGATGGTACCTACTAAGTTGTACCAGAATTCACTTTTCACATGCCGTCGGTGGAGCCTAGAACGACAACGACACGGCCGTTATGTTTCCGGCGGAATCGGGAAACAACAATACATACTATGCATGACAGAGTTTGGGGTAACATTCTCGAAGGTTTTGCATCTCTTGGAAAAGACACGTTTGCACAAAGTGTGGCTGTCCAAGATCTTACGGGCTCTTCCTTGCAGCGATCATGGCGATCCTTGTTTCGCATGTATCAACGGAGTAGAAGACTACGTAGTGATAGAAGTGCCATGGCTGTGGAAAGGTTGGGATCCGTCACACGAATGACCCTCATCCAACCAAGAGCCTCCATTTCAGCCTGACTTTGAGTCTTGCGAAGGTCGGAGGGATACCGATACATTCATCAACACCGGCTTTCGAGCGACGTTGTCGTCCAAAGGCAGGCAAGCACTTCATTCCAGCCCACCCGCAATCTTTCGCCATCGTTGAGGCCACGTTGTGCAGGCGGCTGTATTGGATTGTCAGTTTCGGGCCTGGGAATGCGGATGCCTTTGATGAACTCGATACCTTCGTTCATTCATTCTTCCAGTCGTTATTCTGAGTCCTTCGTCCATTCATGAAGACGGGAGCGTCACACTGTGCGCAGCGGCGCATCGTTCTCTCTTATCTGCTTCATGTTAAGGGGCTTGTTACAAGGAAGGAGCCTCCTTTCTTTCTCCCGCTTGTGAGTCAGTCATCCTGACACTCCAATGAAAATTCGACAAATAAGTGGGTCGGTCTTGGCGGAAGGGGGTATATCAGGACCGCGCCTCGCTCCAATTTACAAGCGCTTCTCGATTTTTCCCACCGGCTGTGCACCCCCCATCTCAGCCGTCCCCACTTCCACAAACCATCGTCACTTCCGCGGAGAAGCCCCTCGCGACTCTCTCTGCTGCTCTCTCCACCCGCCTGCGCCTTTGTTCGCGCTTTCCATTCTCTAGAGGGGCCTTTCGCGACTCCCGCATCGGGTCTAGCGCTACGACAGGCAGCCACCGTCTCTATCACTTCGCGCCCGAGCAAACATCTTCCTCCTTCGACTCAACCATCAAGGATAGATCCACGTAAAGGCTTGCTGATACCGCCGCTGGTCATCTTCCCTCCATACCCGCCTCGTCGTCGCACAAAAGCACGACCCGGAACGCACTACCGCTTTCGTTTGCCCGAGAATAATATTTTCGCACGGCAGCGACTGTGCTGGACTCTTTCAGTAGCAGATCTCGCACTGACGGTACGAGCCCATCATCTCTACCTCTCGCTCTGGACGAGATCTCGGATTGGTCTACAACCGACGCCGGAAGCCTCAGCCTTCTACCTTCGTGTCGCCACCGACCTCGAGCCTCAATCCACACAACACTTTCACAAACACACTTGAACATCGGTCTAACACCGTGTTCCTCTATTTAGCTGGCCGCCCTTCCAAGGCTCCTCTCAGAATAAACAATCCTACTTTCCGCGTGCCAACCTCTACATTCATATTCCAAATCGTGAGACCTGATCATGGATACGTTGACGAGTCACCCAACCACTGCCGCGCAGGCAAAGGCGTTCACGTCTCGTAAGCCTCACTTGCGATGCTTTGGTTGTCGCGAGATTTGCTGACGTCGTCTGTGTAGCGAATTCTTTGGCCTACCCTACTGCTGCCAACGACTTGACTCCACCTTCAGATGGATCAGCACCTGAACAGCAGGTCGTTGCTGCCCAACCGAACGGTGTTGCGCCGGCTACCCCCGCTGCGACACCAGGAGCTGCCAATATCAATAGCGCGAGTGGGATCGTTCCAACGTTGCAGAACTTAGTCGCGACGGTCAACTTGAACTGCCGGTTGGATTTGAAGACCATCGCGTGAGTAGAGTGAGTTCTTCGTGTTCCGTCCCATACTGATTATCTAGACTACACGCGCGTAACGCTGAGTACAATCCAAAGCGTTTCGCTGCGGTCATCATGCGTATTCGAGACCCGAAGACCACCGCCTTGATCTTCGCATCAGGCAAAATGGTGGTCACTGGTGCTAAGTCGGAAGACGACTCCAAGCTGGCGTCTCGCAAATATGCGCGTATCATTCAGAAGCTCGGTTTCAACGCTCAGTTCACAGACTTCAAGATTCAGAACATTGTCGGCTCTTGCGATGTCAAGTTCCCAATTCGTCTTGAGGGTCTTGCATCCAAGCATCACAACTTCTCGTCTTACGAGCCTGAGCTGTTCCCTGGTCTGATTTACCGCATGATGAAGCCCAAGATCGTTTTGCTCATCTTCGTCTCTGGCAAAATCGTCTTGGTATGTTTTAATCCCTCGCGCCCTTAACAACGTATACTAATTGACTCATGCCAGACTGGAGCCAAGGTTCGAGAGGAAATCTACCAAGCCTTCGAGTTGATTTACCCTGTGCTCAGCGATTTCCGCAAATCCTGAGTAAAGACACCATGTAACATCAGTGCTGTACAACATACATTCTACCGAGATTGGCAAAGCAAAAAGGTGTCACTTTGCAATTTCGTCGGCAACAAGAGTTCTACCATAACAATTACTCATTGCCTTCCTCATCTTTGCTTTCTAACTGCGGCATTGCACGGTGTTCTGGGCGCGGGACTGGGACCTCTCACAAACAAAATGCGATCTGGGAGAGGCCTCGTCGATTCTTTTTTCATTGACACTCACCCGGAGGTATACAACTACCATTAGACAACACGCTCAAAGACTCTTGGTCTTTTCAATGGCGGCTATCGGAGGCGCAGGACGGTCTGCTATCCGTCGAACATAATTCTTCATTTTCTCCTTCACTTACTCCATTGGTATCTCCGTCAGGTCTGGTAAGGCAGCTCACTTCACAAGAAGACGTCTTTGGTCGGTGGACCATTACGTAGATTAGTTGCTTGCTCTTTGTGCTCTTCTCTTTGAACGTAGCCGAGGATTGAAAGACATGGGTGTGCGCCCTATGGGGTGGAGCATGAGAATGCTTCGTGGTGAGCTTTATCCAAAGTTGCTTCTTTGCTTGACGACGACAGCGAATTGGTGAAGCGGTCGGTTGGGTCGGAGCCTACATTGTGGCTGATAGACTGGTTGAAATATCATTCACGACCTGACAAACATGTGCACCTGCGCTTTGATCCTGTGACTCCGTCACAACATGCTTGCTGATCCACGTAAGCCTTTGTTATGTGTCATGCTCCTGCTAGCATCGTGCTTTGAGAGAGCACCACTTCTACCCTATCCTGCATAAATGTCGCCGATGCGGGCGACTGTTGACGCCTTCACAGCGGTTTTCGCTATTGCTGCATTGGATTTCCCTTCTGGCTCGTAGCGTCCATCATGTACGTACGACGCGCTGTCTTCAATCACATCGTCGTTGAATGAAGCATCGATGGAATTGGAGAAAGCGATGTGGTACCAGTCCGTTGGGTTGTGGATGGTTTTGCCCGACTCAATAGCGTGGCTGCGATTGCCTTGGAAGTTGGAGGCTCCGTGGAGGAAAGTCGTACTGTACTTCTTCTCACTTCCCTCCGTCTTAGCCTCGCTGTCGATTGCTATTGTATGCACTTCTCAAAGGGGTTGAGAAGAGGCGATATTTCCGGCTTGCTCCCAAAGGAAGAATTGGCCGGTGGATATGTTATTGCATTGGCGTTGAGGCTCTTTGGGGCTCATCGCTCCAAAAAAAGGATAGATGGGCTCCAAAGGTTGGTCCTGTTGATGGCTGTGCCCGCCTAATCACGGTGACTTCGTCGTTGACGCTTTGCTCTTCTCACTATCGTCTACCACCTCTTGAATTTTACCGGTTTGTTTCTCTTGCACCCCGCGCCCGCCCCACCATGTTGAAACCATGGAGGACCATCCTGGAGACCTCTCGGGTTCTGCGTGAACACTGCTCTTGCCATTGTCCTCAACCAATTCTTCGACCTTCACTTTGGGTGCATTTGCGGGTTTCCTCAGCTCGACCCACCACAGTGTTCCCAGATTCAACCAGCCTGGCCTTTGTACTTGCACGATTTCCAGACCGCTGTCTTCGCAAATCTTGCCAATGTCTTTGTTCCACCAACACCCGAAACGGGCTGCATGTCCCGGTGCCGATTTGGTCAACACAACGTTCAACCATTCGTAATGTGACTTGCCGTGCTCGAGGAGGAGGATACGACCGCCCGGTCTGAGAAGCGCGGAGAGGGAGGTAAGGAGTGCGTCAGGTTGGCGGGTCGAGCAAAGACCCATGGTCTGGATGATCGTATCGTAGCCCGGCCCTCGGTTCGGGTGCGTGGGAGGTATAAGAGACGATTTCTCCAGGTTGTACACGAGGAATTGAACCGGTTTCGACGGTGTCCACGGATCCTTTTTCGCTGCTTTGACCTCGTGCTTCTTCTCCGGGTCAGGCGCTGTGAGGGAGAATGGATGCGCCTCGATCCATTTCTTTCTACATATCGCCAGCATCGGTTTCGATGCGTCCACAAACGTGAGGCTCCTTATATTTTCGGCAATATAGAATTCCCCGTTTCTCCCCGTTCCTGCTGCTGATTCCAACACATCTCCTCTTGCTTGCTTGACCAGCTTGCGACGAAGTCGCATTGTGCCATTCCAGTATTCCAGAGAATTCACCTCTTGGTCGAAGTCGGTGGCGTTTTTGTCGTAGACTGCTATCAGATTGGCAGCTTCGGCTGCTGCGATTTCCTCCGTGGTTGGTGGAGGCGATTTGTAGACATTGTAGACATTTGCGGCCGTGTAGGATACTGTGGTTATGAAGACGAAGCCGAACAGCAGGATGACTTTGGGTACGCGAGGAGAAGGTTTAGGAAGTGCGACTGGAGGTTTGGCAGGTGGATCTGCAGCTGGGGATGGCGATGGTATCTCGGGCGAGGCTTTTGGCGGAGGTCCCGGCGAGGTGATTCTCAGGATTTGGCGTGCCATTGTAGGATTGGTCTGGGATGATATTGCGCGGCGCTGCACTCGGTCTCATTGATCCAGTGTCAAATAGACTGAACGCCCCAGTGCGTACATTGGATGTCGAGATGTTCTTTCGATGGCATATAGTACAGGAGAGGTCGTCCGGGATGAGGTTTCCACCGTGTATAGCCATTTCTGGCCGAAGTTGCGCCCTAGTCCTTCTTGTCTTTGATATCGTATTCTTCCCGATCACGGACATACTTAATATTCTCAACTTTTCTTCATCCCCTCTTCGTTTCTTCTTCTCATTTGGTGTCTCGCTCCATTTACAGCTTCTATCTTTCCACCAGTCCTTCTTTCCCGATTCTTTCCATCATGACGTCCGAGAAGCAGATTCCTGCTCTGATTCTTATCATTGGATCTGGAGTCTTTGGGCTATCAACGGCTCTTGCGTTGTGCGAGAGAGACGAGTATAAAGAATCGGCCATCGTTGTCATAGACAGGATGCCATTTCCGGCCCCAGATGGTGCTAGTGTATACCACGTCTGTCATTGAAAATAGCTGTACGTACACTAATCACATGAAGATTGATACTTCACGAATCGTCCGCGCAGGTATGCTACGAGCATTACAGACATCAAGTTCGTGGAACTGATCGGGAAAGACTATGCAGATGCAGCCTATGCATGCTTGGGAGTAGAAGCCCAGAAGCTTTGGCGAGGAGAATGGGGCGCCCAAAACCGGTACCACGAAACCGGGCTTTGTCTCTCAGGAGATGTAGGAGCAGGGCAATATGTCACCAAGTCCTATGAAAATGTCTGCAAGTTGGAATCAGCAGACACCGTCAAAGCCTTCGATTGCAACGCCGATTTGGCTGAGGCAACAGGAACGCAGGGCGCGTGTGGAAGCATGGGATATATCAACAAAAATTCCGGATGGGCTGATGCAGAAGCCACCATGAGATTCTTGAGAGCAAAAGTCGTGGCCAAAAACAGAGTGAGATTCTTGTCTGTTGGTGTAGAGAGGCTGCTTTTTTCCGAAGGCAAAGGCGAAGGAAAGAGATGCGTGGGAGTCGACCTCCAAGACGGCAATTTTCTATCAGGGGATTTGATTATCCTCGCAGCAGGAGCTTGGTCACCATCTTTGATCGACCTGCGAGGACGAGTAACAGCCACGGGCCAGGTTGTTGCTTACATCGAGGTCACTCCCGAGGAGGCAGCTATACTTGCCAAATTACCGGTCCAGCTGAACGTATCCAACGGCATGTTCTTCATACCACCACCGCCGCCTGATAAGCTTCCACGACCGGCAGGTCAGCATTCAAAGGGTAAGTTCTACCTTAAGGTGGCGAGGCACGCATACGGCTATCTCAACCCGACCACAATAACGAACCCTGAGAATCCGTCCGAAAAGATCACCATTTCGCTACCACAGACGAATCCTGATCATCCGTTGGGAGCCCAACCAATACCACAGCAAGCTTTGAGCGATATGAGAGACTACCTCAATACAATCATTCCCCCCACGTCACCATTAGCAGCGATACCCAAACGGCCGTGGAAACACTCTCGCCTCTGCCATTATGCCGACACTCCCACGTCCGATTGGCTTTTGTCTTATCATCCTTCCTATAGCAAAAGTCTTTTCATTGCCACAGGAGGCAGCGGTCACGGCTTCAAGTTTGTTCCGGTCATTGGTGAGAAGATTGTTGATTGTTTGTTAGAGAAGTGCGAGGAAAGGTATACTGACAAATGGGTGTGGAGGGAAAAGGTGGACGGCGAGAAATGGGCTGGTGATGGGAGCAGAAGTGGGCCGCAAGGCTTGATTTTGAGTGAGGAAATGAAGAAGGGGAGGGACAGTAAGATTTGAACAACAATGTTGCAATGACTCTTCGACGATGACTGCATTGAGTTCGTGCCATCCAATACGGCGTCGTCGCAGGAAAGAGAATTAGGCTCACCCGCTAACAGGAGTTTCCCACAAAGTGTGGACCGCAAATGCATTCGCCGCATCCTTCGCCAATACCCAATCGCACAGACGAAATGCAGAAGATGTAGGTCTTGCCAAGGAGTGATGTAGAAGTGAGAGGCAGATCTATCTATGAATCGGCATGTTGGCATAAGCAAGATGTCTATTGGAGGTAGTATAACTGAATTAAGTCGAATGATTTGTCAGGTATATGTGTTAATCCACGGCAAGATGCAAATCAATAGCATAACAATATCAGCTCTATAAGGACTTGGGCATTGAGTTCTTCGCCCATTTGGCGGAACCAGTGTGTCGATCCACAGTGCGCTCACTACATTTGTACGGTTTGTTCTCTATCGCCTGCTGTCTACGCGATTATGCTTACAAATCGCTTGACCAGGTTCGCGCAACGGAGGCCGAGATAGATGATCTGACTCGTATCTATTAATTGTCCCGTCAGATCGCTCGAGGGATCTCCTTGTAAACATGTATTTATCCGAAGATCGCAGCAGGCAAACGTTTGACCTGGATGTCCACAAATCAAGGCCTGAGGAACTCCATACTACCCATCAACGAACTGAATGATCTGATTTGCTTGGAGGCTTTTCGGAGCAAATTACAAGTGATACATGAACGAATGATAGCACTGTCATTTCAAATGTCGTCTCCTGGCATCTTCTACCTCCACGACAACTGCTCCCGCGACCTCATTCACGCCCGAAGATGAAGTCTCTCTTCAATGTGCTCTCCCTCTGCGGCGTCGCATTGGCTCAGACCGTCGCCTATACCGATCCAGCCACGAAAATCACTTTCCAATCCTGGACAGACCCAAAAAGTGGCGTCAGAGTCAGCGTGGCGCTCCCCCAGAACGCAACCACAGACCTGATAGCACAGATCGTAAGCTAACCCTAGCGAAGCACAACATCTAACTCACGACCAGAACCCAAAAAGAGATCACCACTAAACCCCAATCTCTAGCAAGCTCCCCTAAAAGGCGGCATCGGATGGGCAGGAATAGCCCTCGGCCCGGTCATGGTCTACAGCCCGCTCATCGCCGTCTGGTCCCACGCCAACAAAACCCAAACCACCGTTCGGAGAACGGAAAAGTACATGCCCCCGCCCGTGTACAAATCGGACATTGTCCTGAAGACCATCGCCGCCGGTACCTCGGTCAACGCCACGCATCTGACCTACACCTTCCTGTGCGCCAAGTGCTCGTTTTCGGGCGTGAGGATGGGATGGGCCATGTCGACGGATCCGGTGCCGACTCCCGAAGATGCGGATGGGAGTATGTTGGGATTCCACAAGGCTGGGTTTGGGGGGTTCACTGTTGATGTAGAGAAGGCGCAGAACGCTGGGTTTGCGGGGTGGGCTACTACTGCTGCTTGACGACGAGCGAAATGAAAATAAACATCAAAGTTTCGTGGTTGAAATTATGACTCCGAGTTCAGAATTTTTCTTCTTCGCGAGCTGCAAGGCGAAGACTGAGAGATGGTGTTGAACAATGCCAAATCTGACATCCTGTCCCAAACGCAGAGTGACCGGTGATGGAGATGACGAACGAAGAACTCGATAAATTCTTCTCATATCGCCCCTCCAATTATGTGTTTTTCATCACGCACATATCATCACAGCGGTGGTTCCTTGGACAATCCACCAGCCAATCACAAGCGTAATTGATCTCCGCGCGTGCTATGAAGCGCCGATCGTTCTAGACTTTTCAGCCTTGAAGGCTAATACACTAGGAAATAACTCCGAAGAAGAAATCTTTCTGTTACCGGGTCTTGAGAAGCGAGCAGAAGCACCAAGTCAAAGGGTCAGGTCCTTTGTTCGCCTGGCCTCGAGATCAAAGGAGAAGGGATGAGGAGTCCATGAAGACGAATGGGTTCTCTGTGTGAGCCTGTTTCATGTGCTTAACGTGGAGTTCAGGAAGGATGTATGGGATCAATGTGATTGGCAGAACAGTGATTCCCTCGTTAAAGACATATCTTAGGACCGGGTTCTAGTATCGTATATCACGAGAATCATCCCTTTGTCGAGGTACGTAGTAGTTGCGTTGGCGCTTTGCCCTACGTCCTACCTAAAAGGACACGATTTTAGAAGGATTTTCGAACATCTAACAAGGCAGGAGGATTCTTTCGGATAGGTGGTTCGTAAAGTGAAACCTGTAGCTCTTCAAAGGTCGGATGTTGCCGATAGAGGCAAATTTTCCAAGGGATATTAAACAGAACGAAGGACATATGCGAATATACAAATTTAGGATAATTACGGGAGGTTTCACCTAGTAACTCAGCAGGACTAAGAGGAAGAATGGCACATGCCGAGATTAATCCTCAATAAAACATGTCTCTAACGAGTGATCACTGGATTCGGCCTTCGACAGGGTTATTCCATCGACAGACAGCTGAGTAGAGTCGAGTTCCCAACTGTCCATTCCAGCAATGCACTCAAGCTGAAAGCAAAGTCTAAATTCCTGCCGATCCATAACAACATTCTGACATATCCGCTGGATAGCAAGTTTGTGCAATACACACCACATGCCTGACATTCTCCCTTGCTACAGCGTCCAGACCCCAGACCGAGCGACGATCAACCTAAAGTTAGGGAAATGTCATTGGCACAGCATCCCTGCCTCCGGCTTCCATTCTTCTGACATGCGAAGGAGGAATAGATGGGGCATTCCTGAAGACAAGTAAGTCTTCATCCCCACCGATCCCGAGCAAGACCCAAATATCGCCAAAACAAAAAGCAATTCCTTGGACCTGCACTCTCCCAACGAGGAAATACACCAACAAGTCCCAGTTTTACCACACCTCTCATTCCATCCTCAAATACAAAATACGGCATATATCATACAAGCAATACAACCTCGGCCCTCCCACTTCCTCAATCTCGCCCAAATTGGATGTGGGAGAAAAAAGAAGAGAAACGTATCCAAGTCTCTCTCGCCCGTTCCCGCATCCCCGACACCACGAACCCCTGCGCCGATCATCTTCGATTCCCGCACCTGGGATTCGATGGAAATTGACAGGAAGCATTTCCGCTATTAGCGTTGCTTTCCCATCATTCATGATTCATCAAATGAGACAGGAAGGAAGGCCATCACCTACCATCTGTCCGTAGCGTCTACCTAATAATAATAGTAATAATAATAATAATAATACTAATAATAGTAATAATAATAATAATTGATACCGTCCGTGACACGGAAGATTGGTCCCTTGACTGGCAGTTAGCTGGAAAGATGTATGGATGCAATGTAACATGAAGCGCAGGATCGAAGGTGGGCATGATCTGCATAGGTACTCGCATCGTGTGACGGATATTTGGCTGGTGAGGAGATGAGCGGTGACGCTGAAGATTGGGGTTGGGTGAGAAAAAGTCCTCTAGGCATCCGCGGAGCGACTCCGAGAAACTCATTCCTTAACGGGAAAAATAGGGACGCCCAGAACATCGCACCCACCAACAACGCGCATGCTGCAACCATGGAGAACTCATCTCTCGCCTCATTCCATGTCCCTTGTTCGACGAGCACAGTACCGGAGTTCTCCTGATCGGAAGCGAGTGTGTTTGCCGCGGAATCGAATAGTGCTCTCCCTGAACAAGGAATGCCCAGCTAGCCAATCCCCAATTCATCGTCGGCCACGGTTGAGTTGGGCAGAAGAAGCGATCGTCGCAAGTCAGCGAGAGTCGTGACATGATGGAAGTCACTCCCACCAATGAGAGTGGTGGTATATGATGCTGAGGAAGGTGGGTCGAAGCAAGGGATGTTCCGAGACATACAACGTACCACGGATGCACGATTAAATGATGCAACAAGGTGTGAATGATGAAGATACCGATAACGTGGACATGTGCTTTTTATGAAGATTCTTCGCTCGGACCCTCCGCCTCCACAGCGCCTCATCTTTCCACCGCTGCTCGTCAAAAGGCATTCCTACCGCGTCCTCGCGCGGCCTTGCGCAGATCCCACAGCCATGCGCAAGAGCGCCTTCGCGCGTCCACGCCTCCACGACGACGACAAGATCCTGAGAAAGATCCTTAGAGCAGTAAAGAGACGCGGATTGTGGGGTATCAATCAACATCAAATGCTCCTCCTCTCTCAATGATTATAATCGTACAGCTCTCCGACAGCCAAGCTCTGCGGGTAATAATAATGAAAAGGGAATCGCAACCGAGAACCGAGTACAAAAATCGTAAAATGCAGGATGAGATATATCGGTTCCAGCAAACAATGACCCAGAGTGGCCAGCCATACACATCCCGCAAGAGGTGCGCGAAATGTGAGAGAACGCAAACATGAGATCATGAATCGGCGCTGAGTGAGGAGGAAAGATGCTAAAAGCAGGGAAATATATCCATCCCATCTAGAGAGGAGAGAGAAATATCAATGAGAAAATTTGAAAATGTCGAGCCAGCAACACTCTAGTAGGAAGAGAACAAGTCATCAAGCTCGTCAAGCCCAACATTTTCGCAGAACAAATCCGCTTCCTGTGTAAGATGATGCACGTCGCGCATCTCGATGTGTCGCTGATATGTCAGTTCGAGGTGCAGTTGTGGTTTTAGCATCGGACTGCTCTCCATGTACATGGCTTTCGGCAGGGTTAAGTGTCGATCGGCATGCCCGAACAGTTGCTCAGCGGCTTCCTTGTTCCGCAGCGCAGCGCTTTCCTCCGATTCGTCTGCCTCGATCATAGGCTCTTCGGACGCCTCAGTCGTTGGCGCTGGAATGTCTTTTGCCTCAAGCTCCTTCGTCTCACTTCTCCTTCTCTGTTGCAACGAGCTGGCGGTCTGTGTAAACTCTCGCTCGTCGCGCTCAAGTGGTGGACTCGTACGACCATGAGACAGAGGCTTTGATCGCTCGTGAGAAGGCGCGTGAGCGAGGAGGGTTGGAAATGAATGGTGGGCCAGGTGCGAATCCGTGTCGTCGAGGAGGGGCGAGTCTAGTTCCACTTCAGGAGACGGCGACATCTCGTCTCGTTTCCGCGTATTCCGGTCGTCCTCCTCTTCATTTTCGGCCGATGTTAGAGATGGCGATATAATTCTGTGCTGGGCAGCAAGTGTGTCGGCGGGTTCTGGAAAAGGTTGGTGGGGCTGTTGGCTGAGGTAGAAGAAGATGCGCTTCGGGTGGGTTCCAATGAGCTCTTTTCCGATAGGACATGGCGACTGTGCGGTCCATTGTCTCTTCATGAAAGTAGACAGCCGAGAAGAGATTATGGCTGGCTGGTTCGCAGAGCTGGCCGAAGTGTCAGTAAAGATGCAAGGGATCGGACAGAATGAATGTTCGTTACCTCTGGACAATGGGAATGTGGTTCGACAAGATAGCAGCGAGTTCTTTCAGAAGGTGGGGTCGGTTCCCGGTGCTTTCAAGTTGCTCGATGACAGCAACCACGATATCATCGTTGATTCCCTCGATCTCGACCTTGAAGTGTCGAGACTCGCCGCCTGGAGACGGTGGTGGCGTGTCGAAAACTCGAGCCTGTGGTCGCTCATGCTTGTAGTCTGGTGCTACAGACTGATGCGATGGGTTGAGTGATTCTTGCAACGTATGCGATCGCTTCAACTTTTTCAGTGGTGGTTGACTTTCCGAGACCAGAGACGTGGTAGCGGGCGGTGAGCGTTGTGCCGCCGATGCTTTTGGACTTCTTGGCACGTGGATCCCCAGCGAGGACAAGGAGACGGACTTCCGTCGGGTGTTGTAGGGCATGATGGAGGGAGAGAGCGAGATTCGTGTATCTTACACTCGACAATGCGTCGACAGAGGGGTGGTGAAGATGTGGAGTTTGGAAAGGCAGTCGGTCGTCGCAAGGCCGGAGCGCATACAAGAAAAGAAGTTTGGTGCTCGGGACTACAGCCTAGGGTTGACAAGGTATCGATGCACCCATGCGTTCCCGGGATGCGGTCGCCACTCGATTGGTTCGGAAGGGCCTGGTGGTGAGACGGTGAAGGGACGCTCTAGCTGGATGAAGGAAAGGTTCAGGTTGCAGGCAAGGCGGCCTGAAGGGCATGCAGCTCGCAGACGCTGTCAACTCGACCTGGAGCGCGAGACTCTGGATTAGGATGCACGATTGGAATTCTGCGCTGCCGATGCCAGAGGATTTCGCGTTGGCCCCTTGGATAGCGCAGCAATGGTCGGAGCAATGAGCGAATCTTGGTGCGTGGCTCAAGGCTGACCCCGGATGTATTACGAAAAGCTCGGAGCTGTATGGGCTACTTGAGTGGATGGGCGGACGTACGTTTCAGGCCCGAACATGTATATAACTGAGATGGAGTAGAGCGGGCGAGAAATCGTCGAGGCAAAGAACCTTAGAGGCTTCAGCTGCTCAGCGTGAAGAAGTTGGTGGTGGGCTGCGAGTACTTGGCTGCGTGGAAAGGGGGGAGATGGTTTGACATGAGGTCGAGAAGTCGAGATATGTCTGCTTTTGGCTTCAGGCTACGAAGGATTAGAGGAGAAAGACGATGCAGGGATCGTATCGTACCGCTGGAACATGACCAACAAGAGCCCGGCCAATAGGACTTGACCCCAGTCCAGATTGAGCAGTCTCAAACCTGCTGCTTCGGCCCAAGCCTTGGTGCTGCCGTTTCCTAAGAGGTAACCCTCAGCAGCCTCAGCTCTACCCTATCAAAAGCCTGCCCTCTTCTTCTGTCCCTGGGTACAGTCGCTGCGTGGGACCAAACTCTCTCGAGTCCCTCCAAGAACAAGAGATACAATGTACATAGGTACGGCCATGGTGCTGCTCTCTGGACCGAAGAGCACCGTTTCCTGCGCCTATCCTCCTTATCACATTCCCCGACATTCATCGTGTTCCTCTGCCCCGTCTTCCCCGGCGCCGTCCTTGTTGGTTGCACGCTTGTTCATGGTCTAAGGAAATCTCGTCAGGCACATGGTCCCTCGAAAAACGCCACAAAGCTCCGCACGCTAAGCACACAGACGAGATGGAATGATGCATCGCGGAAAAGGACCCATTGCAATTCCAGATCCTTGGGAGAGACCTGGGTGTATAGACCCAATCTGGGCATTGTAGCATAGCAACTCCAATAGCAGCAGATGCTTTGTGGGCGTTCATTTGTCCTTTCGGGCATGTACGTTTTCCACGGCAATTTCCTCTTCATCTCGACGTCTAAAACCATCCACGGTCCCGGGATCATCCATCGCGATGTCTGATATCATCCGGATTCCGGAGCAGCATCCTTGCGCGGCTGTAATCATTCGGTCCCCTATTTTAGAATACCCTTGACTCGCAGCGGAAGAAGCCAGAGCCCCAGAGTAGTTGATATGTGTTCAAATCTTGCCCGCTTCCAGTTCCAGCTGTCCCTCCACCAACTCTGGGAGTCAACATGCACAAGCGCTGATGGCGATGCAGCAGCCCTCCATGTTTCCCGTGTAGAGATTGATGTCATTGCGAACGTCACCCACACCAACTAGTACCGATGAAACTTGGGTACCGCACATGCCGTGCATGCATTTCCAAGAGACCCCTCCTGCTCCATCTTTACCGCATGTAGAAATGCCCTTGCGCTGACGGCCTGTAGCAACGGGAACAACAACGTGAGGCTGAGCCTGGACCTTTTCAAATAAAATGCCCACAACGGCTTCCGACCGTCCTTCGGTCCTCACCACAGCGAAAACATGTCTGAACCAGATCGAGGTCGCGTGGTGGTGGGACGTTGTCCGATAAGGGCCACGTGCCGATCTTGTGGCTCCTCCAATCAAACGAGCGCTAAAAAATCTGAACCCAGATGTGCACTTTTTGGTCAGGGGCAAGGTTCCCGGCCGTGGTGGGCGCTGCAAGGCTGAAGGAATGCTAATTTTCTGCCGCGCATGTTAGATCGTCCGATCCAAACGACTGTCGATCTTGTGACCTTGCATCGGCATGTTGTCACACTCACACCAGCTTGCTCTTCACTTAGTATCTGCTCCTCGTCGGCATTGCATGATCTGATGCACGTCGTTGTCACGCAGTCTTGATAGCATTATGGGACGCTGTTGATGACTTCGCAGCCCTGACAGGCAAGGACTTCCGGAAAAACGAGTCTGAACACGGAAACGCGTAGAGGCTCCACGAACGATGGGCAATGTTCAAATATCAGTATGCAGTAGGGTGCCGCGTGGCTCCAGAAAAACATTACTAATAAAATGGTGGAAAGGTCGCATGAAGACATTTGAGTCAGGTCGGCAAAATGATGCAGTGTCAATTGATGAATTGATAACTGGCTGACAAAATCAGCAACCGCTTGTCTCAATTGATAATAGCATGCCGAGCTGACTTGATTGTCTTGCCCGATACCACTATGTGATGCAGGTAATATAATAGCCTGTATTCACATCATGATACTCGACCCAGGATCTTGAAAATCATCGCTGAAAACCGTGATACCAATACTGCCTTCCCAACGGAGCAACTGGTCGAGTGCTCGTTTTGAGGCCGCCCGTGTTCTATCGCGACTTTCTCGATCAACGTTCCTTCCGACCAAGATCGATATTATTGTGAACACTCTGGGGATTTTTGTTTGCGGCTTGGCTGCATCTCTGGTTTGCCATGTTTAGGTGGGTCCGGCATCTAGTCATGGGCCATGAGATACGCGGTCAATTCCCAAAATCCTGTTGTGCCTTCACCATAGAATAGTTCAGGTAATTAGGAGATCCCGCCGTTCGACCTTAAGTGACAGCCCTAGGTTGTGCTTGAAATTCGAAGTCGAATTCGAGATGAGAGTCACGCCGAATCGCCGGATCATGATTAACCAGCATCATCCGCTGCCAATGCCTCACCATACAACCCCAGAAAATCTCTGCGGCGAAGGTTCCGTCTCCTCCACCATCCGTACGTTATCGCCTTCAAGATATAATCCAGACGATAAGATAAAGCAATTGATGAATTTTCTTGCGTATGCCGAAACATGTGGATAATAGTCCGCGATATCGATCACCACCGCCAGATCGCACTGGACTGTAAGAGCTCTCACACACCGGTTTGGCAGCCATGCGAAGAAGCTCGTCCGAAATCCAAGACATACCCATAACCTGGTTTTTCCGTGTAGATGAGAGTCCAAGGCATGATGCGAAAGAGGCAATCTCCGATTCTCAAGCTTACGGGTCTCGGAATGGAGTAAAGCAGTACATTGGGGGCAATTACAATGCATGCAAAACATGTTCGTTGGTTGTAGTGATGAGATCCCCATCTCACGCTATCGGAAGGCTTGGTGAATTCAATCAGGTACGTGTTTCCCGTTGAAATGTCATGTTCGAAAATCATTTTCTGTTCAAATTAGAGGCAATACCGCATACGTACAATCGCCGGTTGTGGTTGTTGTCGGGCCTGGTAGACTTTACACTACGGTAACAATGCCTGCCAGGCATAAGAAGCGTGCCCAACACGCGCTTGTTGGCGGAGAGAGAGCATTATCGGTGAACGAATCCGGTTCACGAATTGTCTGAGCCATTCTGTCTAGGTAGGTACACATTTCCGTTTCTCACATCGTGGAACCTTGGACAGTTCTCTCTCGCAGCATCGCTTGGGCGGTGGCGATGTTACTGAACCAACAGAAATGCAGACCTCTGCATCTGACTCTCTTCAAGCACGATCGCGATGCACCAAACCTTCTCCTACCTCACCATCAAGCATCGAACGATTGAAGAGAACGGAATCACATTAGATTTATGACGGGCGAGAACATGATTCACAAACGCACTTGAAGTTCTGAGATCCAGGCAGGAGAGATGTGAGCAGCTGCCCAGATCTAGGGATGTATTTCGTGTGTATCGAAGCTGGGGGTAGTGGTGGCAACTTCTGACCTCGGGGACTTCTGTCGGTTTTGCGAGTGAAGATAGCTCTATGATGGCAGTAGTGGTATTCGCTCAGGAAATCGCGACCTCTGCTTATGCTTCGAGTTCTGTAACCTTGCGATCAAGGTTGTTTAATTCCTGGAGCCTGAAAACCAATTTGGCCAGGAATTGATCGATATCGATGTCAGATGGGTTGTTGATGCTAATATCGGCGATAGATCGATACTTTACAGTTGATCTTGTGTGACTGACGTCACGGGTGCGGTGTTGTCAGGAATCCCAATCTAGCGTGGACGTCGAAGTGAAGTGGACTTAACGACATAGGTACCTCAATACCCAGAGGGAAAAGGGATGGACTCTACCACAATAGAAAGAAATTTTGAGCTAGATGCCTGCATATCGTAACGAAGCAGTCGCATTCGTTGGGTTTGAAAAGACTATGGGTGGTGAAAACACAGATCTCACACAGTGACCCGGCTGACCAGCTTCAAACAACTTCACTTACTCTCAGTCATGTCTCGGTAGTCCCGTGAACAGGCTTCTTGACTTTAACCCAGGTTTCTTCAATTTTCTCCTCTATTCTCTCCTCTTCCTCCTCTCCAATCCGAATTTCCAAAAGTTTTGTTCCGCGGCCAGGAGTCAACACTCCCATCGCAATTGTCAGAGCGACGCATCGTCACCTTGGAGACAAGCAGAGGTTTTCGAAATCCTGGAGCCTTGTCAACTGGAGTCATCCTGATTCAAGAGTAAGTCAATTCAACGACAAGTCTCGGATGGTGGCATTCCAAAAGCTGCCTGGAGGTTTACTTTCTCGTCTTAAGTCCCACAAATTTACTGACGTGCAGTAACCAGCCATAACTCATCATGCCTCCCTCGCGCATGTTCCGTGGCCTTCGCATACCAATTCCCAGAAACATAGATATTCATGTCGCCAACGAGCTTCAGGGCGTTGCCATGCAGGCGGCTCCAGCACCACATACTCCAGACAACTCTGGTATACCAATCTCACCGATTACGCCAATTGCGACTCAGGCTGCCCCAGAGCCACAAGACCCGACAGCTCTTGCGATTCCTATTTCTCCAATCACGCCGGTGACAGACGCCGCACCATCATCTTTGTATGATTCAGATGCCGAGCTTCCTGATGCCATTGATGAGGACGTGTCAGCTCCACTTCCATCGCTATCGAAGCATTTGGCACAACTCGCGGCACAGCTGGCGAACCCGCCATACTATATCATCTTCCATCTTCACTTCCTTTGTGCGTGCGGACAACACCTTACTCCAGGACCCAAAACGTCCATCAAGATAGATACCAGCAGCGATGAAGATAAAGTCCACGATACCCTACGCGAGCGCTTCAGCGTCGACTCTGGCTCACAGACCCTCGTCTTCGGCGACTCGACGACCGGTGCCATTGAGATTTGCTATGACGGCCTTCGAGGACTGGGAGAATACGGCATCGTCAAAGTCATCCTTCATGATCAGAAGCGTGAGATGCTGGTTTTGGAGAGGAGCGCTGACAAGAGGGGCAAACCTATCGTGATTTATGAGGATGACGAGGAGCGCCACTTGTACCGGAGCGTAGATGATACCGGTGAGATTCTGAATGTCTGCCCTTGCAATGCTTGCAAAGCGCAGACCGCAGCGTCACACAGATATGACATGGAGAACGATCAAGCTATGTTGTTCTCCGATGATGCTCATGCCGGCGGAGACGATCAGGACTGGTTGCGCGCGAGGCCGATCACGCGAAGCTCGATTTCCATCGAGGCGCAGCGTATTCTCGCCAACACCACGCCAGAGCCCTTCTCCAGCTCACCACTCGACAACGAGGAAGTGGGGATGGAGGATCTCAACTGGGATCTGGAGAGTGTGGTCGATGAGGATAGCGATGATGAAGATCTAAGAGACGAACGTAGGGGAGTCTGGACCAATCGTGCTCGACATCCGCAGCCTGTCAGCACATCACTAAACACAACTCCGCCAGCAAAGACCTCGCGCCTGCCGTCGGACGAGGAGTGGGATCGGGCTGCGAAGCGAATGCGCATGATGAGATGAAGGAGCTGTCTGAATTCTGAAGCACGTGAAACCAAGAGTGTTGGTGAGCAGGGGTTCAAGAATCGTCCTCTGGCGAAGCTGCTTTGTCATTAGTGGCTTTCATTTGGGCCGGTATACCCACCCTGGCGGAGAGAACGACAGGTTTTTGACGGCACGGTCAATTCGTACCTACTCTTCCTATGAATAGTCTCAAATCAGGACTGGCATCGATGCGTTCTTGGAGGTTGAAAGACAATCCTGCCATAACATTGTCGAGGAACAATCCAATTTAGTGGCTGTATGCGAATTGCGCACTGGAAGCGGACATGGATTGAGATACCCTGGTGACGGAAGTCGAGACAGATTGCTAGGATCGTCTGGAATTGTCCAGGCTTCGAATTCCTGTTATGGAATTTGGTTTTGCTCGTCTCTTACGCGTTGCCCGCTAATAAGGGGGTCCAACAAAAATTGTACTTTAGTCCCAAACATAAGCAAATTTCGTTTTCAGCAAATACCATCATCGGTCCAGAGTAAAAGGCGTTAAAACCACGAGACTATCGTACGATAAGTTCTTCCATTCCAACAATTTAATCACGCTTCCAGAACCAAGCAAAGCGTCCTGGAAGACAC
Source organism: Venturia effusa (assembly GCA_007735645.1). Lineage (NCBI taxonomy): Eukaryota > Fungi > Ascomycota > Dothideomycetes > Venturiales > Venturiaceae > Venturia > Venturia effusa. Next base: position 315,627 of record CP042197.1, read on the forward strand.
GCAGCCAATAGGGATCTGCAGCGAATTTTGAGAGTCTGCGAAGTGGCGTTGAGTCGTGCGGTCTCGAAATGACAATGGCGCTGGACTTCATACAGGGCTTCTCCGGAGTCAGGTCCCCAAAACCACGAACCAGTAACAGAGATTTTTCGCATCCAGTCACGGAGATTTTTCACGCCCAATTATGGCGAATTCCCACGTCCAATCACGGAGCTTAATTGGACTACATGAAAGTGGTGCCACAGCGGATCTGCCATTTAGATATCGCCAAGAAATAATTCACTTTCGAGAATTCTGCTAAAAGTAGTCCCCGGCAAAACAAAGAATGAGAACCGCTTAGAATTGATCAATATCCATTTCGATCCGAGGCTGGATAATCTCGATGCTCTGTTGATGATTTTCCATGAAGGCCAGCGGGACTGCATTGACGAACCGACCGTGATACCGTGTCGCATGAATCCATCGGCATGGCTTGTCAAACAATCGTAGGAGAAACGGGACTTGCCTTATCGCCCAGCAGCTGCAAAACTATACTCGTATTCCTAGCACCCAACTACTCTTCACCAGAAACGGCCAAGCTCACGGCGCTCAAATTACCGCATTTCGGCAAGTCTCGAAACCAAGCCACCTCGGAGTCGCACCTCCGGCAGCGTAATGCCGTCCCTTTCGATTCCTCGCGGACGTGGTAGGAACGAGGCTGTCAAGCCAATGATGAGGTGAGACTCGGGATATCAGCTGATGAGTGTTACTAAGCAGGGTATGCGCGATACGAGGATCGGTCTCTGTTCGCTGTTAAGGGGAAAGGCGCGGTGTTTGGTCCTGCGCAGCGTCGTCTGAAAGAGAGATTCTTGAGTGACAGGTTGGCGGTCTGATCTGGATGCGTCTCAATGCATTCGGGTGATCGGGCAATGGATGCTGATGATATGGTGGTTGGGAATCATGAGAAATGGAGAGGGGAATAGGGACTTGAGGTGCGGGACGGGAGAAGTTGGGATGATCAGATCTGTCCTAGCGTGCTGACCAATATATCATGCTTCCACCTCCTAATAAAGTGGCATTCATAATCGAACTCACTTACTGATTTGCTTATTATGATCAGCAAAATGATTTTTAGAATGGTTCGCGTCGAAAAGGAGGAGCGTTTCAGCTTTTTTTTGGTTTTTAAGTCCTGTCGTCCTTGACGAAATGGTCAATTCGACCACGCTCTAGATCTGCCTTACACATTTCAATCGATTTATGGCATACTCTCTCGTGAAGCGTTTAGTAACAGTGCTTCCCTGCTGGAAGACTGAAAAGCCTGTCGTGCTTGCATCTGAGGCTCTGGTACAAACCGAGTCCGGTTTTGGTAACTCGCATTAAGAAGTGCATGATTCAGCGGAGCCAAGAATTCTGACATTTCAATTTTGATGGATACATACAATTGCACATACCTCAGCTCTCATACTCGTTGTCTCCAGAGATGTGAGGTTGAGAATGCGACAAGAAGAATGTGACCGAGTGGAACCCTTACCCACGGTAACGGTGTTTGCTGACTACTACGCAGGCCCGGCGCAGGCTACTGAGATCCAAAAGTCCAAAAAGCCATTCGCATCCCCCGTCGATAGTCACTAAACCCATCGCGAACGATCCCCTATTCCCAGTCATAGAAGTTGTGCCAGCGAAGCAACCAACTGTCACGCCGTCAGATATGCCGCTTCTTTCCCACAAAGAAGCCGCTTCCATGCTTTGCCATTCACAAACAGAGATATGTGACAAAGACACGTCCACATGTCCACCTAGGTATTTGCGTGCGCGCGGGGTATGAAAACGAGTAACTGTCTGAGATGTCTCTGCATTCACCCACCTCTTGTTCCAGAGTATCTGATATAATTCTGTTCCTGCAGGCCTGCAAAACTGTTACACACCAGCACCAACCATCGACCACAGCCAGATTCAGTCTTAGATACCCGAAGTCGATCAGATTGGCAAGGCAGGAAGCCAGCTTTATATTCAGTTTCGCAACAATAGTACTGACGACTCTTCCGTCGTGAGCGAAATTCCTGTAGCCCTATTGCCAGCCAGCAGAATGTGCCACATAACAACAATTTCCCATTCATGCTCTCATCCAGATATCAACTACTGGACGGTTCGCTGCGCAACGGGCCTTCAGGTCGATCCGGATTGTCGCAAAGATTCCTCTTCGTATCCGTGCGCAAAGACCAGCAGTGTCTGGGAAACCCCTTTCCAATGCGCCTGGTGCTCGAGGCCTGCCAAGCGACCCTGTGTGGAAGGAATAAATGCCGAGGAGCTACCCGATGAGGGAATGAATCTATATGGCTCAGAGACTACCGAGGAGTGTTGCGATCTCGCACTTGACGATGACGAGATGGAGAGGATGGATCGGGAGCTGGATGAAATCTGCAGCGATGATGTAAGTCTCTCTTCGTATATGACCATGTACAGAGCTGATCTCCATGTTATTATAGGACGTGGGCAATATGGACATCTCTGGCGTTGTCATGCCAGTCCCTTCACCCAGCAACTACTACTCGAACAGAAAAAGGAAACTGGCACACAGTGTTTCGTTGTGTACTGATAATGGCGATATGGCGCGAGGTCGACCAAGCGGCCCGAGGAAGAGGATCGAATCGACTAGCGACGGAGAGAACATGCGAGGAAGGACTAAGCAACGTGGTTGGGCAGCACCATCAACCGCTCGTGCTAGGGGGAAGAGAACCTCAAAGAGGTCTACTCGGAGGATTTAGCATCAGCTCCACCTGGTGATAAAGTGTCAGTACATCTCTTACAGGACTTCCTGGCATCTTTCCGTAAGACTGTAATGGCAAATGAGCTGCCGCCGTCATTTCAAAGAAGGCCGAGTAAGCTAAAACATGGTCTGTCAATATAATTGTCCATGATGTGCTCGTCCGATTGTCTCTTCATGTGTTCGGGGCTGTAATCGTTACCGTTCCACTGCTGATGATGTGAATCTCAATCTCTTAGGCCAAGAATGCATTGGCAGAGGCACTAGGGTGGAAGGTGTATCGGCTCTTCTTGACCAAATGTCCTCTCGCAGTGCCAAGTTGCAACTCGTCGTCAAGCAGAAATTTGGCTCGTACCACAAATGACAAACCATGGTCAATCAGTGTGACTGAAGTCGCGGGGCGCAGCTCCCAGTAGTCACATCTTTCTCTTCAACGCCGAGCTTGCGGATAACGTGCAAGTCTCGAAAATAGCGTGCAGCAGCAGCTGATACATCGAGGGATTCTCCGAGGGTCAGCTTGCGTCGTGTGACCAGATTGACGAAACTGGCTATCGGTGCTGTGACTCAACATGCTGTCGGTAGATCGAAGGATCTGAATGCTGTCGGGGTCTTTGTCATGAAGCCAGTTTTGTTGAGTAGTGCGTCTGCAGTCGGTAACATTAGCCGCAACAAGATGATGTCCGTATCGCTTGCAACAACCGTCAGCAAAGGCTGGGGAGGCGTCGCTTGGCATAAGAGACAATGGAGCAGTCAGCTGTTAGTGGGTATGAGTAGGAGTCGAACCAAGCTCGACTTTCCTGACTCTTGAGTGATCGATGGGACAGAACCGTACCTTCAGCACTCGCACATGCATGAACCTGACGCTGCGGCTTCAAGCTCGTATTCGTTCACTGATCTGAGCACTTTACGTTTCGGTCAATGGATTAGATGCACGATTGATAATCGACTCGTAGCGTTCTCAAAGACAGACGATGTTGAGCTCGAGCCTGGCGAGTGATCACTAAGCTGTTGCCATTGCCAGCCACCTCCATGAATATCGTGTCGCCCACCAATGGAACCACCTTGATTCATATACCCTGACGAACCAAAGTGCAGCGGCTTCATTCTCCGCTGACAAGCAACCAAGATTATGGTCTCAACATCCGAATAAAAATATCAGCTCAAATCGTACAAGCTCATGTAACAACAACAGATTCCGGGCCACGGCCGTTGTAACTCCTTTTACTCCACCAATCCACTCATTCCCGGATTAATGCGCGCAGAAGCTGCTAAAATATTGTCATCATGCGGAGACGACGGGGATTAAATAATTAGCCATTCTGTATTGGCCACTTTTAGAAGTGTTATGCGCCATCGCTCGACTCTCTACTTGCAGCACCGCCACTGCCAGCTGCTGTGTATCTGTGTAAGTGTGTGTTCATGGGAAATGTGCTTTCAGAATGCATTACAAGAGCGTGCTGTAAAGGAAGCGTCGTGTATGTACTGAAGCTCAAGTCGGGAGCGATTCCCAACGAGAGGCTGGAGGGGAGAAATATGGAAAGCTTGCTTACCTTCCGGCATTCTGTCGCCTTGATGATGTTGCTGTTGATGCTGTTGCTGGTATGATTGACGTCCTTCATTGGCCTCCGCAGCGCGAACAGCCTCTGCCGCTGCTTGTAATTGACCTTCAATTGATTCGGACCCTAACGGAGGCCCCTGTGCATGTGTATGTGTCTCGACTGTGGGAGGTGGTCGCGTCAGGTCGATCGACTCGGGCGGTGGAGGTAACTCGGTATGCGACTCCAGGATCTTGGCCTGGAGCGTGATGACATACTGGCGCAGTGAAAAGTTCTCCTTCTGTATTGTCTCGTAGCTTGCGGCTAGATTTTGGTGCTCTTTGACCTGGTCCTTCAAAGACTGAATATACTGCTCTTTGCGCTGGCGAAATGCGCGCTGGGCCGCCCTGTTCTGTGCAGCACGCTTCGAAGTTGAGAGTTCACGCCGTCCTTTGCGCAGGTCATTCATCTGATCCTCCATGCTTTCGTCCATGGCCATTGGATACCCAGCGCCTCCCCCTCCGATTTGAGGGTCGATCTGCTGCTGATTGGGCGAGTGGGCAATGTGCATGTTATCGTGAGAAGAAGTCGGGCTGGTCGAGGGAGGAACTGGCTGGCCGGCCTGGGCGGCCAAAAGGTGCTCTCTTAGACCTTTCCGTTGAGTTAGCATGGTGGAATGGCGGAGGCGAGGTCCGATTACTCACTCATGATGTCCTTCTCCTACGAATTGGTCAGCATCGAATGTAGAAAGTTGAAGGCGCAGTCCAGCTCGAGCTCGAGCGCGATGCTTACTACGTACCTCACGCGATTGCATACTCCGGACGGCCCTGGCAGGTCGACGCAAAGTTTCTGTTCCGCAGCAGCAGAGGACCTGGACCTGTGCAGCGGTAGTCGTATTCTGAGACGCGGATTAGCGAGCGGGGATACATTGCTGTGTGTAGAGGCGCATACTGGATGGTTGTGGTGAGGAAGTGCCTGTTGATGACCGATTGCTGTGTCAGCGAGGGAGAGGCCGCGGTAAGAGGGTGGGGAGGGTCGAGGGATATGTCACTGGCAGGTTCAAGTTCGTCCTGGGGCGGCCGGTCAGGGCGGATGGAAGGTCCCTGTGGACAGTGCCTGGTGCCATCCGCGACGTGCCGGAAGTCTTGCCTTCAACACTCCGAGTCTGTGAGAGAGGGAGGGTATCAGGGATCACGAATTATGTGCCATCGTGGTATATTATATTGCGGCATCATCGTCCTGCGACCCTCTTCTCATCGTTCAGCTGCCATATCGTCGTGGACCCCCAGCCATGGCGATAGAGTGGTGTACAGGTAAACAGGCACAACCTAACTATAGGCCGCTTGCTCTGCTCCAACTGCTCCGGCCTGCATCATCCGACCTGGCCACCCTTTTCTGATCTCAATAGTCTCGTCCCTCAATCTCCAGACGATGGCAACGCAACGAGAGGATCCCACGCCCAGCCTACGACTACGTCGGTGCTAGGGTCAGCTGAGAAGGGGCTGGCAATCTCCGCGCGAGGTCCTCAAGCTGACAAACAATATTCTACTACCCGCCACTGTACTCCGTGCATGTCATCGGTCTCGTTGCGCCGACGTCTTCACTGCTGACTATCCGTAGACATTCACGTGGCCTACCCGAGCTGGTTCGAGCTGAGCAGCGACTAGTCCCAAGAGCCGGGCTGTGACAGAGATCAAGGCTATGGTGTTGTGTAGTCAGCCGGCCAACTCTCGGCCAGACGATTGATCCGTCGGGGCTGACTGGCCTCACGCTTTCTGCCACGGGCAGTCGAAAGCTTGATTCCACGGCCCACGGAACAGCATCATTGATTTGGCCATATCTTCTTTAACAATCGACACTTGCAAGCCCCTTGTTAGCTAATAACAGTTTGCTGGCATCCTGATCTTTGTGAGAGCTTTTCGCCACAATGATTTGATAACACTGAGCCAATGGGAATTCCTAACGAGACAAGGAGCTTACAGAGGGCTGATGCAATCAGTAAACCCATTCGAGCCTATCGATTCCCGTACCACATCACCCGTGTGAGGAACAGGTGGTCACAGCTGGCAATGCCTGGCACGTTTGAGCAAGCTCAATGTGCTGCCCAACGGAGGAACATATGTCGGACTGCACTGTGGTGTCAGGCCGATTTTAGATTAACCGGCGTGTTCTAATACCTCTTTCTTCTTCTCCCACCAAACGTGCCACCATCATGAATTATTTTTGTGTACCGAAGAAGCGAAAGCCGAGTAGAATAAGAGCCGCTTGAACCGAGGAGATAATTCCTCGGTTTTGTAAGGATGTAGTGTGAAGATGAGCTGTCGCGCTGATCTAAACAGGTGTCACAATGGACATTTTCTTTGGCCGGTTTACCATAGTAGGCTACATTTCTCTCACACACTCTCTCTCAAACCTCCCGGCACATTTTGCTCAGAACAGCCCGGCGTCCACATCTGGCACGTTGACGATCATTGAGAAATCCCAGGACACGCGGCCGGGATGAACGCAACCTTCGATCTGAGGTGCATGTAGAGATTGTCCCAGAGTGTACTATGAAATTTTGGGCTTTGCATAATTAGTTGTACTACTTCGATTGATATTGCCTCTTACTTGATCCTAATCTGCTGCTTTCCAATCAGCACTGAATCAAAGTTCGGAGATCTCCAGTCCGTACCTGATCGATGGAAGCGCGCCGCAGAGATCCCGACATGCTGAGTGATTAGAATCCTGACGAGCGAACATTTAGTACCAGCGCCGCAGGGTCCTACCTCGGTATCTGATTATACAGAGACTAGGTACGACGTTGCCGTATCTGCCCTGCCGACATCCTTCAAATGAAATCCCAGCCGGCCATCATCAAAGCAGCCCTTGCCGAGGCAGCGAATCACTTCTGGTCTCCCGGGTACGGAACTGTTCTCGGCAAATCCGATTACAGAAGCCTGAGATAGCTGCGAAATGAGTATGTCTATTCGAGCCTTTAGCGACTGAAGCATCAGGGGTGAAGGCCTTCCAGACTTACTACGATAATCTTACTTCGCTTACGAACAACGCTCGGACTGGAGTTTACTGCTTCACCCTGCTTGGACGTGCATAGACTCGATACGAAGAGCCATTCTGACGAGGCGTATAGGATGCCAGTTGCGATTGCGGATCTTATAGCGCACGCAGGGCAGGACGTGTTTGAAGAGCTCGGCTCACCACCTACAATTTATCGTGTTGTATGGAACGACCATCACTAAGCAGCCTCTTCGAGCAGCTTTTCCGGCTCATGACGTCAGGAGCTTGAAGATCTTCTTCTGCAATTGCTAATACCTCCGCAGCGACGAAGTTCTTTACGAAAGTCGTCTGGTAGCGATGAATCTACATCGCGCGCGCCTCTACCATAATATCATGTATGATACCAACAACCACGCAGTCTCTTTGACTATCTCACCTCCCCCTCCACATCCCCTCTACCATCAATTCCGACCGCATAAATCGCATAGCGTGTTTGCCCTCCTTATCCATTATCCGGCAATGCAATCCCAGACTCCGTCGGATTGGCGCGTATCGGACGTGATGTCAAATTAATCATGGTCTTCAAACTTCACGGCCCGTACCTTGATCCCGGACTTCTTAAAAAGCTCCGAAAGACGTGCACATGGACCATCGTACTGCCTGTGAGCCGTCCATCAAAAGCCCTGAAGCGCTTATCTCGCTTGCTCACCTGCTGCTGCTATTTCCAGTGAGCCCCCTTCTCCAAACAAATGATGGGGTACAGACATTGTATGCGGGCGTGATCCGGGCGAGCCGGAGATCGAAGAGAATCCTTTCTCTGAGCCCGGTCGCATACAATCTTTCCAATCTTTTGGCCAGGAACGGGAGTCTGGATTTCGCATAACAGTTGGAAGAGCTGATGCTATAGAACCCCATTAATGTTCCGTCTCGGCGTCTTTCTTATTTTCTCTGCCAGGAGGATCGAACTCGGTAGCCATCATGTCCTTCCACCAATCGCTGAAATCTCAGGTTCGAGTCAATTCAAACATTTCGTGTTATTCAACTGTTGATTACACATAACCTGCCTTCACAGCCTTCAAACAGGAGAAAAGAAACCATCGGTTAGTCTGGCAAACCGAGGTCGCTTTCATCTCGCTTGCCTCCAAGGACGTCCTCTAACACGTATACAATTCCATCACAAAAACAGTTCTTCAAAACTTGCATTTCTCTATTCACTGTGCACTATTCGTCCATTCCCCTCCACCAGCTCGTTTCCATTCGCCCGTCCTTGACCCGCCGCTCCGTCCTTGACGGTGGCACGTCTGATAATTTCTTGTAATTCCTATGGAAAGGCGTTACTAGCGAGTTTCCACATGAAGAATTCTCGTGAAAGCGCGATTGAATGTTCGGGCCAATTACTGGTGGTGAACGTGGTGATAATTTCGGCACGTGACGATCTGCTGACCCGGACGAGAGCAGAGATCTTGCTAGGGACGCAGTAGGGAAGTTCGACGGATCTTCTACAGTATTTAGACGAGCAGGAGAATTCAAGCACTCCGGTAACCAATCGTCATTCAAGTCCGGACTCGGCAACGGCGGTAGCGTTGGCGGTGGCGTCTGAGGAGATAGATGATGGATGGCACGACTACTTGGATCTGCCAATTCCATGCTAGAGACACCGGGCAGCGTACCTGAGCTCGATGATTTCTCTTGTTGTCGTCGTCGTACTCGCTGCGTTGAAGAAGCGGAGGTTTGATTTGAAGGCGTATAGTAGCGTGGAGAATAGATGTCTGAGTCCCGCAGTTCCCTTTCGCCGTCTCTTCTCGGTGGAATGGTGAGATGACGGATGGAGGAGGGTAGTGAGTGCATTCGTAAACCATTCTTATCTTCTGTACGTAGCGTGTCACTCCTACTCCTTTCTCCTCTCGGTGGCGGAAAAGGAACGGCGATGATGGATACACCACACTTTCCCACACCAAACTTTCTTCCTTTCTCTCCAGCCAGAACACCGTCACTCCTCAGATTCGTCTCAGCCTCCAAGGCCCTCTTCTTCTTCTGTCTCCACCTCACCAGGGTTGCCGCAAGTACCAGAATCGCAAATATCGCCGGCGCAATAGCAGCATAAGCAATATTAGCAGGTGGCGATGGACTCCCCGGAACATCTCCCGATATCGTCCCATCATTCGCCATAGCAGACGTGGATGTAGCCAGCGATACAGTCTCAGATGTAGGCACACTCGAACCGAGTACCGAAGGCGCTGAAAGAAGCAGGGGCGGGAGGCGAATCGTGCTTGGAGAGTTGGCTATGCTTGAAGTGTCGAAATCAGGTACGATTATGCCGGGAAATCCTGCTTCGATGGAGGCTATTGTGGACGTGGACATCGTTGTTCGTGCTGACGTGATTGGTACGCCATCTGCCTTGCCACCAGTGGTCGAAAACAGCAATGGTGGAAGCGCGGGATTCGGTGGGATATTTGCGTCCGACATGGTAGCAGGCGTTGGGTTCTCATTGATGGGTAGGGGATGCGGTGACGGTGTAGCTTGAGCTATTTCTGCACCCTGCCTATCATCACCTTGTAATTGTATTGTTGCAGAAGGTTGTGTCTGCTGCGTTTGCAGGTCGATTGGGGCATCAAGGGTTGTGAGTGTACCACCTCCATCCTTTTGCGTGTCCCCATCGTGATCATATGGGCTCGATGGATTTGACACCTCTTTGCCGTGATTACCCCTCCTCATTATCGTCGTCAGTCACCAAAGGAACTCGAGAAGAAGGAAGAAAATGTGGAAACCGGTAGATCAATTGTATGTACATGAATAAGATTGTAATCCAAGGTCTCATCTCATCCTCATTCCATATCGTAGGAAGGAATTGGAATGTACATGCACCTCCACTACATGCATCAAATCCACATTCCACGGTCCGTGCCACACAGGTAAATTTCCGAACATAGCGTGGTCATACCGCGCCAGTCGCACACAGCTCGGCGGCGGAAGGTCCTTTTCCCCTTCCATTCAGCCTTTTAGCATTTAAATGCACTGGGAGTAGTAAGGGTTTTGCACTGTGCAAGTACCGCTTGCACAAGTGGTAGATCCAGTCCAGCCAGGACCACCGCACTGGCCATACTTAGCCACAGCGTTGGTGCCGGTTGTTCCAGTGGAAGCAGGAACCGCAGCGCTAGAAGCAATGGCTGAAGCGCTGGCGGCTGGCTCGTCTGCACAGTCGTCACTCTCATCCGCTGCAGCAGAGGTAGCAACTGGCGCAGCAGAGGTAGCGTTTGAGGATGAGAGCACCTTGCCAATTGAAGTAAACGACGCGGAAGAGCTGGCAACCGTCTCGTCATCTCCGCAGTCTTCAGCATCGTCGGCGGGGGAAGAGGTGGTGGCCGGGGCAGCAGCAGTTGAAGGAGTGCTTGATGAAGCTGGCTTAACAACGGAAGTGATCATGGTTGTAGGAACGACCGAAGAGACTGAAGCAGCAGAAGACACGGCTGTAGCAGCAGGCGACGTTGGAGCAAGGGAGGACGAGGTAACTGCTGAAGAGGAAGCGACTGGTGACGAGGAACCAGATCCCATGGTGAAGTCGATGCAGGATTCGTAGGTCTGCGAGACGGACGCCGCATTCCAGTACCACTGGATGACACAGTCGCCTAGGTACAATCAGATGATGCTCTACACAGGAGCAGGTATAATGACTAACCAGCAGTAGCACATTTGGTTCCAAGATCGGGCATGGTAATGCTGAAAGCGCTGTTGTTGGCGGGCATTGTGTGTGATACGGACGCATAGTCATCGAAGGAAATGAGCGCGTCTCCAATGACGGCTTTGGCCTTGGTGTCGACAATCGATACGTTGGCGACTCCGGTGTGAGGCGCGCCAATCCTGATGGCCATGTCGATCTTCTGGCCAGCAGTATAGCTTTGAATATTGGCAGAATTGTCTCCGAATTGGTAACCTTTGCAGAGCCACACGTCACAAGTTGCTGGGTTGTAGTCGCTTTGGGATTTCGCAACCTGCAGAATACCCTGAATGTTGCCCAAAGCATCGCTGGCCTGGTTGTTGTAGACTCTTCTCTTGGTTAGAGCAATGACTTGGTGATTGAGATGTACACAAAGACTTACTGTTCACCGCATGCCGTCTTGTAGGCAGCGCCTGGCATACGAGGCGTTGGGCTGGAGATGATACCGTGTGCAAGAGCAGCTGGCACAAGGCTGACGAGAGAAACAATTGGAATGTATGAGAGCATTTTGAACACAGCGTCAAGCTAGTCGGTGGAGTTTGAAGAAGATATCTGGTCAACAGATAGGCAAACACTTGAAATGACTGTAGGTAAAGAACGTAAAAGGTAGATAGCAGAAGACTGAATCAGCTTTGCGATGAACCGACTGATGGCATTGTCAGTACGTTATACTTATGGGAAATGATGTCCCCAGGGATAGTTTGTGGTAGTCCAGGGTAGAGCGAAGACCCAACTGAAAAACAAGCATGAAACTTCACGATGGAGCAAGCGAAGGGACCGCCCGATCTAATCTCAGCATTATATGGAGAGCAATGGCAGCGGAATGCAAAAGATGGGCACGGGAGAGGACTCAAGCGGTAAACAAGTCATGCTGTAGCACTACCGACCGAGCAGCCAGCGCATATGTCTCTCATTAGGAGATGGTAGGCCAGAGAAATGTCGGCCTGTGTAGTGCCCTGTCTATCCCTCTGCCTGGATGGATGGAATTCAGGTTCATGCGAACTGGCGGCCCAAGTAGTTCAGGGTGAGGCTCGTGGAAAGTTTCAGAAACACGGGATGGAGAGAGACAGTCGTGACGAGAGACGGAAACATAGCCATGGATGAAGTGAGCCCCGAGGGTGGATTGAAGAGGCTTGACGGTCGACATGGTAGACACTGGCCGGCGTCTGATGCGACGCATGCAGGAGGTCGTCGTCGTCGTCGCCGGCGGCGGGAGAGTTATGCCCAGGAGATGGTTATGATGAATGGAAATGTCGAGGGCGTTCAGAGTCCAGAGTCTAGAGTTCAGGAGCCCAAGCACAGCAGCGCGCGGAGCTGCGGCAGTGTGGCATGCTCAAAGCACGATGGTTGTTGTTTGGTGGAGATGGAGGGATGCCCGCTTAGAAGTTAGAAGCTTGACCTGTGCCGGCGCTTGTTAGTCAGGGCTCCCGTCCAATTTCCGTTCCTGGAGGCTTCTCTCCTGTATCATACAGTACTACCTTAGGCATCCCAGAATAACCTTCAGGTCCTCATCCCAAGAAATCGAGAAATCATGACAAAGCCTCTTTCACACCTCGCCAACCCGCTGGCCACTCCCGGCCAGCTTGCCTCTTCGGGCTCACAGTTGGACGGCGTACCGAGTGACCTGGAGTCGTCCATCATCTTCGCCGGCGCCAGGTTGACACAGGCGGCTGGTATACTCCTTCGACTGCCCCATGAAACTATAGCCCAAGCTGCAGTCCTGTTCACGAGATTCTGGATTGGTCCTGAGGGAGGCAGTCTGATTCAATACAGCGCCAAGGTGAGATTGTAATCCAGTCGTATGCCACACGGCGGATACCGGCTTGCAAATTCCTGGTAGCCTCACACGGGCAACCAAGATCCTCTCTAGGGCGTCAGTACACCATGAGCTACATATGGTCAATTTCCCAATTCCACTCCATAGTACCTCTTCATCCCACCAAATCGACTAAGATACACTATTAGGATGTCTCTCAGGCTGTTCTCTACCTCGCTGCAAAATTGTCCGACTGGCCCAAGTCCCCTCGAAGCGTAATCAATACCTACGCATACCTCACCTCTATTCCCTATACCTTCCCTGATGCCGAGACCTTCGCCAAACATGATGAACCCGAGTCCTACTATGTCTCCGAAGGCACCTACCAGATTCAAAGAGATCGGCTCGCGAAGATGGAGATGATCGTGCTCAATGTGCTTGGCTATGAGACGCACGTCGCTCTGCCTTTTAAACTCTGCATCAACTATCTGCAAGCTTTGGACGTCTTTGCAAACCGCGAAGACGCATCCATGGTGGCCAAACGAGCCTTTACACACCTCAACTCTGCTCTCTTCAACCCACAGCTCCTGTACCTCACACATCAGCCACCGACTCTAGCAACGGCGGCTATATACCTAGCCGCTAGAGAGGTTGGCGTAAAATTACCTGATGTTGAGTGGTGGGAGGTCTTTGATACAGATAGGGAAGAATTGGGCTTCTTGGTCGTAGCCATGATCAGCATGGAAGGCTTCGTCAAACAGGAGAAGGAGACCTGGGGCACAAGGGTGATTCCGATCCTTCTGGATGACGTAGAGGCCGAAATTGTGCGCCGGAGAGACCTTAATGGAAGTGCGTGATCGCGAAACTGATAAAGCTTCACCACGAGCTGATCGGCCCTGTCAATTTTCGACTAAATTCAACGTCCAGAATATGATGAAAGCTCGGCTATTCAACAGTTCCGATCACCATTTCACGTTGGACGATGCCAATAACGGACAATAGTGTTCACTCCCCTTAGAGTCATCTTTGCGCAGAATCATCCTGCTGCGGTCCATCTGGTCTGTAAGATTGTCTCGTTGGTGAACACTAATGAGCAAAGCGGCCATTATAAGATGATTTACCATAATCAAGTTTGTGACCTGTGAGTCAACAAGCATATTACATTGTGATTGCTCAACGTAACGTCATAACTGGGTTTTAAACACTTTTGGAGCAGCCAAAGTCATACACTGAGACTGGTTAGCACCTGTCTCATCCAGGCATACAGGACTGCTCTCGGAATTGGAACCAATCTGCTCTCCGCTGTACCAAGTTCATCAGAGGCACATGTGTAAAGTGGCGCTGTCCCACCAGTTAGCGCGCCGGCATTCGCCCTCACGACGCAATGGCATTATTCTCCCACAGGATTGGGACGCGCTGTCAGCTAGCATGCCAAGTCTAAGCAGCTATCAGGACAGCGAAACAGACATAAAAGATTCAGCTCACTTGACGTTCTACCGTCACAGCAATGGTTCTACAACAACTCTTGTGCCGAAGCGTTCTTCCTTAGGCAGCACCCCGTCTCCGCAAGATTGCGAGACATTCCTTGACTCCGGTAGCGATTCTTCTGCTTCATCACTTCGACGCGTCACATCGCCTTCAGTTCCACAAGGACAAGCGATTAAGCCCAAGACTTCAAGGTCTTGTAGGTGGCCGTTCATCAAAAACGAAGCTCCAAAGGATTGTGATTTTGAGCTAGGCTATCCAGAAGTGGACACCTTGGGACCACTTGGGACTTTCGTCCACGAACTGAACGATATTTCACTATCCGCGGATCGTCCTCTCGCTAGACAGGAGAGGTTTGGCATTCGTGATCAATGGGCGCAGTGGATGCAACGGTGTCAGACTTTGGGCGAGGTGAGAGTGATGAGAAGAGTGGAGAGAGGAAGTGCGATGATTATTAGGCATGAGCTCATCAGAGAAGTACAGAGCGCTGTGTTTGTCTCATTTTCTGATCACGAGGCTGAGTACAACGATGATGGGCCAAGCTGTAGAGAAATATTGGGAGAGTCACTTTGATTGACTCGCGAGTTTGTATTTCGAAAATGCACCTATCCACGAGGCTGGCGCGATCTCCCTTGTCTCACCGACACGAGCTCTATTCAAGCTCGTCAGCCTCGGCTCGTGCTCTGTGAGTTCTGATTGACTTGCCGCGCAACACTCCTTAATTGAGGCAGCAAGAGAACCCAGCATCTTTCCCCACTTGATGACCTATTTTTGTCCTTTGAGCCTCATTTTGATTGTTCTTGCTGCCTCTTTGTTTTGCGCCATCAAACACTTTTGCTAGCGGACTGTCCACTCATGATATGCCGCTTGATTAGGTATGATTTGGCGCCAAATGTTTGTTTCCTCTACATCTGCGAACAAGGCGACCAACCGACGATATACATTTCCACTTCACCATTCACGTGTTTGCACGCGCTTCGCAACAACAATCATTTCCTTACACTCTCCTCAACAGCGCCGCAACCAAAAAACCAAGCCGTCGACCAAGTCGTGGGTATGATGATGGCTGGGTCAATTGTACCTCTATTGCTGGACTCTCTGGCGTACGATGTGTAAGGTGTTTTGCTCTCGTTCATCTTGTCCTTTGTATCCAGGACCTGGCTTCTAATGATATTACCAGGTTCGAGACTGGCGAGAGTTTAGCTTTGGAATGGTCAGCCTTGACCGCAACAAATTCATCTTACGCCCGAGCTCCTCGACTACGGTAGCCTGCAGGTGCTTCGTCTGTCCCCAATATCTTCACCATTTTATGTGTTAAATTAAAGTAGCATTTCGGCAGAACCAAGGAGCATAGAATCGATGAAGCCATCGTAGCAGCAGGTCTTGTATTTGAAAGAATCATCATCAGTCAGTTGGGAAAGAAACCATAGGTTTTTTTATTTCGCGCACGTGA
The DNA here is from genome assembly GCA_007735645.1 of Venturia effusa. Lineage (NCBI taxonomy): Eukaryota > Fungi > Ascomycota > Dothideomycetes > Venturiales > Venturiaceae > Venturia > Venturia effusa. The sequence goes on from CP042197.1 coordinate 331,308, forward strand.
TGACGCGTCAAGTCCGCTAAATTTAAGCGGGGCTAAATACCGTAAGCGAGCCAAAATCGGGGGCTGTGCCGCTGCCGCAGACAACACCACATACCTTCAACACACCTTTGCCAGCAAACAAAAGCGATCCCATCCATATCTTCTTCTTACTGTTCTCCGATGATCAGAACCTGGAATAAGTTCGGTCTAGCAGTCGAATCCTGGCTGGACAAACAACGCGGTCAACAACTGTCTGCCCCAAGATGCTGACCGACCACGATATTGATGGCCTGGAGGAGCAGCTCAATGCCTACAAGATTACGAATGCGGCTCATAATGCTGCTCTAAATGTAGGTTCCATAGTTTCGGGTGTCGCATGTTCGATTGAGCTCACAGATATTGAATTCCCAGTCGAGTTTGCTACTCGCAAAGACAGTTGAAAAATTCTTGGAAAACAATGTCTTTCCAAATCGCCAGGAGACTATCGATTCCCATCAGGAGACTGCTGTCTGGTAGTCATTGAATCGATTCCTTGAAACACTTCTATGCGGTCTCGTCGCTAACCTGGCTTCGCAGACTCTGACCGAAAGATACGAACACATGATCGAAGATTATCGACGCCTCAAGAGCGACTATGAAGAAGTCCGTGAGGCACGAGAAAGGTACAAGAAGTTATCAAAGGATCAGGACAAGAACCCCTTCGTACTTGTGTTGGTTGATGGGGATGGATATAATGTAAGTCCAATAGCAGTTGTTTGAACATGCATTGATATCAGTGAGCCATGGCAATTCGATCTCGAGCTATTGCCATGTTTTGATCGGTTTTAGTGTGGATCTCAAATACCCTGCCCATGCAGTATAGCCTTGTCGTTGGACAAATTAGCAGAGATGTTATCATACAACCGCAACGATGCGCTAAGGATACGTGATAATTGCTGATGACTACCCTCCAGTTCACAGATCAACTCATCCGCTCCGGTGGTGTCGACGCTGCCCAGCAACTTCACCAACAAATCGAGGAGTACCTGCCTCGACTGGGGACCGATATAGCCCGATGCCGTATAATGGTCCGAATGTACGCCAATCTTCAAGGTCTCTCAAAAGCCTCAGCGCGTGCAAATCTTTGTGGAGGCGAAGCACGAGCATTAGCTCCGTTTACTACTGGCTTTACTAGGGCTCGGGAGCTGTTCGACTTCGTCGATGCTGGAGACAAGAAAGAAGCTGCCGACTTCAAGATCCGAGGTCTGCGATTCCTTCCGCTTCGATGTCAGAACCATACTCACAGATCATGTAGAGCTCTTCAGGCTGTTCATCGATAACAGTCAATGCAAGCATATCTTCTTTGCTGGCTGTCACGATAACGGCTATCTCTCCCTGCTAACCCCTTACATCAACAAAATGGACCGCATAACCCTCATCAAAGCGGCCCAGTTGAGCCCAGAATTTCGAAGCCTAGGTCTCCGTATTGTGGAGTTTCCCTCCGTGTTTCGAACAAGCCCTCTTGATGCTATGGTTTATCCAAAGTATAACAACAATGGACCTGCTCCCTCTACGCCATACAATCGGCCAAACCCTCAATTCATTGACAACCGCGATTATGGGAGCGTCAAAATCGTCTGCACTCACTTCAACAAAGTATGTCGTCCCCAGGCGGATAAATCAAGATGTCTGAGTATACTCGAATCACGCCTACACGTGAACTGAAAAACAAGTATACTCAAATATCCTCCGATCACTCGCGTCTCACGTCCATCATTCTGACCAATCTTTAGCCTGGTAAAGAGTGTCGTCACGGAGACAAATGTCGCTATCTACATATTGGACCGGATGGACGTGATGCTCGCGACATCCAATTCAATGGAAGTGTTTCCGTGAATAAAAAAGACACCTCCACCAATGGTTTGATGTCTCCTAGGCTCCCTGATGCCGTATTGCCTCAACCAAATGGCCACCTTATACCACTGAATAGGGACGGTCACCGCGTCGATGTGAGACTCCCAAGAGCCTCCGGAGATGACCATCTCATCCTCAAAAAGCGCATACAAGTTGGCAGTAAGCTATGCAACGACTATCAGCTCGCCGGAACCTGTCGTAGTGATAACTGTCAATACGACCACAGCGTTTTAGCTCCGGAACTGACTAATGTCCTTAGACATTTAGCGAGGGAGATACCTTGCGCCAGAAAAGGAGGGTGCAGGAGAGACGTGTGCTATAAGGGTCACGTCTGTGCGAAGCCTGGATGCCGTAATTGTAAACTGGGTTACAAGGCTCACGGTGTGGATACAAACGTGGCCGTATGGGTTGAACCAGAAGATAGACAAGATCTTGACGAGGCTGGGTCCAAGGCCAGCATCGAAGACGTGGACGGAGCTAGTCCGGGCAGCCCTACCACACGGAGTCCAGAGGATTCTTCTCCGTATCTGTCCTTGGAGAAGGTCATTTCCGAGGACGCCTGAAATTGTCCTATTTGACAAGGTTTCCTGGTAATGCTTCGAGGGTCTCAGAATCCCTGGAGAATTTCGGTTTTGACATTGTCGTAAATTTATAGTCCTCGATATAAGTTTGAGGACACGATACAGAAGATGACATTGGACTATGGTAGACATCTATGCAGACGGTAGTCTGCCAGTAAGTTGCCAGAAGAGAAGAGGAAATGGCAATCCATGGTTAATTCCCATCCCGCTTGTTCAAGATTGTCGGTCCCCATTTAGACTTTGCCTCGTCGTTGGCCAGAAGACACAAGTCGGACCAAGATCGAAAATGTAGGCCTGTGAAGACACAATTCCTTGAGAGCGACTGTTGATGTTCTTCCAATGCCAGAGTCTTTCCAATTCATGTTGTTTCTCAACCCATAAAATCCACCTTGTCGTTTTGCTCATGTCTGCCCGTGCAGAAGAGCCGCCATTCTGCCAAACCTACATACACTTGCGCTCTTTGACCCCTCTCGGATAGATGGTAACGCACCGACCACAACATTTTGAACAAGCCTCGTTCGGCCCCAGCCTACCATACGTTAAGCACTGTACCCGAATTAGCAGGAAATCTTCCATACTCAAATGCTTCCCATATCTTTCCACTGAAGTGCTGTGAAAGCGGCAGGGTAGTAGGTAGTTTACTTACTGTTTTTCCTGCGGTCCCAGATCCACCTGCGCCTCAGCCAGCGTTTCCTGCGCCTTGGGGACTGGCGGTAATTGAGGTAGTGAGAGTGAGGAGCAGGGCGGAGAGGACGGGGAGGAGGCGCATAGTATCTGACTTGAGATTCTGGAGTTGTGAATAGGTGAGATAGATGGAGAGTGTTGAGGTCTGTACCTACTTCTGCACCCGTGCGACGTTGACGTGGGATCAAGATGGTGATGGTGGACTGCGAAGCGAAACGAACTTGACTTTGAGGACTCATTATATATAACACCAGGTCCAGAAAGAATACGGGGCGATCACACATTTTACAAGGGATAAGGTTGTTCTTGACTTCGAGTGAGTTGTGAAGGAGGAGGTGACTCCGTTGATTCTCGACACGGACCTTGTCGGCCTGGGTAAAGCTGATGGACGACCACCTTGTAAAGATTATGACTGATGCAAAGTTCAGGATCAGGCTGATAACGAAAATAACTTGCCGGACAGTGTCACATGGTGGACATACGTAATTAATATATTTTGGAGGACTTTAGCAACATACTTACGTGCATTTCCTCTATGGCTGTTCGGCTGATCAATTGAGATCAGTGGTCATTCGAGATGAGGGGTGTGTACTAACCTGCATTAAGATGCGTATTCATTAGCCAGCAATTTAACAATCATACTAGTATGTCGTTCCATTTCGTGACTTTGACCTTAGGCAGGCTTTGGTCCATCCATCGAATGGACGAACTAAGTTACCCGCTTTTCGGGTTTACAGAATCTCGGCTCCATCAAACGCCAGTGAAGATTCCAACCGAGCGGACTGACATGATCCTTGACCAGTTTTTAGATGGACTTGTCCACAAAGACATGACCCTAAGTACCTCTAGTTGACAGCGCAAAACTACTGACTCATCGAGGCATGTCCGGCTCTTGCACGTCCATGGGCTCGCTGCCCATGTCAATCGGTCGACAAACCATTTTACGCCGATGTATCTTACAAACACATTGCTTACCTCGAGCTCTATGTCTATGACACTCAGAGTTGATTCACACAGTCACCTTGAACAGAGTCCAAGACGAGAAATAAACTTTGAAAACAGGCATCGGCTGGTGATCCGTGAACCTGCATATCCATAGGCACGGATACGGCTGTCTAATGCCATAGATATAACTGGTCTCATAAATAATCAGGATCTCACCGATTACCACGCTGGTAAATTTCGTATCTTGTCCATTGGACAGGAGCTAAGCGTGGATAGCCATCGATGCGATAGCGAGGGAGGTAGAGCAGAGGAAGCACCGCGGTAGCAGAAATGGTCCCGCTTTTTGAAGTATTTCTATAAGGGCTAACATCAAAGCATCTGGGACATTAGATTTGTAGCTCAATAGTATTTGACAGACTGGATAAACTCAGCTTTAGGCTATTAGGTTTGGTAATACCGATATTCCGGCACAGATGTGTTTCCTAACCCTAAACGAACCAGGTTGCTTTCAGGCTCTCTTTCATCACCATGAAGCATACATCATTCGATGAGGGACGACAGTCTGTAAGGAATGAAAGTGATTTGTTCTGTATAGCTGGTCGCACGAAACAAGGACTTGAGACATTCATCGTGGTTGCCATATCCCATCATTGTGATTACCGATTCAATCACCGTTCTCGATCCTCATCTGGATCAATGTCACAATCTTCGTCCTCCGTGGTATCTTACTCTTCGTTCGCCCCCGTATCGTGCTTCTTGTCCAACTTGGTATCAGCCTCCTTGTCCATCTCGTCATCAGAGACCTCATCCGACTCGTCGTCAGACTCATCGTCCGACTCTAATCCTATCTTCCAGTCGGACTCCGACCAAAAATCCCCAGCTTGTGCATCTTCACACGTTCCGACGGCTTGGAAGTGTTTTTGGAGCCGGGTCTTGCCACGTTTCTTTTCAACGTGTGTGCACAGTCTCTTCAAACACCTCATTTGCTTTCTCTGTGTGAAGTATCCCGCACGACTAGAGCCCATCCAGGTGGACGCCTCCGCCGCGACTGCGGCAGCATCGCACTGCGTTATGCAAAGCAAGTCATCGATGAGATACCGTAGGCAGTCTCGAAAAACGTAAGGATAAAAGCCGTTCGTGTCCGCAGTTCCTGAGCAACGAGCAGCACGTAATCGGCTGACACCTGTGAGGTGCCAGATACGAGTACCTTTTGCTATGCTTAATGCTTTCGCTGTGACTCTGAAAGTGTCGAATGGGCTTCCTTTGCTCCAGGGGAGTTGAATGTGGTAGGGGTAAGCTGTGAATGGAAACAGCTTGTTGCAAGTGAAGGCAATGCTGATGGTATTATCCTTGTTCAGGCGGAATTCGACAGTGTCTAAATGACTGTACTGGATCCTTCGCCCCCGGGTAACGATGCTCAACTGTCCATGCTGAAATGAGGCTTCGGTGATGCCCTCATACAGATGGACTGATTCTTCGCTTCCTGATATCGAACATATGAAACGGCATAGAGGGCAGCTCTTCCGATACCCCAGCCACTTTATGATGCAGGCAGAGCCAAATTCGTGGTTGCATGGGAGTTTGATGTGATATTCGCCTCCCGAAACGACTAATTCGAGACAGATGTGGCACCGCTGTTCGCTACGTTGCTCACAAGCTTGTGCCATGGCCGCTGTTTCTGTTATTTTTACATCCTCCACCTCCTTTGCTGCCTTACCAAAGAATTTTTTAACCTTTGCTCTGCGCTTTGGGACTTTAAATCTCTTCTTCCGACTTTTCTTCTTTGTGCTCCCGCCGTTCGTGCGAGCCTTCTTGCCTGTATCCTCAGGATTGGAAGCACCGATCGTTGCAGCTTTAGTATTCGAAGTAATGACTGGCGTATGCCTGGGATTAGTCGTCTGGAGGCGGCGAGTACCTGGATTTGAGACCATGGCGTCATGTGCGTCACGAAAGCGGCCTTTTCCGTGTGTCTCCAAGTCTGGTGTATGAATGGTTTGAGGAGTTTGCGAAAGGACGAACTCTAGATTTTATTGCAGTGCCCGCTTGAACTGTAAGCACTTGCTCGCTTGTACAGTACGCACTTGCTCGCTTGAACAGTATAAACTTGCTCGCTGGTACAGCGAGGACGTGGTGCTGCTACTGCACCGTTGTCGTGCAAGAGCGATGCGGCGCTCACCAATATGATCAGAAGCTGCTCGCGGGCAGATCCGCTCGGATCCATATTTGTGTACACGAAGATGTTGTTCATCTGGATGTGGTGTTTGTTGATATGTTGGGTCAGACTAGAAGGGGCCAGGGCGGACTAAATGGAATGGATGGCTCAAGTCACATGAGTTCGTGATTATACAGCTGAAGTAGAAGACGCGTACTGTCAGATCGATCAACATCATTCACGAGAACAACAACCATGTCTTCTCCAGACCTGGAGGAACACTATCACCATGGCCATCGTGCTTTGCTCCAGGCATTTTTCGCTCGTCCAACCCTTACATTCGCCGAAGCAAAGCCCATATTAGCCAAAATCATGTCCATTCAAGGTATCTCAACAAGGAAATCCCCTAGCCAGCACCAATCATACTGATAAGGACATAGAGCGGCGCCCGACCTTACCAAATGATGTGACCTACGAAGACTTCGAGTCCTACATAAACATCATAAATCTTGCCGCCGAACACTACGAATATGAAATCCGTTCCACGTATCCCCAAAAGGCGGAACGAAGTCCAGACACGCGTTTATTCTCTCTGGTCAATACGACGTCTGACCCGCAGACCCAGCTGGCGACATCATATAGTCCCGATGAAATCGCGTTCGTGAAACGCGTTCTCGATGCTATGTTCGAGACGAACAACACGCAGAGCAGAGAAGTCATGGCTGTGAAGGGTATGGATGCGTTGAGATTGGCAAAGCCGCCGAGAGACCGAGAGAGTGCTATAGGCTCGACGCAAAATACTCAGGGTACAAGCTCGACCGGCATAACGCAGGATCGGGCGGAGAAGCTACTCGGCGAGCTGGTCGATGAGAATAGATTCGAGAAGAGCAGGGCCGGATTCTACTCGTTGAGCCCAAGACAATTGATGGAATTGCGAGGCTGGTTAGCGGAGACATATAATGAAGAAGAGGAGGAATGGCAAAGGATAAAGTCTTGCTACGGATGCAAGGAGATTGTCACAGTGGTAGGTATCACGTCTTTTGCGCATCAAGTCACGCAGAGAAATTGACAACAGGTCTACAGGGACTGCGATGTACGAATCGTGAGTGCCTAAGCCGGTTTCACGACTTCTGCGCAAATGCTTTTTTCCGAACGCGTGCCGACAAGAAATGTCCAGCATGTGAAACCGACTGGACAGGGAACAAATTTGTAGGAGAAAGAGCTCTTGGTGGTGGTGCGGTCAGATCAAATCCGCGGCCTTCAACGAATGGTACCTCAAATTCAAGACAGTCGAATGGTACTTCACAAGCGCGAGTGAGAAGGTCAGCGATGCAAGAAGATGATGATCTGGATGAGGAAGACGAAGATGCGGACGCAGACGCAACGTCTGATTGAGATCTATGGACAAATATATAATGTAAGAATGTGGTTCTCAATCAAGAAGATTAACCACCTGCCACTGAGTGTGACCAATTAGAGGATGATGGACTTCGGCAGCCACGACTGAGACGAGGAACACGCCCATGATGGCACGAAAATCGTACCAAATCTCTGGACAACCATCTTTTTGCACGATGCAATCACGAATACATTACTTTGGCCGCCGGGCCTATCCCCGTTTCCTACCTCGCAAGCAAACTCACAGTCCATACGGACTTCGGGCAATGCCACGAATCGATGCTACTATTCCAAGCACCGCACTGGCGCCAGTGAATCAGCTAGATTCAAAATCCCCCTTGCACCAGCCTTGAGCCTCAAGTCTTCTTCAGAAGCGAGCTCGTTAACAGCTTTGCAGATGGGCTCTTCTGGTTTGCTGAATCGCGGTCGTGAATCAGAATGGAGGGAAACGAGTTGATGAGAGTCTTTCGTAATTGTAGAAACAGCAATGTTTCTGGGTCTGGGGCGCAGTCAAGCAGCTGATCTTGTTGATCTTTCGATGTGGATATTGAACTTGGTTGTTGATCTTGAATGGGCCCCGGAACAGCCAAGACAGGGCTTACGAATGGGGATCAACCTTCACGCATGCGGCGAACTTGGCTTGCTGAAAATAGCATCTTTCTCTAAGGTTGGGTTCGAACCTGAATTTAGGCTGAGGATTGGCTGGGCATATGCGCAGTGGGAGCCGTGGCGAATAGATTTTAGGTAGTTGTGTAATCAGGAGCCATCCGTTATCTTTCGAATCCAAGCGGAAGCCACGTGTGGTAGTAATAGTAAGATTTCAAGAAGTTGAGAGAAATATGATCCTGCCGGAAGGGACTAACGCAGAACTTGGGACGCGTGATCCGTGTTGTAAAGCAGATTATACATGATCATACCAAGCCCCTGTTAATCATTGTTGTGCTTTGGCCCTATACTGGAGGTATTTGAGTTTCGAAATCGTCGCCGGCCTTTTTGACTTCCATAAAACTGAAAATAATCCAGCCCCCCTTTCTTTCTCTCATAATAGCAACATGCGCGGTTTCAGGCCCTTCAGCTTGACGATTCCCATACGTGGTGCGTTATATCAAGAGTCTCTCAATTTCTCGGGTCCTCAATCTGTCCTCTCATCTTCCATCAATCGACAGAACTTCGTCTGCCCAAAAGAATCCCGGCATGTGTATCTCACAGCTATATGATCACACAGTCAGCGTGGATCGGTCTCTGAATTGTACTGTACTTGCACTTTGTCTCAAATGTCTTCGTTCCAAGGACGGTTTTTGGGTCCTTGACAGAGTTGATGACATCTTGGTAGGCTCCCAAGCTTGGCTTTTTGGGAAGCTCGTAGTCGTCAGGGTAGACGAATTTTTTCCACGTTCTTCCCAGCACAACAACTGGATCAGAAGCCGCTGCGTCGTTGATGTCTTTGTAGGCACTTAAAGCTGCTGGTTGGTTGAATTTGGCGAATTTGTCGGCGCCGAGAGCCGAAGTTGCGAGGAACGAGACGAAGAGGGGAGAAACTGAGAAAAACATGACGATCAGGAGATAGACGTTGCAGAGCCCGCCTGATAGCGTGGAAGACATCATGGCCTGTTCCGTGTCTTAGCTGAGTTCATCTGCCTTTCCGATTTGGTTCGGAGGCCGCCAGCAATGACTTTAGGTTTTACGTTTCGCCTTGATTGCCATCAATAATCGCGGGATGAAGCCGATTCCGTGCCTTGGCATACGCGTAGAAAGGACATGTGGATGAATGCCTAAATGAACTCCAGAGCCAGTGACGGGTGACGTGTGCATATCGGACCAGGACGTCGATATGTTTCGTGGACTAAAAGGTCCATATACCATCGCACAACTGTCGAAGGAATCACAATCAAGCGAGATGTCTTCGTACAAAGCTGTGCCATCTGATGAAGAAGATAACGACGGAGATGCTGAGCAGGAGAAAGACCTTCAGGGTCATCCTTCAAAACGGACCGCATCCAACTTTGCCTTGCCAGCCTCGATGGTACTTTTCTGCATATCTTTGATAAACCTCTTTGTCGCGAAAAGATTCTGCCGTCCGACGAACGAGATCTGTACTTCTCAAACATCAGTCTGGTCACCCGCCTTCGAAGCTGTGGATTATGTCAATTACGACTTCAAAAATGATTTCGGACAGACGGGCCTATACATGGGCCCGCCGACAATTGAACTTGAGGAACGGTGGAAGGCGATGATTCCTCGTGAGTGAACACGCTGACGCTAGTTACCTTAGTCAGCGAATATTGGCTGACTATAAGCGTAAAGCCCATGCAGTTCGAATCCCGCAAGACAAACTCCCTCTTCTCAACCGCTCCACCACCGGGAACTACAAGTTAGCAGACGGCACAGGATATGCCGCGCTGATCGAGGTATTTCATCAACTCCACTGCCTCAACAGAATCCGTCAATACACCTGGCTGCAATCCGGGAACTACAGACCCGAATTCGTGAATGATACGCAGTATGCGGACATTCCGGTGATACCGAACGACTTTCGCACCAGCGCCATTGCTAATCGTCTTCATGCTGATCACTGCATCGAAACTTTGCGACTCGCGTTGATGTGCCATGGCGATGTTACGCCTGTGTTGATTCATGTCGAGCCGGACGCGCCTCTGGGTGAAAGAGCAGACTTCAACTCTCACCACAAATGTCGCGATTTCGGGAAGATACGTCAATGGATGAACGACAATGTTGGCACCGAGTAAGGGCAACGTTCCGTGAGGAGTAATTACGAGACATTGAGACCAATATTTGCCCTACTTCAACAAATCAACGCTTAGGTCTACAATAAGGAGCGAAAACTATAAGGGCGTGTTCATTTCAAATCTAGCATATTCAGAATATGACGTTTTTGACAGGCAGGGGCACCGTTGCAAGCCGATTACAGGGGTCTCTGTCATATTCGTCAGATTTACAACCCTACTGTTCATTTCAGTGTATTCAGATCTCCCGTAGAATACCTGCTCAACGAATACCTACTTAACGAATACTCTCTTAAAGCCGTCGCTTTTGAGCTTCTCTAGCCACGAAAAATAAGAGGGTAACGAGTTGTAGTAGGATAATAAAAGCTATATTCGAGGCGCGATAGCGATAGCGGTGGTAGCGCTGGTAGTGATGGTGGTGATGGTGGTGATGGTGGTAATAGTAGTAATGGTGGTGATGGTGGTGATGGTGGTAATAGTAGTAATGGTGGTGATGGTAGTGATAGTGGTTGAACTCAACACCAAGCCGATAACTATCGCGAGATTGGCGTGAGGCGGGGGCTGTTCGGCTCGATTCTACGAGAATCTGACGAGAATCTGAGGTTAGTTTCTACCCTCGAGCAGCATCTACTGGACATGCTACAGAAGTTATTCACGGGATACATTTAGCCGTGCATAGCCCTGAAACGGCTTGGCTACAGGGGAGTATATTATATGGCCATATTATAATGAACAGTTCCGTACTTATGGCGATTTCGAACCGCTCTTACTCGTCGGAGCTTGGACAATCGCGACGAGTCCGAAGCCCTCCTGCGATAAAACCACATATTTTGATCAGACCGTCGAGTTTTTCAGGCCTCAATTTCTCTCTTCTCTTTACGATGGCAGAATTTTCTGGGAAAGTCTGTTTAGTCACTGGCGGAGCGGGCGGACTCGGGAAAGCCATTGCAGAAGCCTTTCTCCTCGTCAAGGCGAAAGTCGTAATCGTCGATGTCAACGCAGAGAGACTGAAGTCTGCTGAGACGGAACTCTCCGCCCATGGCGAGGTGTTGGCGCTCACGGCAGATATCACGGATGAGGAAGCTATCAAGGGCATGTTGTCTGCCACTCTCGAGAAGTTTGAAAAGCTCGACATACTCATCAACAACGCTGCAATCGTGGACAGGCTGGATGCAGTTGCAACCTTGGAGAAGAGTCTTTGGGATAGGGTCATTGCCGTCAACTTGACATCGGTTTACCTCGTTACGAGACACGCCGTCAAATATTTCCTCTCGAGAGATCCCATAGGAGCATCGATTGTCAACATCGCCAGTCCAGCAGGTCTACTTGGAGGGAGAGCTGGTAGGCATATTTCAATGCTTCAGATCGTTAGACCATAACTGTCCAGTCCTGGTCTTCTTCGTGCATCTCACACTAACTCTTTTGTTTGAATCTAGGCGCAGCATATACCGCATCCAAACACGGAGTCCTCGGTCTTACCAAAAGCACAGCTGTCCGTTATGGGAAGAAAAACATTCGATGCAATGCGGTGATGCCAGGAATGATGATGACAAATATGATGGACTCATTTTCAAATGGTTTTGACGAGGACGGAGCAAGTATTGCCTTGACCACAGCTTCCATGGAACCGGGTTACATTGATCCGAAGAAAGTAGCAGCGACGGTCAAATTTCTATGCTCGGAGGGTGCTAGCGCGATCAATGGAACAAGCGTGCCTGTTGAGAACGGATGGCTGGCTTATTGAAGAAGGGAAGGATTTGGGCTTCTTCACGAAACATTCAAATACAACAGCATGATCCAAAGCCCCAGAATTTCAGTTCGTCCATCTAAGCTGCTTCTCGGAAGCGTGAATGAGCGCGACGATTCCTTGCCGTATGAACATCAACACAGTGGCTGCACCAGATATGATTCCGAAACATTTCTAGCGACTTGATTTCGGAAGAAGAAAAGAGCTTGCCATACACTATTCCATGAGCCAACACAGTTGGACGATGAAGAGAAAAAGTAGAGACAACTGTATCAAATGACTAGAGTGAAGACGAGCTCCCAAGGTACCTCCGAAGCATGCAATTTAGCACCATCTCGCACTTCTGATCCAGAGACAAATAAGGGATCTGGGGCATGTGGAAATGCGTAGATGGAAGGGTCCTGCATCTCGACTTGACTGGAGCTTGAGAATCGGGCGCCTGGTTTCCACGCTGGCCTGATGATCGGTGACGTTTCGCGTATACGAACGCAATGGAATTGGTCATCAGTGCCAGCTCTAATGCATAGGGCAGAAGGTCGCCGCAGTGGTCTCAACAGCCCGGTGCTGCTCCTCGATAGATTGAATCTTGCCCCATCTTCCGAACCTTAAAATCGCTATCGATAGATTCTTGGCGACCTCAGCCATTTTTGTTACCAGGAATCAATCGATAGCGGGTTTGGATTGACAGTCTGCGGCTCGAAAGCAAGGTATTGCGCAGCCCGGAAGCGAGAAGACGAAATACAAAATGCTGATCTGGGTATATACACAAGAATGATCGACTTTTTTTTGTGTTTCGACAAGCTGCGTAACATCTAGCGGGCCACACGCTTGTTCTTCGTCTTCGCATACATGATGGAAATGCCCATGACGGAACTGGGCGTGTTGCTGGCTCCCTTGTTCATCGCCGGGAACTTTGTGTAATCGTAGTATGCCCTGAGTATCCAACTCTGTCCCTTCTTCAGCTCCTTGATTGACAGAGGCGAGATGGGGATGTCCTTGACAGAGGCCTTGTTCTCAGCGCAGATGGACATGGCGATGATGTGCTGCTTGGACATTTGGTGTCCACCTGGGCCGTCGCGCTTGTTCACTCCTTTCGTCATCCCCTTCATTCCCTTCATGTCCATTCCCTCCATGCCCTTCGCTGGTGCTGGCAATGCGGTTCCCGGTGCCATTCCACCAGCTTTGGCGATGTTGGCGCGTCTTATGGCTTCTTCATCGGTCCCGTACGTCGGAACGCTGTCGCAGATAACCTTTCCGTCAACAAGGATCTCGACGTGGGTCCCTCCATCGTGAAGATGTCTAACAATAGATGTGAGTTTTTTTTGAGCATGAGTCTACAAAAGTGACTGCTTACCCTCCAGCTCCCATAACCTCACCCTCAAAGTTGGTAATCCAAGGTGGGGACTTGAAGTCAAACCTGGCGTTTGGACCACGCCCAGAAACTTCAGACGTTCCACACTGCGCAGCATCCATCCAGACTGGCTTAACCTCCCCAAAGCCGGCTGGGTGACCATCGACATAGTCGTAGTAGATCGTGAGATAAACCTGCTTTCCACCCGGGTTCATGTTCATCAAATCCACGATCATACCAAATCTATCGGCAGGATAGATTGGGTATCCTAGTTTCTCCTCATCGCTGGCCCAAGGTGGGTTGAAAAACGTGGTAGTTCTCTCATTTCCAGAGGAAAAGATGCGCTCGGACGAAGATGGCATGGAGCCAACAATGAGATGAGGAGCGCCGAAGATGGTGCACGTAGCGTCATTAGCATTCTTCCCAATGTTGAACATGACCATCTGTATAGTTTGTTAGCAGGCTTCTTGTTGCATCATCGTGTTCTGTTGACTAACGTGGTGAAGCCACATTTTCGTCTATCTCTCTTGTTAGCCTGATCCATCGTCATTCTTCAAGCAAACGTACGTCGGTATTCGCATCGGAGCCATCGGGATACTCTAGACCAGCGTTCATGCCCAGGATCATGCAGTCCTGACAAGGCTTATCCACGCTTGGCGTCGGCATGTTATTGATCATACCTTCACCACCTGGACTACACTCATTGTCAGCTTATGACCCCCAGTCTTTTCCCTATACACCAACTCACACTCGGGGCGCTGGAACGTTGTAAGGTCCATATCGGATCTTGACGGTCTTCGAATTCGCAATCCTCTTCACTCGAGCTGTCAACGGCTGTATTTTGGGCGTAAGAGTCGCAGATCGTGCGTCTCTCTTGATATACTTCGCGAAGTCTTCGTCTCTGACCGTGAAGTTCAAGGACTCGGACCACCCTTCTGGAGCAGAAACAAACTTGACGCCAGCAACAAGATCAGCTGCAGATGCAGCTGCCAAAAGAAATGTGGCAAACCTCATGTTTTCTGAAGCTGAATGGTAAAAGAGAGACAAAGCTTGGTTGCTTTATCGAATGTGTCTATATGCCGTGGTGAGCTCATATATGGGGCGTTCACACCTGGCGTGGACTGACTGCCACGATAATTACGGTATCCCAGAGTGCCTCGAATCTCTTGTCTAGATTGATTATTGATGTGTTGGAATTTGGATCAAAGAGATCTGATGCCACGAGCCAATACCGGAGACGTCTTATCTACATATTGGATTGGAAAATGGAATGCCTATGTCAGATGCCTTTCTAGGGCATCATGTTGCGAGCTATCGAGCTTACTGGCGGTCTGGAAGGACCACGCGAAGGGAAAGACCTGACCATTTGACTGAAATTAAAAGACCATGATCGAGCTGTATGGCACGTTGGGTTTGGCAACAGAGGGCAAGAATGTATTTGTGTTTCCACGGCCGAAGTCGTGCACAGATCCTTGCGAGGACTTCGCGACATCTGATTACCCTGCGCATCATCTCGCGGGCTCATTTAGATGTATCGGAGTTGCCACATTTGCTGCCGCTCATTGGTGAATTGCTGAGGAGTATCTTTGTGATCACGAAGAAAACTTCCGGATGGCGTGTTCCGACATCGCAGGCAGCATTGCTTGTACAAGCCAAAGCATCTTTGTCCCGACCATGGTTCTACAGGCTCTGACTAGTGGTCACTGAAGCGACATCAAGAGCGTGGATTCCCTTCCTTCAAGACTAGCAATTGTGTTCCCTGCCCACTTCAAAGACAGATTCCCGAGCCAGCAAGTACTCGGATCACGTGATTCGCAGGAGACGCATTAATTGCCATGGCGATCGAGGAAGTCTGAATGTACATTACAGTATCCTAGATTGTATCAGCTTTTATGGTATCCATGCTCTTGACTGGGTCCAAACATGCTTCACAGGCATAGTGACGAGCATTCTTCCAGACATTGGACAGCAAGATTCTTGCCTAAGGCTGTCATAAAGGATACCATAAACTTACTGCGCGGAGAACATAAGGCGGGGATTCGGACAACGGTCCTAACTTCGATGTGACCGATGTTCAAGTAGACGGTTTGCGATGCTGCTACGAGTCTGGAGTTGTCACAACTTTCGAGCTTCCTTTGTTAAGATCCAGCACTGCAAAGCAGCAACAATGGATGTGCCGATGTGCTCTCCTAACCGCATGGAGCGCCTGGAGCCCTGGACCTCTAGTAGCAAAAGGTAGTCGTCGTTCCCACAGGCAGCGGATCGCCGCGGCCGCATGCAATTCGCGTACACCCTTTCTCCTGCTGGAAGAATTCGTTTTTCGCGTCGTCGATGGTGGATTCAGTAGATATCCCTTCCGCGCTGCATCCGCGAGAGTATCTCGGCGAAAGACGAGACTACATACTCCCCGAGGTGACAGATCAATCAGCAGCGCATCCGTCATTGGCGGTGAGGTTGAGATGTGATGGCGCCGATAAGCCTGCTCGCCTGGTAAGAAACGGAACGGAATGGTGAAACAAGGGGCTCTGTCAGACTCGACAAAACCTCGGGCACTCGCCGCCTCCGTATCTTCAACCATAGTCTCAACAACAACTTGCAGCTCCTGAGATCGATCCCCCTGCAGATTCGTGGCCTGAGGTAATTGGGAGAAGAATACCAGCAGCGCGCATCTAGGCGTCTCTTGCACCTGCATACATGCGAAAATGCCAGTTGGCGGTGGCCGCTGAAATTGGGGAAAGGCACCTGCATTCAGCCAAACTTTCGCGGTAATGAAATCACCACCATCGCACCGTTATGACGGAGTACTAGTACGTGCTTACCTTCTGGGCATGAAGCAGCATCTCTGAGGACGAGGGTGTAACTGGCAAAAGAAGCAATCGCAATCGACTACTCCCGATTGATTTGGTGTCAACTGCAACAATGGCACAAGCATGCAAGGGCGTCTGCATTGCGCCTGGTACCTGGACTGACTTGTCGAGCTCAGCATCTCTACCTAGGTCTCGTCATCTTCGGCTAAAAAGACTGGTTCTATGAGGCCTCAGACGCCCGGAAACTTTGAAAACTCCAACGCGAACAATCCCGGGTCTCCTCAAAGTCCATAGCATCGGTCATGTGGAGGCGAGAGCGATGATGACCCGGAATGGCTAGGATTTTGGTGCTCACAAGCCAGCTGATACGTTCACTATGCTAGGGGTACACTACTCTGTCGTGGCTAACGGTTACAAGCAAGAGTTTCACTTCAGCATGTACCAATGATCGTCAAGTGTCTTCATTCAAGGATTCCAACGTGGTCGGGGCTGGATTGGACCAAGCAGCGTCATTTTAGTGTAAGACCGTCGCTCAAGTCGCCTGATGAAGGGAGAGTCAGCTTTACTACTGCCAAAGACCTTTACAAGATTGTCTTTGGCGTCAGCACGATTTTTGCTTTTCCCGTGAAAAATCCATCACATTTCTTATCCTTAGTCGGCCTCATTGCTCCTTGCGGATACGATTGATATCCTTTCCACCATTATCTTTCCACGTCCTCTACCCTTCGCTCATCATCCGCTGAAATGCCCTCCGTCATGGCGGAAGACGCAGAAAAACCCGTTATCGCCGACTTCTACACCAAATTTCACAGCGAACAGGACGACCAGGGTGAATACATTGTCAAACAGGACGCCGGCGTAAGCAATGTCGAAGCTGCCAAACAAACTGGCCATCTGAGGACCGACAAGAATGGTGTCGTGCTCATACCGCAACCTTCTCAGGATTCCAATGATCCTTTGAATTGGACCTGGCTGAAGAAACATGCCGTATTCGCTTCTTTGCTACCAGGCTGTTTTCTCACAGATTGGGTCATCACATGGGGCACCACTGTGGTAGGTTGACGACAAACTTTTCGCGTAACAACGCTTACCATGATTTTCAGTTCGAACAACAGGCGCCTGAATGGCAGTTGTCAGTGCCTGACGTTGCCAACTCGATCTCAGGAGCGATTTTTATGCAAGGACCTGGTAAGGATTTCACATTATCAGTAATGGAGCAAGCACCTGATTAATGAACTGCATCTAGGTGGTCTGCTTGCTGTGCCACTTTGTCAGCGCTATGGGCGACTCCCCGTGCTGTTCTGGTCGCAATTTCTTACGCTTGTGTGTACGATCGGTGCTTACGGATCGGCATCCTACGCTGGGTTCACTGCTTGCCGGACTTTGCAAGGCTTCTTTGGCGCCCCTCCACAAGTCATTGGTCTGTCCATGATCCATGACATGTTCTTCTTCCATGAACGAGCTCGCAAGATCAATGTCTGGGCTTTCAGTTTTTTGATCGGCCCATATCTCGGGCCTTTCATTTCAGCCTTCCTCGCCGAACAATTGAATTGGCGTAACAATTTCGGCGTTCTTTGCGGATTCTATGGCTTTTCCGTTCTCATGATCCTGGTTTTCGGCGACGAGACTTTATATGACCGCGAGAATAGCAGTGAGAAGGTCCATCGTACGGGCGTCGTAGAGAGGATTTTTCGACTCATCGGTGTTGCTGGTATTCGCGACTGCGCCGGGCGTCCAGGTCTTTGGGAGGTCACCAAAGACATGTTCGGTCTGCTGGCTCGTCCATACCTCCTTCTACCCACATTCGGCTTCGTCACTTGGATCACAATGTGGACAATCGGAATAGTTTCCACGATCACACAATTCATCAAACCTCCGCCCTACCTATTTAGCAACACGGCTACTGCTCTCATTTATCTCGCGCCGATGATCGGCACTCTTGCGGCAGAATTTTGGGGCCACTTCTTTAACGACTTCCTTTGTAACCGCTATGTTGAGACCCACGGAGGTCACTATGTGCCTGAAAATCGTCTTTGGGGCGTTTACCCTGCTTGGATCATTGGTATTGCTGGCCTGATCACCTTCGGTGAGACCATACAACAGCAGAAGTCCTGGGTAGGCATCGCGTTTGGCTGGGGTATGAATTGTTTCTCGACCCTAGGCACAACGGTTGCCATTTCAGCTTACATCCTTGATGTTTTCCCTCAGCATGCTGCCCTTGCTAGTGCTTGGATCAACGCTTTCAGAACAGTTGGTGAGTTTCTATGGCCCAGTTTAAGGTGAAATGACCTGCTGACGAGTGTCTAGGTGGGTTTTGCGTCGTCTACTTCCAGGTGAAGTGGGTACATCACAGTGGTCCAGCTGTGGTCTTTGGTTGCCAGGCTGCTATTGTGGCATTCTTTATCGTTTCGATCATTATCACACAGATCAAAGGTGCGAGTTGGCGCATCAGATTCCCAGTTCCTGAGATGAGCCGCAACTATTGAAGCAGATGGTTCATGAACGGTAAATGGGATGGACGTTTCGTACGGTGTGTCTCGGTCGTTTGAACAGAAGAAGAATTTACTTTGAAGTGGGTAAGAAGCGATCAGGAACGAACTGTTTTGATAGTCTTGTTTTGAAACTTGCTTGAATGAGTTTTCTGTAGCTTTTTCCCGAGTGACATATTGAGTTCGATAGTTCAAGTCACCATGTGTGCGATGGACAATGCCGTCAAATCAGACGAAAAGAAACATGTTCAAGTTCATTTGAAACATGGCATGACACACTTCTCACCGTTCTGGAATTTCCTTTCATCGGTGCCTTTTCTTCCTTCAAAATGTTCTAGTTGGATTGAGTGTTCGACCTCACGTGGAGACACGATACGTCGAGGTGCCAGGGAGGTCATCAAAGATCTCCTTTTGGAACGCCCTAAGTGCTAAGGCGGGTCTGCTTATGTAATTTTTGAACCCCTGCACAGTTGGACCTGGTCAATCCTCGAGAAAGATATTCCTACAAAACATGCTCCAGACCCATCTCTCCCATGTTCTTGTCTTTGTTTCAAAGTGAAAAAAATGTAGAGACACTTCGAGATGTCTGAGAACGTCCGCACGAGGTTTTGATACCCCTGCGGAGACGAGCAAGCCACCGGAGTTGACCACCTCCATTGATTGAGTTTCATCTAATTCCGTCGATCACGTATCCCTTTTGAAATCTGCTCGTCGAATCCTCCTGCTGTACTATGGAATCTCGGTGCTGAGCCATGTCTCTCAAGTTCCCAGGCAGCTGCGATGGCTCTTGTCAGGCTTCGAGCCAGAAGAATGGGGTTTGGGCCAGGTATGGATCGCTCCTCGTTCTGGGCGTCTTTGGCTCTTTGTTCTTGATCGTTCACCATGTCAAGAAGAGAAAGAGAGAAAGAGTAAGGCAACCGCTTCACTACAGCTTCATTATTCTGAATGATGGAGTCTCCGTGTCCGTACTCTGGACTGGTTTCTCCATTCTCCAGGCTCCAATTCTCTCTGTTCAACATCAAGTCTTCCATTCTAACTGCACTAGCAACTTCAGCTTCTATCAGCAAAGGAGGGTTGCCAGCCAGCTCGCTTTGCGCCCAATCGCTGGCCTTTCGGGCTAGACCACCTGAGCACCGTGATACAAGCCGATGCTTCTGGCCATCTCATGGAGGCCTTTCTCGGGTTCCACAGGTCGATGGGCTTCACGTTCGAGAACAGAATTCTGGGCACTTACAGCTGGGCAACGATCGAGCCTCGGAATCTGGAGGCCATCATGAGCACCCATTTCGAAGATTGGGGTCTGGGTCCTCGTCGCCCAATCATGTTCCCCGCATTTGGAGATGGGATATTCGTCCAAGAAGGGCCGGCTTGGAAGCATTCGAGGGAGATGTTGAGACCGCAATTCAATCATTCGCAGTACGATAATATGGATAATTTTGAGGAGGCGGTCGAAGATCTGTTTACTGCGATTGAAGCGGCCCAGGAAAAGGGAAATGATGCGGTGGATGTGCAACCGTTATTTTTCAAGTTTACACTTGATACAACTAGTGGTACGTATTGGGTGATTCTACCTCCTGTGGGATAGCCCTTACAAATAGGGAGTCACAAGCCCTTATAAGACTCAAAAACTAATCCTTGAGCAGCTTTTCTATTCGGCGAATCCGTCAAAAGTTTACGGGACACAACTTCAGCAGACAAGGGCGAAATGGGGTTTGCACAGGCTTTCAACGAAGTCCAGGTCTACATCCAACATCGATCTCGGCTGGGAGACTTCTATTGGTTGTCTGGTGGGAAGAAGTTTCGCAAGGCATGCAAAACAGTCAGCGACTTTGCGGATTGGTTGATTGATCATGGTCTAAGAAGAGAAAAGATAAGCAGTGCCACCGCAGGCCAGAAAGGGAAATATGTCTTCCTGGACACCATTGCTGAGGCAGTCAAAACAAAGGAGGCTTTGAGAGGTCAAACTGTCAACATTCTGGCTGCAGGGAGAGACACCACCGCTGGGCTTTTGTCGTGGGTTTTGTGAGTTTAATCTTCTTGCAACCTTGCTGGTTCGAGTCACTGATATACTACCAAAGCTTTTTACTTGTCCGACATCCCAAGGTCCTCCAAGCTCTCCGACTTGAGATCAACCAGGCAACATCAAATCATGAACCGACAACCAGGATAATGCTCAGAAACATGACTTACCTGCAGAACATCCTCAAAGAAGCTTTGAGGCTGTATCCACCGGTTCCTCTCAACACTCGGACTGCGCTTCGTGACACGGTCCTCCCTCTCGGTGGCGGCCCTGACGGCACCTCACCGCTTCTCATTCCCAAGGGCGGCAACGTTGCGTTTGGTGTCTATACAATGCATCGTCGCCCAGATCTTTACGGCCTGGATGCCGAGATCTTCAGGCCCGAGCGTTGGGATGACCCTGATCTACCGCTGAAAAAGGATAAGTCACTCGAGCGGTGGGGATTTCTACCTTTCAATGGTGGACCGAGGGTCTGTTTGGGCATGGACTTTGCAATGGTGGAAGCGGCATTTGTGGTTGTGAGGATGCTGCAACAATATCCTGTCATTGAGATCGCTGAAGGAGAGAAAATTGAGGTCGTGGGGGCTGAGAAGCAGCTGTTGACGTTGACATTGCAAGTTGGCGGGTCAGGTGTAAGGCTGAAGTTTAGACGATGATCACGATGTATCAAATTGCAGAGGCCCTCTTCGACTTGAGAGCAACCTACGTTTTGCAAATCTGTCAATGAGCAATAAGAAAACCCAAAGTAGATGTTCGTGGAGAAACATCGGGATAGAGTAGTTTACGATACGAGTAGAACTGGTGAAGCGGAAGCCATTAAGGTTGCCCTTCGGCTCGGCATAGCCCCTCCACTGACAGTGTCCGAAGACTTAGTAAGCAGTAGTGATTGGACGGGACGGGAGACGGAAAAGCTATGACGCGAAGCTAGTCATGATCGTTGGGATAGCGAGGAGGGGCTTTTTTGTTGGTGGGGTGACCTATTCTAATACGGAGAGGGACATCACGAACACTAACAACAACCTAATACTCCTCAATTCTCCCGTCGACTCCTCATTTCTCTTCCACAGAACCCACAATGGCATCCACGAAGACGGTCGATTTCGAGCCGTTCCAGGATCAGAAGCCCGGGACGTGAGTATTCACTTTCGTCCCTACCAATACTCGACTCTCAAACAGCTGACCTCGTCCAGCTCAGGTCTTCGCAAGAAGGTCAAGGTCTTCCAGCAACCTCACTACGCCGAGTCCTTTGTCACAGCAACTCTTCTCTCCATCCCCGAAGGTGCCGAGGGCAGCACACTGGTTATCGGTGGTGATGGCCGATTCTGGAACCCGGAGGTCACACAGGTCATTGCAAAGATTGGAGCTGCCTACGGCGTGAAGAAGCTCATCATCGGGCACAATGGCATCCTGAGCACACCGGCAGCCTCTCATATCATTCGAAAGAGAAAGGCTACCGGTGGTATTCTTCTGACCGCCAGTCACAACCCTGGTGGTATGTGCTGTTCATCCGAGGGATCCATGCGACGAATGCTCACATTACAAACTTGATAGGACCAACCGAAGACTTCGGTATTAAGTACAACCTTACCAATGGTGCTCCGGCCCCCGAGAGCGTTACCAACAAAATTTACTCCACCTCCAAAGCCCTCACCTCATACAAGATCTCAGACATTCCGGATGTTGATCTATCCACAATTGGCACCAAGACTTACGGTCCCCTTGAGGTTGAGATCATCCACTCTACAACCGACTATGTCGATTTCATGAAGGAGATCTTCGACTTCGACCTCATCAAGTCATTCCTCAAACAGCACTCCGACTTCAAGATCCTTTTCGATGCCTTGTCTGGCGTCACTGGTCCGTACGGCATTGCCATTTTCGAAAAGGAGCTTGGATTGAAAGGGGCAACACAAAATTGTACTCCATTACCAGACTTCGGCGGACACCACCCAGATCCCAATCTGGTCTACGCACATTCTCTCGTTGAAGCCGTTGATAAAAATGGCATCCATTTTGGAGCAGCCAGTGATGGAGATGGAGATCGCAACATGATCTACGGGGCCAATGCCTTCGTATCGCCTGGTGACAGTTTGGCTATCATTGCTCACCACGCTGAGCTCATCCCATGGTTCAAGAAGCAGGGCGTTTACGGTCTGGCACGATCCATGCCAACGTCTGGCGCCGTCGACTTGGTTGCAAAAAAGAAGGGTCTTGAGTCATACGAGGTCCCAACTGGATGGAAGTTCTTCTGCGGTCTTTTCGATGCTAACAAGATGAACATCTGCGGTGAGGAGAGTTTCGGAACTGGCAGCAACCACATCCGTGAGAAGGACGGTCTTTGGGCTGTCTGCGCATGGCTTAACATCCTTGCTGGCGTTGGCCAACAGACCGGTTCGACTCCCTCTATCAAGTCTATTCAGAAAGACTTTTGGTCCATTTACGGACGGACGTTCTTCACGCGTTACGATTACGAGGGCTGCGAGACCGAGGGCGCCAACAAGGTTGTTGCTCACGTCAAGGAGCTCATCACGACCAAGAAGGATGAATTTGTGGGCTCCACTATTAAGGGTGTCAAGGTCGTCGAGGCTGATGACTTCTCCTACACCGACCTTGATGGTAGCGTCAGCAAAAATCAAGGTATCTTCGTCAAATTCGATGACGGAAGCCGCATCGTCGTGCGTCTCTCGGGCACTGGTTCAAGCGGCGCTACCATTCGTTTGTATGTTGAGAAGCATACTTCGGACTCCAGCACGTACGACTTGGATGCACAGGAGTATCTCAAGGAGCCCGTGGCATTGGCTGTGGAGTTGCTGAAGTTACAAGAGTATGTTGGACGCACTGAGCCTGATGTCAAGACTTAGAGGGTCGAGATGCGCAAACCAACGTCCGGCATGAATTGAAAGGCGGAGCGAGGGCAACAGATGGCGGCACAAGGGCGACACGAATGAAGGTATGATAAAAGACATGATGACAGCGCTATGTACAGTGTATTTAGAGTGTAGTGACCACAAGATCGACTTCACATGGTATCATCTTGGAATATTCGCTTGTAAGGATATCAAAGCGTATGTTACGATGCGCGTGCTTGTGATCGCCACCTCCACCAATACCCATGGAAGAGTTGCACGGAGAAATGTGCTGCGTATCGTACCTGGGAGGGCTGAGGCTGTGATGTGATTGGAGGACCTGCTGAAGCGCCTACTTGCGCCCTCTCGCGCGTCATCAGTCAACACAACTTTGGTCTCCCGCCGCCCAATCCTACCTCCTAGCAACCTCACCACTAGCCCTCATTGACCTCTTTTACCTTTAAATTGACCGTCGCCACTCCCTACAGTTTGTAATTGCACGTTCAGACTCCTCAGAAATTCGATCGAAACGCAAAATGGCCGCTGAAGGAAGCGCTGTACCCCCCTCTGCAAAGGGCTCTTGGTTAGTCTGAGCCTACATTCGCACCCTTCTCCACAACATACGTCAGCCTGGTGATGCTAATCTTCTGTTCCAGGACCTCGTTCCTCAAGTCCATCGCTTCCTTCAGTGGAGATATCTCGTCCCTCACGGCGCCTCCCTTCATCCTCAGCGGCGTTTCCCTCACAGAATATAGGTAATTGAGCCAGAAGCAGCTGACCGGTGTGGAACTTCGCTAATCATATTGTTAGTTCATACTGGGCAGAGCATCCTTCTCTCTTCGTTGCGCCAGCCGCAGAGAAGGATCCAGCGAAACGGGCTCTGTTGGTATTGAAATGGTTTTTGAGCACATTGAAACAGCAGTACTCGTCGAGGAATGAGAGCTTGGGATCTGAGAAGAAGCCATTGAATCCATTCTTGGGAGAACTATTTTTGGCGAAGTGGGTGGATGCTGCTGGAGAGACACAGCTCGTCAGTGAGCAGGTCAGGTATGTCACATATTCCTCAATGTGGGGAAGACTGTTGCTAATGTATGTGGGCAGCCATCATCCACCGGTCACGGCTTATTGCATCTGGAACCAAGATAAGGGTGTAAGGCTGCAGGGTTACAATGCTCAGAAAGCGTCCATTTCGAAGACTTTGACGATCACGGTCAAGGTATGTACAAGCGGCAGCTGCGCACTCTCAGGCGACTGCGATGAATCTTTCTTCGTTGATCTACGCTGACGTTCTACACAGCAAGTTGGACACGCAACCCTTCACCTAGATGCCTTCAACGAAGACTACCTCATTTCCCTTCCCTCTCTCCACATTGAAGGTGTCTACAGTGGCGCTCCATTTGTCGAACTCAATTCATCCTCATACATCCAATCCTCCACTGGTTACACAGCGAAAATAGACTACAGCGGCCGAGGATGGCTATCGGGGAAGAAGAACAGCTTTACCGCATCTCTCTATCCAGAGGGCAAACCGAAAGAAGCAATATATTCAGTGGATGGCCAATGGACGGCTGGCTTCAGTATCAAAGACGCCAAAACCAAGAAGGAAATTGACTCGTTCGACCCGGCCGAGACTCGCACCACGAGCCTGATTGTCCCCAGCATCGAGGAGCAAGACGAGATGGAGTCAAGGCGAGCTTGGCACAAAGTCGCTGTTGCGATTCAAAAGGGAGACATGGACACTACCAGTGCAGAAAAGGGACGAATCGAGAATGAACAACGAGAGATGAGGAAGAAAGAAAAAGAAGCAGGCATCGAGTGGGAGCGTCGATTTTTCTCTAGAGCGGAAAGAGACACCGTTTTTGACGCGCTTGGCAAGAAGATTGGCGAGACGTTGGACGCTGACAAGACGGGCGGAATTTGGCTCTGGGATGCGACAAAGGCCCAGAATGCAAAGCCGCCGTTCAGGAAGTCGGGATAGTTGCATGTGTTTGATGGGTTTGGACGTATAGAAGGCGCCTTTGGCGCTTGGTTCTTTACTTCCAGTTATTATCAGGGACGGTAAGGACACCGATACGAGTGGCATGAATTCATATTATCAATTGCATCCCTTCCAAAACGGGGCCAAGTCTCAAGAATGAGTTACACGTGTGCAGACGTTTAGACGCGGCAGTACAAAACTCGAAGACTATCAACTTGAGCAGAACTGCTGTATCTGCACTTCATCAACAACACCAATGGGGGGGTAAGATCTGCTTTTACACCCATGCCTTGGCAGTACCTAGGTAAAGATAACTACCTAGCCTCCTACACACCACCACATCCACGTCCTCGGACAACCTGCTCCCCCCACACGCCCTAGTACACTAAGACACACCCTCTTGATCCACCCTCCTTTTAACCTCATAAAGCGTCTGCGAATTTGGGCTGTTGCGAGCGCGTATATGTAACTTGCTCCCAGTTGGCGAGGGTGCCGACCCAACTTGCTGCTGGAATGGAGCGGATGGTTTGGACTGTGAAGGAAATGGCGATACCATAGGTCGAGCCATCATCTCTGAAGTCCGTCTTGGCGTTGACGGTAAGAGGTATCTGAAGACGAGGTGAAATACGTACTCTTCTCATGATTGCCTAGAAGTAGTCCTCGTCTTGGCACTCATTTGCTTTGATGAGCCGTCACGAGCTTGATTTCAGCAGTCGTGTTGGCTCTGAGCCCGCATTCCGCGCCTGGAGCTCTATGATCACCGTTTGAGGAGAAGCCGTCAACGAGCATTGTGCTTGAAGCACCGGCGACTATCAGCAAGTTGCGTGCGTTTACCGCGCTCGACGTATTGGTCCATTGTGAATCCGAAGCAAGTGTGGCAATAGTTCCAGGAGTACCCAGCTTTGCAATTCTCGGGGACGAGGGAATTAGTGAATTGCTTTCTCCTTCGTCCCTTGTTCCCATATGGACAGTGAGGCAGGCATGGAGATCTTGAAATTTGCCGTACATGGAGGCCAACATTTGAGTGGATAAGCAGGTCCTCCGCTTGATGGTTCATTGGCAAATGTAACTCGGATACACCCACGGTCATGCTCGGTCACGCGAGCGCGAACACACAGGAATATTGGCAGAGGAAAGGGCTATCTTTTTCAGGTTGTCATGTCAAGCTAAAGGCAGCATAATTATGAGCTGCTGACTCTTCCCGATACCGTGGATTTTCTGAGTAAGCAAAAGGACGTCGAATGCACTTGGCAACAGCACCAACAGTGAGTGAGTGGGTGCCGAGCTGAAGACACGGCTTAAATCTGGGAAGTGTATCGCACAGTGTCGGTAACCGCACACGAGTACACCCCTAGAGTAGCAGGGTGTATATTCAAAGACAATCTTTGTTGGGAGTTGCGAGGAGCCGCGACAACCCAAGTTTCGTAAAACGGTAGCCTCAGAAATGGTGACGATGTGGGGATGTAATGTGGTACGGTAATTCTTCAAGTGGTCTGGTAGAAGGGTTTATTGTTTCCTCGATCCTCATGCCATCCTCTTTCTCGAGTCATTGCCAACCGTCAAGCCTGGATTCGACAGGCGATATCGAGCTGGGATAACATTGTCATTTTGTCTACTGTCGAAGCTGCGCTTTGGGTTCTGCATCAAATCATGCTGGCAACGACCAATCTATCATCGTCTCGAAAATCAACGAATCGGGAGGTAATGAAATTAGAGCAATAGGTGACCTCCTGGTTGCCCAAGCTCTTCTAACTAGCAAGGCGGCCTTACCCAAGTTCCCATGCCGTGAACGCCATGCATATGCACCAAAGTATCATTCGTCGTCCAGAATTGATGTGGCCAGCGGGCCAAAGAAGGGTATCTCGTAACGATCGAGAGTGGCAGCTAGAGGCGTCAGAGGTTCGTTGGACATGCGTTGATGCCAGAATCACGTACCGTCAATGTAAGCCTTGTAGACTAGAAGTCCGATGAGGCCCAGATCTCCAGCAAACAGCAACCAAGACAGTACGCTTGACCACGAGAAAATGACATGCACAACAAACATGAATGTGAATAGGAGGGAGGACTGCCATGCGTGGAATCTGTCCAATGATCAATATGCGAGGCCCATCTCTCAGACAGACATACACCTACCTCACGTAATCACTCTTATGCTCCAAGATGAGCAGCAACACCCCTCCTACTGGCGGAAGGGCGAGGTAGGCGAGACAAGCTTCCCAATCGACGCGTATGCCTAATCTCGTCTCGAACAGGTCCACATCTTCCCTTCCTCCGCCGAAGCCTCTCCTCGCACCACCTTGCTCGACATCGCCCTCGGGTCTCCATCCGGCGCCAGGCGAGAAATACTCTCCCTGTCCCTGGGCTATGGGAGAATGCAGTGCTGAGGTGCCAATATTCCGCTTCGGTTGTTGATCGTGAGGACGTGGAGAGGTAGTTGGCGAGCGGATCGGTGGTGAGAGGGCTCTGGTCCTTTCAGGAATATCTTGGTAGGGCGCGAAGTCGGCCATTATACTTGTGATTAGTTGTAGGTATCGTGGATGTCCGGAAGGGAGTAGTAATGAGTGAGGTGTAGATGACAGCTGTTTGCGTGGTCCAGGTAAGTCTTACTTAGCAGTCGTGATCTTCTCACGCGTGACAAGACAGCCGACGCGTACCGCTTTCTCCCACTCATTCCTCGTCAACTCTCCATCTTCAAATCATCTACAATCAACCTATCTTCTAACAACGTAAGTGGAAACAGATCCTGAGCTGGGCATCGATATCAATAAACGTTCTTCCTAATCACTAAACAAATATACTAGGGTCGTTCGGTAGGAAGTGCCGACTCTTCTCTAAGAGTCTCCTGCTATTGATTTGGCTGATAAATCTCGAATTAACGGGCGGAAGAGATAGCCTGCTGTCATTGACGAAGAACAATCAACACGCGACACTTTGTGAGTGGAAGGGCGTGATTCAAATCGAGTTGAATACAGACTTGTTTCTTTCGCCGTATCATCTACATAAACTTTGTGCTAACCCGCGGTTTGCAAAGTTGTTGTTCGATTGAGATTCGAAACAGCCGGGCTTAGCAATGGGATGTGTTCTATCGATCAAGGAACATCTACCAACAAAGATGCGGCAAGATCAAATCTTCATTTCCTTTCTCGATGGAATTGGATGTGGAGCTCGATTACGACATTCCCTATCCACCATTATTTAGGAATTTCGTTTCTCCTAAGACAAAAATGCTATTCCACCATACAGGGGACTTTCTCGCAACAATTCTCCATCATAAAGCAGCAAAAAGATGACACATTGCGTGGACCGAGAATCGAACTCGGAGCCCGTGCAACCTGCTGTATGGCAAGCACGGATTTTACTAGGGGGTATTAGCTGGGACGTAATTGGACGAGAAGGAATCATGCTCACCCATTAAACCACCCACGCGGATCCATGGGTACCGTGAATGAAATTTCGAATCAGACAGTCCAAATTCGCGGGCTTTACTTTGGGCTTTGTGGAGACTGCAGGTTGGTGCGCCTTATCGATTGTCGTATCGATTGTGTTACGGATCGTGAGTCGGGTGTGGGTAAGGAACAAGAGGAGGAAGTGGATGGCATGATAAACCTTTGGATCCAGTATCGTAAGGCTTACTTCTGTGGACTGGGCCGAAAAGATGTCGATCTCATGTGGAACAATGGGACGATCTTTGGTCAGATGAACTCAGCCTTGTTGATTTGGCAGATTTTGCATTCCTTTATTTGCCTTTCTTCCATGACATATGAGATCGAAATGAGGGCAATATCACGCAGCCTGATTTTTTGTTGCACGCTCAATCTAGCGACACCATGTGCGTTGACACACAGTGTCACAGATGGCAGACTGGCTGGAAGTAGGTCTCATAGGACGGGATTGCTTCGACCATCGAACAAAGGAATGGTAGATCCAAGATCTGCGTATAAACGAGATGGCTTGGTAGGCTATGTTTTACTATTCCATCGCTCAAGACTAGCATGTGCGACCTCAGGCACTGCCAACACGAGCCGAAGGCTCGGGCCGCAGACTTAAGGCTGGCTGAACGGCAAGCGTCGTACGACACACCATCATGTTTAAGATTGTCTACAAGAGCGGGGTCAGTCCTCATCTTTGAGAGCTTTCACATTCCCATCAATATCTTCTGACTCTAGACGTCGCCGTGCAGTAGTCATGTCCATCTATCCCAATGCGTTCCCAAGTACCATCACTCCTGAAGTGAAGGAGTTCATGGAAGAGTATTTCCATGTTTCGAATGCTGCGTCTACGCATACCACGCATGATGCCGGTATGATTTAGAGCTTCCCCACATTGAACCGTAACATACTTACAAAAGACGAACAGACGAGGAGAGATTTGCTAGCTTATTCGTCGAGGATGGGACCTACGAGTTCGCAGAAAAAGCCTATAAAGGACATAAAGGTATTCCTCACTCTCCTGCGAAGAAACCTCGTCTTCTCAGCTCACAAAATCTTCCTAGAAATTTCCGACTTTCGCGAATTCCTGTTCAACAACGTCCCTCATCGTGATCATCCAGCCATCCAATTCTACACCTTTGGCGATGACGATTTGCAGTTGATGTGTATTGGGAAGGTGGAGTACAAGTACGAAGACGGCACAAAACATGAATGTGAGTGGGCTGGGAGATATGAGATTGTGAAATTGTCAAAGGGAGCATTGAAATTTAAGAGGGTGCAGATCATTACGGTAAGTTCTACCCTTCGTGAATTTGGCCTGAACGTGGAAACAACGAACATTAATTGACTGTGGACGGCAGGATCCAGCGCATCCCAATGAGAAGGAAATGGGAAAGTGATGTAGATGAAAGCATACCGAAGCGTTGATTGTCTTTAAGGGATTCGTCTAATTTGCAAATGAACGGTGTTGACTACGTTTATCCATTCTGTTCGAAATTTAGCCACGATAGCTTGGTGCTAGCGGTCTTGCCAACATACCTGAATATACAATGTCTCGTCTCCGTTTCTTTATGCATAGTGAGGTGAGGCTGCTTCACCATTTTCATCGCTCCTAGCCGCAAAGCAGCACAACATTGTCTTTTCATACTAGACTTTTCGGAACTTATTTGGAGCTCGATAGATTCTTGGCAAATTCAAGAATCAATCTTGCTAGGAATTTCTCGATATCGATCCCAAGTTGGGGAGAATAAAACTGGTCAAGGTTCACCTTAAGCGACAGTGGGGTGTGATACGCCACTGACTCGCTCATTATAAGCCTTGCCCGAAATGGAT
This sequence comes from Venturia effusa, assembly GCA_007735645.1. Taxonomy (NCBI): domain Eukaryota; kingdom Fungi; phylum Ascomycota; class Dothideomycetes; order Venturiales; family Venturiaceae; genus Venturia; species Venturia effusa. The sequence continues at coordinate 362,183 of CP042197.1, forward strand.
AAATGCGTGACCACTGCAAAGCTGCGGACTCCTTTCCTGCGTCTATTTCCTCCGAGGATTCGACAGGACCAACACTTCTTCATCAACAACTCAAGTTGTTAGTTCTGGATCGCCGCCTCAGCCATTGGAGTCAGACTAGCAGTCAGCAACGCTTTAGTGTTTCCAATCACAACGCGCTTCGCAATGAATAAGCATCCGCCGAGAACCGACCCGAGTATAAGCTCTACGGATTAGTAAATCGTATATGCAGCACGGTCTATGCGAACGCCCGCTCAGAGAATTTCCCATTTCCGACGATATTTGGAATGGTTTTCTAAGTATGAGATGCTATAATTCATTGCTTCTCAGGTTCTTTCAGTCTTTCCAATCTTCTGCTACCCCAATCTTACTCACTAGATCCTTCATCATGATGGCAAAGATCCTTGTCCTTTTTATACCTGTACTATGCGTAGCCGCTGCTGTACCTTCGAAACCCAACTGTTTTGATCTCGATGTTCCCGTGCACGTCGAGTCCCAGAGCTATCCGCTCCTGGTTCCAGTTTTCAAGAACGGTTATGAAGCCACAGAGTTTGTTCTGCAAGCCACGAAGAGAGATGGTAAGTGTTTGCCACAAAACTCTTGGATGAACTACGACCGGCGCGTTGCATTTGAGCTTTTGTTTTAAAATCGATATCAACGTCTGACTCAAATCCAGTAAATCCGGATTCAAGTGCACTGCTGGGCAAACCCGTCAATGTCAGCACCATCTTCTCCATAGGTGCGACATACTGCACACCATCCCAACCCTCAACCAAGAGCTCGACTCTGCAACTGCTCTCGCATGGCCTCGGATTTGATCGTTCCTACTGGGATTTAGATGGCGATCTCAACTACATAGCGGCAGCCACGTCCGCAGGTTACTCCACGTTCTCATATGACCGTCTCGGAAATGGAGCCTCGACAATTGCAGACCCATACAACACTGTCCAGACTGTCATCGAATTAGCTATTCTTACAGAGATCACCAGTCTGTTACGCAACGGAAATGTCTCCAAGAGGATCCCCATACCAAAGAAGATCGTTCATGTTGGCCAGTCATATGGCTCTTCCATCACCAACGCGCTCGCGGCCACTAGTCCCGAAATTAGCGACGCAATCGTATTGACAGGTTATTCTCTGAACGCTACATATGAGCCTTGGTTCTTGCGGGCCAGTGCATTCCACCTTGCTTCCGAGAACCAACCAGAAAGATTTTCTGGTCTGTCGAGCGGATATCTGACCTGGGGCGACAAGTTCACAAATCAGTACGGCTTCTTGAAATACCCTTACTTCGATCCAAAAGTCCTGGATAAGGCGGAAGCTGGTAAATTTCCTTTCACCTTGGGAGAAATCCTGACTGGTGGCCTTATTCCTGTTGCGGCACCGGGGTTTGAAAAGCCAGTACTGGTAAGCTGGTTTCTCACGTAGCTTTAAGCACCTTAGCTAATAAGAACTTAGCTCATGGCGGCTGATGCTGATCTCATCTTTTGCGGTTCCGATTGCTATGGTGTCGTTGATGGGCCATACGCGGCCAACGCCAAGGTCTTCTCTGCTGCCAAACCGCTCAAGACATATATCCAGCCCAACACAGGACACGGCATGAATCTGCATTTCAATGCTACTGGATGGTATGGCGTAGTCCAGGACTTCTTGGCCGAGAACGGGCTTTGAGGCTAAGCTTGAGGAAACAAGTGAAGAAATGATGGGTAGGACACGCGGGCTTTGGCAGCAAGACTGGCCAAAGGTCATGTTTTGCAAGACTACGTTGCTGAATCTAGAAGTCTGGCGTTTTTTTTCTTTCGAGATTTTCATTCCAGTCCTGAAAGATTAAATGATTAATGGTCTCCCATGTACGATTAGCGCATAGATCTAGTAATAATATCTTGACCTGGACCGAGCGTTCATCTCATCTCTTTAGAGGCCGCAGCTTCATCGACTTCGATCCTCCCACTGGTGTGACTAGTACCAACAGCAAACACTAGTCCTGGTAGAGGCCTCAAGTTCTCATGGGAATGCAAGATTACCATCGATAACGAGCGAAGAGCAATCGACGATATTTGCGACCCTGGCGAACGCGATAGAGCTTCACACATACCAACGAGCCCACGAGCAAGTTACTTGTACTCTAAGATCAAGGATACGGCGTGTGATTTGGTGCGAGAAAATTGAGTTTGCAAACTCATACTGGTTTCGATTCAACCTTGGAAGGCCTTCCTACGCAAGACTAGGTAGGAGCGCCGAAGTGGCATCATCATCGATTTTGTGTTCCTCGATCCTCGGAAATCACCATGTTTCCTGTGGACATGGTCCTGCCAGCTTTGATTAGATGATGACAAAGTTCTGGAAAGATTATACTTTTCGGGCGCTAGAAGTTTATCGATCTCGACCTCAACTGATAGATGACAAGACCGTGAAAGCTGAGTCTTGGGAGACATGGAATTTGTAAACCCATCGTGACGACTCGAGGACACAGGATACGTCCCGCTTGGCCTCGCATTCGGTGGACTGCTCCGTGCGATCGATTCAAAGGTTGAGATCTCCAGACGATCCCTCATGTCGATCGTGGAATGAGCTAGTGCGGACAAGAGTATTAATCATATATGTTTACAACGTACTGAAGCGAGCGGGAACAGAAGGGACGGCTCATGGTTAATCAAGAGGACATTTTCCGTGGGAACAGGATCTGGTTCAATAAGCAGATGTGGTTGTGGCTCGGAGACTCTTTTCCCGCCCCTATTGTGGACTGTTGACGTCTTGCTCAGCTCTTACAAATCCATCAGTATTGACAATCGAGCGGAATAAATTCCTCGGGTAGATTCGAGTGCATCCGAGCCAATGAGATCTAATGCACCTACCTCATAGTAGATCTTAACCAATTACTCAATCCAGACCCCGCCAGTACATAAACCTCTTCGACGTCCTCGAAAACCAATAACATCTTCACTTGCACTTTCAATTCGACTCCCAATCGCCTCAATTCATCTCAAACACCTCGGCATCACAATGGCCGCCGCAAAGATCTCCACCGACGAATACCTCAAAGCAGTCAACTACCGCCGAACAGTCTACGGCTTAAATGACACGTCCCCAGTCTCAGACGACCGCATTGTCGAGATTATCAAGAATGTCCAACTCACCTCTCCCTCTTCGTACAACACCCAAACCGGCCGCATGACCATTCTCCTCGGAGCTCCGCACAAGAAGCTCTGGACCATGATCGAAGAAATCGCTGTCCCAATCATCGCCCAGCACGCCGGCGAGGATACGGCCAATTTCATGAAGCAGCGATTCGGTGGCTTCAAGAGCGCTTACGGTAGTGTAAGATGACCCTCGCCACCTGCTTGCAACATCGATGTGATGTCCATTATCTGACATGTTTCATCATGTAGGTTCTTTTCTGGGAGGACGGCGCGGCCCGCAAAAAGGCCGAGGAGACACACAAAGCGAGTGCCCACATGTTTGGTCAATGGGGCGAACACGCCAATGCCATGGCCCAGATCCAGGTATGCTCCCAAACCCAAGCGAACCGAAATCTTCGAGACCCCACCCAATTCGTGTTGTAGTTGTACTGAATTTATCGCTGCTAGGTCTGGACAGCTCTCGAACTCGAGGGCCTGGGCGCCAATCTCCAGCACATGAATGCCATTCCACCTGTCGAAGACGCGATCAAGAAGGAGTGGAAGATCCCGGCTGATTGGAGCTTGAAGGCCCATCTCAACTTTGGCGGGTATGCTCAGGAGCATCCGGCCCGTCCTGACAAGATGGCCGTTGACGAGACCGTCTCTGTCCACAAGTCTTAGAACGATTAACCATGTTGGTGATGAAATGAGTGTTGAAAGTGTTGAGCATGCATATGGCTGAGCGTAGAGGTTAGATCTCAGACATCCTCTGTCTTTCATTCAAGATGATCGATTTATCAAAATTAGAAATGCCCTCGACCATGTCTTTCAAAACCGAGCACGTGCAATAATCTACCCAACAGATGATCGAAATGTCTTCAAATCCCCACATCATTATGGAACAACCACAGAATAATTCAGAACTCTCGCACCAGCGTGCCAAAATCTTAGCAGGGGCGAATTCAGGCTTCGTGATGTTGTGTTATGCAGCTTGTGGTCGTCCAAACTCGAAAGGGGAAAATTGTCGCAAGCCCGGCATGCGAACAACAACGAGAGACAAAAGCTTAGCATGCTGCGGTCAAAGTGTCACGCAAAAGTGTGAATCGACCTGCAGTGCTTCGTTTCCTTCCATACTATATACACTATGCAACATGCTCCCGAGATCAAAAACGCCGAAATGAGAAGGTATACCGCATACACAAATCAAGGATGAAAAATATGCCAACTTTTGCCTCCCGGAGCTCAGAGCATCGCAACTTCAAATCATAGCGAGCTCGAAGCAAGTTTTCCTGTACCGAATAGGATTGAGACACGAAACGTCAAACTTTTCCAAAAAAAAAAAAAAAATCTCCCCATGAGGAATCGAACAGAACGAATGGCATGAGCTACCTCCCGGAGCGATCTCTGGTCTGCATTCTGCGAGCCTTCTCTTTCTCTGCGTATCCATTAGTGACTGTATTGAGATGAAGTACACACTCTTCACTTACCAGCATCGTATATCAGGAACTCGTGCAGAGCTGAGCCACCTGGCACCATCGGCAAGACGGGAATCTTCTGGTCTACAACAACCTCAAGCAAGGCAGGTCCTTCTTGATCAAGCAGCCATTGGATCTTCTCCTCCAGCTCCGCAGGCTTCACAGCACGGTTGGCCGAGACACCCATGGCTTCTCCCAGTTTGACGAAGTCGGCATTCTTCTGGTGGGTATGTGCGAAACGATCCTTGTAGAACAGACTCTGCCATTGCGTGACCATACCTTGTTCTTCATTGTTGAGAATGATGACTTTTACGCCAATGTTGAACTCGGCAGCAGTAGAAAGCTCGGTCAAGGTCATACTGAAAGAAGCATCGCCATCAATATCGATAACAATAGCCTCTGGTCGGCCAACCTTGGCTCCGATAGCAGCTGGAAGGCCAAATCCCATAGTTCCCAGGCCACCAGAAGTGATCATTGTTCTTGGTTGTGTCCATCGAAAGTGCTGTGCAGCCCACATCTGATGCTGGCCTACACCGGTCGTGATGACGACGTTGTCCTTGATTGGCTCAGTTATTTTGGAAAGTGTAGCGATGACAGTTTGTGGCTTAATCAAGCCGTTGGCCCCCTCCCGTTCGTAATCCCATGGGAAGCGCTTCTTCCAGTCGTCGATCTGACCGAACCACTCAGGCCTCGACGAAACGGCATTGATGTGCGGAAGCATAAGGGAAATGTTGGTGGCCACGTCGCCTTCCACGGCCTCGGTCGCCTGCACGACTTTGTTGATATTCTTGGGCATGATTTCGAAGTGGACGATGCCACCCCGTCCTTCTGCAGCCGCAGCTTTCGCTGCAGGAGCGAATTTGGTGATGTTTCCGGTGATACGATCGTCGAACCGAGCACCAAGAGCTAGAATCAAATCGGCCTCTTGAATCGACATATTCGCGTACGCAGAGCCGTGCATGCCGAGCATGTGCAGAGACTTGTCATCATGCTCATCAAAAGCGCCTAATCCTTGCAGAGTTGTTGTCACTGGGATGCAAGCCTTCTCCGCAAGCTCCTTCAAAATCTTGGGACCTTCCGGTGTCGCCAGAATTCCCTGGCCTGCATATATCACTGGCTTCTTCGCCATGTTGAGGAGGTTTGCCGCTCTCTTGATCGTGCCTTCGAGCTGTTTGACACTGAGGTCTCGAGCCGCGACAGTCGCCGCGCTAGGGTGCGAAGGGATGGCACTTTGGACAGGAATTGGCCGGGATAGAACACCACCCGTCACATCTTTTGGCAAGTCGACAAGAACGGGCCCAGGCCTCCCAGAGGTGGCAATCTCGAAAGCTTCGTTTATCCGTCGCGGTAGTTCTGCAATGTTTTTGACCATGACATTCCACTTTGTGCATGCTCTTGATATTCCCACGATGTCTGCCTCTTGAAAAGCGTCGGATCCAATGGCAGTAGTCGGAACCTGCCCACAAAAGACGACCATTGGCGTTCCGTCCATGAGAGCATCCTGCATGGGCGTCACAACGTTTGTTGCGCCCGGTCCAGAAGTCACCAAGACCACACCACATTTTCCAGTGGCTCGCGCATAGCCCTCGGCCATATGGCCAGCACCCTGTTCGTGCCGCGGAAGGATGAAATCGAAGTGTTTTGAGTTGTACAGGGCGTCGAAAACAGGAAGAATAGCACCTCCTGGATAGCCAACTGTAAGACACGTCAGTTTATGCCGATTGAAGTATGTGCGTGGGGTGGAGTGTACAAATGTGCTTCACATGCTGCCGAAGCATCATCTCATGGAAGATCTCTCCTCCGGTCATGCCAACAAAAGAATGATCCAGTTCCTGGGCCTTGTAGGGCCGCAGAGGCGAGACGTCATTCCTTGTCGAGTCATGTCTGTTGAAAGCTGGACTTGGAAGTGGTCGTTCTGCAGTCGCGGTGGCGGCTGAGGTGCTCTGTGTCCGTTTCGAGGTTTCTGTGGCTGCGTTTGACTGCGGAGACTGCAGGGTTTTCCGGTTCGGGGCGACAGCAGCGACGGGAGTAGAGGTGGAAAGACGGCGGGCTTTATTGAGGCATTGTAAAGTGCCTCGTGCCCTTCTTGGCAGCATTTTGGAACGGGAGTTCCGAGTGGGTGAGAATGTGGTGGTGAGGTGTGTGGAGGCCAATGGCGGCGACAAGTCGAAGTGTTTCTGTCGCTATTGTCGACCAGAACAGTGGTACTTGTAGTAGATGAGAATTGGAGGAGGAGCCTGAGGGACTTCACTTGGAGTCATTGGAACGAAATGTGACAGGAACCAACCCTCCCTCCGCATTTTCGCCGATAGCGGAGGCTCGGCATGTGGTCCTCTACGATACGGCTAAGACGCCTTAGGTAACGTTACATACGGAGTAGTCATCCATGTATCTAAACGTGAAACAACAATTGGCCAGCCATCAGTCCATCACCACAACATTGTGAACAACACAATCAACATGGACAACCTCAGAGCTCCTCGAGTGAAGAAAGGGCATGGCAGATCTCCTAGCGATGACCGCCGCCATGTGGCCATCTTGAGTCCATCATCCAAGGGTCCTTTGGACGACGACGAACCCACTTCTTCATTGCGCCCAAACTCACCTGGGACCCGAGGAAAGAGGATGACATCGCTATCACCAGCCCGAGAGCCATCGGCCGCTATCTTTGAAGAGAATGCTCAAAGAGATCTGGCTCATCTCTGCCGCGCTGACATATTTCGACCCATCCCCACAGACATCATTCCTCAAGCCTTCATGGAAGCCCCTCATGCCCCTGTACAAGGTGTTCCTGTCCGTCATCTTGTTGCCAATGGGCATTTTCATGCTGCAGCAATTGCCAGCGCTCAGCAATTGGCTACCTTTTCAGACTATAGTGATACTGCCAGCATATTCGAGCTATTCTACACGCGTTTGGCTTGTCTAACTCTGATCAACAAAACCTGCCAAGACATCGCGGCCATGGAATCACTGGAACTGCGCGACTTGGCCGGCACCTTCTATCGCCATCCCGTCACCAATGAGCATCTTGTCAATTGGAATCTCCGCGTCTTGGCTGTACGACTGCAATCTATTGGCTTCAAGGACTGGCGAAGGGGTATCATGGCTTTTTACACCTTAGGCCAGGACGCTCGACAGGAAGTCACCAAAGCTCGGCTCGTGGGCAACTCTCAGTCTGAAATTCTGTGGACATCGCGTCTCCTTGATGTTGGCATTCGTGTTGCAAGTATGCTTGTCGAAATGGGCGACCTTGACGCCGCTGCTAGGCATTTACGCACAATCGACATCGATAGAGCCCTTGATAAAGTCGAGAAAAAACGGATCACAGTCATGGCAGCTCTCCTTTGGCTCCAGATCGGCGATTTGCGAGCCGCGAAGCGATGCATCTCACCGCTCACGGAAGAGACAGGCTCAGAAGAGCCTGCGGATATCTCCTTGCAGGTGTTCACAGCTTTAGTGGAGATGGCAGAAGGACGGTTTGACACGGCAGTGACGGCCTGGGAGCAGCTGAAAGAGACACACCCCAACGATGCCATGATCTCCCAGAATCTCGCCATATGTTTACTCTACACTGGACGCATGACGGAAGGCCACCGACTACTGGAAGCTGCTATTTCTCAGAGCGGGTCTGTTCCGTCTCAATCGCTACTTTTCAACTTATGCACCATCTACGAGCTCTGTAGCGATCGTGCTCGGGACATGAAGGCTCGCCTTACTCAGCGCGTTGCTGCTGGAAAGCCCTCATCTCTTGGTTGGGAACGATCGACAGCAGACTTCAAACTAGACGGGGTTCGCGCTTGAATCATTAGCTCCTCTGTAGCTTCGTCACCCTGAGTTCTCATGCCATGAGCTCTAACCAAGGGGACACAATGGCTTCAATAGTTCTGTGTCCCTCGGCCTCCAGGATTATGCAATATATTATGACACCATGGTGAATTTTAAATCAAAACTGATGCTGATGATTTTCTGGTGACTTCGAAGAGTTTCCTCTCCAGAAATTGTTCCATCTTCGTCTCGAGATGAAGGTGAGGATTACGATTGAGATGTTCCTGGAGGGACAAAGAACTGGTGAAGCCGCTGTGGGGATTCAACAGCACAGGGCGCGATGAACGTAGCAGCACCCACCATATCCAGTCCAGCCAAAATGGACTGCAACACTTCATGTTACACCTGGCTTTACGGAGTCATGGTGGATACCACAGCGCATCATTGCCGAGGCTCCTTCCAAGCCTCAGGAATATGGATTGTCCAAGAGAAGGTATCATCGCCTAGAACGAACCATTTCGCACAGTCGATATCGATTCCATCTGAAGATGTGCTGCAGGGAAGCCATTATTTTCGCTCACTCGGCATCATACCCGTGAATCGAAGCGTATCGCCTGCGATATACCTTTATGTATGTCTCCCAGAGAGACAAGGGTCTATACAATCGTTGGCTTCGTTCAAAGCTCCTCGAAATGGAGTCAGCGTCAAGGTCAAGTTTGGATTATGGAAGATATTGCACGCTACGACTTGGCATGACCAGATCTAAGGTTTTCTGACTGTTAGAGCGTCACAGTCTCAAGGTCTGTGGTAATGTTCGTGAAGATGGATGCATATCTATGTGGTGACAAGTCGAGTCTTGATGCCCGAGCATCGGAGAACTTGTTAATGAGCCAGGAGCGAACGTACAACAAACGGCGAAGACAAGATCCCAGGTGTCCAACGTGAATCATCAAACGAATTCTGTAATAAATCTTTGGGGGAAGACGCAACCTGTAGGCACAGTACCTTGAGCATTCGCACGGTCCGACGGTAGCCATGAGTCCAGCGATGAAGTCCAGCGTTCGTTGATTGAAAATATACTCTATTAGCACTTGCCAAACTATCACACAGTTAGTACCGCAATATTCGTCGTCGAAAAAGTCTCGGATTATCACACACTTCAAAGAAGCAGTGTTGGCCTCTCCAGAAAGAGTCGGGTGAACAATTGACGTTACATTTACGGTCCTCACCCGTCGTTTCAAGTCCGGCTACTGGAAGTGGGAGGGGGTTTTTCAATTGCGCTACCCTGAAGGTACGTCCCGCGTGACACCTCATCTTGAACGTCCATCCAGCCCAACCATGATCGTCTATGCCGACAGCCTGGCAATAGCCGGGGCAGTGAGGTGAGTTTTCCTTAGCCCAGGCGTTGAATAGCAGCTCGTTTCTTTTGAAGGCTTCCTGGTAGTCTTCTTGAGCGCCGTTTTCTATGCATTGTTAGATCATTCTTCAGGTGTTGTGTATGATGGAGGAGGCTGGGTCTTACTGCAATGACTGCCATTCACATTGCAAGGGACTTGGTAATAGATTTCGTAGTGTTGGCACCCGTTTAATCTGGCAAAAATCGGTGCCGCTGCGAAGGTAGCGAGGAGGTACGACGTGAAGCGCATAACGGTTGGAATTCGATGTGCTAAGTTTTTGGACGGCTCATCTAGGCCAAGATGTGGGCTTTCTTTATACCGTGGCGCCCGGCCGGACGAGACCGGTTTGTGGTAGATCCTCCGTAGTGAGACCGTAAGCACGTGGGGTCGTTTACAAGCAATTAGATTGTACACATGAGATGTGTACTGGGTAGTATAGTAGCCGGGTAATAGAAGGCTGATTTACGAGCCCTGCCTTGGGTTTTGCGTACCGATACTTCCCACATACCACAGTATAAGGGAAATCGATCATTAATTTGCACCCCTTTCTCGCTGTGAGTATAGGAACAGCGGGGTTGCTTAATAGAGAAAGTAGATGAGAGGGAGGGACTTTGTGGAGACTTGTCAATGCATGGGCCTTGGCCGGGGTCACAACTAACGTTTGTTTCCTCTGATACCGTATCATTTCTTTGGTAAGCCTAGAATCCATTTCGTATACATTTAGACGTCTCTCATTCTTCTCTTCACTTTCTCATCCTGGAGAGATCAAAATCTTGTCAATCATTCTCCATTGGGAAAGAAAGGAAGGATTTGTGATAAAACCATACCCACCCACCTTTTTGCAACCGGCTACCACAATTTCTCACCATGATAAGGTCTGGGCAAGAAGGTTAATTTCGAACCCTGTCCTGGTCCTTACGTAAAGCTTTCCCACACGTATCGCCTCACTGGATCTAGATTCTCCTTGACCTGTTCAGACACCTTCTCTTCCTATTATTAGTTTTTATCTTCAAAGACACAGATCTTGCCAGCAAAATATGTCGCTGGGGGATAGAAGACGGGGTTGTGGTGAAAGCCTGCACTGCTCAAAAACTTTACTCCACCCGACTACTGCAGTATAAGTATCAAGTAGGCTACGACTGAGCAGAACAAAGGAGAAATAGAGACTCTTCGTCTCGATCCGTCGCTTATCACCATCAACGTTGATTATGAAACTCTCCAGCACTCTCGCCGTCCTTGCAATCATCCTCTCCGTCTCCGCGCACAAATACCGCTTATGCTGCTGCCATAACAAAGACGGCTGCGATAAAAACACAACCCAACTCGTGGTCTACAGACAAGCGCCTCTTGGAACCTGGAATATACATCCTGGATGTTGGAATGAAACGCAAGGCGCTCCCTTTGCTTGCAAGGGCAAGTTTGCTCCAACTGTAACCTCTACTTGTTTTTGTGCCACGACTTATGATAGCAGCGTGCTACGCGTACGCCAAGGTACATTACTCTAAGGTATATCCCTCTGACGACGGTTACATCGGAGCCAAGGAAATGGGCGGTTATTGCGGTCGCTACAGCAAGGATAGTAAATGCTTTAATCCCCCTGGCTTTGTTGTCCCTGGCTCTGAGCTTCCTGAAGCTCAGGTCCCTGGCCGTCACAGGAGAGAACTGGGCGAGGGATTTCGGTCGAGATTGAAGAGGCTTTGGATCCTGGGAATGAGATGAAGGCGTCGGAATCGAATGCACCAACACCACCTTCTGTGTTCGAATTGCCATGAACGTCTCAAGGTAGATAATGATGAAGTGTGAACTCGATGGGGTAGGAGGGATCCAATACGCCGCATCATACATACGTATGAGATGAACCTTCCCCATTTTTAGCCTTATCAAAAAGCCATAATTTGTCCTCGGAGATATCGAAGTCTGCGTTAGCATCTTCTCAACCCACCTCAAGCTCTTCTTCAACCCCGACATATCCATAACAGGATACCTGGTTTTGGTGAAAAGAATCAGCACCAGCAGTAGGACCCAATGAGAAGGTTTGGGTGGTACAAAGTGTGCAGATACGAGAACGCATCGCCAGCTCCTCCAGCTCCTTCCTAAATCATCTTCATTAACGTCATGGAACTTCTCATCCCCATCCTTTGTCCCGTTTCGCTCGTCGACGACCGGGGGTCGACACCAAATGAGGAAGACGAAAATGAAGATGATTTGTTATGAATACGGGCGATGAAAAGAAGAAATGACGTGAAGAAACGCTGGTGGTCATCTCCCTACTATATTCGACGGCTAGGGTGAATGTTATACGGAAAGGAAGCCGGAAGTACAAAAGCGGAAGGTCTGTGATCTTTGAATGTAACTTCCTCTTAGGGTAGAGGTCGGCCATAGATCGCTTTTTTCGTTAGGTAAGCGATAAGCAGTCCGATCATCATTGGCTATTTTAGCGAGCCAATTACTGCCGTTTATATCGGTAACGTGACTGTAGGTAACACCGACATCGCCGAGATACTGTACTTCTAGTAGAGGGTGATTCGGTGGTAAAGCTACATTATATGAATAGATTTCAAGCATCGGTTCAGAGATCTTGCACCGCAGTTTAGCAGTGTTTAAAGTGCAAATAACATCTTCTTACTACAGAGTCAGATTGTATAGCTCATGAATTCGATCACGCTGCCAAACCTTGGTGTTGAAAGGCCCCGTTCCCTGTTTAGGATTGGATGATCTTCTATGCTACGCACCGATACTCCCAAGTTGCATCGCGAGATCAATGGACAAAAAAGCGATACTTGTACTACCCTGGATGCAACAGACGAGCTGCGCAGTAGCTAACTAACAAATCTCTATTGATAAAAGCAAGCTCGTGCAATGTTACCACCTCTAGACAAACAAAGCCGAAGAAGAACTGGTGCACGTGGTTCTCAGATAATAGTAGCCTATTATCCGTCTCCGTCCTAGCCACCTCAATTACTTGATCGACAACGGTAAATTTCTGGCAGCTGTAGAAAATCGAGGCTTGCCAAGATTTCATCAATGCCGATCCTGGGTCGAAGGAGTCTTGATGAAATGTTTAGCCCATGGAATCTGAGGATAAAGAATCGAATAGCCGGTCTGTAGTAGTTGACGTTTGTCCGGACCTGAAGAATTGTCGTGACGATAATGGATGAGTTGGGACAGATACGGTAAGGTATATTGGTATCTCTAGGTTATCTAATGTTTCTATTGCACGCTCATCTGTCTTTCAATCACCAGCACCAGCACCAGCACCAACACCACCACCGCAGAGATGACTCCAACCCAAACCACATTCAACCATTCCAACCCGCCAGAATAGCATTAAAAACCCACTGCTTCTTCACCAACACACTATCCCACGGCAAAGCGCTCCCCCACCCCTTCAACGCCACAGAAGCTGGGAAATAGGTCAGCCTCACACCCGACAATCGCAGCCTTGGGAAAACCCTGCATGAAAGAAGCGAAGAGCAAAATTTCGGAAGACTCACTCCAACCCCAATAATCACTAAACTCCCAGACCGTCACGCCCTTACACCTCTCCACACTTCTACACGCCCCAACCACGCCCTGATACCCAGCCGCCTGCTCCCACTGCGCCGCATCACTGCAATTCGCCACGTCCATACGGACATCCAGCTCCGTGACCGCAACATCGAGATCCATACGCGTGAACTCGTTCATGATGCGTCCCAACGTGGCAGCCGAAGGCGTATTATTGAACTCGAAATGACTCTGGAAACCGATCCCATCGATTCGTGCGCCCTGAGCACGGATGAGTTGCACGACTTCCTTGAGGCCCTCGATTTTACGACGGCCGCAATCTTTGCAGACGCCCGGTACCTGTGCGACTTGTCTTTTCTCCTTTGCCTGCCCTCCTCCTCCGAGCTGCGAAGCGTCGAAGTAACTACCAACCTTGACAGTACCAATGCCATAGTCATTCTCGATGTCAAACTCATTCAGGTACAGCTTCGCAAGCGGGTCAGCCTTCGCCGCCGCCTTGAAAGCAATGGGTATGAAACTTGGCCCGATCGTCCGTGACCAGATACTGTCTCTTATCGTACCATCATCATTCAACGGCTCATTGACAACATCCCAAGCATAACACCTCCCACGAAAATGCTGCACCAAAGAAATGACATGCGCCTTCATAATACGCGTCAGCGTTGCATTATCGAAACCTCCGGACTCCAGCCAGGCAGGTAATTCGAGATGCCACAGCAACGTGTGGCAGCGCACCAATTGTCCATTGGCTTGGGCGAGGGCGATGAGTTGATCGGCGGCGGCCCAGTCGAAGATGAAGCGGTCGGGATGGATTATCTCCCACTGATATCGCAGTTGGTTAGCTATGTGCGCATAGCGAGTCTCTCGGCCTTTTACTCCTTCCAGTACCGCCACTCTTCCTTTACACGCTTCATCACAAACCCTTCTTTCCCTTCCCTCTCACGCCTCTATAGTATCTGTCACCTCCCTCATTCTCTTCTCAACACAGCAAAGGAAAACAACGTACCTTCATCGCATTCTCAACACTTAGACTCCCAAAGTCTCCAGTCGAATTCAGGATCCGCATATACGCCTCATCGCCAAAGCTGACAGGATCAGTCGCGGTCCCAAAATAAAGCTTTCCCGCCGCTTTTGCCGCGTCGTTAAGACCGTTTGTATATCTCTTGCCATTACTAATGGGTGGCGTATTCAAAAGAAAATCATGATTCAATATGGCGGCAAGGACAGGCAATGCTAAGAGTGAGGCCAACAAGGCTATATGGAGTAAATACATCGAAAAGAATCTCAATAAAATACCTGCAGGGGAAAGTGAATGGCAAGATGTAGAAATGCATCAAGGAGTATCAGAGAAGGACGGAGATGTGAAGGACTCGAAATTGTCAGGCACTGATCGTTGGCGGGTGTGACATGCTCACGTGTCACCAATGATGTTCGTGGTCTCTCTGTAACTTGTCCTACGACCAAACATTTGGGCTCTGGAAATATTTACCTACACAAGACAGTCAATGACAGGACCATGGTACATGGTACCACCTCGTGAAACACACCCATCAATCGTGCCTTCAATCCGCTTAGTCTGGAACCCAGTTTTAATTCAGTGCAATGCTACTGATAATGGCTGCGGAGAAGAACTATTTGTGCTCTGCTTCGTGGGAACTCCTTTTCGGAGATCCCAAGCTACGAGCCACCTGTTCGGACACAGTCGGCGTACGGTGCTCACCAGCACTACTCGACCCCGACTTGGTGTGGCTCGTCAAACTCTCAATGCTCTTCCGAAGTCCGACTCCCATAAAGTCTTTGCCAGGCTCGATGACAGCCGGATCGAGACTCTTATCTTCGTCCAAAGCTGGGGGCGTGGTGGTCAGGACATCCGCTATCTCGGGCGCAGCGGCTGCAGTGTTGTTAGGCGCTCTTGATGATGATGAAGATGCCAAAAAATCGTCAATGTCGCTGGCAGTGCTCGGTGCTTCCTGTGATGACATGCGTGTGGTAGATTCGCCAAATCTAGGCCCTTGTGGCCAAAGTTTCCCCATGATGCCTCTGTTGTCTTCATCATCCGTGTTATCGTCGAATATTCTAGAGTCGAACGACTCGATGCTGGAAGCTGTGCCAACGCGCGAAGGGGAAGCGAGTGACACTTTCAGGCTCGATTGTGGGACTTTCAAAGGTCTGAGCTCATCAGCCGATTCTCGCATCTCTCGCTCTGGTCGTGGCGGGGGAGTGGCAGAGTTTTGTCCCTTGACGTGCTCTCCGTCCTCGCCCACGGGTCTATGAATGCCCTTCGCTCGGTCTGTCGCTGGTTCATCTTCATCTCGCGTTCGGGCGGCATAGGTGTCCCCGAAATGTGTATCGCATAAATGTTTGACAACTGGCCACCCGTACGCGTTCGCAAACATTCTGCGGACAATCATGTTATTGTGTGCATCAGGTTCCAGACGCACGAGTACTTTACGCCAGGAAAGGTCTTTGTGATAAGCACGTGCTATGCGCTCTTCGACCCGCATACTGCTCAGGTCAGGAGCTAGCATCTCTTCTGACTGTGTAGACGTGGTTTTGAGGCTGGCTTGAGATATCGATCGGCCTGTTTTGGGTCGTTTCATCGGAGGAGGCGGTATATCTTCTGGGTGATAGACACGGTCATGAAAGACAGTTCGGGTCCGACTGGAAGGGTCGATTATCCACGAAGTCGGCGGAATGGGTGGGTTCAAGATGTCTCCAGCGGACTCAAAAATTGACGTCTTCGGCGGTGCATTGGAATTGGTTGGGTCTTCCATGATGGTATCTCCACGAGTTGCCAGGGGCCTTCTGTTGTGCTGTTGTCCGTCGCTAGGCGACTCGGTACCGTCAACGCTGGCGTTGCCTATTTCATCGTTGTTATCGATTTTGATGGTTTGACTTCTCTTATACATTTTTAGGTCTCTTTTCGTTGTCTTTGCCGTCAATCCTAGAAAATTCCTCAGGCCATCTAGTGTACCTGTGCCACCAGAAGACGCTTCTCCAGAAACTCCATCAGCTTGCGACAGGCGTTTTACCATTTGTGTATCCGACGGTACCTGCTGTGGCTCATCGTCTTTGTTTGTCGCATCTTCGTCAGGCTGTGGTACAGCCACTTGATGTTCAGGGCGTGTTGGTGTATCACTGTCGTCCGGCGTATCATCTGCAATCATGAACTGAGGTTGTGATGAATTCGATGTTGTGCTTTGTCCTGTGATCTCTGCCCACCCCCATCCTGCCATTGTTCCTAAAATGCCGTTCTCTCTCCGTGCCTTGCCAACTCGGTCAAGCCCTCTCCAATCCAAGAAAAGGAGGCAACTAGTTCGAAGCGGTACGATGCCATCGTTTACGACGTTCGAATATAAAGTGCGATTACGAAAACGCCGTAGAACGCGATGTGCGGGACCTGTAGGAAGGACTCGTAGAAGAGGCTTGGATCCGGGATCCTCGCTGTGCTGTTCTTTTTGGGTTCCCAGACCGCCCATCATGGCAGCCCATCCTGTCCGCGCTAAAGGAGTCGGCCTCCACGTGAGACCTAAATCTTGGCCTGTTCTTCCAACCAGGCCAAAATCAAGGGCAAACTTGACATACATGGGATTCTCATTGCTCAGTCCAAGAAGGGGTGATGCCAAACAGATGAAGTTTATAGGCTCAATTTGCGCGAAAAATGCAGGCGCATGCTTCTGGATGTACCCAATAGCATAAAGTTGGACCAAGCCTCCTAGTGAATGTCCAATGAAGCTTATGCTAGTGAATGT
The DNA here is from genome assembly GCA_007735645.1 of Venturia effusa. Taxonomy (NCBI): domain Eukaryota; kingdom Fungi; phylum Ascomycota; class Dothideomycetes; order Venturiales; family Venturiaceae; genus Venturia; species Venturia effusa. The sequence continues at coordinate 379,216 of CP042197.1, forward strand.
ATATGCCAAGTCATTGCTTCTGATTTCATCTTGTCTTATGGTACTGCTGTCGTGCGAAGGTTTGCCCTTGTCTGCGTCTGAAGGGGGCTTCGTTGAGAGGGCATCCGAAAGCTTTTTGGTCATCGACTTTCGCAGAGGTTTGTACGGCTGATCGGGATAGGTCAAATCGAGGATGTATTTTGCCAGGCGTTTTCCAAGATACTGTATGCCATTTTCCGTCTTGACAGCATTGCCGCTATAACCACGGACTATGACCTGCTCATCGTCATCTGAATCGGCGTCTCCGTCATTATCGTGGAGATCCTCTTGACCTCCGGAAAGTGGCGCGGTTGACGGATCCTTCGCACCCTTCTGATCCGATTCAGATTCGCCTCGCCTTCTCCTCTTGGCGTCTTCGCGTGCTTGTCTGGCAGTCGCATCTATGCTCTCCTTCATGTAAAGCATGTCTGCGCCCAAATTGCTGTGCAATCCATGAGTGAGAATAACCAAATGTATCCTCTTCTTTTTCCGGTTGCGCGGCCTGCCCTGCTCTGATGACTTTTTCCTCCTCAGATCGGTTGATGGCCTCCTGGTCTTCTGCGAGTCTTCCCATTTGGGAAGTTCAGGCTTATTCCACAAGCTTTCCAGATCATCAATGACTAGTCTTACAGCCTTGGAGTGCACACCTCGAGGCTGTCCAGAACCATGTCTGTTACTGTGTCTTTTCCGCCCTTGCTGGTGGTCATGCAGTTGTCCAGTTACAGGACCTTCCTGGTGAGGGCCTGTCATAGTCGTGAGGTTGTAGTCCAACGACCTCTCGTCTCTGCTCACCAATACTTCGAAATTGACGGATGCCGAAGATGAGAACAGGATCTGAGAGGTGACCTCTATTATCCATGTCATGCTCGTTGGTTTGTGGTCCTGATCATGACGTTCCGAGACCTGCTCATGTCCAGTGACACGGATGTCCTCGGGTACGGGTATCTTCGCGGTGAAGGTACCACCGGCTTTGAGATTTGGCTCGAACTGAGGCACGCCATTCTTCCGCGGGTTGTCGAGCTTCGAATTTGGATTGAAGGTGGAGGGATATGTGGCTACATGGAGGGTATATGGACCGTGGAGGTATGCGGCGCGCAGAGCGATGGCGGAGGTGTTTTTGATCCTGACGTGTAGGTTCGAGGGCGAAGGGAGGATGCGGTCTTGTGAGGGTTCGTAGGTGAGAGTATAGCTATTCCGGTCAGTCGCGTGGTGGTTGTTCTGTTATGGATGGTACCTAGCATACCGAACGACTTCGCCGACCTTCACGCTGCCCGTCTGGTGAACCAACAGCATTTCTCTGGCTCTCTTCTCGGCTCTCTTCTGTTCCTCCCGCGGTGGAAAAGCATGCAGGAACGGGGAGGAGGATGGGCTGTCTTTGGATGCCACTTCATAGATCCTAGGGACGAATAGCATTTCAGACGCGGTACGTCATGGGATGTTTGCGGTTTGCAGCGCGAATCATGCACGAGTGAATCTATGAACAGACTCGGATTTGGTCGGTAGCGGTGAATCCCGTGAATGTCGAATGCAGGAGGGCGGTTCTAGGTCAAAAATGTCTTCTCTTCCTCGTCAGATATGCCTCCGAGTTGCCGCTCATCACCAGAATGATGGTGTGCAGACATGTCAAAGATCATGCGTCTTCCGAACTCTTAGACCCTCGTACCCTCGTCCCTGTAGGTGAGACCAAGTGGAACACGCGCCCTCAGTACCCTTGGTGTCCGGAAAGATCATCATGTTTCTAGCATTTAGACGGTAAACTACGGTAAGATCGACAAATTTCTGGAAATATCATCATGTCCCCAGGAACTTATCGATATTGACCTCCATGTTGATTCATACAAGGTTGATATTACCGGTTTAGTCGTTCCTCGGATGCACCAGGATTGGTCCTCGGGTGAACCCTGTAGGGGTCCCGTTCCATACTCTACCGTATGTTGATACTGGCCATTCGACTACATATCATCGACCTTGAACTTGAAGGTGGGCGACGTTCCGCCGCACTTGCTTCTTCTTTCATCAGCACTATTCTGTCCATACCCTGGATCTTAGTGGGAAACACCCGTCCTCTTTGCAATTCTACATGACAGTCTGCAGTTTCTCATGTGAACACCAAATGTCTTCAGCAGAATCGCGTGCGCCCAGCTCCCCATGTCCTCGTTTGCTCTTAGGCTGTCACCTCGACACTTTAGCAGTCTGAGACGCCTCTCGCTCGTGTGTGGCTGAGGGTCTGGAGGGAGATGTCATCGTTGCTTATGGGGAAATGAACGCTCCCGTCGCCTTTAGCATTTGTCATCTACAGGAGAAGAAGAGCGACGCTAGAGCGTCTATTTCCATGTGCATGATGATATAATCGTACTTACTATCTGTTCCCGCAAGGCTATATTCATCCTGTGGGTACTTGTTGCACAATGTCGCGTTGTATACCATGGTAGGACACTTCTGAAACGATGTCACGCCGAGCGGTTTGCTTTTGACTTTGTTATCATAGGTATGTATCCCACTTTGGAAGGTCCATTTATCTTTTCACTGCCATACACGTCTTTTCAATCTCACATCCATCATAAAACCTCAACGCTCTCCAATTACCCATACCCACCTCTCCACAGTTCCAGGATTGCAAACTACCCAAGCAAAATGTACCTCCTGCCCCTCCTCTCGGCCCTAATGCTCATTTTCACCACCTCCATCACCGCCATCCCCCAAGCCCTGGGAAGGTCCAATGCCTCACCTAGCTCACATGGCCCACAAGGTCGAGCTTCGGGCGTATCAAAGAATGTGAGTAAACTATTCCCTACTCCATCGCTTTCACTACATTCCAGCACAAAGATATGGAGAGTGATTAAGAACTGGAGTTCGTTTACTAATAAATTTGAAGTGTATAACGCAGGCTGCGGCGCCGGGTAACGATTGTAGCAAGTGTTGTCGGGCGTGTGGGCTCTCTTATCCGGGTGGGAAGAAGGAGGTTCGGTGTGGGTAGGTTCAGTTGAATTGCGGCTCTTTGATAGAGCAGATAGAAGTGCGAGGATGAGGAGGGTTTATATCAAGGGTTTGAAGAACAACACAATTCAGAAAGAGTATCTAGCAATGGAAGCATGCTACTACTGGTCGTGAGTTTTTTTAGATGATCAGATGTGCCAAAGCTATAGGTTGAACGTAAGCTAGGTACAGCTATCAGCGCTAACAGCCTAGCCAAGAACACATATCTTCATAGCAGCTTTGCAGTTGGCTTATTATACGTAGAATTGATGATCATCTCAAGAATATAGTGTGGATATTTGGACATTCAATGAGGAACTCTGGGCATGGGCAGGGATGTGAAATCTCTGCCTTCGCACAAGAGGGGAACTAGTAGATACATTACTTGTGCAAGAACATATAATGCATTGACTATCTCTTATCGTATATCTTTGAATACTCATTCTCACATTGAAAGTTGAAGCCTAACCAACATGTAGGCTTTGCAGAAGCGAAAATATATAATTCGAAACCCTCCTAAGTGATGAGGAGAATCGCAGCCAACTGCGGCTCAAAGAGCTTGAAGGCATTGCCATGAAGAAACGTCCACCACGCTTTCATACGATCATCACAAAGGTCATCAAGATCTTGGTCGATGTTTTGAATCTTGAAGAGGCGGACGTTGCGGCGCGAAGCCTGTACCTATTGATGCGAGCCTACTGCCGTGCGGACAGACTCGCGTCCGCGAACGGTGTATGACCCTGGCTCCGTGCGCTGGAGCATTCGCTGTTAGATTCATTGACATCTGCGCCTGTTACCCCGGATCTAGACCCATCTGAACAATGTACGCGACATAGACATGCTACTGAGATAGGGAGAGAGTTTCTCGCAATGTGGGGTCTGGAGTCTGGTGTGTCCTTTTGGAAATCTGTACGAGTGATAAGTTGAACATACACGTTCATGACGGGTTGTGGCGGGAAAAGAAAGTTTGAAGGTCTCTGTGACCAGCGCCCAGACACATAGAAACCTATCTGCACTTATTCGCACTTATTCGCCTTCAGAATTGGAATTAGATCGATGATGAACTTTCTCTTGTTTCCGTCAATTTCTTCAAACCTGGAAAGGCTGGTTAACGGTTCGGCATTCAACCTCGATAGATATGTATCAATCAGCTTTCGTTGATCAGACTTTGAGGACTGGTCAAGATGGCATCGCCAACAATTCTCTCGTGAAGCCATACATACTGATTGCCAGTTTGATGGTAGAGACCTGATAAACAAGGGCCGGTTGTCTCAGAAGAAACTATCACGTGACCTATACAGTCTTCCAGATCTGGGTTGAGTATGGATGCTCACCCTAATGAGGAATTGTATTTGTAGCCTGAGCAATTATAAGAGGATCCGAATGGGAAATTTGATAAATGCAGTGGTCATTCTTGTGGCCGGACGCGGGAAGTAGACTCTTTTGGACTTGGCTTCATCGTTGCATCTCTCCCGAGGTCGCAGGTCCCATCTTGACTTCCACCCTGTTCTCTTTCATCCACCTGCACCTATCACAGTGTGCTTTCTCGGCCCCCAAAAGCCATCCTCATGTCAAAACTCTCATTAGTACAAGAGAACAAGCATACCTAGGCCGTTGTTGTCGGTATTTGGCAAGAAAAGCCGAGGAACGCCAGAAATAGACTCCAATAGGCCACAGCTTCATGCACGACTTCTCAGCTGGAAGATTGTGGTCAACCTTCAGATCGGAGGCGAGCTGCAGAGCGAACATTGAAATCGCCCGTATAGAAGAGATGACCCATTTGCGAGAATCTGACGACGAAAATGCGATGTCGAGTGTAGCCGCTCGGTTCGGGCGCAAAGCCTGAGAGTAAGGGAGAAGTACGTGGCTGGTTCACACAGCCTCTGCAAAGCTTTCTGTTTTTTCATCTTTAGGATTGAGTCTTTTCTTGCATGCCTGCCTCAATATTGGATGCGAGGCGCCTGCGCCTCGTCCATAGAGAAGTTGTTAAATGTCAATGGCTTCAGCCTGATGCTGATATTATCTGTTTTGGCCAAAGTCCAGTCATCAGGCGATCCCTACAACTGCTTCGAACATCTAAAGCCTATTTGCGCAGAGATACCGATTCTTCAGGTTTCATCGATACCGTGTGCCTACATTTTCGGGCTGCGTACAAACCCGACTTCCAGCCTGCAGATGGGGCCATCATCTGGATCGCTCCAATCAGCGCCACCAAGCAATCATGTGCGGGCGGAGATTCGTTCCAGCTATCTACCTGGACTGCATGCTACACATTGTTTAGTTGCATGGGATGTTCATACTTGGCATCATTCACCTGCATTTCCCTGTACTGCTTCCAGCATCGTCTGGTACAAACTCTCGAGCTCTACCGCTGAACTCCAACATCTTAAGACTCAACTTCGCGTCTTTCGAAAGGCATTTTTGCCTAGTGATTGAGATACGACAGCATGGCATCTTTTGGTCACTTCGTCTTCTCGCTATTGCTGGGACTTTCCGCTGCGCAAAAAGATCCTTTAAAAGACTTTTGCAGAAGGTTTTCGCATCAGACAGCAGTCGTTGATCGAAGGTAGGCCAATGTTCCACGTCTAAAACCACCGCCTAACACAGTCAAGGATTTACATTGATGGAGGGTATGGAAAAGCTACATCCTGGAACGCAAATCGCTTCGAGCGCTCACATTCCTCAGCCTTGTGAATTTCAGCCCTTTCGATGCAGACCCTCTGAACTATACGAATAAGGATATTTTGTATGCCGATTTTGATGTTGACAATGATGGCATGCCTCAGGTGTATAACACACTCTCGAAGCCTGCTTCGGTCCCATCCGTGATCGGTGGTATTCTATGGGAAGACAAAATCAACAAGGTTGTACCGCTGATCTAGCGTGGATCATTCAGACCACATTGTGCTGACAGGCGCAACAGATGTTATATCTCTATGGCGGCGAATATTCCCAGGACTCTCCGGACGATTTCGAAAACTGGGCCTACGACATAGTGAACAACAATTGGACCATCATATCGCCGGATGGCACTCAGTCTTCGGTCCGGAGAGCAAGTTTTGGGGCTGGAGTAGCGGTACAGGATATCGCGAAGGGGTACTACTATGGCGGATGGATGACGAACCAAACCATTCCCTCGTTCGGGCCGAACCCAGTCGCACTCTCCAGCCTGATATCATACGACATGGTCAAAAACACGTGGAGAAATATATCGGGACCTGATTCTGTCGGAAGAGCAGAAGGGGCCATGAGTTATATTCCTGCAAGTGATGGGGGCATGCTCGTGTATTTTGGGGGCATTCAGACACTGTATAATAATGGCAGCTGGCAAGGCGTTCCAATGAGTGTATGTTCACGAGTATACATTGTGGGCTACCACTGACTTGACCAGGAAATCCATCTTTATGACATTGCGAATAACAAATGGTATACTCAAGTGGCCACAGGCGATGTTCCGAATATGCGAAGACGATTTTGTGCTGGTGTAAGAGACTTTGGCAAGCTGCAATTGTAGATACTCGAGCTGACCAATTTGTAGGCAACATGGGCACAGGACCAGTCTTCGTACAATATTTATCTCTATGGGGGAGCAAGCATGCCACCCTTGACCGTGGGGTTTGACGACGTGTATATACTGAGCATACCATCTTTCACGTAAGTTTATCTGCTCATAGTGGTGCAGTCAATGGATATCTCTTTTCTAAATCTTGGATCCTACGTAACAAGTCATTCGATAGCAGTCTTCGAAGTCAAAACAAATATCGCTACATTTCTGGCAATCTCAGTAAAACGAGTCGCCAGTAATTCAAGCGATACTATTCTCTAGTCACATTCAATACACAATTTACAGAGCCCTCGAGAAGACACAAATCACCTCGCTGGCCATGACAAGTTTTGCTGACGATGATTCCAGATGGATAAAATGGTACCCGACTGAACCAGGCACCGCATATCCCCATCACTCCCTTACGTGTAATATCATAGACAATACCCAGATGATTGTCATGGGCGGAACATTTCCCAATGCTACAAATTGTGACGTTCCCGCTATCTTCGGTCTTCACAACCTGGACCTTGGAAAGAACAACGCGGAGGGCGCAAAGTGGGCGAAATTTAAAGGAAACAAGTCCAGCAAATACAAGGGTGAGTATAGCCCTGACTATGTTAATTTCCGAGAGCCTGAAGTGTCGCTAACGGACCGGACAGTCCCATCTGAGATTTCTGATGTGATTGGCGGCGGGTAGGCTTTCGACGAATTCATGTTACAACCAACGACCATACTAACATTCTAGCTAGTGCCACCGGAGGGGCTACTATGAAAGCTCCTGAGCTTGGATTTGCTGATCGAGATCTGAGTACCTACTTTGGAAGGATATACGCACCACAATCGAGAGCACCCACGCGGACCCTCCCCACAGCTACTTCAGTGCCTCCATCAAGCAACAAGAATCCAAATATTGGGGCTATTGCTGGAGGAGCAGCAGGTGGTGGAGTACTGCTGCTTTCGATCGTAGCATTACTTGTCCGGCTATGCATGAAGCAACGGAAACGAAGTGCTGCTGCTGTTGCCGGTCAGCAAGACCCCAATCAACAAAGCGGTCGTTATGCATCCCACACGCAACAAGCATACCGTATGCCCTTACAAGGTGGAGAGCTACCAACAGACACTGTCCATGAGATGCCAGGCCGTACATTCTCGCCGATGACAACAGTCACATCGAAGCCGGGACTTGCCTTCCAGATCCATCCCCACACATCCACAACGCCACCCTCCACGAACTCTCCGTACTCACAGCCCCATTCACCAGCACGATCACCACCACTGCCGTTTCAATCTCCAACGCACAGTCCTCAAGGCCAGTTCCCAGCACCGAGTCCTCCCTACGCCGTCATCCCGCCATACCGTCCTCAAACTCCCAATCAGCAATTCGGCCCTCCGCTTCACTCTACGCAATCAGAAAGGTGTTCGCCACCGCTACCGGCCTTTGCACAACCCGTGCCTCAGCACCATTATATTCCACAATCGCAAGTGTACTATCCACCCCCACCGCAAGATTACGAATCCTCTGCTCCAGCGCCGCCGTCCAATGCTGGCATCGCGACTGATGTGAGGAGAAGAGAGGATGGAGCAGGTAGCTCTAACCCTGGATTCGGTCCAGGATACCAGCATGCAAGATACAGATGAAGTGGCGGTGAGGAGATTTCTCAAAAGAACTTCCCATTTCCCAGGTATCGTCTAATTTTTAGGTATAATCGACTGTCTCCTTTTGGCTATACCCCTTTGCATTCTTTGGCTCACGTCGCTGTCGCTTTCAAGGCCGCGCCCTCGAGTATCCTCGAACAAGCCACCTGCTCGTGATAATAGCCAAGGCATGTCAGCGTCCCAACACCATTCTTGCTTTGAAGTGCCAGAAATTGTAGCAACGCCACAGTCTCTGAAGTGGCTAATGTTTCCGCCAACATCCTGCCTGGCCCACCCGACTGATCGTAACAAAGCTCTTTCGGCGAAACTCGCATCTACCATCTCAAGACCTCGCCTGGCTGCTCATCTCTGATAAGCCACTGCATCTCATTCAATCCGCCAGACCCGTCGAAGCCGCCGACATAGGGTGCGAAATCGAACTCGCAGCTGCCAGCGTTTGCATTTGCATTTGCAGCAGCTCCAAAATTCGCTCCACCTGCAAAACCGTTCCCGCCTCTGAAATCTCCACCACTCATGTTACCGACACCTCCAACTCCAGTACCCATGTCACCACCATGAGCACCGAACTCTCCAACACCACCGCGGCCCACGTTACGAGCTCTACCACTCATTGATACACCGCCTGCCCAACCGTTCGCATTGCCAGTCGAATTGACATTACCACCGCTTTGAGCACCAAACTCTTGAAAGCCACCGCCTACATTTCCTCGTCTCCCGCTCAACGACACACCGCTCGTCCAACCATTGCTATTCCCATTCGCATTGATATTTCCACCGCCAACCTCTCGAATCCCGCTTCTCACTGCCTGCTCAACTCCCAGCTTAAGCCACAACTGCCTGGCCACCCTGGCATGCAGATCCCTCATACACCTCCCTAAAACACCAATATCATTTTCGCCGACCCTCGTGTAAGCATGACAACTCTCAAGCCGCACATTGCCGTCTACAACGAGTGAAAGCTGGAGGTAGGAAACCTCCGTCGAAGCCTGCTCGGTTGGATAAGGTTGATTCTGCTGATCTAGGTTGGGTTGAGGTTGAGCGTAAAACGAGCCAGATCTGGAGCGGTAGCTAGTTGTCGGGTGTTCCATTCCGTGGTCGGGGTCGGAAGTCAGATCGATGGGTTCGTTCCGTGTTCTTGGAGCAGGAGAGGAGATGGAATTCGTATTTGGCATTGTGAGTGGGGCTGAAATGAGCTCGATGCCGCTCAGAGAAACGAGTTTGATCACTGGGCTGTGGTTCGGTTGATGTTGGTAGAGTATGAATGCTGAGTCTGCCCTTTCTGTTAGCTGCAGCTACAGGTATGGGTGAGTTATTTACCGATGATTTGCTCGCGAAGGAAAAGAATGGACTCTCCTATATGCTGGTTTCGAGCTTGTTGATTCGAGACTGGAACTTGAGGTTGAGGATCAGACACTTGCTGAGCAGGCATCTGTCGCGAATCTCCTCGTTCTGTTTGCTGAGCGGGCCGCTCCATATTTGCCTGAGGAGCTATCGCTTGCTTAGGCGAGACCTGCTGCGAATTTCCTGCTTGTTGATATTGAGCTTGCTGATTCAGACCCGACAGTTGAGGTTGAAACGATACATGCTGAAGTGCCTGTTGTGGCGAAGCCAGGTACTGTGGTTGCCCTTCAGTAGCAGCAGTAGCAGCTGACGTCTTCACGCGCTTTATGGTCGGCGTGACTGGACTCGGCGAGGGAACATCGAATGATTGATTTGCGCTTCCGGCCGGCGAAGAGTTGCCTGGACTGTCATACCGACCTTGTCCTTGACGCGATTTACGCTTCTTGATTGGTTTTGGAGTAGCGGGCTTGGTAGGCGTGGCATCCTTTTTGTCTGGCTCCATGTCTAGGAGTGCTTGGGTCATTGTTTGGCGGAAGAAATTTTCTTGCTCGAGGTCCATGTTACGATTATCGTGGTCTTTGTTGTTATGACGGTCTTTGTTTATCTGTTTACCTATTTACTTGAAGTGTTGTCGTCTCAGTAGGTAAGGTGACGGGAGTTTTGGATGCTTGGAACCCGGCGCTGGCGATTTTGTCCTATCTTAAAGGGCAAGACCGGATAGATTGAGATATTTCGAGAACAGGATAGGGGCGGCTTCTGTGGGCACTTGGGTTATGATCGGATAAGTCGTATCAATTCATCCTCGAATATGTCCACCTGCAAGATGAGAGTAATGCTAACAGTCTCATCAGCTCAAAGTCTGCCGTATCAAGCCATGCCTTCATGATTCCCGCAGCAGCAAAAATGCCGTCCCATCTGCAACCACCATCCGCAAATCGTCGGTCGTCTTTCATGATCTTCACCCTGAACTTCTCCACTACCAGCCCTCACAAAATTACACAACAGCAATGACTGCTATCCTCAACAACCGGCATTGGAGGGACCCAAGGCCCATGCTCGCTCTTTCCAGTCTCGAGTGGCAGTGGCACCCAGATACCATATTCATTTCGAACCAACTTGCTCCTGCTCACGTGCGGTTTTGCCTTTGGTAGCGGATGCGGCTCAGGGGACTCTCCGTCTAATTTTGGCAATTGCGGTTCCGCTTCTGTGTTGTAGATCTTTGGTGGTTGGCTCTCCGACGCTGTCTCGTAGAGTGTTGTATTGTCGCTGGTATTAGAACCGCGTGGATTGTCGGGATTGAAGTAGCCTGGCGCGTGTGGGGTATAACTTGGTGTGGGCTTGGTGATTTTCGCCATTGCTTCTGTGAGGATGAGCCTTTGAGTGTGTTGCCGGTATTTTGATGAAAATTGATGGTGTTGTGGATGAGTTGCAGCAAGAGCAGTGTTCGAAGTGATGGGTTGAGGTAAAGTATCAGAGGAAGGAACACACTTGATGAGTACGTCCGCACCTTCTCCTCAAAGATTACTCCTCTTCGATATCAAAACAACTTGCTATTCCTTCCAGTCAGTACTGAATCTCTCAATCGCTTTTGAGATCCGACTTTGCTAATCAGCAGATACTGGTGTATTTATGCCCCTGAAATCGGCCACTGTAACCAAATTGAAGACAGTGGTATGAGACACGCTCGACTTGTCGCAAAGTCTGGTTTTCACCTTTCGTCTTTGACGAAGTTGTCTCATCTGAAGCCTTGTTCACGCTCCCCGCCGAAAGAGTTATCAGCGTGATCCAATCAACCGTTCCAGGTCACGCTGTCTTTCCATCTCCAGGGCTAAATCATTCTTCGCCGTAAGCTTCCGGCAATGTGTCCAGTCCCTCCATTCCATGCCGCTAAGAAATTCTGGCGACATCTGATGATTCCACGACTCTGGATGGTCACGGTCACTCGGCCCAGACGCAGCAGTCATCGAAACGTTCAGGTGGTGTATTCTGCCCGCCCCAGGAAAATCACATCGATAGCCAAAGACTTATGTTAGTATGAAGAAGGAGATTTGAGAGTGCCATTGTACTAATAAACGTCCCTTCTTTTATGGAGGTAGCACTTGAATAAGAAGCAAAGAGTTAAATGTGAATGTCATTTGTGATAAGTGACGTCATTTTGTGACACCATCGTGATCCTTCCCCCCTCTCACCCACCGGTGATAGTACGCCCTTATATCGTCTTCGCTCATTCGCCCAATTGCCTCAAGCCTTTCCTCCTCGTCTCTGTTCTTCTTGTCCATTTGGCTCACCAGGTTTGCCATGGCTTCCCGCGGCATTGGACGTGAAACGCTTTCATATTCTCTTGAAACGGCGACCCACGAGATTCTAACACCTGACAGACAATCAGAGCAACAGCCATACCCATTCAAGCGAAACCCCCAGCTGTCTTGATCATCATGTTTAAAATCGTCCAGTATGTTGAACTGGAACCAGACGCTATGGTCGTTTGCAGGTCCTCTCGAAAAAGAGAATCCGGAGATGCCAAACAGGATTTGGGGACGTCGTAGAAATGTATTTTTGGACACCAATATTATGCTAGAATCGAGGCCGTACACAAAACGCCCTGCTGCGATGTTGATGGCGGTCGAAGAGAAGGCAAGCCAGTTGTAAACGACGCTTGATATAGCTCCTTCGAGTTCGACCACTGGAAGCGAGTCTGATTCTGTTAGATATACGCTACCATTGACAGGTGAACTTTCGACAGTGATTTGTTTGATCCAGGTCACAGCATCAAGACTCTTTTCGCGTATTTTCTTCAAGAAGTCTACTGTGTCATTCGTTAGGGGCCATTGTCCATGACCATTCCGCATTAAAGGGCTTGCCACATGGATCTCTTTGATATGCGGATCGATAGCGAGGTAGTGAACCTCGGAGATAGCTCCATTGCGGGCGTCACTCGAGCTGTAAGTATACTGGAACCCTTCTCCACTGACTTCCGTCGGGGTAATCCAGAGGTCTATCGCGGAGGGATATGGACGGAATCCCATCGCAGTTATGCCAACGAGAGCCTGAGGTTCGGACCTACGAGCTGCTAAGAAACGTTGACGACTAGAATAAAGTTTCTGTTGGTGCTCGATCTCCATCGTTCCACCGCTCGGCTTAGGATAGAGGTAAGCCATCAGGGCCTTGTCCTTGTCTGAAAGCTCATGGCTCTTTGATTGACTGGTTTGGCTCTTAGCCACCAGCGAATCAAAATTATATTGCATAATCGAGAAATCGTCGTACGGAAATAAGTCAAGTAAAGCGATCCTTTCGTGGTTCATCCGAAGAAAATCTTTTTTCAAAGATTGAGCCCAATTCGGGTCCTTGCGAGCTCCGATATACCTAAGGAGGACCAAGTCGAATCGGAGCGGGGAACATGGTCGCTGGTGTTCATGTATCAATCCCAGCAGGTGCCCAAATTCATGTAGAATTTTCCTCATGATTGGTGACTCCTTCGTAACTTCTCCAAGAGCATTTGGGCCGAAATCAAAATTTATGTGAGTTGTTGCAGATTTGGCCCTGGTACCAAGGGGAGAGCTGCTCAAACCAGCGCCAAAGTGGATTCGAAAATCCGCGTTTTTGGCATCTGCCAGGTCTATGGCCTCTGTGAACCTGATATTCGCATAACACTCCCAGGTAAGTTTCAGGGTCGTCTGTAGTAAGTCTCTAAGAGATTGAGCTACGTCTTTGGTTTGAACAAGGTAGTGTAGAGTTGAGCCATTCCGCCATAGTTCTGCTTTTTTCAGTTTTGTGAAGCATTTTCGATATCGCTGTGCCCGCACGAGACGTGAGTCAAGATGAAACGTTGGATCGACGTTGAATAACGAGCTCACTCTGATGAGGAATCCAAGTGACAAGTGGCCAATCCTGCGATTCTTGACTTCTCGTATGACCCTCTCTGTCTTATCCTGCTTTTGCTTTTTTTCTGCTGTGGATTCGGGTCTAGTCTTCATCTCGTCTCGGCTCGGGATCTCCTCGTGCTGGATATCACTTCTGCAATTTGTCAATGTTCACGTCGAACTGAAAGGGGCGAAAGAGTTCCTGTTGATGGAGTAGCTGTGTGATGCAAATGCCGACTGGCATCTTAAGTACTGAAAACCAGAAAAGGAGCGTTAAGGATTAGATAAAGACCAGGCTGTTCTGTATGTCTCATACTTAATCTTTGTCCCGTGTGTGAGACAGCCAGATGTTCAAGTCTTTCTTGGGCTTGGCGAATTGGAATGGTCACAGGAAGAGTTCACCGTAATGTGAAAGATTTATCGATATCTCGTTCGAGGAAGGTTTGATGATGTCCGTAGCAGCTTGGAAGACTGGACAGTGTGTAGTGTAACATCGTGAACCGGAAGGCATCGCATATGCGCCGGTGGGGACAAAATAGATGATGTAAGCGACTTCAGGAATCAAGGCAGATAAGGCTTGAATCTGGCGAGTCTGGCTATGAAAGCGAGGACCTGTGACCCGGCTCTTGGGCCTTGCTTACATTATCATTCTGTCCCCACCGGCGCATATGCGATATGGTTTCCTGGGGAGTCCCATACCAACAAGATGATGAAGTCCCATAATTTGAGAGCTTGTAATTAAGCATCAGAATTTTGTTAGCATCGGTCAATGAACCGCGAAAAAGAGCTTCGCACAGCAATACCTGGGTTTGCTGATGTGACTTCTTTCTGAAAGCCGAATGAACTTGAACGGAATCGAAATGCTCGAACTTCTTTCTCTACGTTTGTATTGGTTTTTGGAATGACATCCAGGGCTCGCAACAGACCGTCCAACGGCCTGCGAATCCAATTCCAAATAGCCCATAACCTCATCGGCCGTCGCCGGGCGGAAAAGTGACCACGCCACATTATGTTCCTCAAAACCTGAGGGAAAGGAGGTCATCACGCTTAATAGAGCTGGATCTACTGACGGCTTGGCCGGACTGTTGGAAGCCCTGATGAAATCGTGGATACAGGTGCCTACGTATTCATTGCCGCTGCGATGTTTGCTTCAGCTCTATTGCGGTCAACCCAATCTGCTTGTCACTTGACACCTTCCGCCTCTTCTCAGAATCCTTGTTAGCAGCACAACTCATTCAAGCATCTTTGAAAAGGCGGCAGTAGTAATCTCTCCATCAAATAAAACAAAACGAAAATGTCGAGCGAGATACGAACAGGAATGAATGAGAATGAGCTTCATACTCGGAGATCGAGAAGAAAACCATTGCATGTTACCGGAGGCACAAGTGGCACTAGGTCTTTCACGTGATATGGCTAGCAAATTTCTCCTTCTCGCGTTCGGGATAAATTGAAGAAAAGCTTGTTCAACATGCTATCATTTTTACCAACTCACATGAAGGTTCACAAAATTGTATTTGCTTGCGGTCCTGCCTCCATCGTAACTTCTACTCGTAGTATCTCTTTCGCTACGCGTCTGAAGTGCTCAGCGCACTCATAAAGGTCTGAGGAAGCGAACTTGATCTTTACTGCCGCTAGGAAAGATAAATCTCATTAATTAGACGCTCTGTTCGCGGACTATTGATGGGATGCGGCCTATGTACTCGTGGCTCGATCACATTCGGCTGATCACAGGTCACAACACACCACCATTACTCTCTTCCAATCTACGAGGTTAAGTACGGCCTCGAAATCAAGAGAGTGGGTTCGGTATCCTCACTATCAATTTTGATTCTTACAGTTTTTTATTACGGTCGGATTCTGTAGTGTTCCAGAGCTATATCGACCCTGCAGGTTTCCGTCTCCCTGTGGCGGTCTGGAAGGAAGCATATTATGATTGGATTGGTCGATGATGGTGAACCTACAGCGAGGCCGTAAGTGGCTGCAGCCGCGCTACGACGAAGAACCAACCAGGAGTTCTGAGTAACGAGATAAGGGAAAAGGTGCGTCCGCGTCAGCATCGACTGATGGCTTCATAGGTTGATGCTTGATTCTGAGCAGGAGCCTTTTCAATCGAGGCCGCGCTTCTTCCTTTTCCTCACATTTTCATGTCTTCTCGTGGAGGACATCCACAGCTTCATCCAAAGCTCAACTCACCTGCTGGACCACTGCTCATCGCCTCTTCAATTTGATGACAGCGAATTTCTCTTTACGGCTTGACGACTGTATGGCATACGCAGTCGAAGATCTGTCCTACGCGTTTGGCGTCCTCATTCAAAAATCTCTTTCCACACTGGATCCGGAATGGATCGACCTCGAAATACTCAAACGTTGGCTGCGGACTTGCGATGAGTCGCATGGAATTAAATGCAGCCACAATCCAAGTCGTTCGGAGACTGCTGATCATAGACTCCGCGCGAGTCGCATGAGCTTGGATAGTTGGCA
This sequence comes from Venturia effusa, assembly GCA_007735645.1. Taxonomy (NCBI): domain Eukaryota; kingdom Fungi; phylum Ascomycota; class Dothideomycetes; order Venturiales; family Venturiaceae; genus Venturia; species Venturia effusa. The sequence continues at coordinate 395,095 of CP042197.1, forward strand.
TACGCGAGTATGGTCTCGAATAGCACCACCTCTACATCAACCCAGGAATCTTCGACGATACGAGGATGCTCTCCCTCTTGAATCTGGTCAGGGCCGTCCTCTATGGCTCGTAAGCGTGGACAGGGGATGTTTGGTCAAAGCTAGCGCTCAGCATCGCTACGCCGCACTCAGTTACGTGTGGGGCCAGGTTCCCATGTTGAAAACAACCAGACTGAATTTGGATGATTTACTTCGAGAAGGGGCCTTGTTCCAACAAAATGATCCTGTTCCAAAGACTGTTAGTCATACCATATCTTTGGTGCGACTGCTCGGAATACCATACCTTTGGGTTGATTGCCTCTGTATAGTCCAAGACGATACAGATAATCTGACTCACCAACTGCAAAGTATGGCGTCTATATATGCATCAGCCTATGTAACAATTGTAGCTGCAACTGGGTCGAATGCGGATCATGGACTCAAAGGCATTCGAGGAGTCACCGACAGTCGACAATTCTCGCCAGATCGTGTGTACGGTATTAGAGATCGGATTCAACCGACTACATCTATTTGGTATTCACGTGGATGGACATTTCAGGAAATGGTGTTCTCACGGCGCATCATCATGCTGCAGTACGAAATTGCTATCTGGGCCTGCAACTCGAGATCATGGGACGAGCTGACTACAGACTTGAAGTCGCCAGGATTTCGACTCTTCCAGTTTGGGGCCAAGCTACAAGTTCTGCCTTGCCCGGACGTCGAGCAATACATAAGTCTCGTGATGGACTACAACACTCGCAGGCTTACGCATACACACGATGCGTATCGTGCCATCGCAGGCCTTATCTCAGCCTTGTCCAAAGAATTTCATGGAGGTTTCGTCAGTGGCTTACCTCAAATGTTCTTTGAATCCGCGCTTCTTTGGCAACCGTCCCATCCAATGGAACGACGAAGCTCGAGTCCGTCAAGCGGTGAAAAAGACTACTTTCCAAGCTGGTCATGGCTGGGATGGTATGGTAAGATCGATGATTCTGGATGGGGGCGCCATTGAGATTTCATAAATCACCTGTCAGATCACGATAGGACTGCAGTACCGCGGATTAAGTCTTCGCACGCGTGGTGGCATGGGGATTGTAAGGATCGAATGACCCTTGTGGATGTATCGTCAGTGGGATATGTCCAGCCCGTAACTGGCGAGGTGCTAAAAATCTCGGAAGGTTGGTCGAGAGACAGACGACGGGGCTGTTACTCTCACGAGAAATTTCCTTCGCAGTCTTTTCCTTACCCATTCCCGCTTCCCGACCAAACCGACCACTCTCATGAGATCGAACTTGCTCCACTTTCCAAACTGCTCTTTTTTACAACAAAGCGATACTTTCTAACATGGTCCGAGTATTACTCGTATGTTCCTAGAACCTTTGACATGATAAACACATGCGCGACAGTTTACTTTTCTAAAGGTAACGTCGGTGCAGAGGTCTTCTTTGGAACCTTGACCTTGAACTCCACCACAGTGCCAAAGGAGGTCTTGAGTCCTTTCAGTATTGTTGAGAGGCAACACCGTGAAACCTACTCGCTCAGCAACCCCGATTTTCCTGGAATTGAGCTCATCGAGCTATCTCGGGAAAGAGGAAATACAATGATGGACGGAGCTAGCTGGCAGCCACGAAACAAAGCTGGATTCTTTGAGTTCGTTAACATCATGTGGATCGAATGGCAGGATGGAATTGCGTACCGAAAAGCAATTGGTCAGATCATGCAACATGTATGGGATGGATACGAGCTGGAGACGATCGATGTGACTCTGGGATAGTGAGATTGGCGAGACAGAAACGCTAGAGGCGCGATTTACCCACAAGTTCGATCATTACACCACAGCCACTATAATCTTCGGCCAAAGCGGTCCAATGCAATCATTTTGCTTCTCTCAAGTTGTCGCCTCGTCCTGCTTTATCGTTCGATTGCGTAGCCATCTCGCCGTTTGAGCTTCCAAAAATCCGAGATAACTGCCTCATGGTAGTCTCGTTCTCTGCCTCCTGATCAAGCTTGCCCTATGAGCTATAGCAAAGTTGCCCTATAGTTTACTCATGGAGGGCCCGGAGTATCAATACTTTGGTCCAGTTCTGCGGTGAGGTTGTTGATCAACTCGACTATTCCCATTTGCTCTTACTAAGAATATATAACAGATCCAAGTCTAGATAGCCCTTAATTCATCTACTTAGAATAGACGAGTATAGTATTATATTACCGTAAAGATCTATAGCGGAATTTATAATATATTCTTATAACTAACACGAGTACAATTAAGGCTATTGGCCTATTAGAGTAATAGTCAAATAGCTTTTTCCTAGAGGAGAAGACAAAAGAATAGATTAATTCCAATCTTTATTCAGTATTACTATAATTTATGTAGAAGCATCAAGGGCCAACAAATTCAACATTACATGGAGTTAGGAAGGAGACGGAAGTCACTACAACGGCGACAAGAAGGACAGGGCACCGCTGTGCCGCAAAATCTCGATGACATAATCCCGTCCCCGCCAAAAAATATTATCCAGGGCCAAAACACCTCTCTCTCCAAACAAAACCACACCACCACCACCACCAACAACAAAATCCCCGCCTCACCACCAAAATGTCCACCTCCGAAAAAACAGCCCTCCTAACAAAAACAACCCACCTCCAAACCCTCCTCACCCACTTCACAACCTCCCTCCAAACCACCTTACCCACCAGTACCACGACAACCACCACAACCACCACTCCAAACCCCCTTCCCCTCCTCCGCGACGCCTCCCACCTCCTCAAAGCACAAACAACAAAACTAGGTCTCCTCCTCCTAAACGAACCCTTCACACCAAACGCCGTGATCAAGGTATTACAAGCATGCGAATCGCAACCTCTGCCGGCGATGATGGGGGCGCTCGGGCAGTGTCACGCGGGACTGTGGGGTGGGCTCGTGGCGCGGGAGGCGAGGGGGAGGGTTGAGGCTGTTTTGATGGCTTTTGGGGAGGTGGTTGGGGATGTAAGGAGGAAGGTCGAGGGTCGTCTTATGGCTACTGGGGAGAAGGAGAGGGAGAGGGAGAAGGAGAAGACGTTGGGATCGACGGGGTTGGTATGGGGTGCCTGTGACGAATTGATCGAGCTTGAGAAATTGGGGTTGGTGGGGTTGACGGTGAAGAAGGTGGAGGAGTTTCGGGGGATGCTTGGGGATGCTATTGAGGAGTTGAGGGAGTGGGGGGACGACGAGGAGGATCTGGATGAGGGGTTTGGGGGTAGCGAAGGCGGCGGAGGGGACGACGTGGATGATGTCGAGGATATGTTTGAAGCGGCGAACAAGTTACCGAGTCACCGCAAGGATTTGAGGCGGTTGTTGGATGAGACGTTGAGACAGTTGAGGTTGGTGGATATGTTGTACAAAGCTGTGGTGAAGAGGAGGATCAAGACCTTCCCGGCTGCGACAGCGCCGTGTCAGGATAAGGCGGATAGGGCATTGATCAGGACGCTGGACGATGTGGTGGCTCTTCTCAAGTCCATTCCTGAAAGCGTGGACGACCTCGCAAACGCCTTCTACGAGCTCGATGCAGAAGAAGCGACCTCCATCCTCACGAACATCACCACCGACGCCAAAGCCGCCGCAACGATGGTGGAGAAATCGTGGACAAACGAGTCGGACGAGTTCACAGCCTGGCGCCTCAAATTCGAAGAAGCGCTCTCCAAGAAGCCAGTCAAAGACGAGGAAAAAATGAATCAAACAATGGCATTGCCAGTACGCTCAAAGTAACAGGCCTGTGCTCAAGCAAGAATACATGAGACTATCGATTGGCACTCGAAAGAGGACTCCTCCCAAAGTGCAGTAGTATCAGTGTGACCCTCGACGTTTCGTCCCGCTCTTCTCACACTCCCCTAGGAGCCTACGAACATCATCACATTGGTCCAACATCTTCCTTCTCTTCTGCTTATGCGTCTGCTCAATTCCACCTCGCTCATCGATTGGACCTTCCTCCTCTATAACCTTTGTATCAGCCTCGTGTGTACTCACAAAACAAGTATACCAGCGGCAACGACACCAAAGGCACCCATAACTTCTAGAGCCTTCATCGATGACGCAGCATTTGACGTTGCCTGAGCCGCAGAGGTGGCAGTTCCGGTACCTGATCTTGTGGCGGTGGCTGTGCCGTTTGCAGAAGCGGACGATGAGACGCTGGCGCAGAGTTCGGTGGCTACTGTGAGAGTTTCTTGGACATGTCAGTAAGATGCCGAGAAGGAGAGGTATTGGGAGGTCTGCAGTGGAGGAAGGATTGTAGACATACTGGCTTGATCAGCCGAATCAGTGCAAGATGTCATGATGCATGGTGTAACTGAAGCTGTGATGGCGTCTCTGGCGGAGCCGCATTGACATGCTGTATCCGTCAGTCCGCACGAGGTGCCTGCGATTGCTGTTGCGAAGCAGGAGACCTATCATCTCATCGTTAGTTGTCGTCGCTCTTGTTCGGAGACGAGGTTGTGATTATGGGCAGTTTCGGGCGCCGATTACAGGCAAATGGCTTTTCACAGGAGGATTGAAGCCATTAGCGACTTCTGGAGCAGAACATACTGAGCAGGTTGGCAAATCAGCGATAGTGACAGCATACACGGCGGAGGAGAAGAGGGAGAGGAGAGCGGTGGCGGATGCGAACTTCATGATTACTGGAGGTATTCTTTCTTGCTTGAAAGTTCAGGACGGCAGGATCGATGAGGATCAAAGGGGTTCGAGTTGTAGGTTTAGGAGTAGAGTACTTGGAAGAAGTGAAGAATACGCTGTTTCTGTACGTGATGCAACCGGGAGTCAAGAAAAGACAGAACGGATCAAGCAAGGGAAGGAGCGATACCTATACGGTACAGACGAATCTCTCTCTCCAATCTCGACTCCACCTGCGCAGATTCAGAAGAAAGAAGAAAGCCACCATCTCAAACACGGCCACTCAGCCAATCGAAATCTCGGGCGCCGCGGCGGCGGCGGCGTACTCCAGGGTTCGCCGTCAGGTTCATGCAGGTGCAGGACTGCAGGTGCAGGTCGATCCACTGGCTGGCACATCCCCACGAAAGCGAGCGGCGCGGCTCAAGCCTCATCTTCTCTGCTCGGCCTCGAGAGCGCTCTGTGCCTTGCTTTATCCCGCCCAGAACTGTGTCTGGATCGTGCATCAGGGGCGTTGGAACCGGAATGTGGCACGGCCGGTCATTGGTCTGGCGGATGGTCTTTGGAGACGGGAGCGCGTCAATCAGGCCGGGGAGGGGACTTGGAGGGAGCTAGTGGTTTTGACAGTTTTGAGAGGTGGTACGGACTCGAGTACGGATACATAGTGGTACTCCCATTTTGGAGATATCTTCTTTTGTACGGCGTCGAGCCGCAAGATGTTTTGGGTTGTTCACTTTTGGGAGCATGGCTGGTTTGTTCGAAGGGCGAAGTATCTTGTAGACTCCAGATCTACTAGAGTCTAGGCGAGGAGGGAATCGTGCTGCTCCTACGATTGTTTCTGGCACGAAGAGGAAAAGAGTGCAGGGAGGGATAAGGACGAGTCGTGAAGACAGCGGCAACTTCTTCTGACTCGGCAGGTGTCAGTATCCCACCGTTTCCCTCCCACTGCACCCACCCCAAACGAGTCAAGAGACAGGAACAAAGCCACTAACTCCCGTCTACGATGCAAGATCAACAACCTCACCTCCAAAAACGTCTTTCTCGTGAATCTCACCCAGCGGCTGCCTCCGCAACCCAAGAAAATCCAAGAAAAACCCGACGATACATCGCACCCCATCACCCCCACCGTTATCATGCCGTTTCCAACCACCCTCAAACTCCCCTCCACACCTTGGTACCGCCGAATAATCGTTTCCCGCTTCCCCATTCTCTCATTCGTCCATCCACGTAAAACAGCAGGAATAGGTTATCCCGAAACACACACACACAAACACAAACACACGCACATGCACATGCACTGATCGGATCGCGCAGGGGGTCCGGAATCAGATCTGATTCTACCTACCCTTGGCCAAATCCTGCGATGCGATGCGCATGTAATGCTAGTATGCGATGCGATGCGACGGATGCAGGGTGGGTGGGACGGAGACGGATTTATGTATTGTAAGATATTTACCTACCTACCCCTCATTTCACCTTACCTTACCTTGCCTTGCCTTAACACTGGTTAACAGCACCCCTCATATCACATCAGCCTCGCCCTGATCCTACAACTGAAAAAACCTCACCTCTCCACCCCGCGTGCAGGTTCGCTATAGGCATATTCATTTGTACCCCACCTAATCAGTACTCAACTACAGACAAGAAGCGAGTCGAAATACAAAATCCATCTCACCACTCTACCTAAACACACTCACGTGATCCCTCGTCCACAAGTCCCGCTCCCCTGCAACAGGTACAACAGGCGATAATAGACAGCACAGCCGCGTAGATAGGTAGCCGCACAGATAGATCCATGATGGATCCACGATATCCATTGATCGATTGATCATCAACACGACACGAAAGAAAGACAAGTGAAGAGCAAACCTCGGTAACTCTCACCTACTTACCCGCACACGCTGGGAAACATGGATCCCGTCGTAATCTTCCTAAGGTTAGTACTTCTTCGAAAGTAAAGATGGTGACATCGAGCACAGAATCCTGAAATAGCAGGGAAATAGGCTCGAGATTCTGATATTGAGCGGGGAGTATGGGTTTGGAAGGGAGTCCACCGAATCTCGAAAAGCGCAGGGAGCGTAGCCAAGGTGTCAAGGTGTCAAGGTGTCAAGGAACGCGTAGCCGAAGAGTGACAAAGAAGATCTTGATCAATGAATTCCCATGGCGTTAAAACTTAAAAATCGCCTTTGTAGCTATCCTAGCCCGTTCCCGTTATTCCGATCCCCCCAAAAGACCCAAATAGACAACTACAACTACAATATCCCCCGTCGGATCCACAAAAGTGAAGGCGGAAGTTGAATGGAAAGAAGTCCCCCGGTAATCCCACCAATATACAGAACAATTATTGCTCCCATCGCACCTGAAGGCATCCCCGAAATACAGGAGAGCTGGAGCGATCCGTTCTAGGCCGTGTCAAATAATTCCTTTGATATCCTCCGAAGAACTCCCGTCCAAGCCCAAGATAAACAGCCTTCAAAAAAGGGCGAAATACTTTTCACCAGAGATTCTACACCATAGTGTACAGTGAAATTGCCGCTGCTGCTGACAGTCTGCCAGAGACTCCTGAGGGCAGCGCGCAAGCGCTCCAATTCGAGGCGGAAAATTGCAAAGGTCGGAACAAGGAATAAGCAAAAGCTGTGCAAGAAGCAAAACACACAAAAGCCGCCGGCGGGAAAACGTCGAACAAGAGGAATAATTGCGTTTGGTATCGTGGTAGCAGAATTCCGGTATTTTCATCAAAGAAAGCGTAGTCTGACGACTTTGGCCGGAGAGAGGGAGGTATGGCACCCAAGTGCGAGACCGATTTAACTCGCCTCAGCAAAAACGGTGTATTGCGGACACACCATAAAGTAATCGAGAGAGCCAAAGCAAGGAGAACGAGAAGCGAAGTGTAAGATCAGAACATGCCACCTTCGACAGCCTTGCCCAATCGCGGCGGACTCATTTTGTGGGGCAGGGTTGGTGTGGAGTGCAATCCCGCAGCTGCCTGCTGTTGAGCTCGGATATGAAGACCGATCTTGGCGCCATCAGACGACGATTTCCGTAGTCGGTGCTTGGACCGAGGTTGGCGCTCGCGCTCATCAGCAGAGAGCGAGTTGTACTGGGAATGCACAAACGGTGGTTCTGGGGCGTCGAGTTCTCCGCGCCCGAATCCAAATCGTTTTCGACGAGCATTGGATGCTGAAAAAGGTGGCACATCCTGCATCCCGTTCATCAGTGATGCTCCTGCGGGCAAGTCAACCGTGTCGATGACTGAAGTCGTTGAGATCAGTCTCGGCTCGGAGATCTCAGTCTTCTTGATGGACGTCTTGCGATGTGTGGGTTTTCGGCCATACGTCGATGAGGAAAGAACGTGCGTGTTGTTGCCTCCTGGGAAGGATGGTGCAATCGGAGTTGAGGATGCAGAGACAGGAGGCGTGGGATTGCCAGCGAACGGCGAGCCGCGGGAATTTGAAAGTGCGGGACTCACGCCGCCCAAGCCAGGAGACGGGCGTGGAGACATGCCGTGTGATAATGCTGGAGAATATGCTGAGCCGGCGGGGGGATAACCAGGTGACGGTCGGGGTGATGGAATGCCCAAGCCATTGGTAGGCGGTGGCCACAGACCCTTCTGCTCGAATGCCGGGGGCTCAAACTGCTGCTTCTCTCTGTTGTCGGCATCCCTCGACATCTGTCTCTCCAGCGGTCGGAACTCGCCTTCTCTGACGGTGGCCTGCTGAGATCTGAGCGCGTTTGACTCCTTCAACGAATGTGGAATCGCAGGAATAGGGTGGTCGGGGACAGGCACTTGAGCTGGGAAATCTGCGGCATACTGCTCTGGAATAGCAGGAGTCGCTTCCGGGAACATGGTGGTTCGACTGCTGTTGCCCACTGCCATGGCCTCGGCCAAGTCATCTCTGTAACGGCCGCTTCGACTACGAGAACGCCCATTGACAGAATGCTCAGAGTTGGACCTGGTGCGAGTGGAGTTGACATTGGAATCAGAACGTGATCGCATCCGCTCATCACTTTCACGTCCAATTGCAGGGCGACTGGCTGACTGTAGACTCACGACTGAGCCCATTCCGTTCGAGTAGGATGGGAATGGCTGCATTGGCTCTCTAGAACGGTTGGTGTCAGCGCGTGATCGTGATCTTTGCCGTAGGTCAGGTTGCGGCGGTGGCTCGCTTCGATCGCTTCTGTCACTCTTCCAGCGGTCGTATGATGGCCGGTCACTTGTAGTAGTAGTAGCAGGAGGTGACGGTGTATGACCATGGAGATTGCTAGAAGAGCCATTGAGACCTGGAAACTTAGCCACTCTCGCGTTCGGATCTCGTACTTGAGACGACTCGCGGCTTGTTTTCATCCGTAGAGTCCCTAAACCACTGAACGGCCCAGTCCTGCCAGGGCCCGGACTGCTCGAGCGGGAGTCACTCTCAGCTTTGGCTTTGAGCTGCTCCTTGATTGCTCTTTGACGTGCCGCAATCTCACTCGTGAAAGCTTCTTGCTCCGCTTGAGTCTCACTGCTTAGGCCTCGATTATGAGATTTTTTGCGGAGCTCCTCCTGCCAAGGAGCTTCTCTGGGAGGCTCGGCGGTCCGAGGAGGTACATGACGTCTGAAGTCATTGTTCTCTTGAGAGGGCCTGCCATTTTGCCGGGGCGTGTTAGCCGAGCTCTCGAGAGGACTGACTGGGCTGTTGATATCAATGCCAAAGTCATCATACTCGTCAAGATCCCAAGGGTTTGAGTGGCTGTAGTTGAGATTTGCGGCCGCATTGTTTGGATAGTTCTTCGACGCATTGCTCAAGTTTCTTGTCTGCAGACTTGATGGGAAGGGTTCAGGTGCAGGAGGTTGGGTAACAGAATACCGGGACGCATCACTGCCTTGGCGCAGGTGCTGACGGACCATGCCACTCAGACCACCACTCGACGGTCCTCGTGTTGGTGATTCCCGCTCCAGTTGGTTATTTGATTTCGGCTGTCCAAAATCGAATCCGGGACTGATGGTATCGACATCTGCCTCATTGGACAAGTCGATGTCAGGTAGCTTTGGCGAGCGGAATGCTGGGTGCTCCGGAAGGTCGGGATAGTCTCGGAGGGCTGGATGCTGAGCAGTCGACGAAGCCACAGCTGGCATGTTGGGCAATGCAGGAATCTGTGGGAGTCTCACTGTGTGGGACGGCTTTGATGATGGTACTGGTTGGTCCTGCTCGTAGTCACTCTCGCTGTCGTCGGTGAACGCATATCGATTGTTCGGTGCAGCTTGAAGTGTTTCTTTGACATGCGCAGGCATAGTCTCTTTTACGGGCGAGGCTTCGACTTCTATGGCCTTCACCTGCATTGCTGCTCGTTGGAAGGCGGACACACCAGCATGCTCTTCGATCGGAGATGCGAGCGGAGTGCGAACAGCAGCAGCTGGCTCGTATTTCCGAACTGAAGAACCTGACCGCGATCGACTTGTGGGACCTCTGGACTTAAGTCCTGATATGTTGGCAGGTGTGGTTGGGCCAGGATGGAAAGCTCGCATTTCTTGCGCCTGGTCTCTTTCAACCTCTTCCGATTCCTTCGGCGAGTCCCCAAGACCTTCACTGTGCGTCCTCAGAGGTGCTTCACGCTCCTTTCGCAGGGTTCTAGTCCTTTCGAGGAATTGCTGTTCACTAAACTGTTGTGGCTTATTGAAAACTCCCATTGCGGTGGCCTTGCCTCGATCGCTGGGATTGAGGGCTGACGCCAATGCAGTAGAATCTCCATGAGGCGACACTGGGGAAATGTGCTCTGAAGGCGGGTGACTGTCTTGGCCTTTTTGACCGTGAAGGACATTCTTGCTGTTGCCATTGGTTCCATTGCGGACACTTGCGACATTACTGGTGTTGGGCTGGGGAGGGGTTGCGGCTGGGAAACGTGTGGGACTTTGAGATCGGGTCGCAGTCACGCCGGGACGATGCAGTCGATCTTGTGATGGTCGAGAGTTGAAAATGTCCGGCGTCGTCCTCCCGTTTCCCGCCAATGCGCCTCTCCCTTTTGCTATCGAATTAAGACGTGTAATCTGCTGGGACTGCTGATCTTGAATATCTCTGTCAAGTCCTTGCTCATAGAGTCTTCGCTTTGTGGCCGATCGTTCTAGAGCGGGCGCAGGTGCGGCGGCGATGGGCTGTGAGAAGTTGACTGTGGAAGCTGCGCTTGTGGCAGCGTTGGTTACAGTCGAAGCGCCTTGAGAGTTGATCGATGTGGCAGTTGTAGACGCTCGCGAGTCCATGGCAGAGGCGGTGGTGGAGGATGAGGTATGGCGAGTGGAGCTGTTGATTGAAGAAGGACCTTTGACAGGGTTTGCGTAGGGCTCTGCTTTGCCGGCGTTGCGAATGTCCTTCAATTCCTGCAGTCGTTCCGCTTCTTCACGCTCGCGTTCCTCCTGGCTGTTCTTCCGGAAGCTCGTTGAACCGACGTCGTCCTCGTACAGCGTCCGTCCTTTCAGACCATCTCCTGCAATCTTGTAGATCTTTTGGCGCCCTCCGAACAGCACATTTCCTTCCCCAGGCCTCGCTCTGCTCATGACACTTCCGCTATGTGAGGAATCATCATCAGTGTTGTAACCTCCATCCGAAGCGTAGGAGGTAGCCCTGCCCTTTTGTTGCGCAAATGGAGGACGTATCGAACTGCGCATGGAAGCCACTTCAGCAATGTCGTCCAATCCATAAGGCGATTGAAAATCGTACATCCGTGATTGGCGGTTCGTGCTGAGGACACTGTCGTCCACTGCTTTGCCAATTTTCGTGGTAGGATCGTCCTGCTCTCTCAGCATGCTAAAGCGCGCTGATAAGTTGGGCATAAGCAGACTCGTCCTGAAGTTCTCGCTTGCAGGTAGGGCGATCGAAAGGTCCAATTCCGGCTTTGGTTCAGCCTTCGCGGCCTTGGCCTTCTTCCGCGTGAACATGCGATTCATAGTTGCCTTGTAGAGGTCAGTCACTCGGATGCTCGAAGAGCGAGTAGGCGTGCGCAGCTCAATGCTCGAATTGGACGATGCCAACGAAGCGGGTGAGGAGCGCATCGTGGTGCGTTCTAGGAGGGGGAGGGACGTACGATGTAAAATACTTTGACGGGCACAGGGGGACAATTGGAGCGGATTAGACACGATATTAGGAAGCGGCAGGTGAGTCGAGCGAGTGCAAGTTATAGCCGGTGTCAGTGTTTGTATTGTTGCTGGTCGTCGAGGGGTGAGTGCTCCATGCAAACCAAGGACCGCCAGGAATTCGGAGTGGTCTGAATCCTGGGATGATATCGATTGGTATTGCTGACGGAAGAAAGGAACGGACGCTCACGACGGAGCAAACAGGATTTGGAGATCACAAGGTGAAGCGGCGAGTTGGAAGGCGAGTGGTGAAGCAGCTCAGAGGCAGGCCGAAAGTCGGTTCCGCACACCAGGTAGACGGAGGCCCAATTCGAGGTGAGCGGAGGGCGCGTGTGTGTTCAGTGTCGGGTCCAAGGAGAGTGCGGGAGCGTTGTCAAAACGCGTCTGGAGTAGGTGTAGGAGTCAGCCCTAATGGCAGGGCAAAGCAACGACTGTGTGCGCTCTGCGGGAGGGTGGAAAGGACGGTGCAGGTGGTTCGTGTGGGCAGTCAGTGTCAGCGAGTCCGTGACTGACGGTCCTGGACCTGACTAGGCGAGACTGAGACTGAGAGCCTGAGGCGACAGGAGCTGCGAGCTGCGAGCTGGGGGCACCTGCAGGAGAGAGGCAGAGCGTGGTCGACAGGGGCATCAGCCCTAGCTCTTCGACTATCCGTACTGCCCCAGGCGAATCTTTCATTTCAACAGAGCGAGGGACAGGGAAGGACTCTTTCCCACCCGTCGTGTTTAATTGGCACGATTTTATTTGGTGGGAGCGCCGTCTTCGCTCTTACAACGTACACAGTCATGGGAGCTCCAGTGGCCAGTAGATACCTGCTGAGGTGTGCCAGGAGGCCCTGCCCGTGTGATTTACTGCCGAGCAGACGAATTCACCACCTGCACTATACTTGACCTCCGCTAATGCCAGGTACACGCCGGGAAGAAAGGGCTGCATCACGTGGACTCTGCCAGCCGAAAGCCAATCGTTACTTATTGCCCATCAACCACCGATCTCCAGTTCGCCAACCCCAAGGCTCACCCAGGGCCCAGGCTGTTGTAGGCAGGCAGTAGTCAGCCGTTCGTCGTCTCGAAGCCCGTTTGCGCCCCTAGAGGACGAACATGTTTTTCTGAAACCTTTCCGTTTGTTGTGAGCGGGACTCCCGCATCGTTGACTGTCAAGGCTTCACCCCTGAATAATGCCACACGACCGCGGAATGTTTTCGGAACAAAAGCCATGATCGAATCTGTGCCCAGCCCTCTCGTCCCGGGGATTGGTGGGGCGCTCGTCTGTCGCACATCCGGCCTCGATAGTGTATTGGTGTGACTGTAGACCTGCACGAGGTGATAGACTGATAGTAGACTTTCTTTGCCGTCGACACGCCAAGCATTCGTTCTCCCCTACAAAGTGTAGACAATCCGAACGGTTTTTGTCTCTCTGACTGCAAACTGTGGTGTATGCAAGCAAGGGTCGCTCGCAGTACGTCAAGCATCCAAGGGAGTCTCAGCGATCAAGGTCCGTTCATCTGAGCTCCTTGTCTGGTCGATCTTGCTGCGTCGCCTGTGTTGCCCGAGAAAAGGGGCGCAGGTATTTTCAGGAGATTCCCGCTGCCCGCTGCATCAACTACCAGGATGGCCTTGCGACCCAACACACGCCTGCCAATCATCCATCTCGCCGGCGTTTTCCTCGCGTGCTCTGGCGTGCATTTACACCCACTCATTCAAATCCACAGGGATGGGAATTCTCCTCCATTGTAGTGGATCCCGTTTAAGCAACAGCCTGGCATTTCTTACAATGCGCTTGTCGAAGACTGTAAACTTTATTCCCCGTCCGTCGATGCCGTGAATTGATCGCGTGAAGCAATGGCTATGTGTGACGATGAATGAGGCTGTCGACTTTCTTTTTCGCTGCTTGTTCCTGGCTTCCGGGCTGGTCGATCTATCACCGTGGACACACTCTTACACTCCCATCTTGGGCATTGAGCGACATTCTTTGAGGACGAAAAACTATAACTCAGACATTATACAACGTCCGACTGGGTTGGCCGTTTACCAGGTTCCAAAACGTCTCTGCTCCACGGAACATTTCAGCTCCCAGTCAACCAGACTCGGTCATCTGCAGCTACTCTGCAGTTGCAGACTTCTCCACAATATCTACGCCGTCACAATATGTGCATAGAGTATTCTGCTACCCAACTCCTCGTGCAAACAGATGCCAAAGTCGTTGTCTTTGACCTGAAGCACTTCCAGTCATCATCGAAATGCCTTCCATCTGATCCTGGATTCCCGGAGCCTCCACCTCGGTGACGTATCATCAAAGTACTATAGATTCGTGCCCACTTTTAGACTGGTAACGTTCCCCGCTCAGTGTTTCACGACAGCTCTTCACGGTCATGATCTCCAGTCCGTGGTTCAATCTGCCCGGTGCCTGTAGTGGACCCGCGCAGTCTGTATGAAGAATGCCGCGCAGTTTTTCGCTTTGCGGGTGCAACAACACACGACAGCAGCGCATTCCATTCGAACGCGGTAGTTTCGCGATTGTTGGCGTCAGGGCTGGTCCAAGGTAAGGCAGATCGCAGGTGGAGGCGAGCAGTTGTAGTCCTTATTTATAAACTTCTACGTGCCCATTCGAAAAGCGGACGGTGAGGCTGGAATAACAAAGTCCAGTATCTATGGACAAACTGCCAGACAGCGGAAGTGCCGCGGCGGTTTGAAATGAAGCCATGTCATTGATGATGTATATGATGATAATAATGATAATAATATAGGCGATCATATTATCTATCGCAGGCTTGCGGGATCTGTGCTGCTCGCCTTATATTGCTTCTTACAACTCTGATCCCGGGTTTGCGGGAACGTCACAGTGGAAAAAACCAGGACCAGCCCTCTCGAGTCTCGATCAAACCGCCCGACTTCTCCACCTCCTGCAAAAAAAGAATGGTAACATCCAATGCTTGCTGTGAAACAGTTCACACATTTCACAGCGCAGCCTCCCATGAAGCAGTTGGCATTCCATTGTTTCAGAAACTTCACGAACACATTCTCCAAAAAATCCTGCACATCCCAACCTCAAGATATCGCAGGGGCAAGCTCCAAATAGTCACCTTGCCGTAGTATCGAGGACCAAGAGTCGGCGATGACACCCGGATCGTGTGTCCACCGCCATCGACACATCGCCGATTCTGATGTCGCAACTCGCGAGGACGAGGTCACACCTTTTACAATACCTTAAACACACGTGCAGAGGGAGCACAGCCGGAGCGGCTTCCTACATACATAGTACAACACTCATCTCAACGAGTCTCCATCACGACAGGTCGATCCAGGCCCTCCAATCTCTGCGAGATTTCTCAATACCGGCCCGTCCCTTGGAGGTTTTCTTTTGCCCACCAAATCAAGAGCCTCACGATGCGGACTGTCCCCCGGTTTACCGTTTTGCAGAGTTTTTTCGTCCTTTTCACGTGGCTCGCAATCGCGTGAGAGATGAGCCTCATCTTGCCCACTTCTCGCTTTCGCCTCACCTGGGCAATGATGCGTGGAGTAAGGGATATCTTCTTTGATGTTCTCTATGGCTCATACCAATTCAATGTCGGCCCGCGGATCAAGCAGACTCTAATCTCTACGGGGCGGAGCTCAATCGCTGCCGGATGCTTCGCTGTTCACCAGTCGAGATACCGAATTCATTTTGCCGGCTTGAAATGGCACAAGCATCTTGCTGCATCATCTCGTTTCGCGGCCCGTATAATTCTCGTGAGAGGACTGTGGAAGACCATCAATAGACCTGATCGTCAGCTGATACAAGGATATATCTCGACAAATGCAGCACAAGGAGTGTATAACACGCGACTTTCCGATGACATCGGTCCCTTAACTCTATTCAAATTCCTCATTCTCCAGCCTTTCTTTATGTCCTGCATATCCTGAACTCGCATCTTCGAGCTTGTGGCTACTAGATTGGCATCAACAGGTTCTGGAGAATCGGACATAAGTGCCGCTAGAAATTCGTTCGCGTTGTAAGATATCATAAGCATATGCTGATTACCCACAGGTACAGTCTGGGGACTGCTAATCATAACGTGGTCACGTTTCTTACCACCATGACGCGCGCCGTGATTCTCAAGAAATTGCAAGCCACAGTCCACCTCTTAAAGTTTTGTTCGCTATATTAAGGTCCATAACTCTAAAGGTCAATCACACCTGCAAGCCATCCATCGGCTTCATGTTCTCCGAGCTGGTGCCGCGGTACCTGTGATTCAGGGTGCTCGACACCGGCCATGTGAACACAAGCATGAACGTGAACCTCACAATTACATCAGTACAGAGTCAGTCGTACAGACCATATCCTGAAACTGCAAAGCTCACACGACACGACGAGAGATGTGATTCTGTATCGAAATTACTGGACGACCATGAACACCCCGAATTTGATAGAGTCCGAACAGCTCGGTCTTGATCAACTATGAGCAGATACATTCCCAATCAACGATAATATCCTGAATATTCGTTTCCTCGACAAGAGCGTAAAGCAATATAGATCCATCAAGAAGTGCGCCCGCGACTGGCAACGACACACGGACTTGGCATGCAATCTTCACCGCGTTGAGGAGGACTCGCTCATCACCATTATAACCGATTCATCAAATTGACGTAGCTGGTCAGCACTTGGCAACCAAGCTTGCCTAACGATATTCCCCGAGTCCACCATGGCGCTTTGCTTGGGTTCAACGCATTTCCTCCAAAGGTAAACACCTCATACTGCCTGAATGAGGCCACGCCTTAAGTAAGTATAGCTCTATCATCGAACGAGAACTCCACTGATATGCTTCAGGATTGTGTCACGAGCATGGAAATCTCAACTGACCACTACGACTCAAATTTCACAAAAATGCTCGCCAGCTCTTAGTGCATCCAAATTCCAACATGATGTCCTTCCCACAAGAGGATGCGACTTCCATCTCCTCTTCTATGGTAACTAGTCGGTCATGGTCTACGAGCTGCTAGTAGACGCCATCCGCCTCTTCTTTGGTAGCATGTTATCCTACTGCTTGCCCAATTATCACCAAGTGGCTTCCTGGTTCTCAGACGGTGTTAACCGAAATGTGGCGACCATCTACCCAAAGCCTACAGATGGTTACGGTCCCTAGCTCTTGACAACCTTATTCATGTGCGAGACAAGGGGAATCGACGTCCTCGATATAATGGAAGAGTGTAGTGATGATCTAATGCCAGAGGTCGAGGAATTTAAAACTGTTTCTCCAACCTGTCCATACGCGATCTTGGACGACCTGATTGTGGATGTGGGGCAACAAATCATCCGACGGCAACTACAACTGAGTAGTGCGGACGACGTGCGAGTATGTACTCGATAGATCGACTCAAACAATTGACCAGCACCGAACAACACAAGTTTTCCATCCAATCACTGCAGCACCGCCCTCTGATACAGGAAAAAGAAAACCACATCCCAACCCGCAAAAACAACCAAGAAGCAAATCCGAGAAGAAGCAGAAACAAGAAATCGTCAACAGAAATGAATGAAGGAGGTGCGTCTACACGAGGAAGTCGCAAGAAGGTATAGCTAGGCACTACTGCTGCTGCTGCTGCTGCTGATCTATATTGCATTCCAAATTTACGTGGTAACCGCGTAGGTGGGTGAGACATTTCGAATGACACGATACATGATTTTTTTTTTCTCTCGTAAGGCTTTTATGAGGTGTGGTGGGGAATGTTGATTGGAATGAGTGCATTGACTGTTGCTGTATTGTCTGGATGGCAATTTGACCGTATTGGTGAGGGTCATGGGTGGATGGGTTTTGGAATGGAGAGGGAGGGTGGAGGGAAGAGGATTGCGTGTGTAACCGGAAAAAGATGGCAAAATCACAGGGACCGAATTTCTCGAAAGGAGGTATAGATTAAAATGGTTGTCTTATCAGATCTTCACGGTCGTTGATCATACATCGGTCACAAACAGAGTTCACAAGGAATAACGTCACCGCTGTAAGATTACGTTTTTTTCATTGGGGATAAGTAAGGGGATCGGACTCATATCGAGAGAGTCAAACCCTTGATTTGAATACGAGAGAATATCTGGATAGAGTACCTAATACATAGCGACCGAGTTGCGCCATCTGCAAGTTTCCAAAGTAAGTCGTGTCGCCTATAGTATACAACCTCCTACGGCCATTCCCTATTGCATTATGAAAGCGGTTGAGTTTCGAATCGACATCCCAGCCTCGAAGACCACAAAGTCAAAATATCGGAAAACTTATACTGATTCGCGATTTGAACAGCCTTTCTGTGGAATTACGAAAAATTATGAGTCACAGCAGGGATGTGAAATCTCTGCCTTTTCTCGCACAAAGGAGCCTAGGCATGGATAGATACTTTGATCGTACAACATACATACAATGTCATTGATTCGTCAGATTACCATTTCATACTTGAGTTATTCTCATTCGACGTTGAAGCCTAATCAATCAACACTTTGTATTATTCAATATACGTACGCATAGTATTCTTTCTGATATCGCACTCGTCGATCATGTCTTCTCGCAAGGAGGCTGGAAATACTTGTGCTCGCCGGTCGTTCCGCACGAGAATGTGAAGTAGAAAAGAAAATTCTTCCGCTGCGCAGAAGAAAAAAAAAGATCAGCTGGGTCTTTTCCTCGTACCTAGGACCAGCTTCTCGAGACGAGCAGAAACCATCATTGTCGAGTAGATGTCGGTCACTTATTCATGAAAGTCGGATGAGACTGAACCCGAGTCAGGTAATCATATCGTGAAAGAGAATACTGACATTTTGAGACGAGCCAAATACTCGACGCATGACACAGGACTAGAAAAATGGCAGATGGCTGACGTTTAACAAACAGGAAGCGGGCCTAGTAGATATGGATACGATGGACATCAAAACGGTTTGAAGGGATGCGAAATCAAGCGTGTAGTGGCACAACCAAGGCCCCCAGGCATGGCGGCTGAAGATATCGAGGCGAAAGTGATATTGTATCGGAGGAGGGCTCGGAGGAAGCGCGTAGGTCTACCTCTGGATTCCATCTTAATGTTTTTATTATGCGTAAAGAAAGCTGGTGCTACAGACAGAATCGATACGACTGTAAAAGCGGGTGAACATGAAAAATAAGAAAATTACCCAGGATGGACTGCAGAAGGCGCCGGAATATGCATCCGAGATGGTTCCCGATAATGTGATGCTGTCTAGTTGATGGGTTTGTGCAGAGGAGCTGGTATAGAGACGGGCAAGTATTTTGTGGGCAGTTGAGTTGTTGGTGGGAGTCATATACTGCTCTCAGACAAATCCGAGAGCCAACAAATGAAGTTTTAGATAGTATCTTTTTCATATACTGGCAATTACCTCGTTTTTCTGCGAGCCTTTGTTGTAGTCAACCAAAGGCTTCTGCAAGCTTTCACAATGCTGTACCAGATTCTCAATTAAGAATGCCTAGCTGGCCCAGAACGTACTCGAGCTTGACTGATAGACAGCCCAGCTCTTTAAGTCATAACCAGAAGAGGGACACGATGTAAATCCAATGCCTCCTATCAGGGTGAAAAATCCAATGTGCCACCCAGGGTTTCCCAGAGCAGGTACGTACCACTTCTTTTAGGTTTCAAGCATGAACAGGAGGCCAGAGATTGAAAATCCAGAGCCGCCAACGACTTGAGGTGTCCAGGATATGCCGGCTTCGAGGCCCGAGGGAAAATGATTTAAGATGTCAGAGAGAGCAGTAAAGCCAGAAATCCAGAAATCGTCGCTCCGACCATTTGGGCGCTTGAGGCAAGAAAACCTGGTTCGTGGATAGAGTGTCTTTTCAGATGCTGTTTGTAAGGGAACCAAACCCACGATGTTGCTACATCTGTTGGTATGTCATTGGATGTCGCTTGATCAGATTCTGCGGTGAGCTGTGGGCTCGGATAAGCTGATTTTCCTAACAGGTTGGCTTTGTCGATGTGATGATTACTGCAGTGATCGAAGTCAGGCATCAATCTTCATCTGACGCCTTTGTGAAATCAAAAGTCTTCGAGAATCTGCTCAGCAGCCCAACCGAAACATCCGGCCTAATTCTCATTGATAGGCTCAAATAACAAAAAATTGGAGCCGCCATCGAAAACGATTGCTCCAATGACCGCTCTTCACTCACCTGCAGCGGATCTCATTCTTGGGTTCCGACAAGCGTTGCACAAGGGGCAACAGACAAAGAACGCGTTAAAGACCCATACGATGCTGCCCCACGTGAAGATGTACGCAACCAAGCAAGAGATATCCCATTAGGGATAATTGGTCAGCATGCGTGGGAAATTCTTAGCAGCCTGACTGACGGATTGACGAGGTTGATTCCGGGACAAGGTACTTGCCAGCTGTTCCTGTTGGTGCAATGTCCAGCTGGTGCCCGTCCTGTTCGGTTGTTTCGTGGACTCCAAACGATATTCAACCTCGTCCGCCTCACGAAGTGGTTCATCGCTTGCATCGTCATCAGAGCGCTGGGACCTCTTCACGCTCAGGGCCTCATTTTCATACTAGGAGGCTCCTTTGTGTTGGAAGTGGGCTCATGTTGGATTGAGGAAACTGAACGGGCCCGAAATTCTTCATTGAACAAGCTGCAGTGAGGCGTGATGTCCAAGGGTTTGAAGCTATCATGGGAAGCTCTGCTGTGGCTAAGATATTCAGCCTCGGCGAGGCTCATTGTTGATTTCCTCGAGAGCCGTTGGTTGAGCGTTGACGGTGGTGGGTGTGGGAAACATCGTCGGCGGTTAGATTCACAAGTCAGCCACTTTTGCGGGGGCCCGGGGGAGGTCGTCAAGCGTGATGCCACAGATGCCACCAAATCATCGGCAGAGCAAATGGAGCCTAGCTGTGGCTTGGGGGAGTGAGCCTAGCACTAAGAAAGCCTCCCGTGGGCCCCTATTCAATCAAAAAGTGTGCCGCAATATCTGCCAACTCCATTCTTGACGACCGAAGCAGGAATTTGTGCAACAACGTCCTTGTGTCGATGTTGTATGACATTTTGAACCAATAGGTTTCGATGTACAAGCGACAATCGCTGCGGCACAGGCGCGATATCCACAGCCTTCGTTATCAGGCAATCTACGACAGCAGAGAGTCACCTATGCAATTTGAAATGTCTGCCCGAGACGAGATGTATCATGCACGGCTCGTCGGGTACCTGACCATTACGTCGGTACCTTCAAGGACCAATCGACGCCTATCAAATTTCCTCAGGCTATGGACAAAGAAGGTGGGGAAGTATTCAGTCACGATATAAAGCGTCATGCTCCTAAGTCCTTGTTCTATATCATCATACGATCACTACATTGCGTTCAGTATCATCAGTTCCTCGACGATCTTAATTTATCGACTGTACTCAAGACGTCCAGGCTCTTTCGAAGTGGCTCAAGAGATCCGCTTCAACTTCCATTTCCACTCCCAGACTGGTGAGTAACAGTGCTCCATATTCCTATTCCCAATCTTTGACAGCCATAGCGAGTGATCTTTAGCCGGGAAGATGTCGATCGACAACCACGAAATGGAAGAAGACATGGAGGAGGAAGGCCAAGGCCAGATGGGCGTGGCCTGGGCCGGCATGAACTTGCGAGAGCAAATTACAGGCAAGATCCTCACCAGGGCTATCAATCGATACACCGCTAATGTCAATTAGCGAATGCTCGCCTGATCCATCCAGAAATCCCTCGCCAGAATCTCGAGATTTACGTTGCTGAAGGCGACGAGGTCAATGGGTTCGCTCGCTACGACGCTTATCTGTTCGAGGTTGCCGAGGGACCGGTGGGACAAACCGCCACCAGAAGAGTTTTGGAGAACACCACGCGCGAGGCTCCTCCTACAAGTCCAGCACAGGCTCTGTACCGTCTGTTCATCTTGACAGCTATTGTGGTGAACAATGTCCTTATTAGAGACTTTCCTGGTCCACACTAGTCGTCTTCGCGATGGACATCCTGCACATAATTCTTTCCCACCTACTCGCCCTCATTTTGACTCGCATCACACCACGACTCGACGTACTCATGATATCTTTTCTCCGGCGGACATTTGGCTTTGACGCAGTGCGCCAGCGATTACTTTCATTCAGATCTGGTCTCGATCCAATTCATTGCTGCGCATCCTTTTTGACTTCCGAGCCCATCATTGTATTGCATTCTTGCATCTAGATAACTTGGTGGCGAATCTGAAATTCAGTCCTCACTCTTTCTTTGCTGTGCCCACATAGATACTGAATGAGTTTCAGCCAGGAGGAACGAAGTCTGTTCCCAAAAATGCAATGAGGTTTCTACAGTGGGTGTTCAGTCTTACTGTATCGCAGTACCTTTGCCTTGAATGTAGTAGTGGGGCGATAGCATCGGTGCGGAGACTGTCTCTGAACGTGGCGCGGAAATCCCTTCTTTGCGCTTGCTTTCCCTCAATCCACGGGATCAGAATAAGCACAATCCACTTCATGTTCGAACTTTGTGAATTCTGCCATTGAGGAAACACCGGAGCTCCTTCATCAATTGCTATGGTGGGATCATCTCGCTTCGAATCAGAGACCAGGATGTCCCTTTCTGCGAATTCCTTTCAAGGAAATGCCAGTCTTCGTTTGCCAGCCCGAATCCGTAAAGATGATGCCGTGAGGACAGACGGATGAATTGCCCAATCAGAGTCGTTGCTCGAAGGCCGCTTTGAACAAGGCGGCGAATGTTTCGAGATGACCTACTTTCTGTGATGATATTGTTTTTCCATTCTGTTACCGAGGATTGTATTCGAGTCTCGTCCAATAAAATATCAACTCGGACGTCACGCACGACTTGACCAAATTCCGACCCAACGCCATAAGGCTCCTTAAAAATCTCCGCATTAAGGCTTAGCCAGCCCCAGATAGGAGCACCATGTTGACGGATACCGCTAGCGGAAGCCTTCATTCGCACTCGTAGCCATAACAACCAATATGGTCTGTTTCGCCATCAAAACTCCGAAGCCAAGATGATATCTCATTTGATAGAGGAGGTCCCTGATTTCATGGCTTTCCTCGAAAAGTAATGAACGGAGTTTCGTGAAGGAGTCCTCAATGGGCCTGCTGTCTGCCATATTCTTGGGTAAGGCATACGTGCAAATACTGACAACGATCTCGGCAGATTCCTTCTGGTACTGCTCCGATTTGTCATTTCCGAACACAGCATCGCAAAATCGCGGAGAAATGGGCAAAATAGAGGCTCCACTGGAGCTAGGATGGTATCGTAGTTCTCCTGACCAAGGTGCCTCGCGACTTGCAAATTGCACCCTGTTGGGTGAAAATATGCGCATTCGCAATCAAGGAGCGTCTTGATACGGTGATCCATGAAGATTTGAAATTGAACTTGCCAGAGGAATTATCATTGGTGGTAACGGAGGCATGAGACGTCCATGGGGTCTCTCTAGATAAGGCTGAGGCGTTCTAGGAACCAAAACCTCACTAGAGATACCGCTTCTGTCGTTATACCCGTGCAAAGCAACGACTGTCGCTTCAGCACTTTCGTGTGTGACATCCATATTCCTCACCAACAGACTTTTTTCTGACAAGCTGGTCTGGCCAGAGCCGTTGCGGTCGACCCAGAATCATTTTCTGCTTACATATTTCAGGGCGCTTATCGCTTCGCGAGCACTCAAAGGAGCATCATTGGTCGGGAAGGTCGGATCTGGCTCTTTGTTGAGCATCGAATCTCAGGCCACCCCACAAGTAGTCTAGTGTCATTCATTGATCTTAAGGCGTTCGTTTGGCGATCTTTTCTTTTTCGCAATCGATGAAAAAGGTGTGGGGTGGCGAAATAGTCGAGGCCCGCTTATCCATAGTCGGCTTGTGTGGAGAAAGCTCCTTTTCGAGCTGGACCCGAACCACTTGATAGTCAGCAGATTGAGCGACATTGCGAATATTGCACACCTGAACCCCTCTGTAAGCGATATAGCCGGTGAATCTTCCTTGTCCGATCTCTTCATTTGTTCTCAAGTCGTAGGCAGGCGGGAACTGCGAAGGATTCTGAGTAAGTGGTGTTCACGAACATTGTTCCAGCTCAGTATGTCATTCTAAAGCTTGACCTGGTCGATGGTTTGAAGCATGTGCTATCATTGAGATTGCGGTTCGAGGTGATGATAAGAGCGGCATGCTTCGGAAGCGATGCACTCCAGTTCTTTGGGTCGTCTTCCCATGTCTTGCATGTCTGGGATGGCGATCGAATCGATGTAAACATGTGCGCGAGGTCGAAAGTCTTGCACCCATCACACGATTCTCCCGAGGACGGACTGCAGGCGCCCATGCTGTCAATCATGTGAGCGCTACATATCTCGGCTTTAATGATTTGCTCGTAAAAGGAAAGGGAACAACCTTGGCTCTACTACTCGTAGTACAGCGGCGGGAAATTGTCCACGTGATGCTCGGCATCGGTAGCCGAGGTCGGAAATTATTAGGTACATCCCAGTGGGAACCCACTCCCCACTCCCACTTCCTCATCACTCTATGGGGCGAAACATTCACAGAACGGTGTCCCAAGAGCATGGGAATCCCATCACATAGCGGCGTACACACTCGAAATGATGCCGCTGCGTCCCACCTGGATCACATCCACTAGCCACCATCTTGGCGCTTAGGAGGGATTCCGTGAAGCATGGTCGATTGGCGTCAATACCATCTCTCTTGTGCTTGATGTCGCAGCCAACATTTCGACAGTCTCCAATATTCATGCCGGGCGAAATTTTCTTACACAAATTGCCACCGCTTCCTCGGTCTGACAAGTTTCGGAGGAATCATAGCTTGAGTATAGCTAATGTCATACTTGTTGCTCACGTGATTGCCACAAAATTCTCGTCGCGGAAACCAAGTCATGCTTGGTCAGACGAACTTGCCTTTGTCGAATCATTCTGGTCCGTCGCTATATCTGTCATCTCAATCGAAGATGGCCCAATAATGTGAAGATTGTGAAGTGAGAGACGAGCGTTAGCCTTTACGCCAATGCCAGCAGCGCCAGAATGCGCTGGATTTCGGTCTTCCAGAACCCAGGCATTCGAATTGGCACTCAATAGGCAGCTGTTCTTTATGGGGTCAAGAAACGCTCGTGCGTCAGTTAAGCTGCTTCAACATTCCGAGAAGATGTGAAATATTTCACAGTGACGCGATGTGGTAAAGGTGCACAGGACTACAGAACAAAAAACCATCCTTTGTTTGAAGTTTATGCAGGAGTATTCAAGAGCGATAGATCTGGTCCATAATGTGGACGCTGCGTGGGGAAGCCTTTGGCCCTGATGTCGATGGCAATGTGCGGTTGACTTTCTTCCTCCGAAGAACACGAAATAGATCGATGCCAGCAAGGCTTGCTCATGGTCGTGAGTTGCTATAATCGGATTTATGCTTCGACGCAGGGTACGTCTTATGTGCCTACAGATTAACATCACAAAACTCAGGTGTGCCCGCAACTTTGAGACTTCAGCGTCGCGAACCGTGATTAAATGATCCCTTGCAGCAAGGAAGACCAGAAGGATGGCCAGCGTCTCCTTTCAACTTGTCGTTCCTTTTTCGGGGCTCAGGTCGCTCGAGTTTCGTCACTACATACCGTTGTGGCTCAATCCAGCATCAGCAGGTATGATTGCGTGCAAGGTGACGCCTTGTAGTGTCGAGTCGTGTGAGTCCACCAGGGACAAGGAGTCTTCATATGACATAAGATTGCTTGGTAATACTGAAGTCAGTGACCAATTCTTCCGGCATTTCCAAATTTTCGGATTAGCCAATTAGGACCATGTTCCATATAATCTGCTCGTGTGACCAGCAAGCTCTTCAGCGATTCGCGGTGAATTGCTAACATAGCCCCTCCAAGCCACGTGTGTTTGATCGGACTGTGATCGTTAGATTTGTCATATGCATGCTAAGGAACTTACTCATTGGGGCAGGCCATAGATATGTTGCACTCGGAAGGGGCGAGCTGCCGTATTTCAGTCTCCCTAACCTCAATTAGCATGATCATCAAGGTGATAGATGTAGGAACGAACAATCGCCCTTGCAAACCGGGAATGTTCGCGTTGCCGCCGACCAAAACCATATTTGCAAGCATTGCTGGCCTGAGGCCTTCCGGCAATGCCTCCACGCTCTCCATCACCATTGCTGGTAGTCCTGTCTCTTTCATCCCCACGTCTCCAGGGTTGAAAAGTAGTTCTGGAACAGCAAATCTCTCATTCCCAAGAGTCACAACCTTTTCTCGAGACGCTTGTCCCAAAAGATCGGTCCCTCTCGTCGTCGCTGATGAATCGTGAGGTCTGACAAGCCCATGGTGAATAGTCTCGTAGTCTGGGAGTACGTAATCTACAACAATGCCTGTATCAACCGTGCGGCGATCACGCTTCGGCCCCTTCCAGGATGCATCAAGATCACGACTGAATTGCTGGCTGACGAAGCAGGCGTTTTCTTTCAGCTCGTTGACAACGTACGTTTCGTCCATTGCGTAAAAGGCTCGAATTGACAGTTGTTCTTTGAGAAAGTTGGTGAGGAATTTGCCCCCGATATCTAAGCGTCGAATCGCTTGCTGGGCCGGGTGTCCATTAATTACAGGCGTGACAGTCGTGTGAGAATATCCGGAGTCAATGACCAAAAGACACTCAGCTGGCTGGTGCTTATCCTGGACGCGATTTCCATCGTTGAATAGAGAATGCATATCGTTGTAGGCGTTGAGAGCAGGTCCTACTCTGACATTAGCAATCAGAGTGTGGCATGCGCAACGTGTTCATTGTCAGCACGGCGCATTTACTGTTGAAGCGGAACTCACAGACCAAGACATCTAGAGTAGTTAGCGAACTCGAATTCCTCGAATATCATTTGATCACAATTGGTTTGCAACGTCTGAGGACAGTTGGGAGCTTCGCTCAGAACCAGATTGGTTTCGTGAGGGTCACACTGTTCTGTATGAGCGTCGTTATTGTATTCAGACCACACTGCCTTGGCATACCCTGAGCTTCGAACTGGAAGAGAAGAAAGATTCACTCCAAATGGCCTTCTCGACCTCCCAATTGACCAGATAGCCCTTTTCGACAGGACGACGAAATGCCATTTCTCTAAAGTCTTTGCATTGTTCGAGCTGAGATGCAACCCAGACCTTCTTCTCGCTGTCTTTAGCTACACAATTCGGGATGATGTGACAATCCTGCAGACGCGGTGTGGCTGTACCGACGAATCCTGCTTTCATGGTGTATCCTCCATTGTCAATGACCAGAGTTGTGCCCTTGATGCCGGGGATATCGGCAGTCTGGGGCTGACGAGGCATTTCCGTTTGTGCATGAAGATACGTTTTCGGAGTTGATGGTATTGTGCCAATGAACGGTACTCCCGTCTTGCAAGATGATGAATGTTCCCTGACTCGTGGAGCGCGCTGACTAAGCTATACATGACCTGACGTCAAGGATTTCTGTCTGTTGTAATTGCGGTATCACATCTCAAAGTTGTTACCCAAAGCTCTACTCATGTCTGTCTCGGAAAGCAGAAAAGCATCATCATCCAGCTAGAGCGTGTAGGATCAGCCCGACATACTGCCTCGACCTCCAATGTGGCTTCGTTGACGCTCAACCTTCCCAGAAATTCATCAAGCAATCCAAATCAGAGCAGATCAATGCCCATTCCACGCCGGGCCCATGCGATATCGAGGAGAAAGTTTGAGAGCTACAGCTCGTGTTGCCAGGACTCAGAGGCGGCAATTCGAGTGCAATCTCCAGTGGATGCCTCAATCGAGTCTTTGCTCACTGCTTTCTCTCGCTACATTTCGCGGAATGCCAAATCTACATCGCCTTGTTGGTCTTGCCATCCACCCTGCGGCATGCAGCAATCGGAGTTTAGGTTGTCTTAGGTAAGTCTTCCTGCAGTGGCAAAGTATCTAACATACGGTTCGCTAGTAGTCATACAGAGCGGTATGGTCTGAGATGGCGCATGAATTAAGATCGCAGTCCAATGAGAGCAACTCCAGTCCTGTCTCGCCCATACATCTCACATGAATCCATGTTCATTGTAAAAAAGCAGTCTGTAATGACAGATGTTTGCGGCCTTTCCGTTCACTTCACCGCTTCTGGTCAATTACGTTTAAGATCACGCTTGCGGTACAATCAACACCAAGGTTATGATCAACCATAGTGCTTGTCAGAAAGCCGGAGCATCGTCTACCTGTTGGCTAATTGTTGCACGCATTATTTTGGACATATAGATGCGAGGCAGAAGAGTGGCGACAACTGCCTTGACATTGGGGGCATTCACTACTCCAATTGGGCAAGGCACCACCACCCAGCAACTACCACATATCACCAGGGACGAAATCGAGAACCACGACATGCTTCAAACCAAGGCACAAGCGGTTCTTTATGAAGCTATCTCAATATCTGAATGGTCATGACATTGCGCAACTGTTCTTTGTCCATAGGGCTTTAAGTGCACAGACCTTAGGCTTTTTGGCATGCTAGACGACACATGTTCCGCCTGCTGATCGAATGATAAGACGCGCACTCTTGCTTCGTCGGCTGATCTGGCGTTTGATCTAAAGCAATTGTGATTCATACGCGAGTTTTCTCAAAGATCTATGCAAGCTACCAGATTTTCCTCGCTTGCAGATACAATTCCACAAAGAGCTCTATCGACAGAAAATCAGATCATCGATTCTTGAACCGCGGTTAGTGCATTCTTTCCACGTGGAGACATTAAGAGGTGCACTAATCTGAGAGACCTGCTAGAATTGTCATGACTTCAATATCTAAATCTCTGATTCTCTTTCCCTATCTATCTGGATCTTTCGGCACCCATCTATCCAAATCCTAAGGTTGAACAGTTGGGAGAGTCGACAATATAAAAATGGTCACCTGCCATCGTACTTTGCTGCCAATCTAAGTGATCGAAAGCCCGCGGAAGGATTCACCCACTCCTTGGCGTGAGACGCAGCAACCACAAGATAGCTCCACTCGTGACGAGGCCTGGGAAACAGACATGAAAGGACCAGGGTTTATGAGTCTCTAGCAGGCGAAAGGCTGACTGTACACGGTGGAGCATCTTTCGAGCGTGGGAGAATTTGGAGAGTTGGGATGTCAGATCCGACCATTTCGATCCGCAAGGCTGGAGAGATAAGTCGATCATGAAATTCCGAGGTCCTGCTGGAACGGCATGAGCCAATCTACTCACACAGAATTCTCCAACAAGATAATGCGATGACCACAGGGTTCCAGATGCGGCTCGGAATGGCTCCACACTTTCCATGTTTTGACTGCATACAGTAGGTTCTTCCTCAGTAGGATTTTGGTTGTTTCGTTGGTCATAGTCTGCAGATCCATTGACCTTCTGATTATTCTCGAAGGACATTTCGACATCTTGTCGTGCCTCGCATCTCAGGAATTTGTATGGATACCGTTGGCGATTCTCTGAATTGGCTCACCGGGAGTTTGGCGGTCTCGTTCTTGGGTTGAGCAGCGGAAGAAGGTATCTGCTATCAAAAGTGGATAGTTTCAACGCTCAGGATGGAAGTGTCGAGCTATTTTCTGTTCGGTTTGTCGCCCATTATCGCTCGACGATGTTCACCCACGAACGGGATACCCATCTCTTGTATCACAAACAACCCGATTCGTTCTGCTCGCACATCTACTCAATGGCCTCGTCCTCGCTGTGAGCTTCCAGTATTTCGTGGGATATAATTCGAGTCTGCATTAAAGACTCCCATCAACGGAGAAGAAAATCTGGCTTCGCCGTGGTCCCATCCACAGGAGGTAAATTGGCAGCCATCCACGTCAAACTAGATCTCCATCATCAAGAAGCACCATTTTTCTCCTTTCGTCCATTTGCCTGCTAGCCAGCAAGATTTTCTTTTTCTCAACCTCAGCCTGTGCAATCGCCAACAAGATCCGGTTGTTCTCCAACATGATATTGTGATTCTCGAGCGCGAGCTTCATTTCCCTCAATCGGTGTGCGCGACGCTCTCTCTCTTCGTCGGATCTGCATGCCACCATGAGTAGAAGAGGGATGGTGATGAGGAGAGCAAAGAAGCCGAAGATGAGGAGGGTTTCGCTGCGCATTTTGGATATGGTTCGCAAACGAAATCGAGAGCAAGAAAAAAAATCGGTCGAGCTCTCTGTGTTGGCTCCTTCATATAGCTGATCTTGACCATTGAAAGACTGCTTCGGGGTTGCGCAATTTATGGTTTCGGTCTTCGGACTTAGAACGATAGGTCTTGAGTTTGGTACACTTATTCCGAAGGATATATTTCGGCCGCCAAATATAATGCCCCGATCCCGATAGTCGTGTCTACCGCCTCTTTCAAATTCGCGCACAGAGCCCTTGGGACGACGATCGTTTTGAGGCTGACACATGGCAGTTTCGATCAACAAATTGAATCCTTCAGAAATCACGTGCACGTTTAGGTACCACTGTCCAATGATGCTGGCTGACATTAGTACCATAGCTGTACCATAGTATAGGCAAGATCGGCAGCTGGAAGTCATGATCTTCAAACGAGGAGAGTAACAGTGGTCGAAGATTGTTTATTTGTCCCTGCTCCCTCAAACCTACTTGCTAAAGTTGCCGTCGAGTCGGTCAGTACAAACTGCCGGATTGGTTCGATTTTGGCAAAACATCTACGTATCTAGGTCGTTCATTTGCCGTCTAAGCGGTTATCTTCGAAGTATGCTGCTTCATCGGATTTTCTCTGCTTTTCCATCAGCTCTTGCCTCAAGTTGATCATTTCTTGCTCACGCTTGTCATAGACACGTGAAAGTTCAATGAAGTCCTCTCCAAACGGCTCTGCAGAATGAAATGTAGCCAAGTGGGCACATTTGGTTGGCCTGTGATTGAGAAAATGGCGATGAAGATAGGTGAGGAGGCGAAGAAGCTGTAGGATTAGAATATGTTCCCGCACGCTGGGAGGAGACGGGAGTTGTTTCGAGATTGCTGTCTTTGATGTTCAGAAGTGTGAGTAAGATGTGTATTAGAGAATCTGAGAAAGCATGGAGATATGCTCGAGTATGACGCATTTCTCAGACCAGGCATGTATTTTCAGGCGCTTTTTGTGGCCTTATCATGACCATTTTCTTTTCATACCACTCTCTGCCGACATCTTCAATACCCTCTGTACTGGGTTTCTCGTGATATCGCGATGAATTTAGAAGCAAAGGTCCAATTGGAGCGAAGCATTCACAGTGAGATGTCATTTGTAGCAGAACATATAGGCGAAATTCTAGAAACGACGCAGAGGGAATTGGACATGGACCTCTTCTTGTTGAGTCCAGAACACTGCCTTTCGAAGGCTTAAGAAATTTTGATCTTGAATATCATTCCAGCTCCATTTATCACTTCCAGGTTGCCGTCAGGCAATTGAGCTCCTCGCAATGCCCATCTCGAGTGACTGCATTTCAGATTCGCTCAGCCATCGCTCAAAACCCAGCATCAATTCCCAGCAAATAGGCCACCTGCTTGACTGCGATCACCATCCACGCCAAAAGTACCATCCTCCACATCAACTGATCCTTGACCCCATTGCTCCTCATCGAATGTCTCATATCAAAGGCATAGGTGAAGCAAACTGTGAAGAAGCGATAGGCGAAGAGGGCGAGGTAGAATGCCTAAACGCGTCAATTTAGTCTCTTCGACTTCTCACTGCCTTTTCTCCCATTGATGTAGGTAAAGTGGATATAATGTCTTCTAAACTCAATTATTATCGATGATCCTTTCACAATTTGATACCGGGATTCATCGAGTCCAATCTAGTCCCGAACGTCTTCATAACGATGGCGTGGAGAGAAAGAGTCTACATACCTTGAGAAAACCGTTCTGACGAATCTGGGCTTTGTAGATGTAGTAAATAGCCAGGGCGAGATGCAGAAGCACGGTACGAAGGATTGCTCCGAGGGGATAGTCGCGAGGCATTGTGAGGTTGGCGGAGAAATCCGGAAGTAAGGTTTGGACGTCGTAGCCTGTAACCGTTTCAATGTATTTGATCGCGCAAGTTTTATATTGCGTTAGGCCGACTAGGATGCTGGATGAATAGAGATATGATATTGATGAACGCCTGAGCATGAAACTTGAGTGCGAGGAAGGATGCTTGCGGTTGAGTTGGGTGTAGTACGAATGAGAGTAAAGGCAGAAGCGGGTTTTGTTGATGATTGATGCCTTTGTGTTCTTTGCATTATTGGGTCATTCCACCCCTCGTGATGTTCGCGGGTGAAGTAGATCAAGACGACGACGAGAAATTGTGAACATTATGGCAACTCCT
Source organism: Venturia effusa (assembly GCA_007735645.1). Classification (NCBI taxonomy): domain Eukaryota; kingdom Fungi; phylum Ascomycota; class Dothideomycetes; order Venturiales; family Venturiaceae; genus Venturia; species Venturia effusa. Next base: position 427,073 of record CP042197.1, read on the forward strand.
TCTCTTTGTGCCTACCTATCCATCTCCGCCTCATTCCTCATTCAAGTCTCTTACGTGCTCGTTTTAATGACCGATCCCTTTCGTATATCAGTGCCCCATTTTTCTCTACCTCTCTTTCCCGGTGACATCTAAGAAACGTCCTTCCCCTCCCCTTTCAAACCTCTACCAACCAATTCCCCATAAGAAACGCACCCTCCCTCACACAAACCAGCGTCCACCCTACCAAGAAAACCATCCTCCAATGCGCCTCGTCATGTCCACCCCACTCCCACATTCGCTCTCCCTTCGCTTTCTTCTTGCCCTCAAAGTCATGAACATAGCTGAACCACAAAGTATACGCCCGGAAAGCAAAGAAGCCTAGGTAAACCAGACTGAGGAATGAGTCGTTACAAATGTATCGGGAATCGAGGTAATAAATTGCCAGCACGACGTGAATGCAGGTTTGGAAGATTCCGTTTGAGACGTTGGTAGATGAGCTGTTGGTGGCCGAGCTAGAAGTCGAGGTAGATGTAGAGGTGGCCATGGCTCGATGAATGTAGATTGGCCTGAACTATAAGTATAATTCCGACTCGTTTTTCGTGCTGAATGGAGGATATTGCAAAGCGATAAGGAGTTGGGAGCGAATATATACCTGTATGTAGTCTGCTGAAGAATATAAGTATACACAGCTGTTGTTGCTCGGAGTCAAGTCGAAACAGCCCTCTCTGCCGTGTTTGGCGAATGCAGAATGGTGATCAAAAGAGTCGACAAGTCGAGCAAGATTCCCTAAAACAACACCACACTCCCGACTATGGCGTCCTCAAAACTGTGCGAAGCCGAGTCCCAACCGTTGTATGAGCTTTAGGTTTATGCAGCGGCTGTGTACAGCTTGCTGAGCTACAGTTCTCAGCTCCAAGCCGTTCAGGTGTGGCAGAGTAGTGAGAGCGAGAGCGAGAGCTGCCATCAGAGGGTACTAGCCTGTCTCAATTGCTATCTTCGCATGCTTGCTTGACCATCACTCACTCTGCGACATTCTGCGCGAAGCTTTTACAGAATATTTCAACCGTCCGGCTGGCTCTAAAACCAATTTTTACTCGATCGTTCCTTTCACGTCAAATCAGCTGCCTTTTTTCGGACCATGGCTTAATGCCACAGAAACGCCATGTCATCCTTGACGAAAGTATCGAAAAACTCGACCTATCAGCAGCATACCCGAGCAGTCAACATGCAGCACGCCAACTTCTCGAGAAACTCATGAAGACCTCCTATTGGTGCCAGACACAAAGACGGCCGTCACCGTTATCCTCGATGGTAACTGAACTTGAAGAGGGCGCTGGCAGGGACCATGTAGGCATAAACCACTACGAGAAGCGTCTGCTCGCGCTGTTCGACCTCGACACCAGGAAGCAGGGGCGTGAAAAGATGGAAGAGAGTATGGAAGATGAAAATTCTCGATACAGGCTTAAGAATTTCCTGCTTGCCGGACACCTCCAATGAGAAGGCACAGTCTCTGACCTAACAGACCCGAGAGAAGCCATCAAAGCCATTACACTCGGAGAAGAGCTCAATGGACCGAAATATTCGGTCGCTATCGAGCAGATTGACGATGAGGAGATGAGTGTGTCTTTGGTCCGCGAAAAAATGATCATCCCTTCGAAGGTATCAAGAATTGCTGCTACAATGCAGTCGAGAAACCGGTCGTGATGCTGTGCGCTTGCAATGGCAGGCAAGCCAGCTATCCCTGCCGACACCGCGGAGGAAGTGCTGACTGAGATGAAAGATATTTTCTTCAATTACCAGAATCGACGTTGTACGCGGGGAATCGAAAAGGCATACCGCATGGCACTGCTAATATGTTCCGGATCAAGGCAGAACGGGTTTCTGTTTGGTGCTGGTGTAGCAGACTACAATTTGAGAGCTCTGGGATACCTGCATTTCCAGGTCCCAAATCCGTAGCTCCAACATTTCAGGCCAGTGCGAGTCCTTGTTCTTCTGATTCGCTTGTCTTTGAATATCTTCTCAGCTCCTAGCTCTTTCCTGTTTCCGCCGATTGTGCCAGCTTTCCTGTCCGTTTTGAACATTAGGGTCTGTTAACACGAGACGAATAGCAAAGTCCAATGAGCATTCAGCAACGTTTCTGTCAAGAATTGCTTTTACCCCATTACCTTCAGTCCATCGGTGTGATAGCGCCAGAACAACCTCAACCCTTGTTACACTGCTTTTTACGTCTAATGGTGAATCTCTGGTCGTTCCTGACTTGTTGTCTACCTCCACAGACCGTTATATAGCCTCGTGCCAGGCCCAGTCGTGTCTTTTCGCAGCTTATGACTTGCTTTTTCCGCTCGCCGAGCTGCCCAATTCCTAAATCCCCTTTGTGGTGCGATGTGGTTTGAGTAGTTACAGCAAGCGACCTTAAGACACTGGTGTCAGATATGGTCCATCAAAAGCTCAAATCTCTTCCTGTCCATAGCCATTCGCTGTATTAGGACGCTTCGAGATTCGAGCGTGGCTCGCTCAGGGTAGCCACTCAGGGACCATAGAAATGCCTGCCTTCTCCCATGGCATGCCATTGGACACCATGATACTGTCGTCCATTCCATCTGTACCATGGCAGGGTTGCTGCTACGAGAAAAGGTTATGGGCGTTCGTGGTCGGGTATAGGTGGTGCGTTTTGGTTGTCGAAAGCTGTTCTTCTAGCAATTCAGTACCAACCCGTTGTCTGCTTTCAAACGACAGGCAGCATCGGATCGTACTGATATCCATGTCTGTCCGTAGGTATTGGAATACCACCGTGCGTTGCCCGCACTCGTTGTTGATTTATATTATAATCTCTTTTGCGGTTGTTGGTCTTCCGTCTCCGCACAAGATCAATGTGAGGCTCGGATATGCTGCTGCAATGGGCTGCATGTCATCGCCATTTCTCCCCATGTGAAATTCCATTTCCAATCAACATCCTCTCTCCCGCCGTGCCAACCCCCAAACGCTTCTCGCAGGCGCTCCAAGATACCGCTGCACAGGCTATCTTGGAGTCGCTGGGGAAAATCTCCATCGCATCACCAAGACACAATGACTCTTCCACCTGTCACGAAATCGGACATTCCAACCACCAAACCTGCACGCATTGTCCCGGCCGTCCCTCTCTCCTTTCCTCGCCAGCCACGGAATAAGAAGACCAGAGATGATCACAAGCTGCACCAGCGACCTGTAACACCTGAGACCAGTGTCAAGTCAGCAGAGTCCCCTCGCAACAATGCTGTCCAACGCGACTCCAGTGCTTCCCAGTCAGCTTCGAGCATTCTCGAACCAATGACCCCAGACTCTCTAGCATCAGCAGTAGCAAAAGTCTCAGTCAACGGAGATACAGGATCGAAGGAGATCACGAATGGGCAGGAACAAAAAGGAGCTTGGAATAACGGTGGTGAGATACCTCCCACTTCACATTGGCCGCTATTCTTAAGCGGGACTGTACTTGGACATGATCTTGCTGGCCATCGCCCTTGTGTTCCCTTCGAATAGCATGGAGCATAGTATATATGGTCAAGTTGTCGGTTTGGTGATCAAATTATATGCCGGCATGGGCTTCACAGGCAGGAACAGAGCAAGATGGCACTTACAATTGCTGTCTTCGTCTCATACTTGTATGGCTACGAATCTTCGCATTACAAAAAGCTGTTTAGAAGACTGCTAGCTTGCCGTCCATTTGCCGAAGACTTTGGCCGCCTCTACTTTGCTCCATGCTCACTCCTATATTAGAACATGGCGTTGTCCAGCTGATCATGCTCCTAGTACTACATCCTTTATTACAGAGCTGACAGATGGCATATTTCTTACAAAATCTATTCTAACGTCTCGCGTCAGCCTCCGGTGGTGCTACGGATAATAATGAGGTCTCGCTTGATAAGTCTGCCTTAACCAAGGAACAAGTTCATGGCAATGGAAGTCACGCATTGGAGTGTGAGAATCTTGTCAATGTTAATGGAAGCTTGGAAAAGGAGCATCCGAAAGCGCAGTCCCGAAGATTTTCGGCTCTTAAAGTTCCCGCAAAACTTCCACCACCATTCTACCCTCAAACACACGCACCTGCCATACACAATTCCAGCGCACCGACAGAGCCACAATCGATGGCGGATCAGGAATTTGGAGTCACGGACGCAGATCACAGGGATTTATTGCCACAGACTCAAGTCGACGGTGCTGTGCTCCACGCAACACCCATGGGCCCAGTAATGTACGGTGGTGAAGTCATGACAGCTGATTCATCGACTGACCAGGCCTCACGACCCGGGGCTACAGTATACCCTCCATTTCCAGGTTATGCCGATGGTAAGATAGTTATGCGATAGCTCGAGGCTCTATCACCACTAACATACCACTAGGACAGCTACCTCTTCCGGGACCTTCACGCACCTCCGCAGGTCAGGCCTTCAATCCTCAAGCCAACTCATTTCAGTACGGCGGACAAGCACACAGTCACACGCATTCCCAAGCATCAATGCATTCTGCCACCCATCCAAATCATATTGGCCACGCTGGTCCCGTCTTGATGCTAGACACGTCCAGTATCGCGCTCGACAACCAAGCTGCAGTTGCCCTGAAAGGCTTCTTCGAATTTCAATTCGGCAGTCCGGATTTCTCCGACGTCACTCTCAAGATCTTTGATCGTGTACAATCAGCCGAGCCTATCGTTCTCCAAGCACACCGCATCGTGCTCGCCCGTAGCCCTAAACTGCGAGAGCTCATGCTCCTGAATACCGACATTGTCCGGATAGACATGGAGGGCAAATACTTGGAGACCAACTCGTTCATCAACGTCCTCCGTTATCTTTACGGCGCAGCCTTGCCAACCCGAAATAGTATGGCAGGACAACCCATAGGACAATGTCTTGCGCTGGCAGCCGCAGGATGGTATTGCGGTCTCTCCGAGGTCACCATCCATGGCCTGGAGTGCGCAGAGAGCTACATGGACTGGGACAATCTTGAGCAAGCTCTCGACTTTGCGCTCGATGGTGGTCTTACACGTGCCTTCCAGTTCGACGAAGCCGAGATCGTGCCAGAACCAAGTTTTGGAGAGTTCGCTGGACAGTTTCTCAGCTACATCCTGAATTGGATTCCACTTAACCTGCCAACGAACTTTCAATTCATCACAAGCGCACCACAGCTTGTGAACAGTCCACGTCTTCCGGGTGTTCTCGAAAGCCGACCATCTGTAGCGAACCCTCGTCTTACTCGCATACAGTTCGGCGACTTGCCCTCCGAGCAGAGCAGCTTATCAACCACACTGCTGTCGAGCATCATGCTTTCTCTCCCGCTCGGTGCACTGAGGCACCTCCTCCTTCATCCCGTGTTCTGGGATCGAGCCGGCCATGCAGATATGGTACGCGCGGTGATGAAGGAGCGCGAAGCTCGCCGCGAGACTGCTCTTAAGAGCAGGCGTCATCTTCCCGGCGCAACGGCGTACATGCGCGAGACGATGTACTGGAGGGAGGAACTCATCGCTGTAGACGAACACGCGCAGGTCATCACTCTGACTCGTGCGCATCTGAAGACTGGTGGGTGAGCTTGGAGGGAATGTGGAGAGAGAGCGAGAGATGAGCAAAGAGACCTAAAGATATTGATATGAAGTGGACGAGCGCAATGAATTCGGGCAATATGGCGTATGGGGTAGGTAGATCACCGGAAAAGTATTTGTTGGAACAGAATATGCAATTGGGCGATGCTGTGAACGTACAATGCACCTTGTGCAAAGACCGTGGGATTTGATGTTGCAAACCAGGTATGTAAGATTACAATAATTGGGTAAACGAATGGGATTTTCATGCTTGATTGGGATTTAATGATGGTAGCAGTTCTGCATGGCACACGGGTGTCACGTCCATGAGTATATGGGTGTCACGGTGATTCGAATTTATCGTGATGTGCACTGAACCATGTGGATAGCAGCAGGATTTCACCATGCCTGTTGCTCAAGTATTCATACCACGAGGATGTTTCCATCACCTCAACACCGTATCGCCCTCCCTCGGCATCTCAATGTCACGAAGTCTCCAGCTCCCAATGTTTTTTTTCTTTTTCAAATTTCTTTTTCAAAAGAAAAATCGGTTTGGTTCTTCGAAGAAATCCTGGGAAATGCTTGATAATGCGATATGTGGTACCCTTCGTGGTTTTCAGATACCTTCCTCCACTACCATGCGTCGATCACGTAATACGCACCCTGCAATTGGAACGGGCTAGGTACGCTCGAGTCCTCAACTGCAGTGCCAGTCGGGGATATCATGACTCGTGACTCCCGTCGCGAGAGAAGGGGATCATTAATCTATCCACGCACATGGATCCCGTCTTCGGTTGTCCTGATGAGTTGGGAAAGAATTTGTTCACTGATCTGTACATCCCGTCTCGATGCCTTGTGAAAGAACATGTTTATTACTCTATCAATCCCGTCTCGATGACTCGAAATTTTCAGTGTGGAAGCAAGGTTCGTTGGTAATATTCTTCCATCATTGCGAGGATCTTTGCTAGATATGTAGGAGATTAGATGCATGGGAGTGAGGTGTTGGAGAAATGCGGGACGATTGGATTGAGATGGAACCAATGAGATGTTGTGTTCCGGCTGGTATCGTCTCGTAAGCACCCCTTTTGTAACAATCGTCCCTCGCCTCCGTCTTTCTAAAGCCCGAAAGAGGCCTTCCTTACCAATACCTTACATTCTTCCCACCGCCTGAGCCATGACCGAAGACAGTGTGATGACCAGTGGGAACGAGTGATTCTGCCACTCTGGTCAAACGTGAACTGCTGCATTGGTGGGTCTCGGCTTTGACGGCACGGCTATTGCTACTAATGGGTCGTGCGCCCTTAGCGAGCATGCGGTACTTATGCACGTGTGTGGTTCCTTCTCGTTTCTCCAACGCGACGGTGACGGCAGTGGGAATGGGGAAGGGACGGGTGGGTGCAGATGGGTATAAGGTGACTCGTGAGCCTGAGGCGCGGGAATGGGAAGATGGATTACTCATACGAGTATCTTAAGATACATTGAATAACACCTCCAGCTTCCTTGGGTACGACCTGTCCATCACCAGATACCTACAGGCAGTCACATTTGCTGGCTTTTGTCGGTTGCGTCTGCCGTGTTTGTGGAAGGACGTCATTGAAGTCGTCGGTACTCCCTACTTCATCCTTCGAGCTTTTCTCCCTTTTCCTTTTCATCTTGCTCTTCGACCGTCTGGACGGGTTACAAAATCGATAATGTCTTCGTCAATACATCATGATCACGAGAAAGCACTCCACCATCCTTACCCTAACGAGGACGCCGCTTTCGCCAACAACGAGAAGTTGGGGGACATCGATGATTCAGAGAAATCTATAGAGGGAATTCCGCATACGGGTATTCCTGTTGGACCTGGGGCGCCATTGGGATTGGCTACGACGCAGACGAGTGAGAAGAATGGAGGCGGTCCTGCTGCGAAAGTCGACACGAGGGTTAGTGTGAATAATACCAGTCAGATACCCAATGGAGGGTTCAAGGCTTGGATGCAGGTCGTGGGGAGTTTCTTTTTGTTCTTCAATACCTGGTAAATTCTTTTCTATTCTACCCTTTTTAGGTGAAAAGAGCTGGGAGAGTTGCATATTTTGGTGGCGACAGGATTCTTGGGTCCTCGAGATGGATGATGAAACGTACAAGTGATGAAATCAGCTAACATCCATACCAGGGGTATTATGAACACATTCGGAGTCTATCAGACCATCTATGAGACTTCGTACCTGAGTTCGACCTCGCCATCCTCGATATCATGGATAGGAAGTGTCCAGATTTTCTTACTATTGGTCGGTGGCGCTCTCACGGGTCCAATCTACGACGCTGGCCATTTCCGACTTCTCATCGCCGTCGGATCTTTCCTCATCGTCTTCGGCCACATGATGCTCAGTCTCTGCACTTCCTACTGGCAAATCATCCTCGCCCAAGCCTTCTGCATCGGTCTAGGAACAGGCTGTCTCTTCGTCCCCGCCGTGGGCATCATCTCGACCTACTTCCACTCAAGACTAGCCTTGGCAACAGGTATCGCTGCGTCCGGTAGTTCTCTAGGTATCTATTTCCCTCTCCTTTGCCCTGCCCTAGACAATCCGCTAACAAATCCCAGGCGGAGTCATCTACCCCATCATCCTCCACCGCCTCTACCAACCCATAGGTTTCGGCTGGTCCGTCCGCATAATAGGCTTCATAACCCTCGCCACCCTCGCCATACCCAACCTCGTAATGAAACCCCGCGTCTTACCCGCCTCTAAACGCGCCTTGATCGACTGGACTGCCTTCAAATCCGGCCCCTTCATGATCTTCACCTTGGGCGCCTTCACAGGCTTCATGGGTCTCTTCATGTTCTTCTTCTACATCCAACTCTACGCCATCGCCAAACACGTCACAAGCGAAAATCTGGCCTTTTACCTCCTGAGCATGTTGAACGCAGCCTCCATCTTCGGCCGCATCGTCCCCAATTTCATCGCTGATAAATTGGGCCCGATCAACATCATCGTCCCTTGCGCGCTCCTATCCGGTATTCTGATCTTTACACTCATTCCTATACATAACCTCGGTGGAACAGTGGTCGTCACACTCCTCTACGGTTTCTTCTCCGGCACGTTCGTCTCGCTCCCTCCAACCATCATCGTGCAACACCTGAGCCCGAACCGCGGACTCATTGGGACGCGGCTGGGTATGAGTTTTTCGATCGTGGCTGTCGGGGCTTTGATTGGGAATCCGATTGCCGGAGCTATCTTGGATGCGAAGGGGTTTACTAGCGTGTGGATCTTTGGCGGTACGCTGGTTCTGGCTGGAACAGTATTGATGGCATGGAGTAGGGTGCTATTGGTGGGATGGAGGCCGCTTATCAAGGTTTGAGAATTGTGTATCGATTTGGGGTCGGACCGAGCATAAAAGCGTGGAGTTTGTGAAGGCGTTTCGTGCCGATTTCTCGGTGAAAGGTGTATCGATAATTGAAGCATTGCGAGTGGCGCTATGGTAGCATATCACAAACCGCAAAGTCAAGTTTCCACGAATGAATCTTAGAACACAAACCTGAAAGAACACAATGCCGTGCGGGGTGACAAATATCGCGGGACTTTCAAGCGACTTTTTGCTCGCCAAATTAGCAAGTGCAGAAAATAGTTGATTTCTAGCGACAGCTCTAACAAAGATCTAGATAGGTAGATGTCCGAAGAAGACTCTAAAGAGTCTCTATTTTCAATCTTGGAATTGTTCACACGAAGTTGGTGAAGGATTCATATCGTGAAGTCGCTGTTTTGGATGGGCATCGATAGCTGTTCGAGTCCCGCTATATTTGTCACCTGACCTGCGTGAATGCTTTGTCAGCGTTCTGACTAATTCACGCTGCACAGGCCAAGGTTTGCCGTACTGGATTGTACCGCACGCCATCAACTCAATTTCGACCCTCATCATCCCCGTCTCATTTCTCACCGCAAGAATCCCACGCCCACAGCCTGGAATTGGTCCCCCCATTTTCCAATTGCTCTTGATCTTTACGAGTCTAATTGGCTGGCCAGACCTTGACGGTCGTATCGAGCGCACCATCAGGCTCTTGGAACAGGTGTGAGTGATTAATCAAGCTTTCAGCGGCCCCCACTGATACGGATTAAAGCGCGGCGAAAAGCCGTCCAGTGGCTCGTTATCCTCTACCTATCCCAGATATCAAGGCAGAATGATCCCCAATCGCGAACTCCTTCCGGACATATCGGTGCGTTGAACACCGAGTCTGCTTTCTCTCTTGCACTTGATCAATTATCCTCGCAATGGTCGAGAAAGGTGATCCCTGTACTGGCGCAGGAGTTGAGCCTCTGGAGCGCTGTCTTTTACTTTGAGTCGCTTTGCTACCTCCGTATTACTGGCGGCGAAGAAAAAACAACAAGCCTTCATCTTCTTTCACATGTTCTAGGACTCTACTCATGTCTAAGAAGTATCAAATGACAATGCATGGGAGTCAAGCTAATGCGAATAAGATGTGAGGAAGATGAAGGTAAGGTATAGCCAGGGCGACACGGATGACTAGACCTGCCATACGATGCGAGACCGGCCGGAGCAGTACAATCAAGATAACTCTAGGCTGCATACAGGCTAGCATTAGGAGAAGAATTATGTTCTGCACACTGTGGTGACCGGCCAGATGAAGCTTTACAGATGGGGCTCCCACGATAACCCAATTTTTTCTCCCGAATGTAAGATCTTTGACAAAAACTTAGTTTCTTTAGGCAAGCAGATGATAATAAGGACAAGCGACGGCTAGACCGGAAAAGAATTCCTCCATTGAGCGAGGACTTACCGTGGCATCCGGGCAAATACACGTGATTTCATAGGCCCCCTCTATAACTTCAACTCCTCCCTAACGCTGCAGGATAATGGTGGTCTCTATACATGTAGCAAGCGTATTATAGAGAGATTAACATGATCTGAGTCCAAAGACAAAATATGGATAGATCACAAAGCTATCGTCAAATGACGAACCTGCGGCGCTACTTCGGATGCTACGCCAAATAACGTTAATTCGTCTTGACACCGCAGAACTTTAGAAAAAGCCTTACGCAAGGGCCATAATAGGATCCAAGACGAAATTCCTTCTGGCTGGCTACCACAGTACTACATGCCGAATCCGACTGCTGTTTCTCTCAGGCGTGTCGGCCTCGCGTCAGAATGCAGAGTTTTCCCGGATCTACCGCATGCGAGTATCTGTGACGAGCGTGGATACATTCAATTATACATGAAACTTGAATGAAGAACGTGTGGATTGAGGGTCACCGAAGTAGGAGACGCGTGAAGAAGATGGGAGCCCCGTTACAGAGATCACCACTCCTGAGGTATCGACCACCTTGACAAGAAAAAGTGGGACATCTTCTCCTCGACACTGAACCTCCAGACCTTATCTCACTTGCCATAAAAGAAATACCAAGGGGACGACTCAGCTTCATTTCGTTCTTAGGATGTTCGCATACTCTACATGTCTACATCTGGTTTTACAAACTACTCTGTGGAATCGTTCATGGAGTTTATCCACGATGTCGACGGTAGAAGCCAGTTCGATGTCAAAACTTTGCAACGGGTCTCGGAAAATTGTCTCCGTCTTCTTCTGGGGTCAGAGTGGAGGATATCGGATTTCAAATTAAAGCATGGATTGGATGGCTTCAAGGTCTCCATTGAGCCTAAGATCATAAGGGTGGACGCGAACCAAGCTCGAAGCTCGATACTCCATCTTCTGACAATCCATCATGAAAATCTTCGCTTCGACTGCCGCAGTCGGACCGTGCCTTCTTCAATCTGCGGCTGCACTTCAGCTATTTGAGAATTCATTTGGGATTCCAGGAGTGAACGCTTCATATGATTACATAGGTGAGTGCCTCCCTAAATGCTCTGTACTAACCATTGTTGACCGAGACAGTAATCGGAGGTGGAACTGCGGGCAACACCATCGCTGCCCGACTTGCTCAGAACTCAAGTATCTCGGTCGCGATCATCGAAGCCGGTGGTTTCTACCAAATCGAAAATGGCAATGGAAGCGTGATACCGGGACTGAGTAGGTTGCAATCCGTGTCTGCAGATGTGAATGATACGCAACCTTTGATCGATTGGGGATTCGCTACCACACCCCAAGCTGTCAGTGCTCTCATCTCATTATGTCGAGTGTGTCTGATGAAGATGGTAGGGTGCAAATCACAGGATACTTCAGTACTCTCGAGGGAAGACACTGGGAGGATCCTCGGCACGCAACCATATGGTCTTTCATAGGGGTACGATCGGCTCTTATCAACGGTGGGCTGATGAAGTGGGAGACCAAAGCTATACATGGCAGAATCTACTTCCTTATTTTAAGAAAAGCATCACGTTGACCCCGCCTAACACGAGCGTAAGAGCACGGAACGCGACGGTCTTGTATGACGCTTCAGCCTTCGACCCCAGCGGCGGCCCTCTTCCAGTCGGCTGGGCAAATCATGCAGATCCCTTCTGGAGCTTGGCACAAGAGGCCATGGTTGCGGCTGGAATACCAATCAGCACTCTGAATTTCAACAGCGGAGTTCTGAATGGCTCCGGCTACAATCCAAGCACCATCGATCCTCAGATGAGACGGTCGACTTCCCAATCCAGTTTTCTTCAGCAAGCAATGGAAGAGACAGGCATCAAGATTTATACCCACGCCTTCGCTCGCCAAATCAAGTTTGATGCAAACAAGCAGGCCACAAGCGTAATCGTAACGAGTGGTCAGGTGAACTTCACGTTATCAGCAAACAAGGAGATCATTCTCTCAGCCGGCGCATTCCAATCACCACAGCTCTTGATGGTCAGCGGCATAGGCCCAGCTGCCACATTGAAGACTCACGGGATCCCTCCAGTCAAGATCTTGGAAGGCGTTGGCCAGAACTTATGGGACCATCCTCTGATCGGCGTGGCACACCGTGTCAGCGTTAACACGGCATCATTGATGGGGAATTCTCCTGCCGCAGCAGCCGCAGCAGATCAGCAGTACCTCAAAAACAGGACAGGTCCCCTCACCGCCCCGTCAGGAATGATGGCATGGGAGAACCTACCACAGAATCTCCTATCGAAATCCACAATCGAAGCACTGAAACAATTCCCGAGCGACTGGCCGCAAGCAGAATACCTCCCCAATCCCGTATACCAAGGCTACAACCGCAACTATCGTACCGCCGACCCGCAAGATGGCTACAATTACGCCACTATAGCTGGAACCGTGGTCACAACCTTCTCCCGCGGCAGCGTGACCATCAGCAGCAGAGATATGATGGATCCTCCCATCATCGACCCCAACTGGCTCACGGCGTCTGAGGACATGGATCTCGCCATAGCAACCTTCAAAAGGATCCGGGAGTTCTGGTCGAAAATGGGAAACCTCACAATCGGCCCGGAGTACCTTCCAGGCCCCAGTGTGAAGACGGATGCACAGATTCTGGATTTCATTCGGGAGTCCACGATTGAGCTGCACCATGCGGCCGCTACCTGCAAGATGGGCCAGGTCAATGATATGCTTGCTGTTGTGGATTCGAGGGCGAGGGTAATTGGTGTGCAGGGCCTCCGAGTCGTCGACGCCTCGGCGTTTCCGTTTTTGACGCCGGGACATCCGCAGAGTGGGGTTTACATGCTTGCGGAAAAAATTGCTGATGATATATTGAACGGACGATGACGGGTGATGCAATCATTTCGTAGAGAACAACATCTCAGCCGAAGCTGAAGATTACCACGTAGAATCTTTCAGTGCTTCAATCAGGGGGAGAAGAAGAAAAAGTCGTTGGGTCTTGCATTAATCACGTTCAAGAAAGGGATAAACCACAACTTATTCGTACAAGATTAATCGAGATTCTTGCCCCTCAACCTCATACTTCCAACCAAGACCCAGAACTCTACGTCGCCGTCGCAATGCCAAACCACTTCAAAACCTCCGGAATGTTAACCGGATGCGGATGTCCCGCTCCCGCCGTCGTAAACGCAACGACCTTCTTCCCATCCCCATACACCTTCTTCGTCGTCCCGGACTTGGGCGAATTAGCCACCGCACTACTCGGCGTCTCACTAATCTTATTGATACTGGTCCACTGCTTGACCTGCTCATTTTGCAGTGCAATATTGACAACGCTATCGCCCGTCTGATGCCAGATCTGCATAGGCGGATATTCGCCCTCGTAGCCGCCTTTGATGGCTTTCTTTACTTTGGCGGCCCATTCCGTGCCCGTGTGTTTTTTACCGCCTTTGACGCATGGCGAATTGTCGCTCATGGGGCTTGCGCCTTTGGAGCCTTGAAGGCAGGCGTAGGGGATTCCGGAGAAGGAGGCTGCGCCGGCGAAGTAATCCGGGTAGGTTGCCATCATTACGTTCGTCATCATGCCACCTGATGAGGAGCCTAGGACGAACATTCTGTCGCGGTCGATCTTATGTTTCTCGATTGTGTAATTCATCATTTTGATGATGCCGTCGGCGTCGCCGCCTCCGCCTCTGGTCAGGGTCGCTTCTGTGTTTACGGCCCAGCAGTGGTTGTCGTGCGTGGCTTGGGGATATATGACGGCGAACTTGTATTGTTTGGCGGCAGGCATGAAGTTTGCTGTGCTGGAGTACATCGCAGCGCTACCAAGACAGTAGTGGATCTAAGAAGCATCGCAGTTAGATGCTACAGCCTTGCATACAAGGACGCGATTATGCTTACAGCGACTACGAGTGGAGACTTGGGAGGTAAGCCGGGAGGTGCGTAATAAAACATATCCAACTTTGTCGGATTGCCTCCAGCAGCCCATTCCGCGTCAGGGACCTTTGTCGTACTCTGGCCCAGCACCGAGATCGCCAGCCATGTCGCCGATGCGAACACGAGTGCAAAAAGACGCATAATAAAGGAGCGACAGGATCAAAATTCTTTTGCCTGCATCTCGGTAGCAAGCTGCAGAATCTCTTTATATCGTGACCGACCACTTCGCATTCCGAGACACTTTGAGGTTGAAGAGGTCCCACGACGTCCATTCACTTTGCCGCTCAAGCTTCGTGGTTGCGTGAGGGTTCAAAGACCCGCAGATTGATTACGCTACAACTCGGCATGGCGGCTCGTCGAGTTTGGGGAATTCTGGCGAAGCCCTACCACGAGTGCAAAGCAACAGCACGAGACAGGCGAGACAAATCGACTTGTCAGGGGAGTTTGGGAAAGTGGGTAGTGTTAGTGCCAGATAGAGGTGGTTTGCTTTCAATGGAAGGACGAGTTTTCGTAAGAGCGCGTTGTTCTTACACTGAATCATCAGACTGGATTTCTGAAGGAATATAGAGGCGAGAAAATGCATGCTGGATATGCCAAGATGATAGAGATGGTCAATGGGTCCCGCACCGCGAGCATAGCAAACTAATAGGTGCCGCAGTGCCACCTGCAATCTAACGTTCTCTGGCTGGACTGCTGTGGGGAAAAGCTTGAATCACATGCAGATCGGGGTATTTGTCATGAGGCAGACGGGTTGTCCGAGCAGGGTCAGGCATCCCAGGACTCAGGCTGAGACGTTCCTGTCGTATTTCGATAACCCTAGCCTTCTCCCAGGACTTGATGGCTTCTCGGTGTTGATCTCCTTCTAGCGACTGTTCTATTCATGCTCCAGATCTCCACGATTTCTTAGAACTCATAGCCTTTCTTTGCTTGTTGCTGTAGCTTGTTGGATTGTCACGAAATGATCAACAGCGTGGCAGCCGATGACGCTGTCAATCTGACATATGCTAACGTGATTGATGCCACGCCTTGCCAAGTACCAAATCGAATTGTGGACATTGTAGATGTCGTGATCAAGACATTTTCGCAGTCATCGACGGAGGCGGCCGTTGTGGCAAGCATTTCGAAGCTTATGGTCTTGAGGACACACCTGCATCGGCTGTGAGTAATGTCCAGGACGATTCGAAGCGCATCCATATCCCCATCTGTTTCCTCTAGGCGGATACATCCGTCCAACTGGAGACCATGTGCTTCTTGCCAATAGCCTTTCAGCATCCGCCTGAAATGTGGTGAGGCGAGTCTTGGTTGTCGAGATGAGACCTAAGTCTCTACGCCAGGGGCTCATCGTCAGTCTTAGACGTTGTGTGCTCTTCAACTAAGGGTGACTCGGTTGTGCCTTCGGAGGGTGCTTCTTCGCGAGGGACCAATTATCGCCCGCGTGGATAGGCGCAGTTCCATCGTTAACGAGAACGATTTCATCCCGTACCGGCGGGGACCGGGAAGATACCGGGAGAGACAATTGAGGTCATTGCGTTGGGTATTTGGCATGCTGGAGTCTCGTATTTGCTTATATCATCTATAGAGAAATTTGGGGGAGAGGATTAGCGCCGGGTCTTGCGTCTTGGAGCTGAAAATCATCACTAAATTACTCATCACCATCACCCAGCAACCGCCCTCCCAATACCTATGGACCGAGCCAGTCAGCTGTTCTGCTCAGCAATGTCTAGAACAGGGATGAGACAACAATTTTACCAAGTAAGCTTGGGTTTGTCAAAACCCTTATGATTAAGAAAGACTTACGAGACTATAGAGGCGCGTCGAACGGACGAACGTGACAGCCGTCAAATTCATCCGTGGAGATATGAGATGTCTGGATTTGATGGTATTCGGACCGGTATCGACCCATTGAGCCGACTTGGACGACATTCCCGAACCCGGGATGTCATTACTCGCAGTGTCCAATCCCCGAAAGCAGCCTATCGAGACCAGGCGAAACGATTGGAACGAGGAGGTTTAGGTACTATTGGCAAGCAGCAATTCACCGCCTTGTATAGCCCTTCAAGGCAAAAGGGCGTTCGCCAAGAATAGCAGTCTCGCCGGATGGCCAAAAGGCGGACTGTTTGTATTCATGCCGGGCAGTGTACGCAGATACAACTTAAAACCAGTCGCGGCACTAACCATTTCCAAAGTCCGTGAGGTGGACACGGGTCCATGCCCAAGGCGAGACGGTGACGATCCAAACCTGATAAGATACGTCCAGAAGCCCACAAACGCCACCAATCCAGCAGGAGCGAACTGGGTTATTAACCAGAATTAACAACGAGGCCAACCTTCGTCGATCTACCAAGTCAGTGGACACAGGGGAGCGAAGGTAATGAGCTACCAAAATCTCGAAGAGGCACGAATGAAGCGTGCTGCAAAAGAACAAGCCAAAGCCGACGGAAGTGAACAAGGTGGATAAAAACCAAAGAGTGTCATGGCGAAACAGATGAAGGTGCGAAAGACCAAGCAGCCACGAGGGACAAGAAAGGCATTCGTAGGCACAAAAGACCAACACAGGAAACATGTGAGTCGACCAAAGTAGCACGGGTGGGTGAGTTGTCAAAGCAAAGAGGTATCCAGTAGCGAGGGTGATACGAGCATTCCGAACGAGGTCTATGCCTTTTTTTCAACTTCGACTTGGCTTGAGGCGAGTTCGTACGGCCTTGGTAAACTGACGGTCTAGTATAGAGTCCGAAAGGTAGAGGTAGAATAGGGCCGTTACGAAGAGGCCATCGGCCTTATAAATGAATGCGTATCGTTGTGCATACATGTTCTTGAAGCTAATTATTATTTGCAGTTGGATCAGAAGAGGCATTGGTTGGATGGAGAGCAGAACAGTTAGACACCAGTGAAAGATTATACAATGAGCAGCGATTGGCTTCGCTATAGTATAAAGACCGATATCGGTGCCATATCTCCACCTAAACTCCAAAGATCCCAAGCCGATCGAGTCAATTGTTAGAAGTAAATGGGATCGCTCCTTGTCTTATATGTGGACCTGATCCCGGTTTTTCGCGTGCAGGCACTATAGGCAATTATAGGACTGTTCGACAAAACCCCTCATCGGATATCTCAAACATGTCTATACAGGCAATCGTCGCATTACCAGAAGTGTTAAACAGCCACGTCGTATCCCTCAAATTCTCTGATGTAGGGCCGCGATCGCGATTCTAGGCACAATGGCCGCAACGTAACCGATGGCCTTGGGAGTAGTCAACAAGGAAGTGCCGGTCGGGTGCCGTACATAGCGGAGATGATTGCGCGGAGGTGATTGCGAAATAAAGCGATATGTCGGCGACCCATCTCTTCCGCAGCAATTTATATCGGATTATGCCTTGGAGCGCCATCGGTTCCAGGATCCTCGGTTTCTATATCGATGGAGTGCGTAGTGGTGGAAGGAAATTGTTGAATGCTCGACACGATTCACGTCATCCATGAAATCGGGCGATATAATATGGTCATAAGATACCTCTTATACTGCGCGCGACGCCGGCTACGATCTCGGCCTTAGCCAACTTCGATTGGCTAACGGCTATAAGACGCGTGATGTGGGGAACATTATGGATTTCGCCCTCAGACCCAGTAAAATTTACGTGAGATTCGAGGATCCGGTTGACATAACGATCACATCGCACCTACGACGTCCGCAATAATACGGGCCGACATGCGTCGAGGTCAGGGTCAGGGCCTTTGTGCTTGACCGGTGCCTGGATGTAAGCCAGTGATACCGTACGAGAAGAGCGTGGCTTCGATGTAGGCGTGTTCATCGTGACAGTTCCGTAATTACATGCCAACTACATCTTTGCCGATGAGCGCGCTTGACTGCGAGTGAGTGAGTGAGAGAGAATGGACGACCTTCCTGCGGCATCGTGCTACCTTGGGATCCAGCTTTTGGTAAGAACTTTGTTCTTGAGAATCCGCCTAGGATTTTTATCATAATCATACTTTTTCCCATTTATTGGAAGGAGATTTCTTCTTACTGTGGTTGCCGGACAAAAAAACGTTATTTGGTAGAGATCTCGGTACAGGTTTCGGCTTCATTTATCTCGTCAATCCCGTGTATCTTACAACCTAACAAGCTCATTCTTTATTCATTCTTTCACGCTATCTACCACATAATGACTGACGTGGCCGTAAAAGAGAGATTACATAAACACCAAAAAAACGCCATTACGGCTTGTATACAGCTTCACATGTTGCCGACTTTATGGCCGAGGGTTCCACTAAATAACATCCTTTTGGCATGCAACCACAGTAGCTTTCGTATTCCAAGATAGATTGATAGGCTTTGAATTGACTGGGGAAGTCCTGTCCGATGCTTCGCCGTCAATACAATCTTACTTAATATTCGGCCCAATAGACATTGGCTCGGCAAATCACCACGAGGCAACAACATACCTTGTACACAATTTGGACGTAAAATCTGGTTGGTCGTAAATATCATCGCATGGTCACGGTCTTCCCACGGTAGATCTACCTAGTGATATCGATTATTTGGCCGATTGATACAGTGCAATGCTGCCTCGTTACAGTAATAAGGTATCAGGGGCAATCCCACTTTGTTCCATCCAGGTCATGCTCAAGACTGGAATATATACTATGTAGGTAGCGAGGATCCCCTCGGCCGATGGCTCGACAGATGACCTAACCAATCATAGCTACTCTTGACCCTAGGTGACTGATCATTACAAGAATAACTCCGCAACAATCCACGGTCACACTCCGTCTATTTTTATGACTGCAACGGAGTTGCACTGTATGTGGTAGATCCACTGTGATGAGACCGTAAGTACGGAGAGGAGCTTTTTGCTATCAGCTCGCAATTGCTGCGGAACGATTGCCGTACCAACATCTATTTAGCCGGATAATCCAGCACAAAGGATACAGCCCTCGCAGCGCACCATCATTTCACCATTTGTCGAAATATCAAATCTTCATCAGCAACAATGCGGTCCATTCATCTCGCTCTCGTGGCCCTTCTTGGCTCCTCGTCCCTCATCGACGCCAACCACGTCTTTTGCAAAGATCCACCCCCTATTTGCAACCAAGGTGTT
Organism: Venturia effusa; assembly: GCA_007735645.1. Classification (NCBI taxonomy): domain Eukaryota; kingdom Fungi; phylum Ascomycota; class Dothideomycetes; order Venturiales; family Venturiaceae; genus Venturia; species Venturia effusa. The sequence continues at coordinate 446,385 of CP042197.1, forward strand.
CAAGGCTCAACTTGGGCCGCGGTATGTATCACATATTTTGTAATTCGACTTCGAGGCTGACGGCTGGAACTCGCAGTGTATTACCAGTTTTTGCGAACAGGGGGCATGCGTGAGGGACCCCGGGCGAAAAAACCATCATTGCTGCCAAACTGGTAATGAACATGACGAGTATTGTATCTATTAATCTGGCGAGGAAATATTAGCGGGTATGTACACCGTGGACCTGTATATTTACGCACAAGGCTGATGGGTTACATAGGATTGTGTGACTGGGCAAGGTTAAACAACGGAAGATTGTGCGTTTCTGATACACTCACCGGCATGAGATCTTGTTTGGAGGGGATTGTTATCTTGAACCAGGGGACAACTCTGCTATCGCCTGAGCCGGTGTAGAGCCCGGTAGTTTTGTGAGTCTGCACAACCCAAGTCAGCTATTTTCATTCAAAAAGCCTCACCCACACTCGCAACTTGATGGAAAGCGATGTAGATAAATGACACTATGGGGACAAATAGCGTCGCAGATGAATGTTCCAGGTTTATGACAACTGAATTCATACTCGGTGGCGCTTTCTTACTTTCAAACATGTGTGCAGTTATAATCGCGAAGTAGTCGTGTTTGTTTGTGGTAGTTTAGGTTGTAGGTGCTGGGGAAGCGATGTGGCAATTCAACCTTACTAGTCACTAGCGATCAAGCACGTGCACGTGATACTCTGACCAGCCAGTATCAAATATCCTGCAGGTGATGTAGACTTCGCCCCTCGAATATGAGCGGTATGTTGAGTTTTGCGGTGCCAGAATGGCAAAACAAAGTATTTGTCGAATTTCGTAAAGCAAGTAGAGCAGAAGTGAGATAACGGTACGGAGCAGATCGCACACTGCGGGAATTATCATCTTCCACGGAACCGCTACTGGTTGAGAGCGAATTTACGAGAAGACACTCTTAAACTGGTGAATTGATTTTGAAGTCTTTCACATATGTTGCTTGTTTCAATCCACGAGCGAAAATGAAGGTATTTGTTGTGTACATCAGTCTGATTCGAACTCTCCGCGAGGCACTAGTGAGATGGGGGAATAATCGGTCCTGTCGCCAAACATTGCGCCAGAGGACGCCGAACATTCTCTTTGACACATGAAATTTTTCCGCAATCAACACCAACCTCACCTCTTCACACATAGACCCCAACCAATAGCACCCAGATCCGGAGGCTCAAGGCTGAAAAGGAGAAGAGCAGAGCATTGGGAAATTGACCGCCGTATCGATCTTGGAGAGTTCTGGTCCTCTTGCCCACCCCGCTTGCAGTCACTGCTGCAATCAGCCATTACGTCCCGCCAACATCGGAAACTCGTGACCCAGAGATCACATTACTAGAATCCAGTCCGCCTCGTCTAAACCACCCGGGGTGTTCACATCTGGTAATTTGCTGTGGAATACGACTCGAGATCACACATCAAAGGCTTTGCAGTCGAATGCCCCGCCCAACTGTCGCCTAAGCCTTAGGGAATTTCGAGACAGTCATGGCGCCTGCACAGCCAAAGACGAATTCACGCAGAGTAAGGCTGCCAAGCTTACGAGGAGGTACACCATCTCCGTCACCCGCACCACAATCCGCTCCAGCTTCCAGGAAAAAGAACATCAAAACATGTACCGGCTGCTCAGATGCCGATATCCAAGAACACAATGGTCAGCTGGTTTGTATGAACTGCGGTACTGTAGCTTCCGACTCCGTCATTGTCAACGATGTCACGTTCGGTGAGGCCGCCTCTGGCGCTGCTCTCGTCCAAGGTACGACCATCCACGCTGGTGAGCGTACGACGAGGCAGGTTGGTATTGGATATCGGAGGGGTGCAATCACGAAAGAGGAGGCGCAAGCCAACGCCCTAAGAGCTGGTCAAGATGAGTTGAAGCGTCTTGCCAATGCGTTACATATTTCCAGCGTCTTGGAGACGGCCACGCACATGTACACCCTTGCGCGAATGCACGCTTTCCAACGACCGATCAAGGAAAATGCTGCAGTCGCTCTCTACGTTGCTTGCAGAAAGACAAAAGGAAACACCACTATGCTGATCGATCTTGCTGAGCAAATCAAAATGAACGTTTTCGATTTGGGCGCGACCTACAAGAAGTTTGTCAAGGCTGTGAACTATGACGGCGAGCTGGAAAACATACCGACAATTGAGATTGAGCCTGTCATCATGAAGTACGCCCAACGATTAGAGTTCGGTGATGCCACACGTCAGGTTGCTGTCGATGCTGCCTCAATTCTTGCTCGAATGGACCGCGACTGGATGGTGACTGGTCGTCAGCCCATGGGTCTCATCGGTGCATGCCTTCTTCTCGCGGCACGTATGAACAACTTCCGGCGGACTCTTCGAGAAGTCGTTTTTGTCGTCCGGGCTGGGGAGGTGACGATCCTCAAGCGACTGGAAGAGTTTCGAGCCACGGATGCCGGACGAATGCCAGTAGCCGACTTCAGGCAACATTCACGAAATCTTAAGCGCGCCGCTGATCCGCCGTCTTTTAACAAGGATGCGAAGAAGCGCAAGACATTGCAGCTCGAGGATGATGAGCGTGATGGCGAAGATGGTTCGTCAACAAGAGCTGACTCCGAAATCCCAGCACGGGAGACAACTCCAGCGCCACCTCTCACACCAAAACCATCTGTTCATGCGCTTCGTCGCGACGCGGATGGTTTCCTCATCCCGGCTCTGCCACGTTCAGCATCAAACATTGACCCAAATTTACGCTCATCACAACAAAGGGATCGAACAGAAACTGCTAGCGTCGACCCAAGCGACACAACCTCGGAAGCAGGCGATGAGAACGGAGCGACCGAAAAATCAGCTCCTCCCCGCAAGCGCGGCCGTCCACGGAAAGAGAAACCGCAAGTGCTCATCGTCACGCCAGACGACCTGCGAGCCGAGAACGAACTGGAGGCCGAGATCGCCTCGATCGTAGAACGACGCATCGCCGAAGAAGACAGCGAAGCCTTCCAGGTATCCTACGCGCGGGCGAAGAAATTGGCAGAGATTGAGAAAGCAAAGACACGACAAGCGAGTACATGGAGTCACTCCACATTACCCGACGGCGAAACGATCGGAGAAGACGAATTCGAAGACGACCCCGAAGTCGCAAACTGCCTCCTCGACGCGCGAGAAGTGGAGGTGAAAGAGACAATCTGGGTGACACACAACCACGACTGGCTCCGTTCCCAGCAAGACAAACTCCTCCGCGAACAGATGGAAGAGGCAAAAGGCAACAGGAAGAAAATGGGCCCGCGACGCAAACTAGGCAGGAGAGGCGACGGCTCCGTCCTCGGCTCAACACCCGTCAACAGCCCTGCCGAAGCATCCGCAAGAATGCTGGAAAAGAGAGCAGGAAATCGCGTCACCTTCTCCAAGAACCTAAACTACGACCGTCTGAAAGCCATCTACGGCGGCGGCGAGACGGACGAGGATTCATCAGCAAGCAGCGTCGTTTCAACAGCGTCTTCCGTCTACAGTCGTGCCTCCTCCCGCTCTATATCGGCTTCCCCGGCCCCCGTTCGACCGAAGTCGACGGCTTCGATTAGTAGAGGCCGTGTAGGTCGTGCTCGAGCTAAACAAGAGGCTGAGAAAGCTGCGTTGTCGCTGCAGAATCAACGTCAAAGTCAAAGTCAAAATCAGAACCAACTCCCCACACCGATCCCAACGCAGAAAAATCAACCCACGCAACCCCAACGGAATGAGGAAGAGGAAGTGGAAGAATTGTCTGATGCAGAGACGGTAGAGGAAGATGGAGATATCGCGGCTGTGAGGGCTAGGATGCCGCAGTTTGGCGATGACGACGATGATGACGGCCACGAGGATATCGAGGATTTGGATGAAGATGATGTTGATGATCAATTACGACGGGCTGGGATTGATTTCTAGGTCGTGCGGTCGTTGTGGTTGTTCACTTTGCGGGTCGTTTGTTTTGGTGGCTTGATGCGTGCATGGAATATGGTTGGGGTTTGGTGAAAAGAACTTCTATGCGCGTCTTGGTGGTTGGACGATGAATGGCACGTCGACCACGGGAATCACTCGGCATTGGACTGGAACAGCATGAGTTGAGTGAGATAGGACTTCTTGTACGATGATGAGAGACAAACATCTATAGAGCAGCATAGCGAAGTGAACAGAGTAAACGGCCTTCTCGTCTTTTCCACATGAAAATCTTGCCATATACATCTCGCTAGTCAGAGCATCAAGATCACAATCCCAACCACAAGAAAATGCGCCTAGGCAAACGAAACGAGAAGAATGAAATCTCCCCATTCGAGGTAGATAAATACCATTACCTCAATCAAAAAACGCTGAATACAAGCAAGCAACCGCTCCGCTCCCCGCCATCGTGCCCGCCTCAAACGAATAAGGTAGTAAAATCAAAGGTTCAATCAATGCTCGCTCAGTTTTCTTTTGCACAAAAGAGGGCCGCCGATAAGAAGGTTCATGACCGCCATCTCCCATTGCTCCACAGATTTGTAGTGATAGGTAGGGACCTTCCTCCTGCGCAACGCCGCTGATCTGGTATACGTCAAATGGACAGAATCTGTTCTTCTGAAGCGTCATCGCAATGGTGATGGAAGAGATTCTTCGAAGGTCGGATCAACAGCCGTATCTTCAACTCCCGGCAGTCTCCGAGGACATCATCAAGGACTGTAGATATTGACGGCTGCATCAGTAGCCGCGTCAAAAGCCTGTTCTTACGAGTCTTGCTCCTTCCCCCTTCCTTCCATCTGCATGAAAAATCATCAGCACACTTGTCAAGATAATTTTTACAATTAAGAGCATTTCTCGAAAAGATTCAGCTTCTTTCCTCGATGCGGGCAGCACCTAGTGACGCGTGAAGAGCTTAGATCCCACCCATACTCACATCACCAGGTGCCACATCATTCCCATGCCCATTGGTTTCAGTCGAAGTCAGATAGTTGGTCTCGTGACTGAAGACTGCTGTATTCTCATCAACTAGCCATTGTAAATCTTCTGCTTCAGGACGGAGTGTGCGCGCAACGCCATTACCAGGTTTGGGATAGTGCGCTGGTGGATCCGTGTCGTAGCCATCGTATGGCTCGGCTGTTGCGTCGGCCTCTTCATCCATGTCTAGACCTGTAGATACTGGTGCTTCCGCTGTCGCGGTCGGCTCTTCAGCTTTCGTGCTACTCGCTGCTGGAAACAAGGCGAGGTCCGGATGAATGGACGAGGCCTGTATTAAGAGGTCGAGTAGTCTTGACTGCGGCAGAGTGGAGAGACGCGCGCGTTTCTGGTCCAAATTAGCAGAGCTCGTAGAGACTTCGTGTAGAACAAAAATGAAAGGAGGCGCCTAAGAGGTCTCATCCACGGTCGACAAGAGATTGTGATGATAATTCACTGTGCTTAACACCGTACAAGAGCAAGAAGTCGCGGCGGATTCCATCAGTATTTCTCTCAGATTCCATTCGCTGTCGATTTAGACTTATCGTCGGCAGATCAATCTCAGCGACTTTGCCGAGGGGCGTGATACCGCTCACGCGTCTATGCAACGAATCACGCTCCAAATGATGAACCAAACGTACCTCATCGGCACTAAGCCCTTCGCCTGTAACCATGCCTTCTGCGTTTGGCACTTCCGCAGATTCTTTGCTCTTTACACAAGTCGAGCAGAACCACTCCTTATCGGGTATCTCCACAACATCAGCCTCGATTGGCGGATCATGACAGTATTGATGATATGGCGTGCCGCATCCGTCACAGAAGACGATTTGATTCGTCGATGGACTCGTTCCACGATTACACATTTTGCAGACTGCCGCTTCAATATTCCGCCTGTACCCTCGCCGCTTCTTGCCCTCGGGCTTTGCCTCAGGAATGACTGGGACATATTGCGTAGGTTTGTTTACGGCGCGTCCAGATTTGGTCTTAGCCGGCAGCGGCGTGTAGTTTTCAGAGACGTCGGACTCGATATCGTCGTCTCCCTGATTCGACTTGAAATCAGTCTCTGGCTCAGGAGTGGAATGCACCTATGGCCGCTCAGAATGTGTCGAAAAGCGCACAGATGGTGATGAAAAGGGATTGTCTTACATCGCTGAGCTCTGGGCTTTCAGAGGAGCGTTTCCGCTTTCCTCCTCTCCCTCCCCCTCTACCTCTACCTCGTGGTCTGCCTACTTTTCCGCGCCCGCGCTCTGAAGCCGGCGTCGATGTGGACCCGGGCGTGCTCCCATCTCCTCCTGCTGGAGAGCGCGCAGCTCCTCCGCCTCTGCCTCCACGTCCTCGTCCGCCGCGACCGCGCTTGTGTGTGTTGCCTGAAGCTGGAACGGGCAATTGATCACTGGTGACCATACCTTTCATAAGCTGTTCGCGCGCGGCCTCGTAGCTGGCGCTTCCTGCGTGGTTTGCAATGTTTTGCTTCGCCCTCGCCAGTATAGCGGCGGTTTGTGCTGAAAATCCTGTAGGACCTTGTTGCGCTTGAGGAGCCAATGAAGAGTTATTCGGAAGGGAAGCAGCGCCGAAGCTTGAGGGAGTGGCGGCGGCTGGATATGAATGCGGTGTTTGGTTATTGGGTATCGGATTGATATTGTTATTCGAGGTGGTCGGGTTGAATTGCTGGTTGAAGAAGCTCGCGGTATCATTGTCGGATGCGCCGAGCGCGAAAGACGGGTCGAGAGAGTCATTGTTGCCATTGTTGGCGTCGCCTGGGTCCGGGAGAGACATGGTGATGGATTCAGGCAGTTTGCAACGCGGTTGGCATATCTTTCATGGGCAGTTTTTTGGTGTAGCTCGTTCTCGAGGCGTTTGGTGGTCAAAGAATTGAAGAAGGCAGGAAAGACTAGCGTAGAGCTAGCTCCTCACTCTCGGCGACACTTGGACGCGGGAGGCTTCCAAGATTGATTGGTTGATAGATCTATATCTGAGGTGTGATTTGTGATTTGTGATTTGCGAAGAGGGGTGTATGACCTGTCTGATCCTATCCTACATCGTGGATCCTCCGTATGCTCTTCAAACTCTTCTCCAAGGTCGACGACTTCGAGCCTAAGTCGCCCATACAACTTTTACTGCGCGCGCCATTACGATATCCTCTGAGTAAGTAGTAATCAAGTCAACGCGCTGAGATACCGGACCGTTCTGACCGAACAAAGGACTTCTTTGGCGAATATCCGCCCTCCTGCGAGCGAATCCGGCTCCCAAATCACCTCCCATCCGAGTAGTATGCATCAGCGATACCCACACCAATACTTGCGATGACATTCCGTCCGGTGACATCCTTATCCACGCCGGCGATTTGACGAACGTGGGCAACATCGCAGAGCTCCAAGCCCAAATAGACTGGCTCGCTTCTCTCCCACACAAACACAAGATTGCAATAGCAGGAAATCACGACACATGGCTTGATCCCCGAAGCCGGACGACTCTCCCAGAAGCTGACAGAAATGCATCGCTGGACTGGAAAGGCATTCATTACCTTCAACACCGTAGTCTGACCCTCTCTTTCCCGCCGTCGCAGGGGTATGGCACGACTGACGCGAGAAAACTGAGGATCTATGGAGCCCCGCAGATTCCAGCTTGTGGTGGGGCCGAATTTGCTTTTCAGTATAAACGGGGTCTAAATGCGTGGAGCGAGACGGTGCCTGAGGATACAGATATTCTTGTCACACATACGCCGCCCAAGTACCATCGGGATCTGATGATACCGTCAATGGGATGCGAACATTTGCTTGATGAAGTGTGGCGCGTGAAGCCAATTCTACACGTCTTCGCACATGTTCATGCTGGAGCCGGGCAAGAAGCGGTTACCTGGGATGAGGCTCAGGAGGTTTATGAAGTTGAAGAAGCAAGGCCGAGGAAGAGTTTCGTTGGCGAGATTTGTGATGTCAGGACGTGGATTGCTATTGTCAAGGTCATGTTTTACGGCGTGACCGCTTTCCTGTGGAACAGAATATGGGGAGGTGAGGAAAAGACCACCATCATGGTCAATGCAGCGCTGATGGTGAATAATACTGGACATTTGGGAAATAGAATCCAGGTTGTAGATATATGAGCTTGTCACCATCCTTTTCTTCCAATACTGTATGCCCCTGCTCTTACCAAGTCCTCTCCATGCACTTCCTTGTGCCATCAATTTTCTTTCCTTTCCCACCGCTGCTGGTCGGCCATCCAGACCCCTCCTCTCACCGAAACGGAAAGAGGCTAACAGGTCCGTTGTCTCCCTTTCGAACAGGTTTCTTAAGGTTGTGGGAGCAGCAGATGCTATTGACCAGAAGAAGACCATTATCTATATGCCGATCAATGACTTCGCATTCTGGAATCGAGACTCTCATACGAAGTCGACATTTTTTATACGAGTGCAGAGATTTCAGATCCTTACCATGTCAAGTAATCCACACGAGTGTCTTAGAAAAAAGGATCCACTATAATTTCTGATTGATGTTGGATCTGAGCGCAACTTCATACGGAGTCGTGACGGACACAGAAGTGCTACTGGAGGTAGTTGACATGGCTATGGTACTTACAGCTTACACCTATGAGTTTGGCTCAGACGCAGCAATCCGATTACCTCGAAGCCACACTATCGTTCCGTATGGCATCGAAAGGCCAGATACTCAAGGTCTCCAATCATCGGGCGCCAAGACCGTCGATGTCATCGGTTCGATGAACATCGGACTTCATTGTGGTAATGTCGAGCCGATAACTATTTTTTAGAGCTTCATTCATCCGATATCATCGCGTCATCGTGGATAACGGGGATAAAGTAGCCCGTGCTCATACCTAGAAAAACTATATATACCCTGAGTCGCTAAGGTACTGCGCCACGCTCGAGGGTCACGTGGCTCAGACGCTACGCTACCGATCATATACTACGTACAGTATCTTGGCGTCTCAGTAGCCAATAGGAGAGCCTGAAAAGCTTATATAATATAACTAACATTAGGTATGGTCATCTCGATGTTATTATTATGACTACGTCTAGCTTCATTCATCGGATGAATAAAGTTAAGTATTGCACGTCATCGGAAGTTCAAAAGCTTCATCGGCCGAAAATTGGAGACCTTGCAGATACTAGTACGAGTGTGGAAGGTTGCTCAGGATTCAGGCCCCACGGTAGAAAGACCTTTCAAAAGGGCGGGTGCCTTGTGCTTGACAATGAATTCCATGATGCAGTACATCTCAGACTCCAAACGCGTACGATGTACTTCACGTTGTACCTTCTCGCTATATTCCTCACTGTATCGCCAGCTTCAGTCTACGCCAAAGGAAAAAAAGGGTGCACGCACTTCGAAACGTACTTCCAAGTTCCCTGTAGCGATGGTCCAGAGTTGCTCTGCCGTAAGGTTCGACCTCCTTATGTGATAAGCAAAATTGACAAACATACAGAGAATGGTAATATCGAACATTGGGCCGCGGCCTTCAAGCAAAACGAGGATGCATACATAGCCTGGGCAAAAAAGAACGCAGCCCACTGCGGCGGTCTCTGCCATAAACCTTATAAGGAGTATCGTGGTTTTGCTGGATATCAATGGAGGATGAGGTGTGCCTCGGCACGTATGCCTAAGGTCACGGCGACAGCGATCCCAGTTGGACTAGCCGGACTTCAGAGAGCGGACGATGCAAGGAAATGCGAGGTCAATTGTTCGCCTAATATTTTCCAAACCTGTTATTTCGGGGTATGTGGCTACTCAAATTTAAGATGTGCGATACTGATTCTGTGATAGTATCACTATTGCCATGTCGGCTAAAGTCTCCAGTTGCACATGCGTTGTCAGGATAGCCCAAGCCACGTATAGGCAATACTCGGACATGGATCTACCCTGGTAATGTAGTCAGCGCAATCTGAATGCGGCGGCCTTGGAGGCCGCCGCAGAATGTTACTTTCAAGTTCCTTTAATGTTATTCTCGCATCAAGTCTATTCAGCCGCTCTAGATCGGGTCTACATAGAACGTTGAGACTCAAATCGCTATGAACAGCGGCGAAATTGCTTGCTCTCATCGTAAGATACCTTACATACCTGGTATGTATCATGAAAGCTGGGTAATTGAATACAATACTGTAACGTTATTTATCTACGGCGAAGATGTACCCCGCTGCACTAAGTACAACGATAGACTAGCATATGTGATATGCATTGTCGGGTCTCGGAGATTTGCTGGCTGCTTTTACGTAAGTACTAATACCTTGGCCAATGTATTTTACCACTACTAGCGACTCGGCGCGCTTTGATCGCCATCAGGCTGCTGCGCGTCCAGAGTCCCGTATCGAGTCGAATGCTTCCAACTTTTAAATGATATTATTCATCGCCAATATTTTCCCGGTTCAGCTTGTCTACATAGGCCACGTCTCGCTCAGCGGGCCATCAAAGTTGGCCGAACGGCGAGGCTGGTGACCGGTCAAGCTGGCGAGTTTGACTTGGAATTGCCTTGCGCTGAGGGAAGGCAAAAATCGAGCTCTTGCTTGTAGTCAGACAATAAGCTCATGCACCACACCGGAAACGGGAGTCCAACGCACTCATCGCCTCCATTGAACACGACATTTCTTCTATCTTTTGCCTCTTCCGTTAACACTTGTTGTCAGTCCTGGGCTACCTTTGACTGACGGTCAGGTGATGTCGGCGGCTACAACTCTTCTCTGCTCTAATTGACTCCCTTTACTGTCCAGTCGCAACCCAAACCCTTGCGACGACCTGAGCCCTTCTATTGGACTTGCTCCATGGATTGGGAATATTCATTGGAGACAAACCTCGATAATGACTCCAGGCTCGTCTAAACACGCTCGCGAGGAAGACAGTGGGCCTTCACGCCCAAACAAAGCATTTCGTTCCGGTGAGGGCACTCGAGAACAGGCCATTGTCCTCGACGATTCCGACGATGACGGCTCGGATCTCACGCTGGTAGACTTACCAAGTGCGGTCACCACAGAAAAGGTCCGTCCTTCCCTCTCGAATTACTATTCTAAAAGGTGTTCCTCAGTCTCGGTCCAGTGTCGACAGGCCTTTTGTGACTGTAGTATTCTCAAAGCCTAGGAAACTGTCAATCTCGATCTGGAATGAGATGCTCGGAATCAAGAACTGCATCAAATATGTGCTTAGTTAGCAAGGGACCAGCACAAGGATTACTGATGAAATTTCCCAGGCTACCACTTGCTTTTCCGACGACCAAGGACTCGGCAAGCACTTCAAATTTGCGCTTCGGCTGTTCGACCACGAAAAGACGGCATCGAAGAGACGCTCAGAAAGGATCATCATCACAACAAGGCCTCAAGAACCAGCTCAGGACGTTCAGATCAAGCCCACGTGGATTGATGGCCGGCTAAACATATTCTTCGAGCGCAGTGTACCGCTGCGTTCAGGCTTGAGCCAATACTGTCACGTTTCAAACGAGGCTGAGACGGCGACCAAGTTCTCCCATGTCGTCTCGAGAGTCTTCGATTGCCTGGACGCTGTTGACGACTTCTTCTCCTTCGAATTCGCTTTGTACAAAACTAATGCAGAAGAGGTCCCGCAGCTTGGACCTTTGACCGCTGATCAAAAAATAATCCGTGGAGACACACTTCTAACACGCATACTCGAAGGCGATGATGAGGTTGCAGTTCGTGTTCGGCTCCGAGAGTACATTACAGTCGCCAGCGACGACAACAAAGACGACGTATTTGCCATCACTCCTGGTATTGATTGTACCATCAGTCAGATACGTAAATTGGCTGCTGCGGTCTGGACCGACAAGGAAGCCGAGTCCATGCGGCTTTGGGCCGATGATCTCGAGCTAGACGATGACTCAATTCCTTTGGCAGCATGGGGTCTCAGGCACATGTCTCGACTAAGATGCATGATAGAGACCAGGGAGTGTGCCATTTGTGCCGATGACGTTGGATTTCTGGCATGGCCGAGCAGGACTACATCTACATGCCACCACGAGGTGCACAATTGTACGAATTGTATTCGAAACTGGATCAGCTCTCGACTAGACAATAACTCGTGGGACAAGATCACTTGTCTCGAAGATGGATGCGATGAGGTTTACCAAGCTGCGGATGTCCAACTTCATGCAGTAACCGAGGAACTCGAGAGGTATGTCATTGATATCTTCCGTTCTTGCCTTCTACAAACTTCATCCCATCTTGTAAACTTGACGATCTCAAAGATACTTTCGAGAAGTTCATGGACTTGTAATACTAACATCTCTCGGGTACGAACGCCTTTCGATGCGAGCAGCCTTGGCCAAGGACCCCAACTTTCACTGGTGCATCGGTCCTGAGTGCGAGAATGGTCAAATTCATGATGGATCTGGCGGCGACATCTTCCAATGTGCTACTTGTGGGTACAGGTCGTGCGCCAGATGCGAACGGCCGTGGCACCGGGAAGAAACCTGCGAACAATACACGGCTCGCCTAGATGCTGCGGACGGTAATGAAGCGGCCTCTGCTGCCTTCATTTCGTCCAAAACCAAAGAATGCCCTAATTGCAAGAGTCGGATTGAGAAAAACGGTGGTTGGTCAGTCCTCAACATTTCATATTCCTGCTACCTGATCGTCGGGTTATGTACCAGAACACATCTCCACTTCAATATCACTGTTACTGAAGCTCTGGAACATCTTCGTTGAAGATGGCTGAAGTCTGTCGATACTGAAATGGTCTCAAAACCATGGTTTATCCTAAGCTGCTTCGAGGATAGACCTTGATTCGCTTGCTTCACTGCGACTTCACATTCTAGGAGCTAACCTTCTCTATAGTGACCACATGACATGTAGAAATTGTCGGGTACAGTTCTGTTGGTTATGCTCTGCAGACTACCGGGAAATACATCGACAAGGCAATACTGCTCATGCTGCAGCTTGTCAATACCATCTTGGAAATATACCAGACCCTCATGCTATACATCCAGGTAATTTGCATCCTCCGGGCCATAGAGCAAGATTTGCCCAATATCGACCTCCTCCATTCCAGAATCTGGTACAGCAACCTCAGATGCAGGCACCTGTGCAGCAAGCTCCGATACAATTCGCGTTCCAGCCTATGCACTATCAGGTGTTGGCTGATAGGCAATTGCCACCTGCTCCTCAATTGCCGGTTGATTATCAAATTCTCCCTATCGATCAGTGGCTCGCAGGTGTTCCAGTCGCGCCTCCTATCCCACCAATGATTGATCCTCATCAACAAGCAATGCTGGATGCCCAGCAACAGCAACAGCAGGAACAACTTCAACGTCAAGAGCAGGCTCGATATGCACTTATGCTAGCACAGATGCGAGCACAGCAAGCGGCGCACATGCCAGGAGCGCAAGCGCGAGAGCGACGGGCGCCCAGATAGCTTGCCCGCGCAGATGTCATTGCACGGATGCAAGGACAGAGGTCGGGTTGAGATCTAGGTATAAATTGAGACAGAAGAGCAGGGTCGGAATTACAATATTGATATGAATGTATGAAGTGGCGTTGAAGCGGTTTCCGTCTCTCATTCTACACCACGTTCCCCATATTTCTTTTTGATTATCGGGGGAACTCCTCGGAGACAGTCTGTCAAGGCAGTAGTAATATCGATAAATATCTAGCCAACAAAATTTGGACTCGAGTTTTTTGGGTCAACTGTTCCAAGCAGTGATATCGGGCTCAAATATTCTTACTTTTGACGCCGTCTATTCTTGTGTCAACCACATTTCTGTTTCGAGAATGCCCCTGAGTTTCGACCATAATGACTTCAGAATTCCGTGATGGATTTCCCTGGATCCAAAGCAATATTGAGTAATGATGGTTTTAGAAATTGACCTTGGCAATGCGAACATTCTTTCATGGCTTCTACAAAAGAGATTGGGGGAAGAGAATAACAACCAGAATCCATAAGCCAAACAATCTAGCATGATGCCCCAACAAACCAACAAAACCCACCCTCACCACCCTCACCACCACCACCACCACCACCAGACGCCAAATAAACACCACCTCCAAAACCCCTCACTCCCAAACATTCATCCCCTTCCCCATCGCATCCAAATCATCCTCCCTCCCCCACCTCGCATCCTCATGAAAATTCAACCCAGCATCCAAATGATCACCAACCCGATGACCAAATCCCCATCCATTATCTCCGTCAGCGAAATGGCGCGCGTCGAACCCGGGACCGTGGTTATCGGTGCCGGGACCGATGCCGCCGTGGTCGCCGCGGTGGTTTGGGTACATTTGGTACCAGCGGCCGTGGGAGCATTTGTAGGCTAGAGGGTAGTTTTGTTTGGATTGGTGTTCGTTTTTGCGGCCTGTGGGTTGGAGGTTAGGTATGTGTGGGGTTTTTTTCTTGAGGGGTTGGGAGGGGGATGGGATGGGATGGAGGGATGGAATACTGTTGTGAAGAAAGGGGAAAGAAACGAAGTGATTGTGGGAAGAGGGAAGACGAACCAGTTGGTTGCATCCATAACGCATCCGTCCACGTATACCGATTCGTATCGCCATACTTCCTCGTCCTAAAATCATAAGCCTCATCAGCTCCCCTCTTCGCCCACGGCATGGGCCGTCGCGTATCGTCTCTCAGCCACGCATCGGGATCGTCCAGCGCCGTGAATCTGCGGTTCGTCCATGATGTCTTGAGCGGTCTCGCTCCGTTCTTCATGACGAAGATGTCTGGGCCTTTGTCACCGAAGACATCTTTTATACGACCGAAGGTTGTGTTTCTCTTGCCGTCGCGGGGCCATACGAAGGCGAGGCCGCCGCGTTGGCCGCGGAGGTGAGGGTTGTTTTGCGTGTTTTCGCGGACGCGGTCGCGCCAGCGGCCTTGGTAGAAGGGGAAGGCTGTTGGTTGGTACTCCATATCTAGGTGGGAGTTTGAGATGAGAAGTACGAGGGACGGGGATTCGTATGGTAAGTGCTTCCAGGACTTCGTCAAGAAGGGAGAAGCAGAAATGAAAATGAGAAAGCTATGAGAGGGAGCGAGATGAAAAACTCAGCTGCTATGATTCATCGCCTTATAGTCCATCAAGATGAGATCTTAAATCTAACTCTGAAGTCCCAAGAACCTGTTTGCCCATACACAAACAGCAGCCTCGAACTGGAAGGGATTGCAGGGCATCGCACACACCTTGATTGCTTACAAGGTGTGGTATGAACGCATGTTGGCATGTTTACTGGATTTCCTGATTTTAAACTTATGTGTTGGGAGAATATGTGCTGCGGCATGGTAGTGACGCGTGGGTGTGTGGCGGGCAAACGCGATCTTAATTATACATATCAAAGTTTGAAAGATGTACATGTCCATATCTGGAAGGACACGAACAGATACTTGCGGTAAACTGATCTTCTGACGAATTAGAAGAGGGCAAATCGAATGGCAGGGATTGCTTCATCGTGGCGAGCATGAAGCTCATAGGGACGGATGTAGAAATGTTGCTCCGGTCGATTGTCTTCGATTGGTGATTATGAGGAATCTGCCTTGATGATTGTTTGACACCTCATGAGAAGTCAGAAAAGTCTATTGGTCTCCCAGATCGAGGGTTGCGCTGCTTGTTGTATACAGGAGCGTTACGCAAGGAAGAGCGTACTCTGTACCTCATCAGATCGGGACTTGGGTAGACCGGGAATCCTGGGTGTTTCTGGTGTAGTTCAATGCAGCCGGCGATGCTAAGCAACTTTATTCCCGAATTACTCACCGCCTGCTCTCTGCTGCTATCAGCTGGCCAGAACGCAAACATCCTAGAAACTTTTGTACCGCGTGTTCGAAAAGAATTCTGGCAGTTGTATATGCAAGGAACTGTAATGCAAGGCCAGGAGTTCTCGAGGACGATCATATCGTCCAATGTAGAGACTGACCTTCGAGAGTATTCCAAACTCGATCATTGTTTGCGCATGCCCTACGGGCTGTCCAAGCATGTGAGCTTGCCATCAAGTCTTCCCCGTCTGTTCGTTAACGCAAGAAATAGGCAAGCGTATAAGAGAGGTGTTTTCAATGCTTCGATTTGTGTCAAATGCTTCTATTTATATGTACACCTCGGAACAAAGAAGACCGATCCAGCATCCTTGCTTCCATCAACTGTCGGGCTCGTTTATAGCTTGCTGATGAACATGCGGGCGGCCATGACTCGGACTCTCTGGGGGAGAAGGTACTTCGAGAAAAGGTAGATGAGGGTTGGGAGGAGGACAAAGGCCATGGTAGTCTCGTTAACGAAGTAAAATGGGACAAGCTGGGGCATAGCAGCTTGGAGGACGTTCTGAGAGCGTTGTCAGTTCTTTGAACATCTGGTGAAAGCGCTCATCTCATACAAGCTTGGTCATCTTCTGAGCTGGCTCAACAGCCTTTACGGAACTCTGCTGTGTCTTTGCCTGCTGGAGCTGGGTAGTTGCGGTTGATGCTACGACCTTTGTAGACTGTGTGGAAAAGGCAGCATAGCTGGTAGGGCGGGCAATCGGGCGCTGGAGGGCGCGCGCAAAGGGACGAAGGATCCTGGCGGAAGACATGATGGGATCGCTGTGCGGAGGTCGAGTTAGCCGAAGTTCTGGAGCCTAGAAGCATCAGAAATCATCTCTTGGAAGATAGAGCGTACCAATTGAGGATTCTGCTATTGCTACTATGTGGTTGTGCTGGGTGGAAGGCAGTGGAGGTCGTGAATTATCACCATCGGGATGATTAGGTTTTGGATGGGTGCGTCTGAACTGCAGACACCAAGCTCAAGAACGGGCCCGGCCCCGGCGAGCCCGGCCCGGCAATAAGCTCTGCCTTTGGATAGAGTGCAGACCCTACAAGGAAATATGCGTTGTTCCGAGTCTGCCGCAGTACTTTTGAGTCCCCCTCAGCATAAGCGTTTATTCGTCGCGTCCGAGCAACAACAGCCTTTCACTATTATTTACAACCAAAGGACAACACCCATTGCGCCGAGAACATGCGTATGTGCTAATCTCCCAACGACCTCAGAGCTTCATCTGATTCCAATCAGAGGCCTCGTATCCTCGCTCCACCACCAAGCGCAAACGCCGCGCATTTTACAAATAAAGGACATACAGAAAAGTAAGTAGTTATTTTCTACCTGAGAACAGGATGACAGCAGCAACATTTGTTCAGGACTTATGAACGAGCAATCAAAGGCAATTTTGTTTGAAGAAGACAATCTGATCTCTATCACAGGCATCTTTTTTCACATTCCGCGCGTACCTGCAGCATGTCTGGTCTTTTCGGAGGCACTGGAAGCCTGTTTGGCAATTCACAAACATCCAGTTCCCAACCCCAGAAACCTAGCCTCTTTGGCACGTCTCAACAAACTACACAGCCATCAGCGGGAGGAGGATTGTTTGGCGGCGCGTTGGGAGCTTCTACAGCGGCGACTCAACAGCCAGCGACATCTAATCTCTTTGGATCAAAACCAGCCACCGGAGGAGGTCTATTTGGAAGCGCGACATCGCAACCGACACAGCAATCAACTGGTGGCATGTTTTCACAATCCAACAATGCTCAACCACTGGGTGCATCTTTGTTTGGTACACAGCAGCAGCAAGGACAACAGCAGGGACAGCAGCAAGGACAGGCACCACCAGAGGGCTCTCAACTTGGACAATCCAAGGGGCCTGGATCATTGCAAGCCGCTTATTTCGATCAAATATTGGAACGCGGTAAGAAGAGGAACAATCAAGAGAATGGGGGCAGCCTTGGAGATCTGCCTAGCTTGCAGCTAGGTCTTGGTGACATTGCCCGGAAAGTGAGGAACTTGGGAACTGGAGGACCAAGTGCTGAGCACGCGAAGGCAGGCGATAGTAAAGCGTAGGTCTTTCGGTCGTGAGATTCAGTATCTATGCACTGACAAGAATAGACTCTACCTACTTGCCGCATCCGGTGTCTCCGTAGCCGGAGCACTACGCGATCTCAACAACTTCAGCGCTCAAGCCGGAGCTGCTGTGCCCTCGTCCAATGTCGCCCTTCCTGACACCGATATTGAAGGGTTCGTATCGAATCTCCAATCTCAGACTACACTCGACATGATACAAGAAGGCCTGGAACAGTCTAAGCGTGATTTTGATACGTTTCTTGAAGAAAATGTGCAGATGAATTGGGACGCTCAACGGCGGCGTATATACGAACATTTTGGCCTGGTCAAGCCGAGCGGATCGTTGGGCGAGAGCACCAGTGCCACATTCGCTGCGACAGAACGGGAGCGTGGTGCATTTGGTCGATCATCAAGACGAGGACAAGGACTAGGAACTTCGACGGCCGGCATGTCATTCGGGCCCGGTGGCATGTCAAAATCAGTCATAGGCACCTCAACCATGCGGGGATCGACACGAGGAAATTCGTTCACGGATCTTCCTGACAAGGTCTCGACAGGCGCTGTAAACTCTGGCGTAGAAGACCGCTACCAGCGCGAGAAACAAGAAAAGTACGCAGAGAAGGTTGCCGAACTCAATGCCAGCAGGAACGCCGAGAGGTGCTACCCAGTCCTCCACAGGTTTATGGCGGTCGAGAAAGAGACCGGTATTGACAACACACCTGCACTTCTCAACTCTTATGCAGCCATTATCTCTGTGACGGGAGAGCCAAGGCAGGAGAAAGACTTGCTAGATTCAGGTGCCGTTCGAGAGCGCCACTTTGTAAGGAACTATCTCGACGATGATTCTAAATCGCCGCGCAGTCAACAAATGCGGAACGATATCATCAACGGTTCACGGAGGTGCTTAGAGAAACTATTCGAGGATAAGGTCAAGGCTGTCACCGATAAAGACCCGAAAGTGGCGCAGTTGGGCGGCATTCCTGACCCAAAGAGCAAGATTCGTGGCTACATTCGAATCCTGGATGACCGCAAAGAGCTTGGCGACATCACCAGACTACAAAGATTGAAAGAAACAACACAGGTCTCGGACGGAGAGGAGACGAATGACGACTACTGCTGGGTTTTCATCTACTACCTCCTTCGCTGTGGTCTAGTCGATGAAGCAGCGGCATACGTCGCCAAGAACACGAAGGCGATGAGGAATATAGATCGCAATTTCCCTAGATATATGGACGACTATAGAAACAGTGCAGATCGTCGTTTGAAGCCAGAATGCCGTTCTGCAATCAACGCTGAGTATCACAAGCGCATTAAAGATGCGCCCGAAGACTCCTTGGACCCGTACAGGATGGCTTGTTACAAGATCGTGGGCAGGTGTGACCTGTCCCGCAAAGTGCTGGAGGGCATTCGCACAGACGAAGAAGACTGGTTATGGTTACAGTACTCCCTTGCGAGGGAGGTCAACAAAAATGAAGAGATGGCTGATGATGTGTTCGGCTTGGCTGAAATCAGGGCGACCATGACAGACATTGGCAAGAGACACTTCTCACAAACATCCGACAACCCGGGCGGGTTTACCTTGTTCTTCTTCATGCAAGTATTAGCTGGCATGTACGAACAAGCCATAGCTTGGCTGTATACTCACAACCACGTTGCTGCAGTGCACTTTGCCATCGCGTTGGACTACTATGGTCTCCTTCGTGTCCCTGATCTCAGCGCGACTGAACTCCGTAAGATGCTAGTTCCCTACCATGTTTTGGTCTTCGCACTGACACTCCCTCAGTATCATACACCACGCGTGAGCAGCCGCGTCTACATTTCGGCCTCGTCATCGGATACTATACAAGCGATTTCCGTGCTGCAAAGCCTGAAGCTGCCGCCGATTACCTGTCACTGATCAACCTCAATTCCGATCTGCCTGGTGATGCGGGTATACAACAGGCCAAGATCTGCTGGGAGGCATTACGGGAGCTTGTTCTCGAGACACGCGAGTTTGCTGCCTTGCTAGGCGACCTTCGTAGCGATGGTAGTCGTCTTCAAGGCGCCATCGAAAAGCGGATCAGATTGATTCGAATTAAGGACGATTTTGTAGAAGGCCATCGCAGAGCACAAGAACAGATGTACGACTCGAAGAAGTTCATCGACACACTTACAGTCCAGGCTGCAGTGGCCGCAGATGATAGTGGTCGGACTACAGATGCTGTACTTCTCTACCATCTTGCAGAAGAGCATGAAAACGTCATCACCATCATCAACCGCACTCTTTCTGAAGCTCTATCGGTTGAGCTGGGCCGGGAACCCATGCGTTTGGAACCACTTAAACCACGAATGGGTGAAGGCGCCGACGCAGAGCAGCAGAACAGCACTCTCAGCCTCACATCTGTCGACGATCCTGTCATTCTTGCCCGGAACATGATGAACCTATACGCCTCAGCCGTTCACCAGCACAAAATCAAGCAAGAAACTTGGCAATCGTGCCAGATCCTTCAAGACATGGCTGAATGTAAATGTCAAGTCGAAAATCAACAGTGGCTCTCAGCCATCCAGAGTATCTCCCATATCAACATCATCCCTCTCAATAGCCAGGGCAATATCAACGCTATTCGATCGGCTGCCAACAATTTTGCCAATGTCCCTGCTGTCATCGCCAGGAACGTTGGGGATCTAATGATGTGGGCCATTCTTTGTATCGGTGGTGAGAGGGAGAGATTGAGAGCTGCCGGGTGGGAAGATCGTGTAAGGCAGGAGACCGCTGCCCAGTTGTTGCAAGCGGCAAGGGATCTCATGGTCTTTGCCGGTCTGATTAGGTTTAGGTTGCCGCCTAGAGTGTTCGAGGTGCTCGCCAGAGCTGGTCAAGATGTTGGTGTTTAAATTCTCGTCAGCGCTCATACGAGCGGGCTTCGCATAGCATGGCGTTCTTGTGTGCAGAAAAGAACTTGTATGACTTTGGAATTTTTTAGAAGCAAGAGTCGACAGGACAACTCAACGTAATCTGATGCCAAGACATTCGACAAAATTATCGCCGTTGTGTGCGAATCTCCTTTCGAGTACTGCGACCGTTGTTTAAAGTGGGTTCAATCGTCTTCTGGGTTGTCGGTTGATCATACTGCAAACGGACTTGCTGAAATTATGTCTGAGCAACGTGATAATGCATCCAGACATCCCAACTCCTTTGTCACTACCCCTGAGACGAATTAAATTATGTCCCAGGCTCCATGCCATAAATAGCTATCCACACATACATATATCATTAAGCCCATGTCGAGCAGCTCACTCACGAAAGAACCATAGGATTATCCTCGCCGCGCAGACGATCCAAAACAATGAGTCTGCCAAATGGTATCCCTCCCCGTGGAAACGCAGTACCGCCATTGATTAGCTATGGTTCTATATCGCAACCATTACATCGACCTGCTCCTCTCCATCCTCGTCACCAACACCCGCCACAGCCAGGAGAAGGCTACCAAGAAATAGAAGTAGAAGAAGACGAAGATGAACTAACACCCCGACCCCTCCATTTCCATCTCCATGATCCCTACCCCTTCCCACAACCATCAGAGGACGAAGAAGACAACGAAAGTGTATCTGTATCTATACCGCGCGAATCACCTATCACGCGCGGGAGGTCGTACGATGCCGCTCATTTCAGCGATGAGGATGGATCGCCTGATTTGGAGGCGGGCAGGGGGAGGAGTCGGTATCGATCGCCAGAGAGTGAGGATGAGAGGATTATGGAGATTAGGAGTCGGGTTGTTGGGATGGAGGAGAGTTTGAGGTATGTTCTGATTTTTTTTTCTCTGTCGCTTTTTTTTATTAGTTGTGTACCTTGTTGTTTTTTCTGATGTGTGTTGGTCTTCTGGTGCGCGTCGTTTTATGCTGTTTGTTTGGGTTGTGGAGTGGTTTGTTGATGATTTGGATAGGAATATCGCTGGCTACACGCGCAAAAGTGCTCTTTTGTTGAGGGGATGGGAAGATGTGCGATCGCTTTGTTTTGCGAGTTTGGTTCTTTTGATGGTGTTTTTATTTGTGTTCTCGGTATTTTGGATTGGGAGGTGGATGGAGAGATGGTGATGGTATTCTTCAGATTCTTTTCATTATCTGGTATCGATACAACCAGTGAGACCACTGCGCTCCCAAGAACCGACCGCAATACTTATACGAGCGTGATTTCCTGCAACTCCTCTTCCTTAAGATCCCAAGCATGAAAATCAACAAGGCCTTGGATGTAGGCGAAGCAGATAAGCCTATACAAAGACGGATCCTCTGCCGTGGGCCTGATAATAGCGGGCACCTTTGCCCAACAGAACAGAACAACTAAATCTCCTTCTCGAATGGTGTGAAATCCGTCTCCCACCCTCCCATCTTCGGTAGAGAAGAAGCATCGAATAAGTCTTTTGACACAAATCTGGTCATGGAAGCGTTTTGCAAGTCTCTCACCATGGGCCTTTAACATACTACGGACCAATGCAGCTGTGTACATGCCATCACATACGTTGAGTGCTTCGTCGGCGTGCAGCCATTGCATGTCTCTCATATCGGCATACCAAGTATGGAAAGCCTTGTAGAAATCCTGCTCGGGCAATTCGGCCCAGATGATCAGATGTCGACATAGCTCCTCTGCATCGATGAGGGAAGGCTCAGCTCCGATTCGGGGTACCGTCCATTCGAAAAGGATTTTCGTGCTCGCGGCCAAGAGGTTGTACATTTCTGTGGTCTTTTCTGGGTCCTCCAATGTGGTGTAAAAATTATTATACCAGGTTCTAGCTTCCTCCTGGCCAGCAGATCTCTTCCTCACTTTAGTATGTACTTTGCCTTTGATTCGAAGCACTTGACGTCGATCGCTTTTACTGACCAACCCAGTCCCCGGTGCTTGGTCCCACGGCGTTTCTTCTGGTCGCTTCTGATCCACGACATCGTCAGGAACGCGCCAAGATAAACGTGTATGCTTACTACTTTGAAGACCCCAGTCGAAAGACCATGACGGCAAGTCGACTCCATTTTCGTGATGCACATCCAAAATGAGGTCGAGACAACGCATGGATTGTATGATGGCCGAGGTTGCGGACGCCCACAGAGCCGAAGGTGATCTGGAATAGTTGGGCTGAGGAAAGTCGCGGCAGAATCCTTGCAGGATTGTGTAAAGTGAGTACAACCGATCGAGGGGGTTTTCTGCCTGCAAGGTACGAACGAGAAGAAGAACGTATCGTAGCTCGCGCAAGTCCTCGGGTCGTTTCCAAGCGTCGCGATGATTTTTCAAGTTGTAAACGGTTGATAAACACTTGTGAGTCTCAAAACCCTCCCAGCGAAGCCAAAATTGCTCTTCAGCTCCAGTAATCATCTCAAATAGATGTGGTGTCATGAATAGTATAGCAAATACTGCAGCTCGTAAAGTTACTGTTGATGAGCCGCAAATCAAGATCGGTCGCGAAGCCACGGCTGTTTCCTGTAGCGGCCAAACCCGTTCAAAATATGGCTGGTCGATGAACTTCAGCCAGTAGTGGAGATGGCGATCTGATGACGGCTTTGTAATATGTTCATCAAGAGGCAAGTCAGCGCAGATTATGGTAAAGCGAGGGAACGATCCTACTATCTCTAATATGGTTCCAGATTCTTCTTCGCAAGATTGTCGAAATTTTCTTGTTGCTGACGAGACACCGAATCTCGTATAGAAGATGAAAGTGCTTGAACGCTCGATCAATTTCCACTGAACCGTCACCCAGCCATATTAGAACTCGCCGAGCCAGTTCATAAACTTTTCCCATAAGCTTGACCTGCTCTTCCTTCTCCTCTTCATCTTTCTGGTTCAGGCAAACCGCATCGACGAAGAGCCTGCGCTTCTGGCGAACAAATCTCAGCCTCCTCAAGGCTGCATCGCAATTAGGCCCGATCGCAATCTTCTTTCCGCAGCACAGTACTTCGGAATCTATCGTGGGGCTTCGAGGCCCCCAGACGTAGGAGAGAGCATCGAACTTTCCCTTGCTCTCCACAAGCGAGCTTTCTTGCAAGTCTATGACAAGTGGTGCATTGGTGTTCCTAGCAGGATGAAGAGTAAGGATACGAATCGAGCAATCCAGACAAAACGGCTCGTAAACATATGAGTCAGACATGGACAAACTTTAAATGAAAGACGAAGAAATTGGGCAACGAAGATTGAGAGAGGCAAAAGACAACCCTACTTGTGACCAAGACTGTTGCACAAGATATAGGATGGTGCCTCGACGGCCCGGCGGGTCGCCGGGACCATGCATGGTCCCGCAATCATGTAACGATCAGCTGCATCAGCCCAGAAAGACAATTAGAAGGCAGTGCATGAGTGGAAGGATGGCGGATCAGGGCGCGTAGCCATTGGATGGGCGCAGACCCATGCACGCGTGGGGGACGCATGTGCGCCTTAAACAATCGTTCAAGGCCTAGCAGAGATCATGTTTGACAGTATCGTGTGTGATACTGCAGAGAGCGATGGTTGATGGATCGTTGAATGGTGGAGACACGATTCTTGAGAAAAGAGGCGCCTAGGGGATTATCACTTCCGCGTTCGGAGCTCGAAAACGACGGCACGTGATCCAGACAATATACTAAGTGCTACTACTACTAGTGAGATACTATAGAAATTGAATTTGCGTATTGTTGAAGTTGGGAACTTCTCTCGCTTTCTACTGCTTCTTTGGGACGTGGTCCGCCACAGCAGGCGCTGCTGGAATTTCCAGCTTTTCCACCTTCCACTCCATACCAATATATCCATCACTGATTACAACAATATCAACCAACCTATCATCATGTCCTTGTGTTATCTGAATAGAGGTCGTAGTTGATGGACGGCCTCGTCCTACATGGCCAGAGCTTCCCCTGTCAGACTGCCAACCTATTCTTTTGAGAGCTATGAGTTCATCCGTGCCTGACCAGGAAACGACCACAAAGAACCCTTCGGTTTGAGGCTTAGGAAAGTGCGGGGCGAACATCCAACCATCTCGACTCTCCAGCGGTCTGGTCCTTGTGATGTGAAGCTTCAAACCCAAAGCATTGACATCGGATGTAGTGACCTCAAGATCAGGCAATTGTGCAACCCCTTTAATAAATCGTGTCATGGAATTTCTGCTCACGCCAACAGCACTAGCCGTAGTTTCCAGAGCTTGTTTTGGTGACCGAACTACCTCATTCAGAGTGCCCATCCCAACGCGCTCATCAACCACTCTTCTTTTCTCTCTTTCCACATCGACACCCGGGAAGATCGCAAGTGGTCCGTCGGTGGCCCATCTTGCAGATTTGACACATTGCATGAGCCCGATCATCGCCTTCACTGCTGTGACATAGCCAAGTTCCGCGAGAACATCTATCGCAGCCTGACAAACACGGATCGACTGATCCAGCACGCTGTTTTTGTCGCCAACGTAATCCGCAATCGGCATTTCCACCCTCTCAAAATGGGTTTGAAGGAGTAAGAATGTCTTGACGTGAGGATCCCACATGGGCAGCCCCATGCCTGTCGCATCACCCAGCGGAAGGTTCTTGGAGAGCTCTGCATTTATCAAATCCTCGTTGTGACGGACGGGAAGCTCATCGAATTCTGTGGCAAGTGAAAGCCAAGACAGAACATCTGCAAAGGTCGGAGTGCGACTCGCATTGGCTAACAGATGACGTATGGTATTGTGTGACAGGTAGTAGTAACTCATGATCTTTCCGTATGGTGTAGGGTCGATATTGCCGTTTGGGAAGAGATCAATGCATCCCGAATCGGCGAGCTCGGTCAACGACTTATCGACGAGCTCCACCATAAACTCATTCGCCACCTGTTGAGCTTCCATAGTATTGTGCTCTTCGGCGGAGATCTCTAGTCCATAGTAGGACGGGTTTTTATGCAAACGACGGAAGAAGAATGTCCAGGTCAGATAATCGAGAGCATCCTGCGTCGTTGCGATAGTTCCTGCGTTCACTTCCGCGCCTAGATGGTTGGACAGTACAAGATGAAGTGATGATTCCACAGGGAAGCCCGTGTGAAGGAAGTGCTTATAGAATGGCTTCTTCGCGTCTTGAGTGAAGATGCGAGCAATACCGGATGTATCAAACTGCGGGCGCCCTGCACGACCGAGCATCTGGAGAACATCGGTGAGATCCATGTCTTTGTAGCCTTCGGTTTTGGCGTCAAAAAATTGCGTCCCCTTGACAACGACCAAGTGAGCTGGTAGATTGACACCCCAGGCCAAAGTACTGGTGGCGACGAGAATCTGAATCTTGTTATTCGCGAAGAGCTCTTCCGCCAGCTGACGATCTGTCTCCACTAAACCGGCATGATGAAGGCCGATACCAAAGCTTAGCGCTTCACGAAGTGCTTCGTCCTTGACACGGGCAAGGTTGAGAGCGAGATCGTCGTCAGACATCTTGACGAAACGTCTTGGATTGTCTTCCATGCCGCAGAAATTGATCAAGTCATGAGCAGTAAGACGAGTCTGCCGGCGTGATGCAACGAAGACAATGACAGGCTTGTCTGGCGAGTGTGATTTGATGGCCAGGAAGGTAGGTCTGTTCATGGACTGCATCAGGGGGCAAAATCCGCGTTGTTCTGGAAACCCATCGATGAAGATCTCCAATGGGACAGGTCGCACAGAATGGCGGAAATTGAACAGACCCTCTTTCACCCCAAGCCAGTTTCCGAGATCGCTTGCATTTGCGCAAGCAGTTGACATGCCCACCAGACGTACCGAGCCTTTTTTTTGAGATGCGATGTAGTTCATCCTTGAGACGATAATTTCCAGAACGGGACCTCGATCACCACCGAGTAGATGGATTTCATCAATTATGACCAGACTGACTTGCTGCACGTAGCTTCTGGTTTGCCAGCTACGACTAATACCATCCCACTTCTCAGGAGTTGTGATAATAATATCAGCATCTCTGATGGTTCTGGTGTCTGGCGTATTGTCTCCTGTGAGTTCGACCAATTTGAGTCCCATGGCACCAGTGAGACGCTTCCCCCAATCCTTCACCCTCTCACGAACGAGAGCTTTCATCGGCGCAATATATACAACTTTGGAGCCGGGCTTTTCACGAAAGGCCCACCACATAGCAAGCTCACAAGCCACCGTCTTACCACTTCCGGTTGGAGAACCAAGAAGGACATTTGCGGAGGTGTGGTACATGCAGTGGAATAGCTGGGTTTGCATTGGGTTGAAGAATTGGAAACGCTGTCCATAGATTTCCTCGAGCAGCGGATTCTTGAGTGCGGAAATCGGCAATGGTTGAAGATTTAACAGGTCCGTGTAAACGCTTTCAGTGTCAGGCCGTATGAGATGCTGGAAACTGACTGGAGTAACGGTCTCGGCTCCAAGCCAACGATCCGAAACAGCACGCACGTATATTTGCGAAGGTAGAGGGTCAGAGAGAGGAATGGTAAAATTCAACTCATGGTCGTCGTAAAGCTTCCGTCGACTCAGGATAAAATATTCATGGTGGTAAATCTCTCCTGTCTCAGAGTTCTCTACCCACACCCAGTACGACTCGGAGGTGCCGTGATGTCTATCGTTCCACGTAAAATCAGGAGTGATGAATAGCTTGATGCGCAAGACGTCTCGGTTCAAAGGGGCGATTTCGGCCTCGACGGTCAAAGTGGGGAAGTTGTTAAGCAGCTTGGTGATGACGCCTCCCATCTTGTTGTTGTGGACCAATTGACCGATCTCAGCGGGCTCCATATCGCGCAAAGCTTCGACTGCTGCAATAGAACCTTTGTCATCAAGGTTTCGAAGGACGGGCTGAGGGAGATCGAACTGGTGGAATGGATGCTGGAAAGGCCATATTTGTCTCTCGATGGACTTGCATAAAGACAACAGCACAAGACACTGGTGACCCCAACGTCGATTGAGCGCGATCATGAACAGTGCTCGGCAGATCCGAGTCGCATTCTGCGCAACATAGAATGTGTCGGACTGTAAAGTGTAGTCTTCCAGTCTTGCGCGAGAAATGTAAGACTGGAGAAGAATATTGGTTTTTGCATGAGGGGTACCGACACCTCCTTCGACATCGCAAGGAGAAAAATCTTCACCTTTCAGTCGCTGAAGCTCCTTCTCTTCAGAATCACGAGACTGAATCTGGTCAAATTCTCCGCTCATGCTGATGATTTTGAGCACATCTGCCTCAGTCGCTCGCGGGCGCATCATGGTATTGAATACTTCTATGCTTGTTTGCAAAACATAAAATTGACTAGCTATGCGACCAACGTCCTTAGCTCGAAGCTCTTCAGTCGTTTCGTTGAAGATGATCATCTGGCTCTGCTGCAAGACTCTGGCTGCGTCAATGATGAGTTTTCTACGACGCTGGACAAGCTGAGGATCGTTACTGATCTCAGACCAGTCAATGCCATAAGACAGAGGATTGCGTCGCATTCGAACAAACAGATAAGAATATCCGAGCCATTGTACCGCTTCTGGGACAGAAGTGACGGTACCAAGGCCAATTTCAGCATTGAGATTATCGATAAGCTTCTTTGAAAAGTTCGACTCAATCGACTGTTGCTGGGTGACAGCAGTCAGATAGTGCTGGAGCTTATCCTGTGTCGTGCAGATGAAGCCGATACCGGTATCTTGAAATTGAGGTCGACCAGCTCGACCGAAGATTTGTAAGACGTCCAAGATACCAAGATCAATAAATTTACCGGCATCGGCACTATAGAGCTGGGTCCCTTTGATTACAACGGCCGCAGCCGGCAGATTGACACCCCAGGCTAGGGTGGCTGTACAGCAAAGTACTTTGAGCACGCCTTCTCCAAACAGACGTTCCATGAGATTCCGGTCAGAACGAGGCATACCTGCGTGATGAGTGCCCATTCCTTTCGGAAGCAATTCCCGAATCTCCCGAGCCCTTGAGCTCTTCATTTCCCTTGCTGCTAGATCATACGATGGGTGGCCAGAAGGATCGAACAAGTCAGTGACCATTTCCAGCATGGCACGCTCGTAGAGATCCTGGGCTGTCTTGAAGGTATCCTTTCGCGAATGGACAAACACCATGACTTGGTGGCCGAGACGTAACATATCAGTAACCTTCTCGAAGGCTACTTGTGACAAGTTTTCGGTGCTCTGTTTGGAGCCAGGCTTTCCTCTCACACCTACGAAATGCTGCTCAAGCGGGACCGGGCGAAAAGAAGCGTCAAAATAGAAGAGTCCAGCCATACGATTGACTTTGAGAAAGTCAGAGACATCAATATAATTTGGTAGAGTTGCCGACAGTCCAACGATTCGAATAAGCGATTGCGTGCTCTCAACCTGGCGCTCTGTCCGAGCCACCAAGGACTCTAAAACCGCACCCCGCTCGTCGTGAAGCATATGGACTTCGTCGATGATGAGGAGCCGGACCTTTTGCACGAGTTCCGTGTCGCCTGTACTCTTACGAGTGACAACATCCCATTTTTCAGGAGTGACCACAAGAATCTGGGTCTGCACGATTTCCGCCTTGGTCAAATGCATGTCTCCTGTCAATTCGCGAACCTTGATTCCAAGCCATGCAAGTCGCTTTCCCAATTTTTCGGTGATTTCGGCGGCAAGTGCTTTCATTGGCGCCACGTAGACAATTTTGAAGTCCTCAGTGTTGACAACGAAATCAGTTGCTCCTGGATTGTCGAACGGGTTGGGTGTAATGTTCTTAGCGACCGTATTGAGAATTGTAAGCATCGCAGCATCCGTTTTACCAGCACCAGTAGGGGCGCAAATCAGCATGTTCTCGCTGGTCTTGTAGGCAACTGGATACACGAGACTTTGCATTCGATTCAAGCTTTTGTAACCCTTGAATGTTCGCTTGCAAAGACCGTCCATATCTTCAACCTCCACGAGCCTCTGTCCAGTGGCAAGTGTCCCGACTTTGGCGGCAGGAATTGAATATTCTTCATATTTTTCATATTCCTTACGCTGACTGCCAACTGGTAATGAATATTTCTGACCACTGGCAGAGATTGTGTTACCAGTCTCATTGGTCTTGTACACATGAGGGTATTGATTGCCAGAACGGTCGACAGAAGCGGCAAGGGGGGCGCTTTTGTGCTCAGCGTCAGCCCGTCGCAAGGCTTCTTCTCGCTCTTGTCGTGTCAAGAGCCTCCCAGAAATACCATTCTGTTGGCTCGAGGCTGCAAGAGATGGTCTCAAAACTTCCTTACGATGTTTAATCAATTCTGCAACGAAGTCTAGCTCATCATATCCGAGCATATCCGCAAGCATCATCTGCAATTCATCATCTGTTATCATTAGCGGTTATTGCGAGGCCACATTCTGACGCTACGAACCATGACTATCCGAAGCCAAGATTGCTTGCACCTGCTCTTGCAATGCGTGGGAGTCAAGTCCTGAATTTCGATTTGCCACTGCTATACATTGCTCTTGCAGCCATTCTCTTCCAAAC
This sequence comes from Venturia effusa, assembly GCA_007735645.1. Taxonomy (NCBI): domain Eukaryota; kingdom Fungi; phylum Ascomycota; class Dothideomycetes; order Venturiales; family Venturiaceae; genus Venturia; species Venturia effusa. Next base: position 476,472 of record CP042197.1, read on the forward strand.
AGGTCGGAATGGCGGTGGACGGTCGTTGACGGTAGAGGAACGCCATCCAATTCTCCGCTCGTATACTCTTCTTCTGAGATTTCGCTAATGAGGTCCCATATGTCGTCGCCACCTGAGACGGTGACGATATCATCGTCGTCTAGAGCAAGATCTTTGCCGTATTCCACAGTGTCCGGACCTGGTTTCGGCAAGCTCGCTATGGCAGCTCGCATATCCGCGAGCTGCGACAGCCATTGTGACTGTGCGGCGTCCATGATGAATTCAGCTGACAATGCGCTCAAAAGACTTCGGACCTTTCGAGATGAAGGTACGTGGTGTGACCCGCGTCTCTGCTGAGAAGAAAACCTTGACTCTCCACACAGAAACCTCGTGCGTGACTGTAGCCTGCAGGTGTCGAAAGAAGTGAACACTTCGCTGTGTTATCAGGAGTTTTGCGAGTTCTGGAATGCGAAGTCAACAATGACGATATTGAGGTGCCTACGGATGCCGCTTTGTAAAGGATCCTCACGAAACCCAAGCACCACTCAAAATCTCATTTCATCTTTCCAGAAGTCAAGTCATAAATCATCAACTTTGTCGGTAAACCAAATGTTGACTCCGCCAAGATGTACGCATGGTTCGGAATACTCCCGGTCTTGCCTGAAGAGATAGATGCCAAGGATAGAACTGCGGATGTTCACGAGCCACCTGCCCTACCATCACCATCCCAAACCTCCGCTGCCTGGACAGCAACAACGTCGCGGTTGCAGCCCACAAACTCCTTCGACCTTTTCTCGCCCGCCTACCAAATACCTGTGCAAAGACCTGTTAAAACCGCAAGCATGAAAGTCCTACATCTCGCAATCGTGAAGAATGTAAATAGACCAGCCGTAGATCTATGCGCCGAATCAGACCTCACAAGTTACTCGCGCTTCATGCGTGGAAGGTAGGATACTGACATTCGCTGCTTGAACGGATTTGCGCTCATATATCACAGCTACTCAGAAATGATGGGCTTGGCCGCGGCTGTACGTCTGACCTTCTCCTCTTCGCGATGTATATAGAAGGGCGCTTCTGATTGACTATGGAAACAGACGGTCGCTGAGCGCACGAAACCTGGTCAGAGGCAAGATATCGAAGAAGAAAGTAAGGGGAATCTCATATAAGTCCTTTAGATTTCTGTCACTTTCACAAGCTGACGCCATGTTCTGCAGAGCTGAACGCTACCATCCATGCATATGGCCGAACCGAAGGTGTCTGCGGTATCATGATCACGGACAGTGCCTATCCAGCTCTCGTTGCACATCAGATTCTTTCCAAAATCGTCGACGAATTTCTGAACAAGAACCCCGTTTCCAATTGGATCAATTCCGATGCGCCTGTCCCCTTTCCCGCACTCAAGGAATACCTCGTCAAATACCAGAACCCCGAGGAAGCAGACAGTATCATGAAGATACAGAAAGAGCTCGATGAGACGAAGATCGTGCTACACAAGACCATTGAGGCAGTGCTGGAACGAGGAGAACACATGGACAAGCTAGCAGCCGACTCCCAGAGATTGAGCTTCTCTACCAAGGCATTTGCGAAGCAAGCGCAGAAGCAGAACAGCTGCTGGTTGGTCACCCCAACCGTGACGCACTACCCAATCATGCTAATCATTACTTAGTATTCTCATGTAAAATATCAACGCATCTGGAGTTATGGAGTCAGGTCGGCATGGAGTTGGATAATGCGAATGTAGATATGATCCAGGCAGTGCATCGCACGTTGTCATCTCGGCACCCTTGCAAAACACCCTTAACTTGCTGTTTAAGCCCTGCTCGGAATTGTTGAAGCAGTACTTCACTTTACTTGGTCTTTCTTGTCGAAGTGTAATAGGTGTCGTGCATGCTTATCTCTGCTGATTTCAATGGCCCATGGTTGACAATGTGCCAAGACGCTTTTACGGTTAATCATCGACTGCAATTGCTGCCTCAGAATTGTCTTGCTCGCTATGGATTCGAGAACAGAGCATTTCAGCCCTAGCTTATGATATTGGACCTTCTGAGCGCACTTCATGGGATCTAACTTTAAAAGGGGCATCGATTATATCTCAAGTTACCAGCTTCAACCATTCAATGGAGTAACTGATTTGAATTGGGTGAACATCCTCACATCAGCCTGTCCTGACTCGCACTCACAGGTAAATTCGTGTTTAATACAACCAAGTGAAAGGCTGAAAGACTATCGCCCCGCCTGTACTTCGACTACTCGTGCTATGGAGCATCTTAAGCGCCCATTTATAGACAAACTCACGTGATGCTTGTAAACTACCTCGACTTAAGTTTCAGTGTACGTTTTCCGGATCTTCAGTCATCTCTCACGATTTCAACCACAACGAATCGAACACTTTTATACAGAACCACTAGATCTTAGAAATTCAGCTACTTGCCAATCTTGTAAATCAACATAACTGATCTCTTCAGCACCGCTATAGAATTCAAGCAATCACCGTTCACAATGAAGACCAACAACTACTTGACCCTCTGCCGCGAGCAAGCTGATCTCTCTCCACTTCACTACCGCCACGGATGTGTCATCGTCCGCGGTGGCAAGGTCATCGGCCAGGGATTCAACGACTTGAGGGCAGGCTTTGACGGCGGCGCCCTCAAGCATGGCCGCATCGCGTCTGGCGCTCTAGACGGTCCAGCAATCATGGACCTGAAGCGAAAGCGAAAGTTAAAGCCGCAGTCAGAGCCCAAGTGCTCCGTCAAGACTCGTTCCCACTCTTTCACGCCTTACGAGGCCATGGGAGGCGGGCATCGTGCCAATGTGCCCCTGTCCATGCACTCTGAGATGATGGCCATTCACTCCGCCATTGCGCGTTCCGGTACCTTGAATGCCACGGCTGTGTCTTCTGTTAAACCGTCTTTCAAACTACCGGGTGGTTCTAAACGAAAAGCCAAACTACGGCAGGAGGCGCTCAAAGAGTATGTCAAACTTGTCTGCTGCGCAGCACTCGACCAGCAGCAGCAGCAGCAGCAGCAGCAGTCTGGCGCGAAGCAGTCCGGTGTCGAGCGTCGCGAGGGCGAGTACTCTGTTCAAGAGTGGTGTTTTGAAACCTCTGCATTTGGATCGGAGCAAGGTGTACGACAAGAGCAACAACGAGGAGGTGAATCAGAACAAGAAAGTGGAGAAAGTGAACCGAATGAAGAACGAGAAGAAGAAGGCTCATCACATGAAAAAGAAGGAGTATCAGTATCAGTATCAGTATCAGTATAAGCCTTCTGGACAACAGAAGGCACATATGCCACAATCTACGTTTAAGGATCCTGCCAAGGTGACCAAAAGCTTGCGGGATGACGGTACTGTTTCTTCTGGGTATTCAGTGAAGAACACTCCCACAGACACAGATCATAAGCTCGACAATAAGGAACAAGAAGTAAGTGATGCATCTCTTGATGATTAGAAAGCGTCGCTAACCACTTCAATACAGCATAAGACCAGATTAGCAAGGGCGGAACCCATGCTCATACCTAACGGCCGCAATAGACAACAGACGAACAAAGTGATCGACCGCCAACGTCACTCCCTGCTCGCAGGCGCCGACCTCTACGTCGCTCGATTTGGATCCTCCAACAAGAGACCAGGGAAGCAGAAACAGCCGGTTCCATGTTGTGACAATCCACCAGGTCTTTTCGATGAAGAGCCGTTGTCTCGTACCTCAACATCAACGGCATCATCTAGCCCCACGGGCTCTCTCCACGACGAACTTCTCAATCCCGATCCTCGTCCTCCGACCCACATCTCGCCCTCCTCTTCCGACTCCTTTGACTGGTCTAGTGTCCATGCTTCCCGTCCGTGTTACAGATGTGTATCTTACATGCATTCTGTAGGCATCAAACGCGTATTTTGGTCCAACGACGAAGGACAATGGGAGGGCGCCAAAGTCCGAGATTTGGTCGATGCCTTGGGCTCATCTGCTTCCAAGCTCGAGAGCGGAGAGGATGGGGGTAAGAAGTTGTTGGAGAGTGGTGTATTCATTACCAAGCATGAGGTTTTGATGATGAGAAGGATGATGGGGAATTCGTGATCTGATTTGGATCAGGGAAGTCTTGGTTTGGGGTCTTTGCCATTCTCTTCTGGAACACAAATTTGGGTATATGGTACTGTCCCATTATCCTTATCCAAAAAGATACCCTGCAAACCCATCGTATAATGGCTTATTTCTTCGCCACCTTGGTAAAGAAACTACTCATTTTCTTCATGCCGCTGGTATCCGCTTTCTTCAGCTGCTTGATAGCCCTTCCCTCACTCTTCTTCCTTTTGTCCTCTTCCTCTTTCTTGCGCTTCTTCTCTGCTCGGATTTCTGCTTGCTCATCGTCTTCGATCGGACGTTTACGACTTATGTTATCTGATAACGAGCGAAGGGCCCTTGCTTCTTCGCGCAGGGAGGCGAGGGTTTTGAGGTGCGCATCGAGAGGGCTGAAATCGAGAATTGTATTCGTGGCGAGGTGGGTTTGGACGAGGGCGCGAAGGTGGGGTGGGAGGTAGGATTGTAGCATGAAGTTAATGGATGTGCGAATGTGGAGGAGGTGCTTAATTGCTTCTGGAATTTCTGCTGGCTTGGGTTCTAGAGGCGTGTCGGATGAGAAGGAAGTTGCGGGTGTGATGGTGGCTGTTTCCGAGTCCTGACTTTCTCCTTTTGAGGTGGCTGAGTCTTGAGGTTCCGCTGCTTCTGGTTGTGATGGCTCTGCTGTCGTTGTTTCGCTTGCTGTGGTGTCCTCGCGTTTGAGAGTCGTTACTGGAGCTTGCAGTGCCTGGCGTATGAATCTGTCCTCCATCGTCGCTGGAAGGCCTTTCGTGACCATTCGCTTTGCCTTTGAGAGAAGCTCTCCTACTAGTTTCTCGACAGAGAGGCGAAACATGTTCTCATCTCCTGCCTCCACAGTATCACATATGGCATGGAGCCTCTTTTCAAACAGCGCTCTTGTAGCAGCAGGTTTTAGCAAGCGCTTGACTTGTGCCGAAGTCTGTTCAATATGGTCCTCAAATGTCAGAAACATGCCCTTCTCTTTCTTTTGGCTTGATGCTGGTGATATTATTGGAATGAGGAAAAAGATTATATCCACAGGTGTTGCGACATATAAGCTAGCACTTCTCAAAATGTATCCATCGGTAAACTTCGCGTCTTTCTCTCCTTCTTTAGCTTCGTCTTCTCTGGTGCCATTCGTATCTCCTTTTCCAAGTTCTTTAGCAGATTGCGGCGATGTGATCAGGAGACTCCGTGGTATCGACGACGGAGCAGCAATTGTGGTGAATTCATATAGTCCCGTCTCCGGACAGAAGAAGTAGCGGTTGCCTTTCGAAGTGGCAGGGTTTGGTAATGTGAGAATACGCGCGTTTTCGGAAGCATTTTCGGGAAGAATGAACAGTTTTGGTGGATTTGCTTCAGCTGGAGCCAATGCGGGCTTTTTGGAGGTGACCTCTTCTTTTGGCTCTTGTGAAGCTTTTGCAGCTGGTTTCGAACGTGTCTTGGCCATTTTGACAGGATATCTAGACAATTGATCTTGTGGTTGAGTTTATTGTTCGTGTAAGAAGTCTGGACCCTAAAGTGGTGATGGACGCGACTTGACGCGACTCGTGTTTAATTGACGTCCCCTCAATTATCGCGACGAACACCAACATGGACATGTATCGATCGTGGTAATCATGCTAAAGTAACATTTACGACGTATTCACGCTCGTTAGAGTCTTTCAGAAGGAGTGCCAACAATACACAATGGTCATCGTCCGCGAATCGCCAAACGCAAAGCGTACGACTTCAGAGATGATATAAAGGAGCCATCAAACAGCTGACTGAGGACATAGAGCCCTCGAACCAACCACACTGGCCTCCCAGATCACCTTACGAAGCTCAATTACTCTCTCCGAACAGGCAAAGACAGATAAGGCAGCTCCAACGAGATCTCTCACCATCTCCCACTCCCCGAAAACGCCTTGCGCCAACGCCCTCCTCACAAACCATGGTTGCCGAGGATGATGAAGAAGAGGATGAAGAGACCCTGCAACTCCAGCTCCAAGCAATTGAAGCTCGCCTTAAGTTGAAGAAGCTTCGAGCGGCGAAAGCGAAAGCCGCAGGGGAGGTACCAGAAGGCAGCAAGCCCAATTCCTCGAAGAGAGAAGCAAGACCGCGCTCTCCAGAACCCCGAAAAGAAGATGTCCAGGTCCCTTTCTCGCCAGTCAGGAAACGACAACCTACGCCCGAACAGAAGTCACCAGCTCGTGTGATCCTAGGCATAGACAAAGGTCTGAGAGCACAGGATATTTCCCTGAAGAGGGCTGCAAACGCGAGGGAGAATACATCCCGGCTTACGTTCGACCGTAATAGGACCCAACCCGCAGTGCCAGTGCCTAAAATCAAGAGCTTTAGTGAAAGAATCGCGGAGAGTCGAGTCTGCACGAAAGAACAAAAAGAGAGAAACGATCGTATACAACAATCGCGGAGTCGAGGGTTCGGTCTTGCAGAAACTGAAGATATATTCAATAGCCCGAGGGCGGTGTCGCGGCAAACGGACAGTAGCAGAGCAGGCAGTGGAGACGATGCGCGTCCTGGTACGTCGCAACGTGCAGAGAACGACCCCTTAAGGCGCAGGCAAGCTTTTCCACGGACAGAATCACGACAGTCAGACAGTAGTAGAGACAACAGTCTACCAGCTTCATCGAGGCAATATAACAAAGTGTCATCCCGGCCAACAACCACAGAGAAGGAAGCCTCATCCTCGAGACATACTCCTACATTACATACGACTGCTGAGATACACAACACTGGCCCCTCCGGTGCAAACGACTCTTCTGGGCATACCTCAGACCCTCCAGAGGCGTCCTCCAAATTCGAATCCTTCTCTGGCCTCCACCTTAGCAGACGAAAAATAGATCACACAAATTTAACGCGTGCGCTTCACGGTAAAGAAATATATACACTGCCGCGCTTGCTAAAAGAAGTCAAAAGTCCCACCTACGACCCTCCAGATTGCGAGATGGACTACGTGGTGATGGGCATCATCTGCTACAAGACAGCGCCTCACGATCACAAGAATAAGCCCCAGGCTATCAACTCTGCTGGCGAGGATAGTGGCACCAAACCCAAATTCATGGTTCTTCGCTTAACGGACCTAAAATGGGAGATAGACCTTTTCTTATTCGACACAGGGTTTGACCAATTCTGGAAATTGACAGAGGGGACTGTGATAGCCATTCTCAATCCTGGGATCATGCCTCCAAGAGTGCGAGAGTCAGGTGCCTTCTCATTGAAGATAACAAGTTGCGAAGATACGGTCATCGAAATCGGCACGGCTCAAGACATGAGCTTTTGCAGCTCGATCAAAGCAGATGGCAAGCAATGTACACAGTGGATTGACAATCGAAGAACCGAGATCTGTGAATACCATCTCTCAGTCCAAATCGATAAAGCGAGAAAAGGACGGATGCAGTTCAACACCATGACGGGATTTGGAGGACGAGGTAATGCAGCTGGTGGCAGAGGTCGTGGACATGGGAGAGGAAGAGGTGGAGAACTCAAACAAGAGGGGAGGCATCATGATAGATTCCTTCATGAAACAATGTACCTCGCACCCAAGGAACTCGGGCTCTCAGCAGCCACCCTGTTAGATGAGAAATCAGCAGCCCAGAAATCAGATAAAGAAGCCAAAGAAGCGCGGCAGAAACGTCGGCGTGATCTAGAGAAAGAGGCGGAGTTGGCGAAACAGCTGGGAATGAAAGGGAATGGCGCCGGCTCTGACTACTTGACGCATCAATCACGGAAATTCTTTGAGAAGAAGGGCGTCAAAGAGGTGGGAGCGCCGAGGCCTGAGCTGGCCTCTTCGACGAATCTGCTGAGTGGTGGCACGGATGAGAGACCTGACGCTAGGGCATTGGGATTGCTCAATAACACGGCCGAGACTGTAAGCTTGGACCCTGTGAAGGGTAGGAAGCGAGGCTTCAATCTGTCGAGTGCAAAGAGTCACGAGGCCATGGGGTGGAGCGGGGCGTTCAAGCGCGGCGTTCTCGAGCGGCCAGCTTCACCTGAGGCCGTGGAGAAGGGACAGACGAGGTTATCGTACCACAGGGAAACTAGTCCAAGGAAGAGCTCTATGAAGCCATCTTCTGGAAGTGGAGAGACGAGTGATGCTCAGGAGAGTCCGAGGAAGAAGGCGAGGTTGATGTTGCCTATTAAGGGGCTTAGGATTCCAGGGCGTGAGAGCCTTGGTGGGTCGACACCTGGCGATATCTTTTTGAGCGATGATGATGAGTAATGATGGATAGATGGATGGTAGGGAGGATGGTGTTACTTTTCTGGATTCCTTTTGTGATTGCTCCAGATCTTTGGATTTTGGAATTTCGTCTGCTGGTGAGATGGATGGATGTATCGATACCCAACCTCTTCTTGCAAAATCAAACGTGGTTGCATTTCCTCGTCCATCTTTGCTTTGAACAGCGCCGCTTTGGGGTTCGTTTAGACACTTCAACAGAATGACTGCATTCACCACCCGTCCCTCCAATCTCTCTCCCTCGCATCCAAATCACAATTGCAATAGAACGAGCTTGAATTTCCACACCTGATCCCCCCAGCTCATCGCCAATCGAATAGTACATCATACTCAAAGCTCCTTTCCGTATCCGATCATGAGATATCCTATTACATATTCTCCCGATATTCCTGACTCCACACTGCAAATCGTACCACCAAAAGAACAAGCAAAAAGAGTAGTAGAGCACTACGTCATCATCGAGCTTTTAAAATGGAACCCAGCGATGGACGGACGGTCTACCTTTGAGGATCAGCAAAGTAATCTTGTCGAGTAGATTTTTCGAAGAGGGGGCGTTGGAGAGGAAAGAAAGGGGATGGCTAGGCCGCGTTCGGGCAATGTTCATAGTTGTTGTTTCTAGTGGCTTGACCCTGCAATGTAAAAGGCGAACTAGATATCGTCCGAATAATCAGCACATCCATATAAATCGAGTCAGATATCTTGATATAGAGCGAGAACAAGGTATAGATTGTATGAGTCATACCCACGACCTCGTTGATCTATACTCATGAGCATGTACAGCCACAAAGGTACTTTTGGCCATATCAAACGCAACGCCATTACAATCCCAAAATTGGACATCTAAGTCCTGATAGCATTGCCCAAAGCACCACCGGTGAAGCCTTGACCTCCTCTCGGTCTGTCTCCACCGCCCCGTCCGCGACCACCGCGACCGCCCATACCGCCCCGGCCTCTACCACGGCCACGTCCGCCCTCACGTTCGAAGGCGTTCGCCGAGCCAGCTGTTCGCTGTTCGAGCGTCTTTTCGTTGCTTTCGATGAGCCCGCTGGCTTTTTCGCCCAACGTGAGGGCGAGAGCTTGGAGACGTGATAGGTCGACGCCCTTTCGGAAAATAATGGCGCCCTTGACTTGGTCTAGCGCTGCGGCAAGCTCTTCGTGGGAGATCATTCGCGCAATGATGGCTGAGACTTGCCGTTCTGATAGGTCGAACATTTCCGATAACGTCTCAATAAAAATTGTCTCGTCTATCGTAATCAGATTAGTATTGCGTCATAAATGTTCTGCATGTAAGGCTTACAGAAAGGCGCATAAGTCAGCAGATACGTCTCCAAACCAGTCTCCTTAATCTTCCCCTCAAGCATGGTGCGAATGTCGTCAGCCTTTGTCGGTATGAGGTCCCAGATCTTGATGGCCTTAATCAACTCAACACTCTTTTTGTAGTCACCAGCACTAAGAGCCTTCGAAGCTTGCAGGATATGATCTCGAGTGTTCTCTGGTGGGCCTTGGAAGACGCTTCGTTCGGAGTAATCTAGCAGTCTTCGGAAAGCCTTGGAAATGACGCGGCGTCTCTGGTCGGGTGCGGTGCCGATAGACGCAAGGAGTGGAATCTCGAGTAACATGGAGACGACCAGATAGCAGGCCTCCAATAACTCAATGTTGATGTGCATGTGGAATGGCAACTGCCTCGATCGTTCGGCGCGCTCTTGTTCGGGTGTGAGTGTTGAGTAGCGTTGGACTTGTACACCCTGGGCGAGCAACTCCTTCTGCCGGTTGGAACCACAGATCTCTTGCAGAGCCGTTTGTGATTCCCAGATGAGACCCAGACGGAATGCAGCAAGACCAACTTGGACGAGAGTGCGGTTGTAGTGGATCTGGGACACAATATCGAAGGAGCTGATGGTTTCTGAGAGATGGGACATGAGCATCATATTCTTCGCATCGTAGTACTGGTCGTGAAGTGCGGCAAAGTAGGTGCGGTGGAGAATGGCGCGAGCTTTTTGTATGCCTTCTGCGTTTTGGAAGAGGAAGTTGGTGAGCTGCTTAATCAATGCCTCCGGGTTAGTCATGAGGCTTCGTGGTGAGATCTGGCTGTCAATATCAGCAGGCATTTGGGCCCATGCTTCTTTCTCTAATATCTCAGCAAGGGTGTTATGCCTGAAGTGCAAATGCTCCAGTCTCTTCAAGATGATTGAGTTGACACGGTCGGCCTGCGCGTTGATGTTGGTCTCCTTTCGTACACGTTCTTCGTAGATTTGCGCACGGAGGAGATCGGTGTATGCAGAGGTCTCGTCTGTCAGCCTCGAAACATAGTCCGAGGTGTGAGGATCGATGGCTAGAAGGGAGCGGGTAAGTTCGTCATCCAATCTCTCGGCAGATCCAACGACACTGCCAGGAACCATGAAAAGGGTCCCCTCCACAAAGGTGGGCTGTTTCTCGTCATCTTCCCACTCCTCAGCTGTCTCGGATACGACCATCTCTGACCTAGTGGCGTGTAGGATATCCACGAGCTTTACAAATTCGAGATGTGCGGCCTTCCACTGTTCGATGGACATGGCACCAGCGGTGGAGGTGGAGGTGTCGAATCGAGCAGCTAACAGGGACAGAAGAACCCGGACTCGCTGATAATCGGTCTGGGCGACTTCCAGGAGCCTTTCCATGACCTTGATTTGCTCTATCCTGTCGGTACCTTTACGACCTCGGGATTCTGCAATGCTCCTCAAATGCTTGAGTATCGATTCTGGCGTGTAGACCAAGGTCTTCCCGCCTGGGCCAACAATCTCGAAGCCATCAAGATCTTCGGTCACAGGCTCTCCAATGGGTACTCCAGACGAGCTCTTCGTTTTCTTGGGCTCCTTTTGTACCACGACAATAGTCTCCTTCATGAATTCGTCCTCGTCTGCTCTGTAGGATTCGATATCCTTGCTGTATTCGGGTTCGCGGGTGAGTTTTCGGACCTTTTGCCTCACAGCATTGAGGGCTTTCGAATTGAGGGCGTTCATTTTCTGTCAGGAATTAGACGGGCCCAACTTTTCTGGTATCGTAAGTACCGACCTTTGGGGTGACTTTCTGCTTCTCATATGCTTCGACGACGGCAGTCTCGAGATCTGCAAGCTCCTTGATGAAGATCTTGGGTGTCTTTCCATCCATGGTCTTGGAGACAGTGGGAACCAGTCTGACCATTTTGTCGAACTCGATCTGGACTTGGGTAAAGTCTCCAATCTTCATCGCATTTTGCGTCAACCTGATCAAACCCTCCAGCTCTTCCGTCCTCTTGTCCTTAGCTGACCGTACCACGGTGGTCCTCTCGTCATCTTCGCTCTCGTCGCTGTCGCCGCCATCTCCGGAGGGTCCCTCTACTTTCTTCAAGAACCGGTTGGCGCCTACGCCTCCTTCATCGTCGCTGCTGGAATCGCTGTCATCCTCATCGGAGTCGTCGTCGTCGGAATCTTCCTCTGAGGAGTCTTCTTCCTTCTCCTCGTCGTCGCCTTCTACGGAGTAGAGGGATTCTTCAGAGTCGCTGGAACTGTCGTCGGAATCGCCGCCTCCGGCAAAGAATCTGGAAGCCATGATTGTTGTGTGTGGAACTCCAGTCGCGGGTGACGCTGGGCTTCTTTTTGGTTGTTGCGTGTGGGTGGGGCGGAATTTTGACACGCTAGCCACTTATGGTCGCTTTGATGCCCGCCCAGGATTTGTGTCAACCACAACACAATCACCGACATCTTTACTATGACTGATCTCACATTCTATCCAGTATGGTAATACTCCATGACAACGCCAAGCCGCTCTAGGCTTTTCAAGCAATCACACCCTATCAGGCTCAGAAAGACGGCTCGGACAGGGTGACATTCTCAGGTATCACCCATCAACAGAAGTACAGTCATAACGTTCAGCGACCTGCTTCCTCTCTGTTACAATATCCAAAATGAAGGTGTATTTCTCGGCCATGTTACCAAGGTGTACAGAAGGTGTCGAGGCCCATAATTAGTAAGGAGATAACTATACATTTAGTAGTTCAACACCAGGCTAGCTCTGGTAAGCAGCCGCAGTAAAGTCCTTCCATATATTCATAAAATCACAATGCAGCGAGGTTGGTGCATAGATTTACTAGCGGAGACGATGCTGGCGCTCATGAAGCGCACTTTGTGCGTGATAATTACGTGAGATAATAGGAGAGGTATTTTCATATCTAAAAGAAAACCGAGAAGAGAAAGACTTGCAGCCAGTTTTAGGATCTGCGTTTCATTCTTTTGTTCGCCCTTCCATGGTGGCTTGGTGACAAGGTTTCGAAGCCAAAGGACTACTGAAAATCTTTGGGCATCGTGATTGATTTGTGACGACTAGATAGAGTTTGTAACTGCTGGCACATTATGTTCCTTGCTCCATTTCTAATTTCCCACCATCAATTTTCTGACATATCGGACTCGATATTCTAGCATGTGAGTCAAGTTAAAGGCGAAGCAAATCGATCCTCGAGATGCGGAAGCTACCAATGCCATAAATGTCTCACTAACCCCAACATTTTCAACCTTCCAGAAATTTCGTACTCTTTGTGTGCTTGGTCACGACATGTCCATGATAATCGCAAGGATTGTAGGAGCTGACGAATGCGCTCTTCATCTGAAGTAAAACATCAATGAAGAATTCCATCGGGATATCTTGGGCTCTAGCGGCCTGTACATGGCTTTCGTCGCCAACCTGAGCGTACGCATCAATGAAGAGTTTGATCATGGGTGAATTGGTCGGAAGATGGCCGTACGCAAGTGAAACGACCTTGGGTTGTGGTGGAGTGCCCGTGGTGAATAAGAATTCTGACATTTCGTCAATGGCATCACGACGCAATTGTGGAATGTCGAATTTGTCGCCAAAGACGTACAAGGACAACATGCCCTTCTGAAGCTTCCGGGCAATGGCCAACCACTCGACAGATTGCGTCATCCCAGAATCCTCAGCCCGCCGAGCAAGATCAATGGCCGATGGTCCTTCATCTCCGTGGAGCACCATGAGAAGTTGTCGTGTGAAGAGCCATTCCACAAACATATGCATAGTTGACAACCCCACCTCTTCAAGTCGAATTTGCTTGTCCCTAGCTTCTACCCACTTCCCGCTTAAGGCCTTCTCGAAGTATGGCGAGACTGCAACTAAATATTGCCTTGGGAGAGTGAACATAGACTCCCGGTTTTCGGTCTCGATAATCAGGTCCACGATTGTGTTATCCGTCAACCTGAATTGCATCTGTTAGTTTCCTTTTCTTGCCATGTGTGCATTAATCTTACGGTGTAAAGGGTCTATGGCCGCGCTCGGGTGGACTGCAACTTGGGATCGAGTCCATACTGGGATAAGATTTGCTGGCGAGGATCGCAAATCGGAGGACGTGAGAACTAAGAAGTATCAAGTGTTCGAGTATTCGATGAGAGATTGAAGAGATCAATGGAGTGCCGAGGTCTACGACGAACGACTGGACTGAGAAGTTTTCGAGTTTTTAAGTGAAGTGTGGTGAGAGATGAGCTTGGCGCCTCAGGCTCTACGAATGAAGACCCGACCCTCATTCTCATTTGCGCTCGTTCTGCAGTAACAGAAGGGATCGAAAGCAGTTCTTATGCCGAGCAACTCCGAGTCGGACTGGCGAATCTGCCACACCATTATTCGGACCTTAAATATTGATAGCTCTTTCCTCTCACATGCTTGTCATCTTGTGCTCAACAGTTTTTGATTAATATCTCCTGCTGACATGCTGCCATCTTCTGAGCCGAGCCGTTCCCATTACTCGCTTTCTTTCTCAAACTGCGTACGCGATCTTCAGCTGTTCTAATGCTTCAAAAAGCGTTTTCCATCTAGGATCTGTATCGACGAGCTTTGTTCGATGACTTGCCGTGCCAGTATTGCTGTTCTTTCCATCAACAAGCAGGGTGACTGGAAGCAACGCCTTCAATCTCAAACTCTACTTGACTCCAACCTTTTCTTTCGACGGCGGCGATATAGTAGGAACGGCATCATATGCCAGCGAATAATAGCCGTCAAGTCAATCCTGGTGAATGCTTTTCGATATCTGCCCCTGAGACACCTCAAACGATCCCCTCAGCTTTTTCCACGCGATGACAAGCACACCCACTTCCACATCCCGTCGGTTTCGCAGGATCATAATAATCATAACCCGGATCACCCTCATTCCAAATACCCTCATCACCCTCCCAATCCTCGCCCACCGCTGCATCATCATCTTTCTTCAACGGATCCTTGACCAACTTATTCTCCTCCTTCGGATCATTGCTCGACACAAACAGTTTCTTGAACCCGCTCTTCTTCATCGGTTTATCCTCACCCGTGATTTTGATGGAAATGATGCCCGCTTTCTTCTTTTCTGCTTCCTGGGCTTTTTTGGCTTTGGCGGCGGCGTTTGGATCCTTTGACATTTCTTTCATATCCTTTAGTCGTTGCTTGTGCTGGTGGTCGTAGGAGGATTGGTGCGCCTGGTACTCGGGCATGCGCGAGTAGCCTTTGCCGCATAGTTCGCCTGCAGAATTACGGTATCAGATGCTAAAGTTTATATGCTAGTAGAAGAAGAAGAAGTACAGTAAAAGGATTTGGCAGCCTCTAATGCGCTCGCTGTCTGCGGAGCAGGATTGGTATAAGTCCGCTTTGGTTTCTTGTTAGAGAATTCAAAGATACCCATGGTGAAGGATATTGATTCTTACTGGTGCCATTTCTACACTGAGCCTTACACTTTATCAGGATCTTAAGTGAAGTGAAGTGAAGAAAGTCGCGAAGTAGAAGAAAAGTGAAGTGATGTCGCGAACCGAAGTCTGGGGGAATTTAGAGGCCGAGTCCGAGCTTCCAATCAACGTCACCGATTTCAAAGACACCACGAATCTCTACTCACGATTGACACTCGACGCACACAATGGCCGACTCTGATCTTCAACGAGAAGAGTCGCATTCCTCATACATATCCATGCGAGATGTCGATCCTTCCCCCGTAGAAGAATCGCCCCTCGAACACGCCAACGAGAACTATTTCCCCGACAAAGACAAAGACAACTCGCCCTCACCACCACCACGGAGTACAACCCTCGGCCTCAGAAACCACGGCCCAGTCTACTATCGTACGCTCCCCCTCACGCCCCAACCACCCCACAATCCTTCACTAACCACTCAACCCCCAAAAAAACAGTCAAAGGCCTCCAAAAATACTCCTCCTACGCCTTCACAGTCTTCGCAACCCTCCACATAACAAACACCTCCATCCTCCCACTGCTAACCCGCTCCGTCCCCGCCTCGGACACCTACCTCCTCCTAACGCGGCCCTACTACCAATCCCTCCCCCTGGAACCCCTCCTCATCACCGCCCCCATAGCCCTGCACATCTCCTCGGGCCTCGCTTTGCGTCTCTACCGCCGTCGCCAATCCGTCCACCGCTACGGCGCCGAGAACCGCTCCGACAGGAGGAGGATACCGTGGCCGAAACTGTCAGGGACGTCGGTGTTGGGATTCGCGTTGACGCCGTTGGTGCTCGGCCATGCTTTTGTGAATAGAGTGATACCGCTGTGGTACGAGGGCGGGTCCGCGAATGTCGGGCTCGAGTATGTGTCTCACGGTTTCGCGAAGCATCCCGTTGTTTCGTATGCCGGTTTTGCGGTTCTGGTGGGTGTGGGGTCGTGGCATGTCGTGTGGGGATGGGCAAAGTGGTTAGGATGGACGCCTGCGCAGGTAACGAGTTACGGGCAACAGGGACAATCACGGAAAAAGAGGAGGTTTTATGGGATCAATGGTGCTGCACTTGCTCTGGCGAGCTTGTGGCTAGCTGGTGGATTGGGAGTAGTAGGCAGAGGTGGTGAAGCTACAGGTTGGCTAGCAAGGGAATATGACGAATTGTACAGAAGGATACCCATAGTCGGGAAGTGGCTTTAGAGTATACATTGCATGTCTGCGAAGACTCAAGTTTCGTTTCGCTAGCATTGGACTTAACAATCATAGGATCTTGCACGAGCACCAGTAAAGGAAGCGAGGAGATTTATCCAATAGAGATAAATGTTCAAGTGGTCCGAAGCATAGGAGCACCAACTCAGTGTATCCGCCATGCCCAGCACAAACCTGCAGAGGATTTTCCGACAGTATGCGAGAGGGAGAGCGAAAAGGTGCCGAGCGGCCCTTTCACCTCCATCACAATTTATATCAACACGAAATTGAATGATTCCAGACAGAAAGTCCTCCCCACCCCACCTCCTCGGGTCGGGTCGTACCTTGCGTAAACATGTCGACTCATTCATCCCGTCCTCACCCTTTCGCCCCTAACGTTACACCCTACCCCTGGATACAAAGCATGTCCCCACGTTTATTATAGTCTCCATTTCTTCCGCTTGTCGGGCCGATGATGGCGATTTGGTAGCCGCGACTTGTCATTCCTGATGCTGGTGTAAGATACTGCGCAATGGCGCTGTAATGAGAACGACTGCTGTTTCCCGGTCTCAATCGACCCTCTCTGCACGACCTGCCATTTCGTTCTTTTGGCAACATGTAACCAGTCCTTCCTGTTGACGAATTGACTCACTGCCAATGGGTCGAATTCGTGTTCATGAATCCCTCTTCTAGCGTCCTATCTTCCAGGTTGCGAATAAAGTCTCGATTGCTCCTTTGCCCATTGTTATTGCCGTTGACGTTACCAGCCCTGCTTCCTCGCCGCCTTTGACCTCCAGCAGGATCAGGTGCGCCATCTGGTGGCGGCGGGTAATAAGCCGGGCTAGGTTGCAAACGAATTGGAGCATTTGGATCCAAGTGACCCATGACCCTTTGCAGGGCAGCTGGGATGCCGGTCTGATGTTGCTCAAGTGTGGTTGCTCGCTGTCTGCTGGCTCGAGTAGCCGCTTGCGCGTACAGGTTTGATGGCTGCGGCGGTTGTTGTTGCTGCTGCGGTGGGTATCGAGGAGCTTGCTGTGGAAGCATACCCATCGGCGGTTGCTGATAAGCTGCCTGTGGCTGCTGATTGTAAGGAGGAGGAGCTGCAGCCTGGTGACCACCAGGATTGTACATGTTGTACATATTTTGAGGCGGCTGTTGGGCCAATGGGCTTTGCGGGAATTGGTTCATCTGCATTGAAGCATATGCCGCACTCTGTGCTCGTGCCGCTTGCTGCTGCTGTTGTTGTTGATGCTGCTGTTCAAGTTGTCGTTGCTTGCTCGTTGCTTCTGCGCGTTGTTGCTCTTGTACACCAGGAGCAGGCGACTTATTCGAGCCAGTACGATATGTCATTGGTGGCACGAACGGCCCGGTGAACTTGGCCTGAGTGATGAAAGGATGCATCTTTGCCTGGTTGGGCGTCCATCTTTCCAATGGATTCAGATTCAGCAATCCCTGTGCAAAGTCGATGAACGCCGCTCTGTTGGCCATTTCTGCGAAACTTTAGCTCGGACCATCGTGAGACGTATGAAGAAGACCTACCTCGCTCAATCTCGGGAGGCTTCATGTTCTTCCTCGGCAGTGGATATCCTTTGATGATGTCGGGCAGGGTTTTGGCAGTAAAATACTTCTTGCTAGGAGCTTCTTTCGTCCCATGTTCTCTCGAGTATTGTTCCATGCTCTTCAACCGATAAGTTCTGCGCCCGTACTCATCATGTGCTTTCTCGAAAAATTCGCCGGACTGTTTGCCCATCTCGAGCATCCACGTGGGGGGAAGGCCAAGCATCTCTTCGATACGTGCGACTTGGTTGTATTCTGAGGAACCAGGGAACAACGGCAACCCAAGGAACAATTCTACCACGATACAGCCAAGAGACCACATATCGATAGCCGCAGAATACCTGGGAACTGAATTAGTAGATTATGATAAACACAAGACACTCAAACATACGGCAGGCCTAGTAACACTTCTGGTGATCGATAAAACCGCGACTGAATATAGGTGTAAACAGTTTGTCGCTCATCGCACGCGGAACCGAAATCTATAATCTTGATGATAGGGCTTTCGAGACTATTGTTTCTGTCAGCAGCCGCCTAGCCAACGTAATAAAGGTCAGGTACGAACTTCTTGAGGAGAATATTCTCGGGCTTCAGATCGCAATGTATTAGCTTTGCCTTTCCAAGCAAGGCAAGGCCGGTCAGCAACTGCTGAGCGAACACGCGCACCAAAGTGGTGCTGAGACCACGGAACTGATTCTGCTTGATCAGCTCGTACAAGTTGACACTAAGTAGTTCGAAGACTAGGCAAAGATGTTGCCGATGGATGAAAGTGTCCTTCAACCTTAAGAGATGATGGTCATCGTTCTTGTCCATTTGCTTGTTTAGCAAGTCGAGGACAGAAACCTCCATCATGCTCTGGTTGAAGTATGCGGTTCTGTTCTTCACAACCTTGACAGCCACAACTTCTTGTGTCCTCAAGTTCTGGCATTTGACCACCTGCCCGAACGTCCCCTGCCCTAAAACATCAAGAATCAAGTATCTATTTTTGTGCCCAGACTCTTCAGATCCCAGAATGTCATTAACATAGAGGATGTAGTCACTGTCCTCGTTATCGTAACCATCATTTTTGACACCCTTGCTCGGCTTTGTGAGCACTCTGCGAGGATTTCGCGAGGATTCGTATTTAAAACTGGGATTGCAAATACGATAGGTCGCAGGTAGTTGCGTTGTCAGAGCCTGAAGCGGGCTGAGGAAGCCACCGTCAGGGTTTGCGCGTCGGAATGGAGGCTGCTCGTTTATCTGTGGAACCAAATCTGCGATATTCTGGCACTTGGTGAATTTCGGGACAGGACCTCGCATGCCTGGAGGAGGCTGGGCGGGGGTAGATCGAACGGGCGATTTTGGGTCTCGATTGAAGGAAGGTAATTGTAGCGGCCCGTTCTGAGGGTTGTACGTAGTTGGTGACATTGCCGACTGAAGAGGAGGAAGCTGGGGCGCCGTTGGTCGAGAAGCTGAGCGTTAGAAAGTCAGCACGAGTGCCTACAGAAGGCTAGCCAAGCCGGGCACAAAGACCTACAGGGAGGAGAGGCATAGTAGCCCTGGTTTGGAGACATGTAGGAATTGGAGCGAACGGGAGAGGTACGGTTTTGTGGGGTGTAGCTCGTGTAGGATTGTTGCAGTGGTGTCGCAGCGGCGTATGGCGAGCCTGGAGTCAGATTCATGGGCGAGTATCTTTTTGCAGCAGTGGACTCCTCTTGCGCCAACTGAGTCGAGGGCATGCGCGCATGTCCACGAACCGATGTTTGCCTTTGCTGTTGTTTGTAAGGATCAGCATCCTCCATCTTGATATCCCCATCTCCATCGCCATACTCATGCTTGATGCCTTGGGACAGACCTGGCGACGTCATTGGCATTGCAGGTGTCCTGTTGACGAGGGGAGTGTGCGCATAGCTTTCAGGATGTCTGCCAGGCGCAGGATTGTGATCTCGAGGGGCGTACTGGTGGGAAGGTACTGTCTGTGGAGCGTATCGCTGCTGGCGGCTAGAGCCCGGCGCCTCCATGTTTGGCGACCATTGTTGATCCATGGCGGAGGATGGTACGACTCCGCCAGGCGAGAAGTCTGGCTGGGTCGCGGTAGAGAAAGCACCGTGGCACTGGATCAGGTATGCTGGGGTGCTACTCAGTTGGTGCTGGAAACACGCTGGGGGTGATTCACGGCTCGGCGATGCTGCTGGAATCAGCGCAGGAGTGCTCTCTGAGAAGACGAGAGTAGGCTGTTCAGAGGTGGGAGAGGGTTTGTCGTGTCTAATATGCTGTTGGGCTCTCGCTCCCGCGACAACAAGTCATCAGGTATAACGAGCACAGAGGTGGTGGGATCAGCAGAAGAGAGGCGGGGTCGTCATTGGAGAAGTCAGGCTCTCGCAGGCGAAGCAGCAAGGTGTGGTGGCCGGCGAAGGAGGGAGGGAGGAGCCGGCGAGCTCGTGAGAGAGACGAGAACTGGAATCGGGATGTTGTGGTGTGCGGCTCAGGTGGAGGATGGATGGAGCGTCGTGTTAAGGGCCAGGATCAGGATCTCTGGCTGAGCGTTTAGCGTCACAGTGCTTCTGCTTCCAATCTGCTTCATGCCCGAACAGCACAGTGCAGCAGGAGACAGGAGGTAGCTTGGGTAGGAGAGAGATATCAATACGAGAGACACCAACCTCTGGGTTTTCTGGGTATATCCCAATATCAATATGCAATTCTATCGAGTCGACCCCCAGAGCATACCATAGACCTGCTTTGCTGAATGCATCCCGCTGCACCAACATCCAGAGATCCAGAGACACTGCCACAAGACTGCACCGAATCTTCCATTATCATCACAACGCCCATTCCATTCGGGCCTTTGGACAGCTGGAATGTCTGCTGACGATGACCCGACCACGTATTTCTCTGCGCTTGTAGAGTACGGAGACGCTTATGTGCAGCCACTGATATTGTCTGCGCTCAAATCAACTCTTCCGCCAGCTTCGTACAAGCTCATCGAGTCCATCTCAGAAGGCTTTGCAACGCTCGGCCCGTTACTCCAATTTCGGTCTTACGAGGCCATCGATTTTGAGCTGGCACTCGCAAAGAGCAATTGCTTAATCAATGCCTATGTCATTCGCAAAGCGTTAATCCGAAAACACTACTTGAGCACCACAATTGCCAATTGGGTGGTGAAGCATCCGGATTCTGTGCTCAAGAAGCACTTCAAGCCGGCAGTTGACTTTGAGCTGGACTATGCCGAGTTTCTCGACGACGCTCTGGTGGAGGCATTTGAACTGAGAGAAAGCTTCGAGAAGAATGCTGATCTCCAACCAAGTGACCGGGACTGGTGGATTCTGAAGCCTGGCATGAGTGACCGAGGTCAGGGTATCCGCTTATTCAGCACTGAGGAAGAGCTCCAGTCTATCTTTGAGGAATGGGAGGTGGATGAACCGTCAGACGACGAGGATGTGGAAGCATCCAAGAAAACATCAGATTCGGACTACGTGATCACATCTCAGTTGCGACATTTCATTGCCCAACCCTACATCCACCCGCCACTTCTCTTACCATCATCAAAAAATTAAAAATTTCACATCCGAACATACGTGCTTGCCGTCGGCGCTCTCAAAGTATACGTCTACAAACCAATGCTGGCACTGTTCGCCACCGAGCCATACGCAGCCCCATGGGAGAGCGCAGATCTAAGAGCCCATCTCACAAATACCTGTTTACAAGGCACAGGCCAAAGGGAAGGCAGCGTGCGACTTTTCTGGGACCTGGATGAAGCGTTCCCAAACCCCACTGTTTCCAAAGCATCCTGGAAAACCGATGTCTTCTCTCAAATATGTGCAATCACGGGCGAGGTATTCGAAGCCGCCGCGAGAGGCATGATGGTGCACTTCCAACCTCTCCCAAACGCCTTTGAGCTTTTCGGTCTCGATTTCATGGTGGACGAGCTTGGTGTTTCGTACCTGTTGGAGGTCAATGCTTTCCCGGACTTCAAGCAGACGGGGGATGATTTGAAACAGGTCATCGAGGGTCTGTTTGCAGGTGTGGTCGAGGTCGCTGTAAAGCCGTTCTTTGCGATCGAGGGTGGTAAGCCGCAAGGCACGGCGACCATGCATAGCGTTTTAGACATGGACTTGGGAAGAAGGTAGAGAAAGTTCTTTTCGTATACTGGCTTCTCGTTTTGAGCCTGCATCACAGTGCAGTTTGTGCTGTGCTATTCCGTATATTCGCTCCAGACTTGCACGGTGATGGCGGATAAGTGTTGAACACGAGAAGCACGATGCAGCCTCCATACCCAGCATGTCCAACCAAATAAAATAGGAAGCCTCCCACACAATTCATATACGGCAAATCGGAGGGCGATACCTCACCTTGGCACATACTGATTGTGCCTCTTTGATATCTTAACTTTATGACTTGAGCATGGTTACGTACTTCGAAACTCAGGATCGGAGAAGTATACCTCCTACATAAATAGGTATTTATGTAGGAGATATGAGGAATGCCACAAGGAGAGATGGTAATGGTGAATAACAACTGGAATTTGACTGCAGTGCAGTCTTCCGCCACTCCCGAAGTCGTGCTTCTGCTACAGGAACTGATGCAAGTTTTATTTTCGTTAACGATGATTCCTTCGAGAAAACAGGGTACAAAGAGCCAAGATCTTGCCTTTTCGGACGAGCCTACAATGCTTTATTACAAGCAAGGATATAACAAGAATTTCGCTGAATGGTACATCGTAACATGTTCTCTATCAAACAATGACAATTGAAGGGGAGCAAGATTTTATTCAACCTACTGAAGGCTCACTGCTCTCCAGCAAGTGTGTTTGGCTGCGCAAGAGTGTCGGCCATATCAATGGCCCCATCCATATCCTCCTTGTTATACAGAAACAGTCCTTGCAGCGCGGCTGTGCTGGTCTTGCCCACCAAGCCCAATTCTCGTGCCCGACGCATAAATCTCTTTTTCCCTTCCCCACTCTCATCCTGATCGGCATAGAAGCGATCCCAAAGACCCTCCATTTGATAGGCAGTGGCTTCTCCCAAGCGGACGGTCATGTCGATACGTCCGGGACGAACCAAGGCTTGGTCGAGACGTTCTACGTGGTTAGTGGTGAGAAAGATGATACGCTCTTCCGCACTGGCGACGCCGTCCAGCGCGTTCAGTAGACCAGAAAATGTTACGGTTGCGCCCGCGTAACCCTCGGCGTTGGCTTGCGTCCTGTTAGTGAAAGCTGCATCTGCATCTTCTAAGAGGACGATGGTTCGTGGTGGGACCTTCGATAACAAATGGTTCAGACGATCATCGGTCAGTCCGCGTTCGCTTACATTCATGATGGCAATATTGAAGTCAAGCTCGCCAGCCAGCGCTTGGATAAACGAAGACTTTCCTGTGCCCGGTGGTCCATACAGCAGATAACCTCTGCGATACGGAATGCCACGGTCGAGGTACCATGTCCGGGCCTTCAAAAATGCTTGTATATCTGAAAGGATTCTCTCCTTCACACCCTCCTCGAGGACGACTGAACTCAAAGGGCGTTTCCGCTTCGGCTCCCCGAATGGTATCCAGTCTGTGCTCCATGAAGTGTAGATGATAGTCTTCCCTTCACGCATCTGAGCGGCAAGCTGGTGTGCCTCGGTGAACAGCTGCTCGAAGATCTGCCTATAGGCGTAAAGAGTCGTCAAGGTCACGGTCTCAAACGGCGTTCCGGTGGAGAGGTCCATCGTCGTTTCTCTGTGCCTGTTGACAGCTATGAAGGCGTTCCGATAGCGCAATATGTGACGACCTGGGCCCGGTACGAGGGAGAAGTGTGTGTGGGCCGAGCCGTCAGGGCGACTGACCTTCGAGGTCTGGATTTGGAGATGATGTAGACCAGGGGTGAACTTGGTGACCAAGTAACCCAAGATGCCATTCTCGTGCTTTCCACTATCTGCCAATCCACCTTTAAGTCCACCACCAGTCATCTGGACGCGTTGATTTGCAGCCATCCATTGTAGGAGCCAAGGGTAGGCTTCATCTTTCACTGTGATCTCGACATCGACGAGCATACGCCGTTTGATCAGAGCAGCTCCATGTTTGAGTCCCTGCTGTCCAACTCTAGCAGCTGTTGCTAGTGCGGCGAGTCCAAATCCCTTGGATCGTCAGCTGGACCAGGAACCTCTTGGGCGCAGATGGATATACGGACGGCTGTGAAGAAAGGATTGCCCGTCAATCGAGAGAGCAAAGAGTCGTTGGGGGTTTGATTTCTCAGCTGTTCAGCAAGCTCGAGCTTCGGATTTAGCGGCAGCGCGGGCGTAGACGACGCGTTCTGTTCCATTCATCTATACGCTCGTTGTAGCAGGGCTACCACTTCTTTTCCCTTGCTCGCCAATTCTAGGCAACGTAACTCTATAGCGTATGGTGGAATGAGACTGGATAAAATTCGGAGATTGGAATCGTCCGATTTTTGGAGATCCGAAGATGAATATCACCAGGATTCCGGAAGTCGTCGTTGTTTGGAGATTCGGCTTTTGTACTGCTAGTGCAGTGGAAAAGCGTGTTATGGATACAGTTTTCGATAGTGAAGAAGCTGCCTTTGTGGTGTTGACTGGTTGACAGAGTTGGAGTACGATAGAGCTCTTGCTCCGCCGGAGGGCTGGCCGCAACTCTTCGACAACCCTCGACAGTCCTCGTGATACAAAAGTCTTCTAGTTATTTCACGCAATCTCCTTGTTCTGCCCTATTGACACCCCCGCCATGGACTCCACGGTAACCATAGGCAAATCCTATTTCGAAGCATTGCTGCGACGGTACGTGCCCCTCTACTTTAGTACATCCCCCCGCCAGAGCCAGAGCCTTGCTCCTAGCCTCAGTCGTTTCTGCTCAAGCTATCACACACACTGACAGCCCGTCACAGTGCCGAGTTCGTGAGTGCAGTGCGTCTGCCGCACTTCCGAGACGTCTCTGATGGATGGCACAGCATACAAACGAGGCTTCGGATCCTCTCGTCACTAACAATTTTGTGACCCTGACCAATGCTGATCACAACTACTTGGTACTAAGAGTCCCTCTGTGCATGTCTGTACCACCCAGCTGACAGCCTTGTCCCAGGAAACCCAGGCCCGAGAATATGCTACTCTACGCAATGCTCTACTCAAGGGCGGCCTCACCCCTGAGACACTCGACCTTTTGATCTCCGGTGCAGAGTCTGAAGAGAATGATGAAGAGCCAGGATTTCACACGAACCAGGGCAACCAGTATGGACATCGGCCACCAGTTGCTGTCACTCTTACCAGGTCTGCCGCTGCCGCTTTGACTCCGGATCTGTCAGATCGAATTGGCAATCAAGGTTATCCCTCGCATGCTCGTAATTATGATCGCTCCTATAGTTTCGGAGCTGCCGATAGTGGTGTTACCTTTGCTGCAAAGGACGAGGAACCAACAGGCTCGGGACTACGCTCAGGTCTCCCTCACAACGATCAGCGAACAATCCTGTTCACGAACCTCTCCGATAAGACAACTCACAAGGATATTACAGACTTGGTTCGTGGTGGCAGATTGCTGGATGTCTACCTTCGAAATGACCGCTGTGCGACGGTCTCATTCGTGGAAGGCGCTGCAGACTTCATGGCATACGCAAAGCGGAACGATCTTTACTTGAATACGAAGAGGGTAAGTCTGTAATGGCTCGCATAAATTGTTGGCGACTCACTGTCTGTCTGTCGCCGAATACTCGCCGATCATGGGGTTCAGATTATTTTCTGAAATTGCTAACGACACTTGTAGGTCGAGGTGAGATGGAACGACCGGCAATTCCGGCTACCCGGGCACGTTGCCAACAAAATCGCAGCTGGTGCAACGCGTAATATTGTCATCCGCAATGGCGCTTCAAAGAACCTCACTGAGCGTGGCATTCGTGAAGACATGGAGCACATCCATAATCTAGTTGTCATTTCCGTCAAGTTCATTCGTCAGGACGTCTACATATCCACAAACTCTGTGCACAACTCGCTCTTTGCTAGGTATTCGACCCTATCTTTCGATTCTAGGCCATCAACTAATCGATTATAGGACATGTATGATGTCTCGTGCCTTGTACAAAGGTCTGAAGATCGAGTGGTACCCTGATGAATGCTCGTCACCTATCCCTAAAATTGCCGGGTCGTTACCTGCTCCTCCGATTCCTCAGAGAAACTCGCGGGCAAGTTCTGGATCTTTGCTCCAGACTACAAGTCAGTCAAAGGCGTCTGGCAGTAATCTGTACTCTCTACTTGATATGGACGGCAGTGAGGAAGACGATGATGAATCTGATGCTGACAATACCACGACATCGCAAGCCGCCTATCCTTCCAATGGTGTTAAAATTAATTGGGCTGACGCTGCTGTTGTAGCATGAGTTTTGTCGACGTCCAAACATCGACATCAGCCTACGGGTACGGATTCAGAGCTGGCGGCTAGACATGGGCATCACAATAGGCGGCAGGAGTAATGGGAGTCAAAATTGCTTGCGCTAGCCTATGAGCTGGAAATGCCATCGGCGGCGTTCATGGGACTTTGCAGCATGTCTTACAGCATTTGATCAAGGCGTTCGTGGTTAAAAAGGCTGACAAGATTGATGAGTATGGGTCTTGGCGTCTACTTTAGGTCCAAGATGGGATGCTTATGATATTGGGAACGCGAATGGGACTAGCGATGGAGCGTCTGCTTAGTGCTTTTTGTTTGCATTATCTCTCGGATACCCTTACGGCCTGTACCTGCGCTGAATGCACGGTTTCCTGTACCGTGAGTTGTCCTGCTGTCCGTCCTCGTATTCGGCACTAACCCGCTGCTGAGAAAGCGGTATGACCTTCTTTTGTGGTCATCGTTTTGAAGTGATGGACCAAAATACGCGAATGAGATCTTCATGCAAGGACAGGATTCGAGTGTTCTGGAAACTGCGAAAATATTCAGATTGATCATTCGGAGTTTGATTGGCGCTGGCTCAGATCTCCTTTCTTTTCAGCCGTTGTATTCGGTGTAGGATGTAATTCAAACGATGGCGGGCCGGAACTTACGAGCGGTCTTTGGACTCAGCATGCTTCTGAGATCAGAAATCCAAGAAGTACACGAAGATTTGCGGTAAATATTTTACAAGCTTCTCGGCCCCACTACTGCCACGGATAGTGCCAGTCTTCCCTGGCCAAATCCTCTCTAACCTTGTAATTCTTCTCGGCCTCATCAAGCCATCCCATATCAATCTCACAGATCTTCATCCCCTCCTCGGGCCCCTCCATCTTCATGATCGGTCCCGTGAACGGCATCACGACCTGACTCAACCCGGCATACCCCTCCTCCTTCGGCCCACCCGCATTCGCGAATAAAATTCCGCATGTGTTCTCGAAGGTGCGGGCTATGAGTGTTGAGTCTAGGAACAAAGCTTCTGAGCGTGGATTCAGATGCAGGCCGAAGGAGGAGCAGTCATTGAGCGTCCAGAAACAGGGGATCAGGATTAGACGGGCGCCGGAGGTTATGAGGGCGCGGAAGGCTTCGGGGAAGGCGAGGTCCCAGCAGATTAGCATTCCTATTTTTCCGAGGGGCGTGTCTATTGTTGTGTGTGGGTCGTGGGTTGAAGAGGTTAGGTGGGCGCGTTCGGGGTGCCTGCGGTTGTTAGGGTGGGGTTTGGAAGAGGATGTAGTCGGATGGAGTTGAGATGGAGAATAGGATGGAGTTTCTTGGAGCAGAGACTCTGGATATGAGGGAAAGATAGGGATGAAATGTCCCGACAATTCAATGCCGCCGACCGTGGACTCAGGTCGATGAAAGAAGCTGAACTTGATATCGATCGTGATGAATTCCAGGCGATGTGAATAAGAAATATGTCTAGGAGTTCATCAAGATCTTTATCGAGTTAAGATGATGTGGTATGAATGCCAAACTCCATGGGGCTTACCATAAATTCTTTTTGATATATTTCCCCAGGATCTCGCCTTGATCATCAATGAAGTATGCCACATTCAACAGATCATATTCCTCGCTCTTTTGGTCCTCATGTTTCTCAACAATCGTCCCTGGGACAATGCAGATCTTGGATTCCTTCGCTAGAGCCTGAAATTTCTTGAGATACGTTTCCCAATGACTGCACAGCTCGGCAAAGCCCGGATCTTGAGGAACCCAGGAGGTCAAAAAGTCTCGATAGGAGTGTTAGGAACGAAGAGAGTTTTGTAATAGATTTTCAAGATTTGGATTACATTCTGGTAGGAGAGCGAGTTCTGCCCCTTGACTGGCAGCATCCTTGATGAATGCCGCTGCTTTTTGGTAGTTCTTCTCCATCTTCATCGGCTACGTCTTGTTTCAGTATGCACATCGCCTAAATGGGATCGATTGGACTATCGGGTTGGACTTGGAGCTCACAATTGGATAGAGCTGGATCACAGCCACTTTATGAATTGGCGCCATTCTTGAATACTACAGCTTTATCAAGATAAGGTTCGATTGAAATTTATCAAGAAAAATACTTGACCGCGGGATGAATTTTTAGATAGCCTGACATAAGAACCTTGGTTGAGGGGAGGGGCTCGTGTTAGTGCCAATAGGGTCATCTTTAACTTAGCACTTTCTGCCCACACCACCAACAAAATATCTAACGACGACAAGGAAATCTGTCGCTCGTTCTCGTTCTCCACCCGGACTTGCTCGATATACCTCCGCCACCATGAGCTTACGGCAAGGTTACCAACAGGCCCCAGAGGCCACTCGCGCCCCACAGGACGAATCCGATGCGGAAGAGGAGGCACTTGCGGAGGACTACAGAGAACAACTACAGTTCGACGATGGGCTCGAGGATATGGAAAGGACGGCGTCGATGTCAGCAGGGCCACAGGATATCTACGCACAGTTGACGGCCGCGGCGACACCCCTCGAATTTCAGGCGACCCTAGACACCAAATTCGCAAGTTACGACAATTACTGCAGCTTGTTCCACTTCATCCTCAATTCCGACGGACCAGTAGACTTGGATGTTCAATCGGTGCGTTGGAAATCTACGAGGGACAAGTTTGGGCAGGAGACTAATATATGGCATAGTTCTACTGGGCATGGGATGTGATCGACGAGTTCATCTATCAGTTCAACAGCTTCTGCAGCTACAGGCAGCGCGTTGCTCTCAAAGGCGAAAACGAGGAGGAGATCCAGATTCTTCGTGACAACCCGAACACATGGGGCTGCTACAGCGTCCTAAACGTCCTGTACTCCCTTATTCAACGATCACAAATTGCCGAACAGTTGGCAGCTACGAAACGAGGAGATGACCCGACACAATTTGCTGGCGAGTACGGCAACAGACCCATGTATCGTATGTTGGGATTCTTCTCAATTATCGGTCTTTTACGGGTTCACTGCCTTCTCGGCGACTTCAGCTTGGCTCTAAAGACCTTGGATGATATTGAGCTCAACAAGAAGTCTATGCTCGCAAAGGTCATGAACGGCCACTTCACAACCTACTACTATGCGGGATTCTCATATATGATGATGCGCCGGTACGCCGATGCCATCCGTATGTTCAGCCACATTCTCGTATACGTTTCGAGGACGAAGAATTTCCAGAAAAATGCCAAGTACGACAGCATTACCAAAAAGAACGACCAGATGTACGCCCTCATCGCCATCTGTGTGGCTTTCCACCCCACCCGACTGGATGACACCATCCACACAGCTCTCCGTGAGAAGTATGGTGAACAGTTCAACCGTATGCAGCGTGGAGGTCCAGAATCTCTGCCAATTTTTGAAGAGATGTTTCGATCAGCTTGCCCCAAGTTCATTTCGCCGACACCACCTGACTTCGATAATCCCGAAATCAACATCGATCCCATCGAGCACCACGTTACTATCTTCATGGACGAGGTCAAGAACAATATGTGGTCGCCGACTGTCAAGAGTTATCTCAAGCTGTACACGACTATGGATTGCAAAAAATTGGCGGGTTTCCTCGAGATTGAGCCAGAGAAATTGAGGTCTTGGCTGTTGGTCAACAAGCAGCGAAGCAGGCAGATTAGGTGGAGTGAAGGTGGACTTCTCGAGGGCGATGTTGTGAACAGCAGTGATTTGGATTATGCATTGGAGGGCGTGAGTATTCCTGGTCACTCTCGGATGAGTATTTGCTAACACGATATTAGGATCTCATTCACGTCTCGGAATCCAAGGTCGGTCGCAGGCTTGTCGACTGGTACCTCAGAAATCTGGCGAGAACTTACTAGTGCTTTGTACCTTGAAGCGGAATGGCGTTAAGAGGATAAGGAGATACTGCGTATTTGCATGATATGATAGACGGGATACGATCCAGCGAACACCAACAAGTGTCTTCGCCGGCAAAAGCATGCATGCTAGTACGCCGATAGGCAAGAAGTCAAGTTGGCCTTCAGCGTCAATGGCTTTGGAGAGCGAAAGATTGTCAAACAATCGCATCGACTTGTCGATCAGCAGATTGGCTACGTCGATAAAACAGATCCGGTATCGCGGTAGGAGGTGGCAACACTCAGAACACAAACTTTGACCCACCCTTCAACACTAGCAAGATACCTCTTTTCACATACAGACTAGCACCCGACTGCTAATGGAAGGCGATGCGTGCAATCATTTTACTCCATCTTCAAACGAGGTCTCTGTCTTCTGACTCCCCTTCGTGAAGTCGATCTTTGTCTGTTCTTCGACTTCGACCCCAACCTTTTCCCTTGACTCCTACTCCGCCTGACAAACTTGTTCTCTGTATTAACCTGGGCCCTAGTCGTAATCCTCAGATATC
This sequence comes from Venturia effusa, assembly GCA_007735645.1. Classification (NCBI taxonomy): domain Eukaryota; kingdom Fungi; phylum Ascomycota; class Dothideomycetes; order Venturiales; family Venturiaceae; genus Venturia; species Venturia effusa. The sequence goes on from CP042197.1 coordinate 506,922, forward strand.
CTCCTGACCTAGCAGCGTGGTGCGCGTTCGTTGGCGACGGCGGTCGCAAGAACACATTACTTTGCCCTCGTCGTGTCGTTCCTTTGTCTCTTCTTCTTCTTTCTTTCCTTCGTTATCTTTCTGAATATCATGACAGAGCTCCTCGCAATACTGAGTGGGTCAACAATCTCCCGTAAATGATGTGATTGTGGAGTATTTAGACCACGATATGCGACCAGTGTCCACTGTAACCATTGCAGCAAGAGTCATGGCAGAGATAGCATCGGAGATGCTGGCTGATTTCGTGTTTTTTGTCTTTCTGTGTTGGGCCGTGAGAGCAATACCCATGACAGATGTACCACGGAGAAGTGTTGATACTGTTTGTTGACCCTGGTCTCTGGTTACTTATGAATTGGACTGGCAGATTTGTAGGGCGGCCAAATTCTGTTCTGCCATTGTTCCGTGCATGAAACCTCCATGATGAAGGATAAAGAGTACGACTTTCAAGCGTAGACTCGGCTTGAATTCAGATGCTTTGGAAGTGGTGCTACTGAAGTTTTCGTGGATTCTGTGTTAAGTGTATCAGGATGCATCAGCTCCTACATCGCAGAATTGCAGGTGGCCTCTTCTTTCTCTCGATAAGGGAAACAGACCGGAATCTTTGTGTTGGTTCAGTAAGGCTGAAGCTGCCACGTGAACGAATTTTCTAGAAATCTAGTAGTTGTAGTCTCATTGATCACTCTAGTATCTTACTACTCGTATTAGATATACTCAATAGTAAGACGTGAGAGTTATGGTGAGCAAAGAACAGTACCTCCACTACGTTAGAGCGGTGCTGATATGGACATCGCTTTAATGGTCTGCCATTCATGGAGAACGATCTCAGTTATGACTGTTCCCATTTTGCTCGGTGAATGTTGATGCCTCGAGAACTTGTTCGACATTTGAGCGTCCAGTATGCTGACGTTTTCTGGATTCAGCCTTGCATATCCGCCTTGCATGCGAACACAGCCTCGCATGCGAACTGGGCTGCCTTATTCGGATCTGCAAAGCATCGTTGAGCTCAAGAAGTTGAAGAAAAAGAGATTACAATGACTTGGACATTGATGTCGAAGACGACGGCTGCTCGTCGTTGGAAGAGACAATAATTGACCGTTGAACGCGGACAATTACATTCCACGCCGATAGAAAGGCGGACGTGTTCGTCCACCTCCATCTTCGTTCCAACCACCTTTTACCATCTCAATATCTAGAACAATACGAAGTCCACTATGGCTCCTCCAGACCTTAACTCCGTCCCTTCTTCGCCCAGAAACAGTACAACCACGCCGCACGCTGCTCAAACAAGTAGCCCACTCGCTGGACACTCACCACGACCTACACCCGTGTCTCGCCGCGCCTCTCAGATCCCCTCGCTCCCTCTGGCTTCGCCTGGAGGTGTCATACCTGCCAGTGCCCAAACAACACAACCGTTCCCTCCATTAAGTCCAGTCACAACCTCTGGCAGCTTCGAGAATGGCGTCCCAATTCGACATCCGCGACCCATGACGCCCGCCGAACTGCACATGGAGCTGGAGAAAGAACAAGAAGCCGTTGTGAGTGTTATATTTGCATGCTGAGCATGTCGATCAAGCTCAGCTGTGCTAGGCACATTCTCCGCGTTTCTTCAGACTAATCATAAGATATAGGTAAATCGGCTGACACGCGAGCTCAATGCTCTACGAGCCCATTCTTCGTCTGTCGCTAGCAATACTTCCTCTACCTCGCAGCAAAATGCACACTTGCTAGATCCTTCAGACCCATCGTCACTGCCTGCGCCCACGCAACCAACCCCTTCCCGCCGTCATCGTAGTTCTTCCTCCGCGTCCATTGGTCGGCCACTTATCACAGCGTCTACACCAAGTGCCTTGAGTAGGACACACTCCACGTCGATTCCTCAATCTGCCGTGTCCTCAACCTCCAGGTACGAGGAAGTTCTCCTGCACAAGCAAGAGCTAGACGATGCAAAGAAGGAGAATGAGCGTCTAAGAAACCGGGTGAGGGAATTGGAGGCACAGCTGCGGGGTAGAAGACAAAGTTCAGCTCCACGAAGCTCTGCCGGACAATCGAGGGAAAGAAGCATGGCATCGAGGAGTACGCGTGCAGAATAAGTGGTCGAAGAGACCTGAAACAGGCAATTGCTCTTGGGAAGGTCGATAAAGAGATGGCGTTTGCATTGCTGGATATGTCAAGGCTGCGTGCTAGTGATCAGGTATGATATTGCCACGGTCTTCTTACTATGTTTTACAGCATGATACCAATGAATTCATTTTTCCTTTTGTGTCCATCCGCGAGAGGGAGCTTTTGGTTCGCGCCACTACTCAATAATAGTGATGCGCTCAGGACAGACTTTATTGTCACCCTCTCGTGACAGCTACCAGCATGTATCAGGCTCCCTTCACTTACTCTCGTGTAATAGAGCAGGAGCCGCTATTCAAGCACAAGAGGCTCTAAGAAGTTCTCCATTTTACCTTCTAAGGTAAATCGTTCAATACAATAAATGCCAACGTCTAGACATAATATATTTGCTCAGGCTCAATCACAAACGAAGAGTAAAGTACACACGCAACGCAATCAGCTTAGTCCAAAACATGTGTGAATGGGAAGCGTACGAGTTCAATTGCGACAACTTACATATCTACAGAGAACTAAAGAAGTGCGACGACATATATTGCTGTAGCATTCTTTATGCTTCGAGAATTGCGGCTTCCATGAATAGCATGTGTCCAAAATGCATGGAATAGGCGGCACAGAGGTAACGGCCTCATCAATCTATTGTCCGCCGCCTCTAGGAACCGAACGTGTTACACCATCTCCCAATGGCCAGTAACGTTTTGGACGCGAAGCAGCTTTCGATCATTCCCTGGCCGAAATTTCGGTACCACCCACGCACGTCGGCACTCTAAGTTCTTTGCTCTAACGTCAGTACCCCTCGCCCTAATCTCAACTGCTTCTATCGAGTATTTGGACTGGAGTGGAATGGGCCTCGTCGGGGCCTCTTTCTTTGACTGTCCTGGCTGCCAAAGGTCGAGTCCCTGGTGTATGGTAAGAGAGGACCCAGAGTCCTTAGTTCTGGAGAGGAGTATGACTTACACGATCTAAAAAATCACATGGAGGTCTTCATAACCTTACTAGTGCCACGTATTCGAGTCCGAATCAGACCTGAGCAATGTTCGTTTTTCTAAAGGTCGTGCTAGCTAAGGAGAGGCTAGATCACTCAATTTTGTCAGCCAAATCTTTTTATGTTCTGGTCCATCATTCCTTCCGTAGCGGCTATGGCCGACAAGCTTTGGTAGGGACAAGAAGTGACCCGCAATATACCCACAGCAACGTAGGCTGAATGGGTCCCCACCGCGATCGGAAGCTGGTATCCACAGCTTGACCTCATTCACATTCTTCAAAGAGCAGAAAAAATGGATTTCTACATGGTTAGAAAGAATCCACAGGGAAATCTCTTCCTACGTAGAACAAGAAGTCATGGACGACCATAAGATCGGACGAGCCCGCACTTGAGCGACACCTCTTCCTGGGCCGATTTTTACGAAGTGTAATACAGAAAAACCCACCGACAATGGCGGAGAATGGTGGTAGAAAGGATTCGGATAGTGAAGAGAAGGACGCCAGAGCTGGAGTGATTGCAACTGACTCGCTGACTGATATCGAAGCAAGAGCTGTGCATCGAAGGAACGGCTCCATCTGGACGATTATCGGATGCGCCTTGGCAAATCTCTCCGATGGTTATCAACAGAACTTGGTAAATACTTGCACGCTTCTCAACACAAGTGCCTGGTTTTGACAGTACGACAGGCTTCATCGACAAATGTCGTTTTCAACCATCTTCTCACGACCAAGGTCTACACGGCGGACACGCAGACTCGCATTTCGAACTCCCTCCTGGTCGGCTCTGTAATCGGCATCCTAGTTTTCGGCTTCACAGCCGACAAATTCAGTAGGAAAGGTGGCATGCTCGTTACCTCGGGTCTTGTCGTTATTGGTTCCCTCCTCGCCACTCTCGTCTTCCAAGTCAAGGGCGCAAACAACATGCTTTGGTTCCTCACCATCGCTCGCGGTATGGCAGGCGTGGGTGTTGGCGGCGAATATCCAACCTCAGCCGCTGCAGCCCTTGAAGGTTCAAACGAACATTTCGACACCCAGCGCGGTCCAATTCAAGTCCTCATCTCCACCCTCATGGCCACCTCTGGCGCTCCCATCTGCACAGCCGTCTACCTCCTGTCCCTAATCGGCTCAAACAACAATCTCAAAGTAGCCTACCACGCCATGTACAGCATCTCCATCCTCCTCCCCCTGATCGTAGTCCTCTTCCGCCTAAAAATGCAGGACGGTCTCCTCTTCTCCCTCAGCAACTTCAAAAAACGCACCATCCCATGGTCCCTCGTCCTGCGCAAATACTGGCCCCGCATCCTAAGCACAAGCACCGCCTTCTTCCTCTACGACTTCGTAAACTTCCCAAACTCAATCATGTCCTCCGTCATCATCAACTCCCTCGTCCCAGGCAAAAACGTCAGGACAGTCGCCATCTGGCAACTCATCCTCGCCCTCTTCCCCATCCCAGGCGTCCTGCTGGGTGCTTGGCTCGTCAATAAAATCGGGCGAAAGTGGACCGGTATCCTCGGTTTCTCGGGGTATGTCGTCCTCGGGTTCATAATCGGTGGTCTCTACGAGAAATTGACATCCCACATCGCCGCCTTCGTCGTTCTCTACGGGTTGTTCGCTTGTCTGGGCCACATGGGTCCCGGCGCCACCATCGGTCTCATCAGTGCTGAGAGTTTTCCCACGGCGGTCAGGGGCATGGGCTATGGAATCGCGGCTGGGTTTGGCAAGGCCGGGGCGGCGGTGGGTACGCAGGCGTTTACGCCCATTCAGACGGCGGCGGGGAAGGCGGCGACTTTTTATCTCGCTGGTGGGGTGGGGGTTCTGGGTGTGATTGTTTATTGGTTGTTGCCGGAGGGGAAGAGTGTTGATTTAGGGTTGATGGATGGGGAGTTTGAAGGGTATATGAAGGAAAGGGGTATGGAGAGAAGAGTGAGGTGATTGGTAGGACTTAGTGCGTGAGAAACTTTGTTAGTTGAGAGGAGATTTTCTGTTATTGTTCGGGACAGAGGAAGCGATAGTATACAGTATGACTGACGACAAGAACGATAGTTCCTGTGTTATAATAACGATGAGCATGAGAACCGAGAGAAACAAGAAGATGTTGGTAGCCAGGATCGTCGCAGCCATGGCCGGTCGTCGCCATCGACATGATCCCCGTTCGAACCACCGATGATAGACGACGGAGTATTGTGCGGCATATCCACGGTGACCACTATCTAAAACTAAAGTGCAACGGTGAAACGGATTTAACGATATTAGAGAGACGGAGACTCTCGATTGCTTGGAAATATCGAGAGTGTAGTAGCCAGTACTTGAGGTGAGTTGAAAGGCGACCAAGTCTGAGCGCATACCTACCAAGGTTATTATACTATCTAAATTCCTAAGATTACTTTCTCAGCATAACCCGAGAATCCCTTATATACGGATATAATAAAACCGATCGTATAGAACCTATAAATTACCTTTTCTCGATTCCCTAGTAAAAATCGCCGTCTCTACGGCTTTATTACGGTATTGATTCTCGTCGGGTTTTAATAGGTTTTAAAGTTTTAGATAAGAACTTTAGGTTGAGACTTGTGATTGATTTCCTATCTAGACTATCTTAGAATAAAGGCTTCTTAAGAATATATTTTCATACTCAGGTAGAATAATTATTTTAAAAAAAAAACGTTGAAACCTCGTTTCAGCAATAATTTTATTTTAAATTTGAACTCCATTTCCCTGAAAAATCCCAGAGAAGAATCCCATTTCAAATCTATATCTACCCCTCAACTTCCCAAAAATCAACCTCAGAATATTATCAAGAAGATAGAAACCTACTCATACTACAACGTTCACAAGAATCAACTCACGCCTCCCCATCATCAAGATTCCTACCCATACTCATAACTTTCAACCTTTGATAAGCGAGGCCGCCCTCAGTACGCCTACGCGGTGAGTGAGTTTTGTCACGCCCTTAGACATAATCTTATAGACACCAAAGTAGCGATCAATTATAAGCTATAAAAACCTAGTTTGTTTTCAGTAAGCCATGTCACTCAATGCATTGTCTACCTAGTATCACGGAAGGCTGCAAGAAAGCGTCCGCCACTGGGTCCAATGCGAAAGCCGCTTTACTCTCACGGTTGATGACGTTGAACTGAAGGCAGTAACAACTAAGGGTTACAAACTTGAAATCATACGATTCAACCCACCTGGAAGTCAGACTTCCCCGGCATTGAGAATTCGCAAGGTAAAAGACCTACAGCTTGCTCCACGCAAACGAAAAAAGAATGATACTCACTCACAACCACGTGCACAAAGAAAAGACCCATAAACATTGGAAAAGCTAGTAAAACTACCCTCAATAGCGATAAAGTACAGTTCGAAAAGCCTGCGAAAAAAAGGGGGCCCGCAAGCCTCTTCCCGCGTTTGTGTGTTTTGAGCCGTGTCCATTTTTCCAAACCGACCGAGTAAATATGCAGCGCAGAGTAAACACCGCCTGATACCTAGCTTCACTCCAGGTCATGACGGGAAAGTGGGAAAAAAGCAGGAACCGTGAACCGCGTATACCAAACTTCCGTCCCTTGCCGTACTGTCGCCTTGCCTTTCCATCCATGTTGCTTTTCTTCTGCCTTGCGCACGCGCAAGCCTGTGGCCGAGTAGAATGCAGAATCATTGACGGCAGTCTATGACTTGTTTCTGCCGCTGCGGCGAGGCTCTCCGTCCTCTGTTGCCGCCTTCTTTGGTGTCTTTTTCTTGGCTGGAGTAGCTTTATCTTTCTTGTCATTACCATTGGTGCCGTTGGCTTCGGTAGTGGCCTTCTTCGGCCTGCCTCGTCCTTTCTTGGGCTCGGCGGGTGCGTCGTCTTCCTTCTTCTGCTTCTTCTTGACTGGTTGCTTTTCTTCTTTGTCCTCTTCCTTCTCATCCGACTCTGCTTCATCTTGCTTATCCTCGTCTTCCTTCTCAGCCTTGGACTCGCCGTTCTCCTGGGCCTCGGAGTCGCCGTTCTTCTCGCTCTCTTCATGATTCCTCTTCTCGCCTGTCTTTGAATTGCCACTCGTCTCCTCCTCTTTTCCGTTGGCAGAATCCTTCTCGTCCCCGTTGGCGCCACTTGCCTTCTCTTCGACATTCAGCTCGGAGGCATTCTTCACGACATCGTTGCCAGACCTCGAGACTTCAACAGCCGGGTCATCGGGCTTCGCGTCCTTCGTGATTTCGTTTCCACGGTGACTGACGACCTTTGCTTCACCTTCCTCGACAACCTTGGAGACCTCGCCACTGGGAGCCGAACCGCCGTATTGCCAAGAGACTGTGTCGGTGTTAGCGAATCTAATGAGGCAATAGATTTCGAGAATTTTGCTGGTGCGACGGGACCGTCAATCCATTGCCCTTGGTCTATGGTGTCTAACTGAGCATCGATTCTGATGGATATACAGACAAAGGACATTGAAATTGCCAGGATTCTCCGATATCAATGCCGAGTTGGATACGATCAGTGACACCAGGCTATGTCTGACAATGAATCGACGATCCCACGGCAGTGCCAGAGTTCGAGCAGACCAGGAGAGCTTTGGGCAGAAGGCAGCAAATACGGTCCCAATGAAGATGCTGTATATGCTGCATATGGAACTGTCCAAGCTGGCGACGTGTGTGGGGATCCAAAGCATATGCTCGAGAGTTGAGCATCCTGGTCGCATTGCCATTTCAAGCAACATTGAAGCTCCCCGTGTCGTTTCTGAACAGCTCTTCGACTCGATTGTAAGGGGAGAGCTCACCTTGATCCCCTTTCTCGACTTGGTCAGCCATTGCGGGTGAAGTATGCGCTTCTTAGCACTGTTGTCGCAAGGTGCAGATTGAAGGGTCAATGGAATCGCGTAGAGATGCGTGGTGGAAGACGATGGAGAGTAGTAATGCGCAGTGTGATGGTGATGTTTGATGGAAGGTGGAAGACGAGCTGAGGAGATGGACGTCGTTCCCCAGAGGAAGGCACGGCCTCTGATCAAAACAACTGGCTGGCGCCGGCCCAATCAACATGTCCGCCAGACTGTGGGGAAGCATTACGTCACATGGTCCAAGCGGCTGAAACTCGATTCTGCTGGCATGGGAAAGGACATCTCCAATTCAATATCGAAGGCGATAAATTCCTGCCCGTATTTAAGAAGAAGCTTTAGGACACACGAGATATTAATCTTGTTCTCCAAGATCCCTCCGAAACGTAGATCGAATAGTCTGCATAACAGCCGCAATTGCTTCAATTTGATATGTTTACAGTACTTATTGCCTATTTGCCCAATCATACCAATTCCCCTGAAAGCCTTGATCCAAATTTCTGGCCTCGTCGTGTAGTCAGTCCATGACAATAAGACGAATAAGCCGTATGTCCGATCCTTCTGCCAATTTCAGATGCCACGTAGCCTACCCCTGAGTATCAATCTCAAGTGTCCCAGTTCCGCCTGTGTCAATGTCCAAATGGGATCCGTGTAAGATACTATGAAAGGTGATGAAATAATCATGAGGTATATGTTGATAGAGTCTTGGTGCTAGACCGAAACTTATCGAAGCATGACCGAGAGTCATCAATGCTGTCTTTGCAGGTCCGCAACCCCGAAGCCTGCTACCTTGTAGGTCTTGCACTATACAAAAGTAATCGGGGCATCCGCAAAAATCAAGAAATTCATGAGTGCATCCAGATCATGGCTCACCAGGACAGTATCGACACAATCTTCCAAAGCCAAGAGCTATCCCAATTAGCAGAAATCAGGATACCAAAACGAGAGCCGACGTACCTTGTCTCCAAACACTGCCAAGTTGAATTCAGACCTCTCACTCGAGCAATGGTCGATGGAGAGTTTGAGATATCTCGGATCTGGAGTCCCGCGCCAGACCTGGAAGCAATCTTTCAACAGCATGGCCCAAGGATAGCTCTCCGCCAGATATTCGTCCTTGTAGACACTCTCACCCTTCCAATCTTGTTGTAGGACGTCGTGTCTTCGTTCCGCAGCAGGATATGTGTACAATTCGAATTGTACCTGGGCGACCTTGCACAAGGCATCATCGCTGATAACATGGGACAGGTCGTATATGCCTTTGATGGGATATTGGGGAGGGTGTGAGATTCTTAACGGTTCTTTTCGGAGCATTTCCTGAGCTTCTCCGTATATTTGGTGGTTGAGGCAGAAAATCGTCGGCACTGAGCGAAAATAGACACCATCCAGCTCGGTCATCCATTGCTGGAGCTTCTTGTCAAATTTGCGGCTTCTCAGATGGTCAGATGGGAAGGTGTTGTTGATTTTTACCAACATTGCGTCGATACCATCGTAATCGATCGTGTACTTGATGATCATGTCGCGTAATTCTCGTGGAAGGTGTAGAAATGGGAATTTCTTGGCTTGTGCAATACTCTTCTGCGATTGGTGTCGTCTCACCAAGCCTTGATGTACTGCGAAGACTTGTGCAAGATTTCGAGCGATTTTGGCACGCCCTGTTTGACCCGGTTGGTTTTGAGCAGGCTCGGTAGGTGGGAGCTCGCTGGCCGGCTGGGCCAACGTCTTTTCCACGCGCTTCTTCCTCTTCCGTGTAGTGCTCGATCTCTGTAGAGTAGGTGGTACAGATGTTGATGACTCTCCCATGGCGGACTCGACATTCTCGTCAATCGGTGCCTGTCTTCTCGGAACAGGATACTTCGTGAGCTTGGCCTGATGGCTCTTGAATGCTCGAGCCTTGACCTGCGGGTCATGCCGCTTCTCATCGAACTTCTCCTTCCCTTTCGCCAAAATTGTTGGCATCTGAGCGTGTTTTGATGAGCCTATTGAGGACTCCTGGCTAGGTGGCAGAATAGATGAATCAGCCAAATTGGCCGTTTGCGGATAGCCACATTCTCCGGAAGTCAGCTGCGGGCTGCCACATAGTGGGACTCCACCACTCGGTTCAGATGACTTTCTCTCTTTCTTTTTCTTTTTCTGCTTTTGTTTCTGGTTTCGAGACTGTATTGTAGGATTCTGATCATTCATGCTTATGCCGACGAATTCTGCGTTCTCGGAGTTGTGATGCTCGATCACTGACGTACCAAAGCCTTTTACTCTTGCAATCCCGCTACCTGATTCAGGCTGTCTCTTCCTCCTACTTGTTCGAGGCGCAGACTTCTGGAGCATTTTTGATGGAGCCATTCGTGATTCCTCGGACGAAGGGTAGATTTCTGGCTTGGTGACTGATGTCCGAGGCTGCTGCATAAAGCTTTCCTTAGCTTGCTTTGCTACTGTATTGACTTGCTTTGAGTTGCAGATTTTTGGTGGGAGTAGAATGGTTTCTGAAGACGCCGCCGGTACGTGGTCGACCTTTTTAACCACTGCGGTCATTGGGTTTTTCGTCTCTCTTCGATTTTTCTGATTGCTCTTTCCAGACTTGACTGGGAGGACCTTTGGTGGTCCTGCAGGAGTATTCATGACATTTCGATCAGGGGGAATGTCAGATGAAGCTCTGGTATCTGTGTTGGATGACTTCGGTTGCTTCGGAGAGTGCTCATCGGTTACAAGTGGTGTGATGCTGGACGTAATGTCGGTAGGCTCCGCAGAGGTCTTTACCTGTGCCTTCTTTGATTCCTTATTCTGAAAGACCTTTTTGGGCTTGCCCGAAGATGCCTCTGATGGTTGTGCAGGTTTTCCCATGGCTGGTGTTCAAAGAGTGTAACTTAGAATTGAATGACTTGGAGCGCGGCAGAGTTGATTTCCACTTGCACCGTGACTAGGGGTCCCTCGTGGCTGCCTCTATTGTAACATAAAAATTATGCGAACCGATGACGCAGCCGACGGGTGACTATTGCGGTGAAGGGAAGTTACCTGGAAGTCGTGAGTAGGCTCAACTATTATTCAGACTTTAAGGACAAGTGGCGGGGTCCTTTTGGCCATGAACAGTCTTTGTTTCGGTTTGGAATGTCGATATTAGCTATCGGTAGCACCATGTCCACCACATTCGTCGTGGCCACTGGCGAGCTTGTAACTGTAGTATGCCACAACTCTGGTGGTCTAGCACGCTTACAAGGAGTCAGAATTCTTTATGGCCATATTCTTGAACCTCGGCGAGTCTCGAGGGCAAGCTCACGTCGCATGGCGTTGAATCGCAGGACATAGATACTCATACTTCACACTGACCGCGAGTCACAGGATGAATTTGGAGAGTCACCCACAAAGATCACTAGCGAAACAGCCGTCTTCTCGTTGCCGCTCGAAATTCGGTGAGACCATCAGCCCAGGGATGACTGACGAATATTCTGGCCGCATGGATCCACTCTGTCGCTGGCGGGACGAATTCTAATGGGCGCTGCATTGATGCAATTGCCTTGCTATCACTTCACACCAATGGGGGATCTCTTCTTTTCTGTGGTCCATCTTGTTCGAGATTATTCCTTCACCACTCAACCGGCTGACCTATTCTATCGAAATAAGAATCAGGAAAGGGGTTGTGCATCACGCGATACCCCTCAGGATGGTGTTGTCGGTGATGATCTGAATCACCTCGTCAGCCGCGAACCAAATCCCCAGCGTGGTGAAAGAAGGATTGCACTCACGACAACCTCTGCTCTAAGCAGCCTGTTGATCTCAAACGACAGGGCTTTGGCCCTCAGCTAGGAAGACTCGCGTACATAGAGGTACATTTGAGTACTGACTACTCCCCTCAACGGTTCGGGGCTGACGAGAAAGCGCCACCGGCAGCACCGAGATTATTCAAAACGGTTCATCGAGATCGAGCGTGAATTCACAATCATTTGAACGACAAAGCACTTCGCTTATTTTTGGGCCCTGGACAACCAATAAGTAGCACAAAGTCTAATACTTCAGGGGTAACAACAGCAGCGGTGAGTCTTAGTTCGGACTTCGGAGGCTGCGACTTCTCGAAAAGGACGTGAGCTGCTCGAAGCCAGCGTAGGGCTGAAGGGTCATGCCATACCTGAGCCAATCGACTTGGATCGGCCAGTTGCAATCGAATTGTCAGACTGTCTCGCGAACGCCAATGGAAGTCGTGTGAGGATGAGGGAGCACTGGTAGCTCAAGCGAGCATGTCTCACAGGTCCTGTGCAACGTTCCTCTGAGCGCATGGGACAAAAGAAGTCATGCATGGAAGGTTTCCAGAAGTCACAGATTCTGACAACCGAGGAATGGTTTGCGCCGACCGCAGTTTGCAGAATGCTCAAAGCCCATCGTGGCGGGGTGCAGAAAGGCGGACAACGTGAAAGGCGATTCGAAATTTGAACTGCATTTCGCGACAGAGACAATTGGCATCAAGAACACTAAACTGAATGAGTGCTGCGACGAGTCATCTAGTCGATTGGAAATACACTCTATGACTGCGAACCTTCGACTCACTTGACAGGAGGAGCATCTCAAAGATTGGCTGCATGCGGACCGATGTCTGCTTTTGTCAGCACGATAGACTGCACCTGCAGTGTTGAGTAAGCTTTGCGTGCACGAGGACGAGTTGATTACTGATTACAGGTCCTCATGTTTGGCCGCCAATGGCGGGGTCGAGTGTCTGCTGGAGTACCAGACGTTTCGAGCAAATCCAAATCAAACGGAACAATTCAAGAACCAGGGCAAGCGAACTTGGTGTCAACAAAGAGGAGCCTTGGTGCGGCTAATGCTGTGGACGAAATGGGCTGCTCAAGGTGCAGTAGCTAGGAGATTTGAAGGTGATTGCTTAATCCCGAGGAGTCGACGAAATCATTGCAAACGGCACCTCAGATTCGGAATCTATCCGACGGGACTACCTACAGACAACAGAAAATCTGTCCGAACGTCAAAGAGTCACACAAATGTCGAAACAAGATGCGCCAATTATTGCAACTTCGGCTGCAGGGCGTGGCTCGTGCCTCACCAAATTGCAAGGTCGCCGAAGGAGTGCCAAATTTCGTTTCGCAGGCTGCAACAATTGTGAGTGCGAGGGTTGTGACCCGCAGCCTACCCAATACCGTCTTGAGACGCGACGCTGTTACGACGTGTACTGTGTGTTGTGTGTATACATGCTGCCTCGGACAAGGCAACAAGGAAATGCACCATCGATCCGTTAGAAGAAGCATTGTGGTGGGCTGTGGCTGTATCACTCACCACCTGCAGTCTCTTGAGACAGGGTGGTGCGGATTGGTTGCTCCGTAGGAATCCTCGTGCTCGTAACCACCACAGCGACCGCCTGTTCAGACTTCAGAGTAATCAATGACAACGGCTCGCTACCTTGTCCACATCAGCTTCCTCCAGCTGTGCACACGGCTCGCACTGACTGTTCACACAAGGCGCATCCGCATTCGTCCGCACATCGTCTGTGGAGCTGCGAGAGATTCGAGTGTGTACTGTGTACTGAGATTGAGTCACCATGGAACCGTAAACTCCATGACTGCGGACACACGATGATAGCAAATGCAGTCACTCGGGGATAGGATTGGCATTCCTCCGCAGCGCAAGGCGTGCTTCTGCTTGCTCGGCGCTCGGATTACAAAACCTTTTTTCACAGGGGTTCGATTTCGACCGAGCGGAAGGCGGTCTGCCTAGAGTCCGAGGGTAAACCTGCGGTCAGAGCCAAGGGTTTTATGGTCCCGGCTTTTGGCAGGGGGGGTTCGATCTCTCCGTCGGGCTTTAGCAAGCAGGGGAGCTAAACTCCTGTGTCGTGGGATGTATATGTAGGCCTTGCCCAAGGCATGATTGCACTCGGTCCATATCAACTCCAAACACAGGCAGCAGAACATCACAAGCTTCCTAACAAGTTTACATAGCCGAACCATTCCCAGCATTCGACATTCGAGGATCCGCCAAAGAAGCACAGATCAAAGTACCATCCATCGATCCAATCACAGCACAACGCCATCGACCAGTCTAGTCATACTTCATATCGCTGCCTTGACTCAACATTCAGGAACAATCACGACATATATCACACAAAATGCCTTCCCGACTTCGTTACCAACAAGACTTCGCACCCATCTCCACTGGCACCCTTCGTCCCCAAACCAAATCTCAGCCTCCACAAAAGAAACAGAAGATGTCTCTCACAGCCACATACTACATTGCCTCTTCGGCTCGAGCAAAGCTTGGAAAAGAAGCCTGCAAGCCCGATCACAATCTTCGACTGCTAGTCGGTCACGCCAACCTCCTCGACGCCCTCATGCTTGACCTCCATGATGCTGAGAGGGAGCAGGAAGCCTGGTTCAATCAGACTGTCCAGAAGGCACAGAAGGCTGAGGAACCAAAGCACATTCAATGGGCAGACACCATTGTGGAAGAGCAGGAGCAGTCCGACAGTGAAGACGACGCCTCGGACAGTGATTCAGAGTTCGACGAAGACGAGTTCGACATGCAGCTTTCAATGAAGAGGGTCATCAGTGCACCAGTTGCCTTCTCATCCGAGGACATGGAGGATGATGACGAGTACTACGACGAGGACGAAGAATCTTCTGAGCTTGCTCTCACACGAACACAATCTCGATCACCCCAATCACCGCCAGAACTCGTCGACGACTCGGATTCAGAAGACGACGTGTCGCCCGCCTCTCCTCCGCAGCTGTCCCTCGAACTTGAAATGTTCGACGAAAAGGTTTCCAACACGCTGTCACAATCGGAACACACTGCCTTGTTTGGCGACGAATACTTCATATCGGAAAGGACAGCTCCAATGATAGCGGCATGCTAGTCGTTTTGACAATCATCTCAAGCATTTCGTCGTGCTTTCCAGCGTTTCAGCGAGCAAGCATTTTCTTGATTTATTGTTACACGATATTTGGGAAGTCTCCCGCCATTATGCGGTTTGAGAACATGGGGTCTATTCAACTCAGGAGGGATTTGCAACCATTGATATTTACGGAGTGGATGGATCTTGGTTTCGCAGTGCAGTTCTCCCATGTCCCTTAGAAGGATGGTTGAGACTCCTGCAGAGAATTCTATATAGTATTGAATCGAAGAATACCATATCCTACGCATTTTTTCCAATAATCATTTTCATCTTTCATCAACATTCGCCTCCAGCTGCCACTTCCTTGTTCTGTACAAAGGTCTGGTGAACGCGCCTTCCAAATATCGTCATCGATCATGAAACGCGAGATCAACAACGACACCATGACACTAAAACCCAGACCTCTCCACTGTTTCTTGAAATTTTCATATTCTGCTTTGCCAATGGTTGCTTCATTCTTGGTACTCTGTAATACTAGCCAACACGTCTCCCCCCACTCCCCCACTGAAGCACTCCAGCAGATCGATCAGCACCCGATTATTTTCTTATCGCGTCCGTCACCAATTGGCAAGTGACACTCAGCGAGACCGGCTCGTCGCGGCGTGCGCGGCAATCAGTCCTGCACATTCACGTCGCCCCATGACCAAGGCTGATCACATTCCTGCACCAAGCAAATTTACTCAGCCGGCCTCGCCTAGCAGTAGGGAAAAGGTATGTACAATAGAATTTTGTATCCGTCAGCCGAGATGGCGCCACGCTCGCTCACCACAGCACGGCACAACGGGACGAAATTGGCGGAATGGAGTGGCTCGTGCGTCGTTCACGAGGCTATTTTTCTCTCTTCTGCAGACAGACCACCAACAGTGCTAGCACGGCAATACCGGTCGCCAGGCTCTGGACCGAGGCCTCGTTGCTGTTGCTGGGACTCGGGTGCCGAGAAGAGCATCTTTACACACGAGAATGCCTGAGGAGATGGCAGCGTCGTATTCGTATTCAGGGTCGGTTGCCTAGGCGATGGCACATGATCTCCGCGGCCGACTGGATTCACACAAGTCTCAGACTTCCTGAACACGAAGCTGAGGGGTGGTCGCGTCGTAGTTGCGGCGGGATTGGGACTTCGATGTGCCTTGGGATATATACAGTAATGAGCTTCTTGGCAAGAGCTGGGTCTAGTTCGGATATATTTATTAAGCGTCCTCCTATATCTATTCTGGAGCCTTGTTGAAGTCTACTATCCCCGTCAATGTCATCCACTTACTCTCCTCAATCCTCATTAAAGATGCAATTAATTCATCTCGCCTTGGCAGCGCTTCTCGACTTCTCCACCGTTGGCAGCGCCGAGCTTTGCGCAGATTCACCTCATATCTGTGAGTGGGGTGTAGAGGATTCAATTTGCATGGCTGTACGTATCGCAAGTCATACAATGCGTCCTTAGAGACGCTGAGAACTGAAACCGTTGATGTTCTGGTACCATAAATGAATGCAAATTGGGGCATCGTGCCATTCGACAAGGCCGACACTGCTGTAAGGCTACTGCTAAGATCGCACCCCTTATAGAGTACTATATTACTCCTAGGTAGGATGGTCTGGTGGAGGATCCGTAGCAGGAATGGCTGCGGCATGCACCTGTGTACAGTATGTGTGTGAGGCTGAAACTTCCCAAGCCTCCACTCGTCGTTCAAGACAATTGCATACGCTGCGCCCCTCGCAATCACAATTTCCAACGCACCGAAAAAAGTAACAAAGCAGCTGAACATCAATAAATTGCATGGCCTGATGTAATGCCGAGCTTTAAACACATTCGTGACCCTTGGTACCTCTTGAACATGCGTGCCAGCCTGTCGATTCGCTTCGTTAGGCAGCCGTAGGGCGTACAGATTGGAGGATATCTCACCGCTTGCCTTGTTGGCGAGCCTAATGAAAATCCAGGCGGACGCATAAAATTGACATGCGAGCGAAGGGAATCGAGAAGCTCGATCGTGAGTGGTGGCACAATCAATCGAACAGTAGCCCAGATCCCGATACCGGTTTTTTCCTTGGCACGCTTGGGGAAGAAAACGATATCGTAATGGCTTTCCAATACGGTTGTTTCACTTTACTGAACTCGAAACCGAGGCCGGGAAGTCCGAGATCAAACTCTGTTTGCTAGAGCTGACCACTATATCGATGCAGCTGAACAATCGTGAACTGACCTCTAGCCTCGTCAAGCTGGCCCGTACAGCTGTAGCTCAAACCATGCACCAAACATTTCAGCTCGAGTGGATAAGCGGCAGGCCACGAAGGATGAGCCAACAAATATCACAGCTGACTCTATCATTCACAGCCAATGAGAACCAACAGTTTTGCCATCTGCAACCATTCAATCGTGACTACTGTGACCCTCCGCACCAAACTCTCACCAACTTCCGCTCCACATCGCCAACTCCGAAGATACCCCTGACGCCCTCCGCGCTACGGTATCGAGATCCCCAAAAACATCCGCTCCTCCCCCTCTGACTCGCCAAGTCGCTTGACTCCTTCTCTCCAAGACAAAGATTCGGCACTTTCATCCATCACGGTTCCCGACGGCTCAACATCCATCCGCAGTACCGAAGCCCTACAACAAGAAAACCGGACGAACACGATCAGACGGGAAAGTGATGATGTCCTTGGGGTCTTGGACATCGTGTTCATCACTCATCACTCATCATAGCAGCCGATTCCCAGATTTCGCAGATGAACATCGATTCTTGGCTTGGCATGACTTGTCGTCTTCGTCGACGACGTATCCACGTATCCACGTAGACAACAAACAATATGGCTGTGCTGTGCTGGTCGGCGATAATGACGCCTGTCGGGTCCCGCTTGCATCATCGAGATGGGGGATCTGCCTGCAGCCTGCCCGTACCGTACGTACGCGTGAATGCGAGATGAACCAATCGCATCAGCGAGTTTTGCCCAGTCCGCTTTGCGAATCGCTCTAACGCTTCTGCCACGGATACGCGGAACGATGCATTTGTTAGGCTGACACTTGATGCTTATAGCCTACCAGTCTCTTTGCCTGTCAGCAGAAGACGAAGACAAGCGCATACACAGATTCAGATGGGTAAGCCGAACGCAGAAAGAAAGGGTTTTTTTTCTCTGCCTGATCCACTCTGGTCAAACGGTCGCCCACAGTGGTGCCAACGTGGTCGCCATTCGCGGCTTTGGGATTAAAACGTTTCACCAGCCTGATTGCTGACGAATGATGGATGGTTGCGACCTGACAGGCATCCTGCCGATTTCGCAAACAATGATCAGAGATCTCTTGCGTCGGAAATACTCGGCTTTAAGGCTGTCTTTCCGACAAACAAGGCTGAGATGCTGCTGGCTTGATGAGGCAGAGTCTGAACTCGCATATGCACTTCTATGGCCAGATTTAAGCCTTATGGGTACGCCTTGACACCTGTTGTCGCTTACATTATCTACTAGTATTCTGTCCCCATCGGCGCTTTTGCGAATGCGATGTTCTCTCATGGATTATGTTGCCGCACCAACGATCTTCAAAGACATTCAAACTCCATTGGCTTTTTTTGTCATTTGGCTCAATGCAGGTGAAAGAGTAATCCGGTTGCTAATTAGTGAAGCAGAGAATTGGCATGCACTGGAAAGACTATGCGAAATTTGCATTCGTCTGGTCTGAAGCTTGTTAGATACTGCTCAGTTCGGGGTAGGCATTTGTAGTTGTACTGCGTAGGGATCCTACGTAGGTTTTTGAGGAGCAAGAGGAGATTTACTTGTCAAACACTTACTAGCTCTCAATAGAAAGCGCTCCGAAAGCTTGAAAGGATGTTGCACAGGTACACCTTTGCCTGTATAGCGTCAGTATGGACCTGAAGGACCCCAAAAACAGACCTGCTATACACACAGGACTTGATCGAGAGGCGAACGAAACAGCTCTCCGGGATTAAACCTACAGACAAGGTGAACAAAACACTTTTCTCAGCACACCAAGCCGAGGATTCAAGCTCTGAGGCGACACCGAGCAGGCCATTTGCTAGACTGCTTGACCTGCTAATCATTCTCTATCGGGACGAATTATCATCTGTACTCGATTCAGAAAGACGTTAATTCGACCCCAGAATTGCAGAAGAGTGTTGATATCTTTTAGAGCATTCGCCTAGATTCACAATACGTATGCGTCTCAATGGAAAATCTCTCAAATCGGTTTGATATGGTTGAGTCGTCCTGTCGACGACATAACCCAACCTTATCAAACCTTCAGTTTCCATCGGTCCCCACGCGTTGCCCGTACTACTGTAGTAATACTATCCAATGTATCATTCCACTCACAACCCCCTCCCAATGGACAATACAACATACCTCACCCAAATTCCAGATCCAAAAAACCGGGACCAAGAAATCACCATCCCGCCTCGGCCTCTCACGCCACCACACCCACCACACCACATCCCTTCGCTATCCCCAACAATCCCCAACAACATCGCCACCCATCCCAGCAAACAGAACATCCCTTCCTTAGAACCCAGGATCAAACTTCGAGGATCTCCGATCATCAATTAGGATCTGTACTGTACCATGGTAACGAGCAAGTGCGGGATCTGTTGTTGTGGTGACCCGTAAACACATACCTATGATAGAGCGCTGGAAATATCAATAACACCCTTCCTGATTGGGATTATGCTGATAATAGCTTCGATATATATTGGCAGCGAGCCGGTACCGCTTAGATACATTTGATATGGGCTTTGAGTCACAGTGGCGATTTGTTGTTAGGGAGGACGAAGGTAAGGTTGAGCCTTGCAAATTGAAGTCTTGGAATGTGTATTCTGTCGGCAAATAGAAAGTTTCATCATCATCAATACATTGCTTATTGTACGAGTTTGCAGACTACCTACGTCGTTTGGGCGTCAAGTAACAGGAGGCGCTATTGCCCGCCGCCAGATCGACGGGATCTTCTCCGTATATTTTCTGGTCTGCCACTACTGCTCTCCATGCTTGTGCCTATACCCGAATCTGAGACTTGTCTGCCAGTTAGACCAGCGTCGTCAAGTACGAAGTCGTCCTCTTCGTCATCTGCTTCGCCGACGGCGACTTCGTTGTCTGGTGGCGCAGGAGTATCCTCTTCCTTGACGTACGGTGACGAGTATTGGAGTGGTGGCTGTCCACTCAAGGTTGGGAATGTGTGCGGTGTGTCCGACAGGTCGGAGTGGTCTTCGTTCTCCTTTTTAATCCACGCTGGTTCCTCCTCTTTCTTGACGTCTGCAGAAGGACTGTTTTCTGGGAAGACGAAGATGGAGAGGATGAGCCAGAACACGCCGGCAAAGGTTGCCTCGACAGCCCAGAATATACCTGTGAGGACGATGAAAGACATTATCCGGTAGTTATACATGAGATAGCTAGGTTTAGAATTAGATTCTGTAGTGATCCAGGTGAACATGCGTGACTCACCGAAGTCCATGCAGTTGAGCAGTGAATGCGACATGCACATCGTAGATTTGTAGTTTCTGCTCGCTCTGAAGCTCCAATCTTACACTGGTGGGTATATGCTTCCGGCCTCTTTCAAACTCAACGCCTTCCATGATCTTCACGTGGAGCTCCTCCGACTCCTGGCGTAGACCTGCAACATACAGAGGCAGTGCCGCAGCTTTTGTCACAAGCTCCAGCTCCCGCGAATGATATGTCAAGATAGCAGGCCTTCTCTCGTGCACCAATACCTCTTGCTTGAGGGGCAGAACTCCAGCCACCGCGTCGACTGGAGCTAGAAGCTGCAAATCCACCATGAAATTGCCAGCTTCAGTATTGGTGGGGGTTCGTGGCATGTGCAAGATGACCTTTACGTCGTAATGCTGATTCGACACCAGTTCTCGCGATAGGCTTGCGGTGCCGTATGGATGGCGAGCTGGACCGAATTCGAGATATACCGGGCGCGTGAAGCCACGCGTGGGGACGTAGGAGTAGTAGAAAAAGACATATGCAACGATTGCAATGCCCAGCAGGACAAGACCGGCGAGGACGATGAGAATGGTGTTCAGGTAGGCTCGTAGAGCAGGTTTTGATATAGCGAGGTAGAAGGGTTTGAGGGCAACGTCCTGTCTCTGTTAGCTAGATCCCACAGCTGTATAAACCTCAACACATGCCTTTGCCTGGATCAAGACTCCAGCTTCGGCCTCCAGCTCATCGTCTGATACATGGTCCGACATGGTGGCAGTATTGTAGCCTTAACGCTTCCTTGAGCAATGCTTCGCCTACTGGCACGATGCAGCTTCTGGGACCCAGGTCATTTTGTCCATGCATTCGCTCCTGCTTCCAATTTTGTTGAGAGATCTTCTCTGTCCGTGCCTGAGATACTGGGAGCAGTCCAGACTCGGCGACTGTATCTGATTTTTAGCCAACAGTGCAAAAACCTTTCCAATCAATTCAAAAGCTCACAGGTGCCTCAGCAATGGATGGGATTTGGTCACTCAAATGTTCTGATGATGGTGAGGCCAATCAGGCGACATCGTGTTTTAGCGCGTCCAGTTGCTGCCTTCACACATGTGCGCCTGACCTACCGCGTTCATTATCAACTTCCCATCTACTGCTCTCCACAACGCTTTCAACTACGGCCAGCGATGTATTGAGCCCTTCGATTTCACGCGTCTGCTGAGAACGTCTTTCAAATGCATGTATAGAGACCTCCTGATTGTGGGCATTGCTGACTCCACGAATTAGATCAGCCATGCCACGGCAATTGGAGGACTTGCCGGCAGAGCTGCTGATTCACATCGCATCTCAACTGACCACAATCGACTATGGAAGCATTCGCAGGACATGCTCTACGATCGAACAAAAGCTGTTCGACAACTTTGGGAAAGAATTTTTCAAGAGGAGGCAATTCATGCTCACTCACTCAAGCCTTCAAACCCTACTTGACATTTCCAACCACGAGGCCTTGAGATACTACCTCACAAAAGTCATCATCGGGACGAATTATATCCCGCGTTTTGAGACTTTTCTTTCTTTGGCTTCTCCCAGCGCTCGATCCACAATCCAATCTGCTTCTCATGACACTAGAAAGTGGCTGCAACAGTTGCGCCTCGACCAGCGATACTTCATGGACCAGGGCTTAGACAGAGCCATGTTGACGGAGGCGCTCAGTAATCTTCCCTCGTGTCACGAGCTCGAGATAAGGGACTCGTATTGTCCAAGTCGATTCCGTGGCGAAGAGAAGTGGACAAGCTACGGGTCTAGTGACATCTTGAAAAAGTTTCAAGCAGAGACATGGGAATGGTGGCATGATGAGGAAAATCCGGCTCGGAGACATCATGTATTTTCGATGGTCACCCATGCTATGGCCTCGACAGCCAAATCGAAGCGATACACAGCGTTCATGGTCACTACCCGACAACATCACAACGATCTGGGGCCAGATGCATTCTATCAACCAAAATATGTCGATTTTAAGGCCGCGTTCGAATCCACCACGACTTTGATGTTGCCAGTCCATACGCGAGAGACGTATGATCAAGATTTGAGTTATTTCGTCTCTTTCCTGCGCCTTTTTCCGAATCTTGATCATCTGCGACTGAATGGAACGCGCTACACCGACACCACTGAATGGATGGTTGCCACCAAGCATGGGCTGAACACTTGTTCTCTGCGTCATTTGAGCCTGGGAAAGATGCGGATACGGTCTGACGACCTGAGTGATCTCTTCTGTTCGTTGAAGACATTGGAGCATCTAGAACTTTTCTTTGTAAGTTCCTCTCCCTCCCGCTTCTGTTCCAATCAGGGTCTATTGGGATCTGGTATCTCACTTTCAATTGGAGAGGCTTGTTGTAACTTGAAGGACGGCTGACTCCTTCGATCAGTTGGAACTTGAGAACTCATGGACCTCGACACTCGGAAAAACACATCTACCACAGCTGAAAGCCTTGGAGGCCAACATGATTGTCGTCGGCCCTCGGTTCAAGCACGACAGGGTTGGCTTCAAGTCATCGCCGGAAGCCGTTGCAAAGGGACCATCCGATCTTTCGCCCTCGATCAAAGTCCAAGGCCCGGACTGGCTGGAAGAGTTCACCGGACGGCTGGTGGTGCAGAATCGTGCTTTCCTTGGCATCAAAGATTCCGACAGCGATAGCGATGGCGATGGTGATGACGATGATGACAGCGATGACAGTGTTGATAGCTTCGACTCCGAAGATGAAGACGAGAGCTAGGAGCTCGATGATGATGACGATATGGATATGAATATGAACGCCGAGATGTAAGCGAATAGTTGTCACGAAAATGGAGCGCAGGGCACTTAGAGCAGTGGAGCATCAGGGTGTCATCATCAGATTTATGTAAAAATATGAAGTCAACTAATTAAAAATCATATATCTTGCGAAGTTCACGCAAGCCCATCGGTATACGATCTACTCTACCTACCTACCACTCACCCATTCCAACGAGGATTATAAATGGATACTCTCGTCTTCAACTCTCACCTCAAATAACAACAAACTTGGCGCCAACATGCACTTGAAGCCGTGCGAGAGAGAGTCTCTCAAGATCTCATTCTCCATGTCAATAGCACGCTTCATATCACATCCGACAACAACCTCGAGCGGGGATATTTTCACTATACATTAACAGTATGTGTATTGGTGGCAGTATGCAGTATGAGTATGAGTATGAGTATTAGTATTAGTATCGACAGATGTTTATAGTGCGTTCGCTCATACTACCTACTACATATATGTCTAGCCCCTCACCTTGAAATCTCGTTATTCAACTCCAACCTCCCATACCAAATCCGCGAAAACCCGAAGTCTTTCTTGCATCTTCTCTATGAGATGAGGTACTGGTTCATTTGGTACAGCGTCGGTATATATCCATACAGAAAAAACAGAAGAAGAAAAATACATGAAAACAAGGAAACAGAAGAATAAGGAAACACAGAAGAAAAACAGACGAGAAAAAACCCGAAAATCAAAAAAAAGAGCGAGAGAGAGAAAATAACTACTACATGAATAATTTACTACTATGTTTTTCACCGCGATACAACAACAACCGAACTCCTCCCCAGAATCTTCCCCAAGTCTCAAGGTGAGTAAGGAAACACAGATCACACATTCCATATCCATATCCACCACCACCAACAAAACCCCCACTCGAGAATAGATGGTATCAGAATCTCGATTGAAGTATGAAAAAAGGACTTGTCGTTTAATCATGGATGGGTTTTGTGTTTTGTGTTTTGTGAGAAATTTCGGGATGAATGAATGGATTGATTGGATTGATTGAATGATTGACGAATTGATGGATGGATGGACTGATAATGGTATCGATGTGGGAAAGGAACAAGGAAGGATATATATTATCAGGCGGGGGTGTCTACAATGCTATGATATGACCAATGGTATAAATGGAGTAGAGAATAGGTGAGGTGTGTATGTAGTGGACAGGGAAGGGACTAGTAGTGGAAACAAGTCACGAGGGGATGCACGGTAGCGACAATGGGCAAAAGAAATAGCAATTCATGGATATATATACAAATCGGCGTGACTGATATAAAGGTTTGATCATTTCTGACATTACATACATGACATTAAGATTATTCACACTGCTTCCATACTCCTCTATCATACAACTTTTTCTTGTCGTGACACGGTCTGTTTTAACCTGATTGGTATATAGCCAAAGCAACAACATGAGGATTGATCATGCTCAAGTTAAATGGCGTGAGATAAAGATCAGAATCCGTCAATGCAACGAACATGGTGTCATTGACTGCTCCATTGCCAGCGTACGTCTGGGCAGCAGGTTGGAAGGTGTATGCCGAGTTGTTGCCAGTCATCGTCAATGGTGTGTAGGTGAGGTTCAATTGCGACACCCAAGCGGCGAATCTTGGTGTACCGGCCGAGGTGGAAGTAACGTAAGAGTTGTTTGGACCGACAGCGGAGCCCGGAGCATCCCAGCTGAAAAGAACCTGCTTCCCTGGGAAAGACAATGGCTCAGAGCGATTGCGGGAGATGGCCGGACCACATCCATAGCCGGTGACGTTTAGGTTCACGCAGGATTCTTCCACGGGAATATCGGCTTTACTTGGGTCAGATGTGCGATTGCCGGTAACCTCGTTGAGAGTGGTGTCGTTTGGTGAGAAACGGTTTGGGTTTGGCTGGTTGAGGATGTGAAGAGCCGGGAAGTTCTGCCATACGAGACGAGTGTTGTTCTGTGGGCAAGATGAGATGTATGGTGCCAGCAGAGTCCAGGCCCATGACTGTGGGATGCCGGTCTCGAACCAGACTGGCATTGCGTGGAGACCCAACATTTGGCGGAAAGACATCTGCTGCCTGGCTTCGGTGGCGATGGATTGCGCGAGCAATTGACCAACTTCACGAGAATCGAGGTGGTTGATGAAGCCCCACACACCAGATTCACCGAATCGAGTGAGCTTTTGGTTGAAGTCGACGAACTCGCGGACATTGGTGTATGGATAGTTGTACGTGCATTGCTTTGGTGCAGCTTGGCCGAGCATGTTGGTGAGAAGAGTAGCATGTCCCTCTTCTTGCTGGGCCATGAATTGGATCAGAGCACGATCCTCGGCGGTCAGGCCAGCTGCTAGGAAGTCTTCTTCCGAGAAGATGGCGAGGCCGTTGTTGAAAAGGTCGAGTTCGATCCATTCCTGGTAAAGACCAAGGGCGATGGAGTGGAAATCGAAATCACTGTTGACCATGTATCGTGGCAAGGTGCCATTGGTCCCCAATCCACCTGATAGAGGATTAGAATGCATTCATTTCAATTTGTGAGAAGACCTACCAGCTGGAGTATATGGTGCCGGCTGAACGTTCAGCAGCTTGCCAGCCGCGTTGTAATAGGTGGCAGTGGGATTCGGTGGAAGGGCTGGAATTGACGAAGCAGTGACGATAGTTGACACAGCTCCTGTTGTCGTTGGAGTGCCATCATAAGGTCCATGGCTTGTAGGACCGGTGAAGATGCTGGACACAAGCGGCTCTACAGGACCAGATGTTTGTATGGCGCTGACCTGCGAGTCTGGACCGAATACGGTGGCCAACGATCCGGTTGGCAATGGGGTACCTCCGACGGGAGCATCTGCATCAGTATATCCAGAGACTTGAGGAGCTGGAGCAGCAGCAACGAGTGCCGCAAGGGACACAGAGGTCAAGAGGGTCTGTCCAAACATGGCGAATTGTCTGGAAGCGAAGGTTTGTGATGGTCAAGAGCGAAAGGTCACAACAAAAGCGAGCAGGTGAGGAGCTATATACCCCGGCAGCTACCAGGCCTGGATTGCTGAAGACATGATGACGGCAGTCAGTACCAAAGGCGCGTTCGGCGAACCATTGAGAATTGACATGATTTTCGTTGACATGACATGGAGACTGGGGAAGATGTGGCCATTGCACGACACGGGCCCGACTGCACCAATAGGCTGGGTCACGGTGCCGTGCGCGTCCCTTGCACAAGGGCCGCAGCGGAGAATGGCGAAAGCAAGATTAGCGTCTTCACTCACTGAGGCCATCCATTAGCTCCACCTGCACGTCTTATGGAGACGACAGCGCAAGGCTGGCCGGGGTCTCAACAGGTTTCGCGAAGGAACGACCAGGCGAAGCAACAGAAGAGCAGGCGCAAAGCAGGATCGGAGAGTGGAGTGGCCCGAGTGGGTAGTAGCGACTGCGGCAGACGGTTTCTGTGCGAGCGCGAAGGTGGAGCGCTCCTGCAGTTTTTTTCGTTTTCCATGTCATGACGTTGAGCCTCATCATCACCGTGGCGCTAGCAAACATCAACCTCGAGTCCTCGACGCGCTTGTACTGTATACGGAGAAGCACTCGACTCACCATTCGAACTTACCAACAAGTATAATAGTGACAATGACTTTCGAGGTTTCGAAGCTCTGTTCGCCGTCAAATGTTTCGGAACATGTCAAACCGCCATCCCGCCTTCAAAACAATGGTGGTTCGGAGATTCGACCGCATGCTTCCGACTGCCGGGGTCGTGGTCCAACATTCGCAATGGATCCGTCACACATCACATACTGACGTCGCCAATCCTGCTTGTTCTTCTGTGCATTGCTTCGTCCATCCAGCGCATAAAGCTTGCCGGGCGAACAGACGGGACCAAACGTCGACCACGTTCTCGCAACTAAAATTTATCGACATTGGTCGCACATATGCGAGGCGCTGTCCGTGGGTAATGCCCCTCGCAATGCCCAACGTCTGAAAGCAGCATTGCAATCGTCACATCCATACAAGCATTACCTAACCGAATGAGCCGAGCCGTAGTCATGACGGAAAGTGCTTGCTCGCTAGCCGGTAGCGTGTCTGTAGTCTGAGGCTCTTCGATCCATGTCCCCATCTGGAATCAAGCTTCCACTGCAGTGACTCACTTCGCTCTCGACATTGGTCCCCAGTTTGCCCGCGGATTCATCTGATATCGCACCAGTCGTTTGGTCTGTTTGTCGGCACCTAGCTCTTCATCAAAGACTACAGCCTGCGCCTCCTTCTTCTCGGACTCCGACCCCAAGTCCGAAGCATTCGTTACAGCGGCTTCCTTGTTCTACATCGCGAATTAGCACATTATGTTCGATCAATGACATCTCCATGACCATGAGCTTGTAGCGTTTCTTCTTGGACAAATCTCCTGCCATCTTGCCATCGCCATTCAAAAGTGCTCGCCGGCTCTGTTTCATCGCGCGCCATGCACTCTTAACAGGTTTGAGGGTGTAGAAGCTTACCTCTTTCGCCTTTGCCATGATCTTGAAGCCGGGCATGCCTTCTTTCAATGATCCCTCTTTCAGCGGACACTTCTGCCGCACCCATTCTCGCATTATCTCCCAGATCGCTGACCAACTTGCATCCGTCTTGACTGTGCCAGGCTTAGCATGACTTCTCAACGCTTTGTACCCCGAATGCCTCAATGCTCCTCTCAACTGAGCATCCGAGGGCGCTTGACAATGGATGATTCGTGACAGAGCACTCGGTACCACGTAGAATGGGTGGTGGTCAATCGCCGCCTCGTTCAATCGGAGATAGGTGCCCTCGACCTTCTCACTGCCCTTTGCTTTCGCGAGCAACTCATCAGAATCAAACATGTGCATTTCATCATAGGCTGTTTTTAGCATGCCCTCGATGCGATCGAGAGTTTTGTAGGTGCTTTTGTCAAGAGAAGGCAGGAGGTCCAGCATCTTGTCCAGGAAAGACGGATTGTGAAGTGGTCCGCCATACATGGGTCCGGCGAGCTGTTGCGATTAGAACACGTGCTCACTTTACTGAAGACTGCCATGCCCATAGGAGCAGGAACTTGTCCCCCAATCGGTGAGGTGCAGCTTCCGACCAGGATTGGGTGACCGAAGTTCCCGGTACCTTGGATCCTGAACCTTGCCAGCGACTTTCCCTCTCAGGCCTGAACCTGGTTCATGGAAGATCTGAAGGAGACCCTGAGATCCTGCTCCATGGGCTTTCTTACGTGATCAATCAACTTACATGCATTTTCGATCCGCAGTGCTCACAAAGAGGACTGGTAGTAGGCCCTTGCGCAGATCCGTGTTTATACGTGACCTGCCCTTTCTTCGAGTTCTGAACCACAGCACGACCTAGAAATTGCGTCTTCCACGCTCCGCATCCATGATCGCAACTATAGACGATCATGGTCTTGCTGCTGTGGAATTTCACCTCCGCGGGAGACCTTCGGATGCGCACAAACACGCGTGCGTAGTAGTCGATGGAGAGGGAAAGCAATGGCTCCACCGATATCCCATACTTGGCGGCGGACGTATTGATCGCATGCAAAATCAGCCGCAAGCCAGCCTCATGACAGTGCTCCCCCTTGACAGGCAGACCGCCGTACAATGAGAAGGTCTTTTCGCTGTATCCAATCGAGTTGAAAACGCCACTGTCAGTACACGTGACGCACAGTAGTCCACCGTTTGACAGCGCCTGAACAGCAGCATCCAGAAAAGGAACGGCAGTGCCATAAGGGTCAATGTCGATGACCTCATACTTGGCACCAGGGCCCCCTTTCCCTTCTTGCCCAACCAGGCTGTACATGTGTGCCATTGCGTTGCCCGTGCAGGTTTCGATCCTGTCCTCTAATCTGTTGTGCTTGATGTTTACTGCGATCATCTCGACTGCTTTGGCTGAGAGGTCATTGGCCGTGATGGAGGTGACAAAAGGAAGCTCTTGCGCGTATCTTAGAGCCCTTAGACCAGTTGCGGATAATGCGTCCAGGATTCGGAATGGAGGTTTCCAATCCACTGGCTCCTTCTCTTCGACTGCATTTGGTTTTGTGGTGGTGGATTCTACAGTGGTAGGTTGGGTAGGCTGGGAAAGCTGGGTTGGAGGAACTGTCGTTTCGCAGGCTAGCAAGTCTTCGTCTCTAAGATCGTCGTCCTCGAGGAGGTCGGAAATGCTACGAGTCGCGAGTTAGTATGATAGTTCGATTCCCAAAACCGAGTTTTTGTCTCCTTCGGTATCTTCCACCACATTGCGAGAAGAAATTGAACCGAGGAATCCAATGCCGCATCGAGATGAGTCGCGCAATTTTCCTGAGAGTTTTGTCCCGCAATATTGCCAGAAATCTCAGCGTACTGGATCAAACTCCGCACCCTCGAATCCAAAATCAAAACATATCCAGGGGTAGAAAACATACCTATTTCGATCTGCCTTACTCTTCTTCGCAGCAGGCTGCTCTGCATCACCCTCATTTTCCAACTCCCCAAGTTTTCGTTTATTCGTCGCAGCGGGTTGCCGCGACTCGTCCTCACCAGCCGTGCCCGCATCAAACTGCCTCTTCTCACCATTTCCTTGCGCCGTCTCTTGATCTTCCTTCTCCACCGCACCCTGCTTCTTCGACGCCTTCTTCCTCCTCTTCGCCCGCGATTGCGACGCCTTGGCCACTTTCTCCGCAACAAGCGCCTCTCCAAAAGCACGAATAGCCAGCACCGTGAGGTCTCGATTGTACTGCTGTATAGGATTGTAAAACACGGATTGCGCGGGACCTTCGCCCTTGGAGAGGCTGGGGTCTTGCGATAGAGGCGCATCGGGAGGTATCAGGACGTATGCCAGGCCCTCTTTGATCGTGGTGTATGTTTTACCATTGTGTAGAATTGTCTGGTTGGCTGATGGCGGGTCGGATATTGATGCTGGATTCAATGGCACTGGCGCTGCCGGTTCGGGGTTTCCTGATTCTTGAGGGCGCGAGGGCGTGGTATCTTCCATGATGTTGGAATAGGTTCGTGGACTGAGCAGATTCTGTAGGGAGTGCGGTTTTCTGCTACGGGTCGCGATGTGCGTTGCTCTCAGAGCGAATAGGTTGACGCATAGTCGCCGATGTAGCTGGATTAATAATGCCAGAGCTTCTTGTTTGGCTTCAGTTGTGGTGCAAAGTACTTGAGGTTGTGCCGGGCGTTTATGAAGCTTCAAAAATTCTTGGGATGCGTCAAAGCTACGATTCAGGTTCGATCACGTGCGCTTTTCAGCCTTATACCGATCGATATACTAATTACTACCACTAGTATCCACTTGCATTCAACGCGGCCAAGTTTTCAAATGTAATTCTTGAGGTTTTCGGATCGATATCGACAGACTTCTGGAGACGACCTGGTCCAAGATGGCTAGAAATTCGGCAATATCGAAACCGAACCAAGAAATTCATGTAAAATGCCAGTGGATGGCGAGCAAACAGACACTTAAAATAATCCATTAGTCGGTGCATATGCAGCCATACATTCTAGAATGGACCCTTCTAAATGCACACAGAGGTCGCCGTCTCCGCCTTTAAATCAGAACGCCTTCGCAATGCCGTCTAGCAAGTCCTCGCTCAGATGCTGTAAATGAAAAAGCAGGCCAGTGACTATCATCATGAAAACAAACCTCTGCGCACTGCATCGAGGAATTAGTGATAAAACTGACAAAAGGAAAGATGACCATGTCTATCTGCCTCTGCCCCTGAAATAGTCGTAATTCGTTTGTTGCTCGTCACCTGGCGTACCTAGGGGAGTCGAATTCTGACTGGTCGTCCCACTCGGCGCTCCTCTGTAGCTTCGGACAGCACCCATCGGTGCAGCACCCTGCACCAAGCCACTCCGTTCAGGAGATGGATCGTATCCCCTCAATTCACTCGAAGGTGTTTGGTGATATCCTGCTGGATATGTGACACCGCCGCCTTGGACATCTGACAACGTCCGCTCAGAATCCCGACTTTGACTCCGAGACGGCGACCTGCTCTCGCCATAAAAGCGTCCAGCTGCAGGGTTGATTCCGACATGTGATCGGGTTTCTGAACGATTGGAGACCGGCGTCTGACCTCGAACCAAGTCCTCGGGTCTCCCATACATCTCTCCATCACCACCAAACTCGCTTCTGAAATCATCTCGATTCTTGTAGTTTTCAAAGTCAATATCCGTTTCGGACACAAATTCGAACGGTCCTGTTGGGGCAGCTTGCTTTCCTAGGGCACCCTTCTTCATGTCCCTCAGGCTGTACGTGTCGGAGAACCCTGCGATGGTAGCCGTATCGTCGTTATCAAGGCGGCCTTGATATATTTGGCTGAGCATATGTTGTGCCTTCGAGTGAACCATGGGAGTCATTAGAGGCTTGTACAGTGAAGGATGGCCGAATCGACTTGCGACTTGGTTGTCTCGACGTGTATCTGCTGCCACTGTGTTTTCCTTGTCCATGGTGCCCTTAGTATAATATTGGATTTGGTCATCGAAGGTCCTTTTGCAGTAAATCTTAAAGACGATTAATAGAATGGGCAAAGGCGCCAATGCAGCGAACATGTTGACCCACAAGCCAATAGCCTTGGCCTTGACTAAACAGGCCACAATCACATTCGAGAGGAACGCAGCGAAGAGGACGCGATTGAAAAGCACGCGCCAGAACTGGCCGCCCGACTCCGTCTTGGTGACGAAAACGTACATGATGAGATATTTCTTGAGATAGCTGTCGATGATAAAGTAGAAGGCGGTTACTGGCAGAACTAGTGGTTGGAGCGTAGCGAAACAGAGAGCCACTGTTGTGTAGAACAGAAAGTAATTGTAGTAACTCGCGTACTCGAATGGTGGCGGCGCCGTCAGTTTGATAAGCTCTCGAGGGGTAGGGCTAAGAAAGCGTCTGGCAAAGGAACCCCAGGCCAGGTTGACGAATTGAGAGAGATCGATGGCGGCACCAAGATTACGCTGAAGTAGCCAGGTAATCCAGAATGGCGAGACGTTGCACAAGGCCACCATGATCTTGTTAAAAATGTCGCCACCTTCGAGCGCCGCGGCGATGGAGACACCATTGGATCTGGCACTGATAATCGCTGCTGTGAAAGACCAAAGAGCACCAAACAGTGAAAAGACAATCAGATTGTTGAAAACGAAAAAGGCGTAAAGCTTGGAAACGACGTGTCGTTCCCTTGAGGTCTTGGTGAGGTCACCGGATCTGATGGACAATCGTCGAAAGATTATTGGCAAACAGAAGTAGAAAGCAGATGTGATCGCCGGCGAGGCAACACCCTGTACGATTGCCCAGAAGTTAGGATCTTTGCGTAGTTCCGTGTCGAAAGTCTTCCAAACCGCACCGAGGTTTGCCAGATTGGCCAGGAAGACGGCAAGAAAGGCGTTGGCAGCAGTCCAGAAAAGTGTAAGGACGAACACGTAGATTTGGTTAATGGTCGAGTTCGATTTGCGAGTTTTCTTGGTCATTCCGAGGTTCTTCCAAATGATGTCTGAAGGGCGTGGAGCGAGTCGAATTGTGCTGCCTTGTGGATGTTTTGAGCGTCCTGCATACGCAACTCCATGAGCTTCCTCTACTGTCTCATAACTAGCGAAACCGTAGGACATAGCATCGCGTTGATCCACTGAGCCACGAACTTCACGAATGCGAGCTTCCAGGACCTGAATTCTAGAAGTGAGATGGTTGATGGCATCCACTTTCTGTCCTTTGACGTAGGCTGGATCCTTCTTGTGGACAGTCGTCATTGGCCGCTTGGCTGGCAACTTATCCGGGTTCTTCAAGTATTTTGCGAGCACCTTTTCCAGTTCTATAACATTGTCCTCATGCTCTTCGATCAGATCTGGAAGCTCGCGGACATTGCGCGCGATTGCTGCGCGCGGTCTGACTGGTGTGTGCTGGATTTCGTCTACAATGCGCTCCAGTCCTTCGTCCGTCCTTGAAGTTTTGGGAATGGCAGTGACCATGAGAGTCCTTGATGAAAGCGAGCCCTGATAGTCGGCACTCTCAAAATATTCCCTTCTCAGCCTTGCGATTGTCCTGTAATTCGTCCAGAGGAAGAAGCAGACGACCATGTCAATCAGCCATGCGCATCCAACCAGCCACCAAAAGACCGGGCCAATCATGAATTGGGGTGTCATTCTTGCAAGGGTTGATATTGAGGTTCCTTTTCCAGCGAATTGTTTGCCGCCCACGACAATGTTGACAGGGAGTAATATGCCACAGCCAATTACAGACAGTACGAGAAATATATTCCGACACATGTGCGTGAAGCGGATGAATATGGCAGCATCCAAGCCTACTTTTTCAATCATCGTCTTTTCCTTCTCTTTCGTTACGACACTGAACCAGGCCCAAGGGGTTTTTGCGATCGGTGGGGGAGCATGCTTGGAATCTGCATGTTTCAATCGAGGAGCGTATACAGTGGCGTTGAGTGGTCTGAGGAAGCAGAAGAGGAGGGCGATTACGAAGGTCATTCCTATCGAAGTTCCAAGTGACGCGAGGAAAGCCGTTTCTTGTATCTGGTCGCCGTTAGTCTTCAACCGATTTTTCGTCTATCACTTGCAACAAGACTTGTTATTTCCCAGCTCCCCAAGGCAAGTTGATAGATTCGCGGGCAAGGTTTTCAGGGAATAACAATGTCAACTTCTGCTAATGTTGACATTGCTTTCTGGCAAGACTCCCCCAACTCCAGCCCTTGGAGCGACGAAACGGGAGAACGCGATTGCCGGGAATGTCTTCTGGCATACCTGTGCTTGGAAAGGATCGGATAGAAGCTTTAAAAGTGTGTCCGACGGGCTATCTGTGGCTCTCGGGCGCAGAACTTCGAGCACCAGGTTCGCGTCCATATTGGCAACCATGTCGCATGAAAGTGCGCGTGGTAGAGGCGTTGTCAAGCGACTGTATTAGAGCAATCATGAAGAATTCAAGCGGTGTCTTTGTGACGAGGTAGCGAAAAGTGATGGAAGCGAGTTCAGTCGGAGTGGCGATTATTCCATGATGAGCGAGTGCGTGAAAAAAAAAGAGAATGGAAGTCAATTAGACAATGGCAAACGCGAACAACGGTTGAAAAGGGAGCTTCAGTGAAAAGAAGTGTTGATAAATCCTTGATTGTCCCTGATATGTTTCGCAGGATAACGTGGTCGCCGAAAGCGCCACTAAATATAGGCATGCTGGCGCTTGTCCAATCGCTGACGCGTGAATCTGCAGGAAGCAAAAATGTCGTGGATTCCATCGCTGTTTGACCTTTCTGAAACCACAGGAGCTCCTCCGAGTCGTCAAGACCCAACGGCTGATCATTTCCCATTGCTGATGGGCGTCTACAGAGCCTCATCTTCGACTTTTTGTTCATACAATTGAGGATGGGACGTTTGCCGCTCTTGAGAGAAGAACCTTCACACAAGAATTGCCATGCATGCACCATCAGCAACGTGTGGAGCAGACTAGCACTCATACCATCTCGATCTGGTATTCTACCACTAGCCTTGTCAAGGATTGCTCGGCCATCACTTCGATAACCTAAACGAGTGGGGCATGCTCAGGGTTCCTTTGGGAAGGAGGATATCAACCATGTCTCAAGCTTTCAACATTTTGGTTCCTCAGTGGTACTGCTATTCCAAAATCAAGACCATCAAGTCCAGGTGCTCAGCAGAGACAATGAGAGGCAACCGCCAATCGGACGACCGCATCGAGAGACTCCCGAGTCCTCGCAGCTTACTCCCGCACGTACAGTCGATAGGTTTGCCCAAACTCCAAAGTTCAAGACAACGCCAAAATAAGACACAGTAAAAAGCAACAGAGACGGTAAAGCTTTGGTATCGGTAGGAATAGAGGAAACGAGAGCTTGTCCAACGAGATGCCATTCATTGTCACAGTGGCTCCACTGGCTCGCCAACTCACGAAACTATCCCCACCTGTAATCGATGTCGATAGACTCCTGGCTCCCGGATGGAACCATATGCCAGAAACTTGGCATCGTCCTCAAATTGTGGAATGCGGATGCCAACTCGAGCAGCGTATCTCGAGGCGCGACCTCGAAATCACTGTGCCGAAGGATCTCAATATTCGTCATCCATGTAATCATTATGCGCTGTCACCTCCTCGACTTCCTCCTCCCTCTTTCTCCTCTTCCCTCTTTTCTTCCCTCCCGTCATCCTGGAGAACATCGATCTCAGCCTTGAAGCACCTTTCTTCTCCTTCTCCACTGCACTTTCTGCTCCCAGAATGGACGAAACAGGCGCATAGTAATCAGACTTGTAGTTCATAGGCACATAGCGTACCGCCGATTGCTGCCCATGCTTCGAAGATGTCGTTACAGCAGACGATTGCGTCTTCATAGAGTAGCAGGGACTAGGCGGACCTGGAGGAGATTGTGGGTGCAGAGATGCTGGCGCAGGAGACTGCCATCCTGCTGCTGGTGACCGAGGGGAGTTGCTAGAGCATTCTGATGTTGCGCAGCTTCGAGGACTGGGTGAGGAGGGGAGACCGCTCGGGCCGATCAGGCGGGAGTAGAAGGAGGCGCGTTTGTTGTTTACCGATGTTTGAGACCCAGCAGCGACGGACATGGTCGTATCGAGTATCGCAGCCAACGATCCAAAAACTTGTATACAGAGTATGTCTGAATTTCAAGAATGATGAATATACACAAGTTAAAATCAATGGTTTCGATCGGAATGAATATTGTCAGAAACCAGAAGTGAAGGGATGGCAGATAAGACTCCAATCCAACAAAGAGTGTTGTTTGTCGTACACAACAAGCGATAGCTGCGATACACTTCTCTATATCATGTACGCTGTGCCGCCCACCCACCTCCACACTACACAGATCTCTGCAAGGTGTGGTTACACCGGATCGACTCGACAGGCACAACCTCTGGGGAAGCAGCATACCAATTCATCCAACATCCCCTCCATCCTAAAGTGCCCTCCCTTGCCCAACGTCGACTTCGCCCAATGATACTTCCCCTCTGACCCTTGCACCTAGCGTCCACAGAGAGACCCAACCCCAGAAAACGTGTTTCACGGCGTGATTCGAG
Organism: Venturia effusa; assembly: GCA_007735645.1. Classification (NCBI taxonomy): domain Eukaryota; kingdom Fungi; phylum Ascomycota; class Dothideomycetes; order Venturiales; family Venturiaceae; genus Venturia; species Venturia effusa. Next base: position 542,959 of record CP042197.1, read on the forward strand.
CAGAGACCTACATCAAGGACACTACTGGAGAAAGAGGGCCCCTTTCCAGACGAAATGCGTGAAGAGAGAACCCCTCTTCGCACTCAACAACTAGTGGGCGGATTTCGATTGCGAAAGTGCTTCGCCGCATCGAATCCTTCGTGCGGTTAACTATCTGGATCAAGCGGGTTGCGGGACAACGCTCTTGAATCCTTTGCCGTTAGCGAGCGGGAACAGACAAATTTACCAGGGTTACTGCTCAAACCCAATTTTTCGGGTCTATTTGCCGCACATCTGCTGTTTGATGGATGTATCCATTGTATCGCATGCATGGCCACATTTCGATGCAGGCGCGGGTTGTGATCAAGAGATGTCACATGCGTGGCTCTCCCTCCATCCTTGTGTTCTCGGTCGAATCAGAGCGCGGAGAAGAGTGATTGGTGATTGGTGATTGTGATGGTTCTAGCGATGATGCGTCAATGCTGGGCTTTTACTCAGCCTTGTGATGTTCGGGGGCGAATATCGTGATGGTTGTGACCTCTGCGGAGGAGGCTAGGCGGCTAAGGGGTACCTAAGGTACGAGGGATAGGATAGCAGCGTTGAAGACCTTTTTTGAGATACTCGGCAATAGAGGTCTCGTCATTTTAATCGTAGTCCACGAGGCGTCGCTGAATTGGTATAATCCACAATTCATTATCGATACCAATAGAATTCTGCCGTGTCGACATGATTCCTCGCTCTATAGTGTTTACATGTGCAGAGTGTATCGAGATTGAAAGTGGCCTGGTAATACTACATGAATGGCGCGACTTCAAGGCCACTACTATTCCTAGACTTGTGGTTGAAGGGTGATCGACACAGTTAAGCTCTTTAGCTAGAATTTGGCGCTACAATTGCAGCTGCAATTCAAGCCTAGCTACGACTGCGAAGGCAGGCGCAAGATTCTGTCTGTCGGCAGGTCAAGTTACGGTAATTGCAGCTGCATTTCCCAGCTGTGATTGTGAATTGCACGATGATATGACAACTAAAATTGCTCCTGCATTCTTAGCGGCTAGCACCTCGAGCTGTCTTGACAAGAAAAGGCTAAAGGCTACGCCGTCGAGATCTAAGAATACTGGCGTAGTTATCATCTGTGCCTAAGCCTAAGAGAATGCCCAGCCAATACGCTTTGTTGACAAAAGCTCCTCTCCTCGTCGTCACCTTTCATTCCCGAAGAAAAGAGCCCGTTTTCCACGTTAGACAACCTGAATGTGTTCTCAAATCTGTTTGCAGACCGAGGGCCGACGAGTTGACATTGTGATATAAGCTGGTAGCAATCGATCGAAGGTGTCATTGACCGTAAGTACTTCTCGGTTGATTAGTCACCGTCCCTCATCTTCAGTATCTCTTCTACACTGGCGATAGGTTTTCCTTCAACATTGGGACAGCAGAAGGCCACATTCAGTATCGAAATCAGTGCCCGAGGGCTCTTAGAGCCGTGCTGTGGTCGCAACAAAGCTTCAAGTCGTAACAATCACAGATGGGACAGGCCATCAACCTTGACAGCGTCCCGATCCCAATGAGTCCGACATGGGAAAGGAAATTTACGGGGCAATTATGAATCCCTGTGGGAGATCTCAGATGACGTGGAGGCATTTCGAACCTGAAGAAATCATTGATCGAGGATGCCTCCCGCTTTCGACCACGGTTTATGAGTTGAAGCTCACTAGTGAATCCCAATTTCCCGTATCTTTGTCATACTCGACTGTGGCAATGTTTGGTAACCTTCAAACCAACCCCGACTAGTTCCGATAATCTCGGTTGCACGTCACCATCGAACCTCTGCCAGCTTTTGCTCTCCACAGGTGGACCAGAAATACTCCGCCTGGCCGCTAATTAGATTGCCAGAACCCCAGTCCTCCGGCTTTTGTTGTGTAAAGCTTATGACCAAGATGCATCGCGCCATACTCCCCTCCCGAATCGCTTCGGAAGGTTGTCCCTCTAGCCCTCAGATCTAGGCTTCGATGCCTTGAAATTTGGTAAACAATATCTATGACCATGACGCCTAAGTTCTCAACATCATTCTCTCCTACCTTCAACATCTTCGAATCTTGAATTCAGCCGCGCCCTCATCATACAAGTTGCCTTTTGCCACACACGAGACACGGTCGTCCAACAAGTAGAAAACCAGCATGGCCACCAAAAAAATCCCACTTTCGCAAATCCTCCCTCCCCTCATCTTTGGTACTGCCACATTCAACACGCAATTCAACAAAGATCCGTACGCCCTGGATACAGATGGCCTTGTTGAGCAAGCGCTCTCGCACGGTATCCGCGCCTTTGACACCTCGCCATATTATGGACCCTCCGAAGAGCTCCTCGGAGCCGCTCTATCCACATCGTTTGTGCGCAAGCACTTCCCTCGCGGATCCTACCACATTCTTACAAAAGTCGGGCGTGTCAGCGGCGATCACTTCGACTACAGCGCGGCTTGGGTGCGTGAGAGTATCGCTCGATCATTGAAAAGGCTCAACACAAGCTATCTGGACGTCGTCTACTGCCACGATGTCGAGTTTGTGACGGCGGATGAGGTATTGGGAGCAGTACGCGAGCTCAGGCGCATCCGAGACGAGGATGGAACCATCAAATACGTGGGCATTTCTGGGTATCCACTGGAAGTCTTGTGTAGTCTCGCTGAGCGCGTTTTGCAAGAGACTGGTGAGCCATTAGACGTGGTCATGTCTTATGCCAATTTCACGCTCCAAAATACTACGCTCGCTTCCAAAGGCATTGTCCGCTTAAAAGCTGCGGGGGTAGATGTGGTGCCGAACGCCTCACCGCTGGGCATGGGTCTTCTTCGAGCAGATGGTATCCCTGTGGGTGCCGCGGGCGACTGGCATCCCGCTCCGGCTTCGTTGCGAGCGGCTGTCGCTAGAGCTGCTGCGTTTACCGAACTCCATGGCGAGAAGCTGGAGGTTCTGGCTATTCGGTACGCCCTGGAATCATGGTTGACTGTCGGGAGCGAAGTCGGATCAATGGGCGATCCAGCATCAGGAGTCTCATGGCAGCCGGAACTGAATAGTCAGGTAGGTGGACAGAAGCTTGGAGTCAGTGTTATGGGTGTGAGCAAAGCGTCAGAGCTGGAAAAGACTCTGATGGTCTGGCGCAGCATTCTGGACGGCATGGAAAATGGCCAAGAGACTGCATCGCAGGCAGGTCGATGGAAGAGAGCGCACGAATGGAGTCTGAACAGGAGAAAAGCGGTCTTGCTGCTGGCCGAGGGTGTCCGAGAGGATTGTCTCGCTGGATGGGTCGACCGGGCATGGGAGAGTCCAGACGCGGAATACGTGGCCAAGAAGCTCCAATTACAGTCGCTCGAATCGCCAGCGTCTTACCTCACCCCAGAGGCGAGTCCAGAACCCACTGACTGCCGAACACGAGCTGAACATGGCACGGGGAGTCTGCCGTTGATGTAGTCCATGTGGCACAGGCCTCACACGACGGGGGTTCTTCTTTCGGCGTTCACATGGCCATCCTCTTGGCCTGCGAATCCTGTGGATTTGTGTTGCATTGCCACATTCGGCGGCTTGGAGCTTTGGCATATGTACATCTGTTCAACGTAGGTCGTGATTTCTGCACAATTTTGTCACAAACGCGCGTGTCTCCCATTTCATCCGATGATTTCGCATTTTCCACTCGCAGGCTCTCTTTGCACTCATCCGGCAGCAAATCTCGAGGTTATCAGCAAAGCAGCACTCGATTGACTGTCCGCAACCAGGCGCGCGGAATCTGGATTTGGGTTGGGCAGGGTGTACGAACGGGGTTCAACCACGAGATCAGCCCGTTCATCAATTCTGCCCAGGCCATTCTCCACAACTGTGAACTGTGCAGCTGCTTTTGGTTTACCTGTGGTTTGGATAGCTGTGAACAGGTGACTCCTTCACAGGTCGATGTCATAGTCTATCCAAACCCGGCATTATGGAATGGAAAAGATGTACATCTTACATAGCAGGGCTTCAGGGTACTATATCCAAGAGCGTGTATTATCTGGAACGTTGACCGAGTCTGCGAGCCTGTGACGATACTCGTCGACGGAGAGACAAAGCGCCAAGACCGGTTTCTGGACTTTCGCTTTCGACGATCGACACCAGGGCATCGCGATCGACATCTAGGGAGTCGGAGTTGCAATCGCGCGGCGTGAGTTCTGTTACCCTCCAGCAAGATATTCTTGCTCATGTTGCAACAGGCGCACATTGCAGATGCGATGTCTTCAAACCGACATCATTATTGCGAGAATCTTGAATCAGGTCTACCATTGGCTGATGGCCGCAAGAGCATCCGAGTCGTGTCATTCGTTTCAAGTGGTGTTGTTTCCTCGCTTCCCTCCCCCACATCAATTTACAACAGCAGCAGGGAAACAAATTAATCTAAACGTCCAACGAAGCACGTTGCAGTATTCTGTCTTCGGGAACAACCTATCCTTGTCCAATATGCCAGCAAGGTATTCGGAAAGGCCTCAAGAGCCTACCCTCTTGAAACGCGGAGCACGGGTGGCACCGAGCTTACCTCAAGCCCTTGATCGCATTAAACACATACTCTCAGCCTAGAGTTTGAATTTAGGGCCCGTCATACTGCCATATGTCTGATATTGACCAGAGCCTCTCTGTGAACTATTAGTTCGGCTCATTGCCATCCATGACTTTCGAACCCGCAGGGCCTCTTGCTCTGTCACCATGTCAATATGCGTCTTCTCGCTGCCGTCGTATACTTGATAACATGCGTTAGCACAGTATACGCTCGACCAGATGGTACTGAGCCAGTCCAAGGATACTCATAGATCGTGGCTAATGGGAGTGTAGGCTCGGATTTCAGCTTAGCCAAATCCGGACCCCATGTGGAAAGCTCTCATTCCGAGTCCCCCTCTCTGGTAACTCCAGCCTCTCCATTAAACCCGCCATGGAATGCAAATGGTGCAGGCACTACACCTGCTAATGCTTCAACGTCACCGCCCAAGGGACAGCCGTCGCAGCCCTCATCCTCGAATGGAGCCACCCCTGGAAGGGTAACTTCAGGCCATGAAGGGGACGTTGGAATGACGACGAATCAGCTCTTGGAGCCACCCAATCAGCCTGCCGCCGGAGGATCAGGTTCGGGTTCCTTTGGATCGGAGGAAGGATTGATGCAGAACCATAGCACCGGAGACTCAAAGGTGTTGCCTACACCATCGCTGGTCCCTGCATCAGCTTCGACGCCTGCAACTTCGCCAGATATCTATGAACTGCCTGACCCCAATGAACCGCAGCCCAGGATCGTCAAGGGAGCACCACCTGTGCCAATGGCCATGGTGCATTCTGAGGCTGCGATGGAGGATGGCCCTCACACCATGAGACCAGGGGACTCTATCCTTACCTCTGGAGTCGATCCGCTTGCGTCGAATGTGGTGCAGGGTATGGGGCTCGCAACACCGCGACCCACTCGCGTCCCACCAGTAGTCCAAGGCGCAACATTTGCAGCTGGAGGAACGATATACACTGCAAGTATCGATAGAGACTTCAACGTTGTTGTTGCTTCCAACATACTGAAGCCGGGAGGCGCAGCCGCGACATTAGCAGGAGGTGCAGCCAAAGTGTCCGTATTGCCAGGTGGTGCTTTGGTTGTCGACGGCGCAACAATAACCATGTCTGCCCTTAATCCTCCTGTCACTGGCTGCGTCGTCAACATCAATGGTCAGCTTGTCACTGCAAGAGAAACGGGCACAGATCACCAAGTCATGATCCTCAGCACTGCGACATTGACGGTGGGTGGACCCGCTGTCACTCTTGACGGACAGCAAGTCAGTTTGGGACCCCTGGGACTTCATATCGGCCCATCGAGTGTAGCCGCCATCTCTACGATGACGCCTCCACCAGCAATCACACCCGCACCTTCCCAGCCGCCGGATATTCTGCCTGGTATAGCTAGAGTCACGCCGACCTCGAGCGGTGGTGCTAAACCTATGGTTACGGTCGTTCCTCCTAAGACTGGTTCTGGTACTCGACAATTCTCGCTGGGCACCAATTTGGTCATGTCTTTGGGATTGGTCTTTGGAATCTTTCTTGTTGCGGGATGAACTGGAGGTTTGTACGCGCATTATCACCACCCACACAATGATTTGTGCTTGAACACTACGCAACATCACATTGAAAGTGCTGGAAGAATTCTCTTTGATAGAGCTCTCAAATTCACCAGCCATCAGATGGACAAGCGATGTCCTTCGAGCGCCAAGATATCACAGCCCCATCATCTTCGTCTAACCGAGGAGAAAAAGTCAGCAGAGCAGGAATGCTCACGGACGGACTTCGGCAAGAAGAATGGTTCAACGAATTGCCAAGAAGGCATCGATATCGAATGGGAAAGATGTTACTGGAGAAAAAGGAAGGAACGAGAGAAGAAGAAAGATGTTACTGGAGGGAAGGGAGTGGACAGAATGGGACGACGGTCATGGTGCCGCGCAATCAAACAATATGCTTTTCGTTTATTTTCGTTTATATACCCAGGCTGTCTGTTTATAGCAACTCACTATCAGCTTTGATCACCTTATCATTCCCAGTTTGATTTTTGGCCAGAAAGCTTTATTGCTTTTCGTGGATTGGTGGCGCCATTGAATTGAGAGGGTGAAATGAGAAAGTGGGTTGTGATGCAGAGTCTGCGTGTACGGAATAGATGAGTTTGGGGCCTGTGGTGCACTGGTTGTGCCAGAGAAGATTTGAGTAGATCTTAAGATTCTTAATAACAAAAACAAACGCAGCACCCTCTGCTTCCTAATATACTTCCGCCTCAACAATAGCGCTCAGGTTACGAGGCCAATGCTACTCCAATGTAAATGTATTCACACCGTTGATCTCCCTATCGACTGAATGTTATCGACAATCTCTTCATAGCCATTACTTGATGAGAACTGACGATCTCGACACGACATCAAAGTCCACCTCTTACTCGTCGCTGCTTGGTCTCCGCTATGGACGTAGAATCTGGCCTTGATTGGTCGCTAATATTCAAGGTGTTGGACTCATCCAAAGCTTCCATCTCCTCATATACATCAAGCTTTTTAGGAAATGAGCATGGGAAAAGGCAAAGACAGAAGCGCGCCTGGTTTACATCTATGCTGTCTCTATTTGTAAGCTGACAAGAGTTCGTGGAGTTGATGCTATACCCCTATAGGAAGGAACTTGGGAGGTAGCGTTATCGGCTGGATTTCCGTCCCCCTGGTTCGGTGGCGAAAGTGGCAAAGATTTCCTCCCCCGCCAATGGTGTCGTTGGCATCTTTTTCGGCAGGCACTCATTGCGCTCTTGCACAACAGCAACTGTAATTCGTATTCCATTGGCAGTTTGGCACCCGGTGCTTGAGCATGATGGCTCTCTTCAGCCTCTCCCGCGTCTAGAAAGTTTATTTGATCCTGAACCAGAGCCCGAGCCGTCTACGTTCGGTCAAGTCATGATTCCGTCTCCGCTCTCGCATCGCCGCATCTGCTACATCGTGGAAATGCCATGACGAAGAGTTTTTTCACTATCCTTGAGAACTACTTCAGCATTTCCTATCTCTTAGTGAGAAAACGAATCCTGCGCCTGGCGAAGACATCACTTCTTAGACTTGTTACCTCCAGCGGCTTGGCTGACAGATGAGGTACGCGACAAGCCGATAGTGACAAACTCGTGATAGCAGGTCCACGATGCCGGATAGGCCACACGACACCACGGCTTCGAGCGCAAAGACATTGGCATTTAGGGATGATGAGGAGAAACAAGAGGAACCAGACGACGATACCTCCACGTCTCAACACCATGACGAAGAGAATCCTGCACCAAGTCAACGGCCCTCTAACCAGAAGAGTGAAGACGGAGAAGGAGATGATCCTTTTCTAGTGAAATGGGAAGACGACGAACCAGAAAATCCCTTCAATTGGAAGTCGAAATACAAATGGTGGATAACTTTCCAACTCGGCATGCTCGCTCTCGCCGCCTCTCTGGGATCCTCAATCATCGCGCCCGCGAATGGAAACGTCGCAGAAGAATTTGGAGTGTCGCGAGAGGTCTCGGTCCTCTCCATCTCCCTATACGTCCTTGGATTTGTGTTCGGCCCTTGTGTCTGGGCTCCCATGTCGGAGATCTGGGGGAGGAGGGTTAGCATGTTGCCTGCCATGGTTGCCTTGGGATTATTCAGTATAGGATGTGCTGTCAGCCAGAATGCACAGACGGTCTTCATCACGAGATTCTTCTCTGGCTTCTTTGGGAGTGCGCCGGTCAGCAATGTTGCTGCGGCGCTGGGAGATTTGTTCGAGCCGAAAGCTCGCGGGACAGCTGTGATCTTCTATGCCGTGGCTGTCGTTGGAGGACCTACTCTGGGACCCACCATCGGTGCGGCTTTGACTGCCAACCCTCCTCTTGGCTGGAGATGGACCGAGTAAGTTCTATTCCATCATCGACGGGTGCGCGAATAGTAGCGTAGCTGATTGGGGCCTACGAGATGGAAAGGGCCAAAGATTTCCATTTTGTCTTCGTACTGGCATTTGATTAAGCCTAGCGATGACAAGCGGTCCATTCCTGTGCTCGAATGAGCTAACAACAGACCAGATACATTCTCGCAATTTGGGTTTTCACTATCGTGATAATGGCATACTTCTTCCTACCCGAAGTATACGGTCCCTTCCTCCTCCAACAAAAAGCCATCCGTCTACGGAAGGAAACCGGCGACGAGCGCTACCACCATCCACACGAAGACATCAAAATCGACTTCAACTCCATCGTCACAAAACAGCTGACCCGACCCATCCGCATGCTCACCACCGAACCCATGGTGACGTGCATAGCCGTCTACGCCTCCTTCGTCTACTCGATCCTCTACGCCACCCTCGAAGTCTTCCCCATCGTCTACCAGGAACACAGAGAATGGGGCACCGTCGTCTCCACGCTCCCGTTCCTCGCTCTCTTCGTCGGCGTCCTCTGCGCCGTCTTCATCAATCTCGGGTTCCAAGGCTACTACAGACGCAAGCAAGCAGAAGCCGGTGGGAAACCTGTTCCCGAAGCACGACTGCCGCCCATGTCCATCGGTGGTTTCCTCTTCGTCATCGGCCTCTTTCTCTTCGGGTGGACCGCCGATCCGGACAGAGCACCCTGGCCCGTTTCCGTCGTTGCGGCTGGATTCATCGGTGCCGGTTTCAACACGATTTTTCAGCAGTGCATCAATTTCCTGGTGGATACTTATCGACTCTATGCTGCGTCTGCTGTTAGCGCGAACACGTTTTTGAGAAGTTGTCTTGCGGCGGGTTTGCCCTTGGCTGCGAGACCCATGTTTCATAATTTGGGCGTGGGACCTGCTATGAGTATACTTGGTGGTATAGCTGCGTTGGCCCTGCCTGTGCCGTTTATTTTTATGAGGTATGGTGTAAGGCTGAGGGCCATGTCTAAATTCGCGAAGGTAGATTAGGGAGTTTGCATTTTCCACCTGAAATTTTCATTAATACTCGATGAAATCGTGTCGATTGTGTTCCAAGAAATTAGCCAGGGTTCTTGCGGAAACCGGAATATCTTGGGCAGTAAAGCACATGGGCGAGCGGCATAGAAACCATCAAAACATGGCAAACCTCTCGGTGGCAGAGTATTACTCGTAGAGATAGTGAATTGGCTTTATTTCATCTCACCAAGCCCCGTCATACTGATGTGCCTCTCAGAATGATGTCGGTTCAGCCATAGGCTTCGATTCTCTATTTGCTCAAACATCCATTAGCAGAGTCTTCGACGAACACCCCTCCATAGATCAAGCTCTCTTCGAAGTTGCTCTCCTGATAGCCTGCGTTGACAACATCCGTGGTACCAGTTGGCTTCTTCAGAAGACCGATTTGCATCTGTCCGCCGCCCTGGTTGTCGTTCGCGAAAGCGTCAGTCACGTTCTTGAGTTCCGCGCTCCCAACCGAGTGGTAGATCTGCGTGGTGCTAGAACGGGGTCAGCTGATGATGAACAAACGTGTTTTCCGATTCGATTTACGAAAAGAGGAGACGTACTTCTTTGTGTAGTCCAGGGTGATGGCGAAGTTGTCCCAGTCTCCCGCCGCCTTGGCGACGGTGAAGACAACCTTGTCGTCCCTGCCCAGGAATTTCCAGTCATCCGCCTTGGTGGCGTTCTCCCTCCCGATCAGGGCGCCGGTCTCGAAGCTGAACTGGTTGCCATTGTAATCGTTCTTCTCGTGCCACACATTGATGTACTCATGCGAAGTGTTCAATTTCTTGTCGGTGGTTCTGACGCTCCAGTGGAAAGTCTTGACACCTTCGGTGCTAGCGTCCTTACCACTGTTCTTAGATGGGATGAGACCTGCACGGCGGAACCCCATTTGAGGTTTGCCGCCGCCGGGGGAGAAGAGGGACTTGTCGTTGATCACGACCTCAACCGCTTGGCCACCTGGTAGATCAAACTTGGAAGCTGGGACCTTGGGTAGCTTGAGGATCTCCGACCACTTCTGAGGGCCCTTCACATTGTCTGGGGTAAAGGGAGAGGCCGAAGTGTCGAAAGTCTCCAGGGTTGCGCTAGATGGAATACGTCCATCGAGAACGATGGGGCAAGTTATCGCAACTGCTGCTTTTGGTGACGCGCACTGGCCAGCAGAGACGACAGCCACAAATGCGAAAGCACCGAATAATGAAATCATGTTGCGAATCTTGAAGTGAAGGAATGACAATAAACCAGTTATTGAGTAACAAAAAGAGTGTGAATAGGCAACGACTGAATGCTTGACGATCTGATGATCTTCAAAGCGCTTTTATTTGGTCGGGAGCCCATGAGGTCTTCGTGCCGGAGACATCGGATCTTTTCTTAGACTCCACAGACACTGTAGGACTGTGGAGGTGGACAAGGTTCCGTGGCTACTGCGAGGTGAAACATTGCCCAAAAATTTTCCGCTCCCACAGCCCATTTTCAATTCCGGCAATGCATCTGAAACAGTTTGGGCAATACCAAGAAGGACTTGACCAAATATTGACATGTTGGGCCCTGGGCATCATGTATTTCACTTCCTCTGCATGCCGGATGCTCCATTTTCCTTGCCGTGGACCGCGAATGAAGCGAGACTGTTGATAGCCTTGCCAGTGGAGGTTGCGGGTTCGCAACTGCAATCTTCAGGGCAATACGTCCCTTTAATGAAAACTAAAGGTAGAAGGATGGGCCTGGCGACCGACGGACTTCGGTGCACAAAATATGGCTGGACCGCTGATCGGTTCAGTTCTGGATATCAACCAGGCCTCTCGATTTCAAACTTCCAGCGGCTCTGGGCTGGTTGACTTGGCCATGGGACGAATGACCTGCTGTTGGAGTAGAGTTCGGAGTGTTTGCTGCCGTGTTTGCTGCCGTGTTTGCTGCCGTGTTTGCGCCGATACTGACGAATATCTCCATCACAGCCGGCGCTGGAGTCAGTCTTGATGAAGTCATTGAAGTTGGATCAGCAATTGTCTGTTTTGAGATGAAAGGTGTGATGTGAGCAAGGGGTTCTGCCCAAGACATTTGACGCTAGACCCAATGAATTCGTCATCGCGTACTGGTTTAGTTGCTTCTGCACCATGTCTCACCATCTCTTCTATTTCCCGACTCCGATATTGAATGCATCAGCACAAATCCACACCTTGTCAATCTATACTTGCCGTGATTGATGATCTAGCGGGCGAAAACTCGACGTTCTGAAGTCATGAAGGCCATCGGTGGCCTCCATAGATTAATTCTCCACCTGATAGAACCTTGGTGTGATCTCCTTATGATCGTCCTACCGTCCTTGGCAGGAACAATGATCTGCCTCTACGATGTACTCGATCTACGAAAACCTCTACTTTCCGTCAAAGGCAACCAAATCGCGGTGAACCTCGAAGGGACGGATTATCTTACGCGTCCGGCCGTAGACTACCAATAAGAGTATAGAATCCCAGACCCCAACAGAATCTTATCAACCAATAACATTTCCTGCAAGCCTGCCATGTCACAATTCTGAGCACCATCGAGTCCGATCGATCAATCAGAAGCCCAGAAAACCTCGCAATACCCTTTTCTTCTGCAAATAGCCTGGCGATTCATGGATGATGCACGATGCTTTTGAAACCTCACTAGAAGAACGACTCTACCTCGCAAGCACACGAGGTCACTTCTCGACACAGCTATATATCCTGAACCTACAAGTGCACATTGCATTGATATCCTTCTTCCTTTTCCGCCACTTCTGAAGAGTACGTGCCTCTTATACAGTCGAGAAGCCATTACCTTTTCCATCCGCGAAGAGGCTATAGAGGAAGAATTTCAGGGACCGACTTCCTCGAAATATCCTTGAAAAATCTGATAACCACGGTCTCCAACCATCGGCCGTTGCATTTTCAAGCTTACAATGAAGCAGGATGTTCAACCTCACTCGTCCGATGAGTGAAGCTAAGTAACGAGGTTCATTATGAGAACATCGTGATGACCAAAAGAATAGTGATATTATACAACCTTTCTAAAGCTCTTTTATTAGCTACTGAAGCGCCAAGATTTAGCTCGATGACGATATGGCTGGATCTGCACGTGAGATACACGTGACTCAGATTAGTGGCGTTGTACCTCAGCTATTGGGAAGTACGGGCTAATTCGGTGAATTCATCGAGGATAATACAATAACACCAGATTCGACAAGACTTTAAAGACTGAAGTTTAGCCACCGTCATCAAATTTATACAATCAAGACGAATGACCATCGAACTGAAGCATCGCGAGCCTGAACGCCCGATGATTGGACACCTTCCTGATAATTATACAGCTAATGCGTGAAGAACAATTTAGAAGCCATGTATGTTTCTGTCGAATTCACTTCGGAAATAGAAAAGGACGTTCGGTTGATCTTTCGAGATCGGATCTCAAAAACCGTGCTGGTGTTGATAGATTGAATGCAGTAATTGGAGTTGTGAGAAGGTAGGATACGCGGAGTTTTGTGCGAGTCGTTAAGATCTATCCAATGAACAGTAGACAACATGACTACGTAGCTGTAGTTTGATATCAAGGGAACAGTGATCAAAATCAATCTTGAGATGTATCATGTACTTTTTCGGGTGGGATCTGTCTTGCATGATCGCGAGAGGATAGGAAGAATGCGTGGATTGGACGCGCCATCAAGTTATGGAAAGAATTTATCTAGCGCAGAGGTCTTGGCAATATCAAACGAGCTGTTTACGTGATGCTTGAATGCGGTAACAAGCTGATAGATGTTGACCCTATGTACTTGGTCTTCTCGTCGAGCGATATCCCATAATCCTTCATAAAGCCGTAAGGCTTCTAGATTTAGAGCTGACCCGTCTCTATGCAAATATATGTACAAATCAATAACCCTCCACGATTTTTCAAAAATCTGTCCAAGCATATCCATCCCACCCTCCGTACTCAACCATTCAATTCCACTCCATCTTATCGTATTTCTCCTTTGCCACTGCGATCTTCCTCTCATATAACGCCACCTCGAAGAGCGGACTCTTCTTCATGACCTCCTGCATATTCGTCGGCTGACTAACAACAAGATCCCAATACCGCTTCATCACCTCCTCCACCAGTAGCGCCCTCATCATCCTATCAACTTCCTGGTCATAGACCGGCTCGGAGAAGACCAGCTCTGCCGCTTTGAGCAGATAAATCGCTCCTTTCTTCAATAACTTGAACTTGGAGATCGCCAAGGCAGCCAAATCCCACATCAGCAATTGCCGAGCAAGCACGAAGACTTGGGCGCAGCGGAGGAGCTGAGTGCTGTGTTCCGCGTCAGTGGTGATTCCTATGAGGGATTTTCTGGAGGGATCGAGGTGCGGGTCGAATTCGTTGTGGAGGATGAAGTCGTGGATTGGAGTGAAGTCTTTGGGTTTTATGGATTTCCAGCGGTGGCCTTGGATTATATGGCCGCCAGTGGGTTCTTCATATTCGTCATCAAGGAAATATCTGTTTGTTTCTATGCGGGAGAGCGGGACAGTGAATGGTGTGTTTTCTTTGCCTATGAGTATGGTGACCTGTGTTCCTTTGTCTCTGTGGATGCTTAGGAGTGGCCTGAGAAGAATGACGTGGGGTAACTTACTCTGGCTCATCGTCATCGTCCTCTTCTTCAGAACTCTCATCGTAGTCTTCAGCACCGTCCTCGTCATCTTCAGAGCTGGAATCAGAAATAGGATCATCGACCTGAAGCTCAATTCCTCGCTTTCTCAACACAGCCAAGGCTCTTTCACGCATATTTTCTCCTCCCTGCAACTGCTCAAAAGCTGTTTCTTGGAGAAATTTCCTGTAACGGGTCGACAAAGAATCAGGAGATCGAGGTACGTCCGGCATCTTTGCGTTGTAGTCACGACAGATATCGCCCCAACGCGCTGTGCCGCGGAATCTTTCTGTCAGGAGGATTAGCTCGCTGTCTTCTTCAGCCGTAAAATTTTTGAGAGTCATCGAGTCAAATTTAGACTCTTGGGCCTTTACTAGGCGTTCGATGCCCTTCTGTTGCAATTCATCAACAGCGTTTTGGCGCTGACTTCCATTGCCAGGTTTCAGAGGTGCGTCGTCCTGGAGAAAATCGAGATAACGAGATTTTAGAGAGCTCATGGAACGTGGCGAGTGGCTAAACTTTTTGTTGAAGTCATCGGCGACAATACTCCATCGTAAAGAATCTCCCATATTCTTTCTTAGACGGATTAGCTCACCGTCTTCTTCCGCCGTGAACTTTCTAGACACCAATGGCGCTAGTGAGATGGGCTTTTCATGATCATCAATGATGATAACAGTAGGTCTGTGGCGTATTAGCTGATGGCATGCCAAAGATGCTTTTGACTAGACTTACTGTTTGCTGAGCTTCTCTTGCTGCATCAGCAATTCATATTGTGCACATAAACTTTGGCTGCTCCTCTCTTTCCATCCTCTGCCCCGGTTCTGCTCCATCAAAGCCGCTGCAACCTTTGACCAACTCTCGTGTGGCATCTTCTTCCTCAGCCTGAGTAATTCGGCGTCTTCCGGGGATGTCCAGGCTTTAGAGTATGGCATACTGTCGGACAGCGTACTTGAAGAATCAGCAACAACTCCCAAGGGAAGCCTGGATTTTGTGGGTCAAGATTGCTATGTGAGGCTCGTCAAGGTGGACTTACTTCTTGTCGCGTAGAAGTAGCCTCCGGTATCGGTCAGAAAGACTCTTCGAAGACCTCTCGCTTGAGCCTTTGGTTCTCAGCCAGTGATTGTAGACCATTGCCACGTCGATCCAGGTCTTATCAGGCATCGACTTCTTCAGTCTCAAGAGTTCTTTATCTTCCATTGGTGTCCATAATCTCAAGGAGCCCACACTGGCGGATGAAGTACTCGTGCAATAAGGAATCCTAGACGGTATCAGCCGAAGCCTAGAGTCACGTCCTCCTCCTCCTTCCTTACTGTTGATCGTCCTCACGGACTCTGAGGTGTTTGTTGAAACGGACCATTATGGTCTCGGAAGACCTAACAGGCCAGCCTTTCTTTTCGCCATAGTTATTGAATGCCTTCGCGACTTCAAACCAAGACTTCCCTGACATATCCTTCTTGAACTTCGCAAGTGCATCATCTTGCGCGCTTGTCCAGCGACTGCTATTCACAAGCATGCCGCCATCTTGAACAAATTCGAGCATTGTAATCGACACTCCGTCACCTCTCTCCCTCCATTTGGACCGGATGAGTTCGAAGCGGCCGTAGAGTGAGCCCTCTTTGCGCGCCTGGTATCCGGGTCTCACATGCATTCTGGAATTGAACATTTCTGCCACCTCTACCCAAGCAGCACCAGGCATTTCTTCTTCTCGCAACTTCACGAGTTCAATGTCATCTTCCGTGGAGAAGTTGCCCGATTTCGACTTCATGGAAGAAGAACTGCAATCGTCGAGCAGGGCTAAGGCTGCCTTCCGCGAAGCCGTCCCAGCTTTGGAGCCTCTTGGGTTGCCAGTCAGGTATCGAAAGCGATGGCGCACGTTGTCCCGCGTGCGCGGTCTGTCTGCTGTTCTCTCGCGGAAAGTTTCATTCAGCGCATCAGCTGTCTCTTGCCAAGATGGTGTTGGAGTCTTTCTCTCTCGCATGCAGAGCAGTTCCGCATCTTCCAATGTCGTCCAAGGAGTGGATGAGGAAACTGCGGACGAGCCTTGAATCCAGTCTTCTCTTACCTCTTCAGCCTCAGACTCCTCGCTATCCGAGTCGTCTGACTGGTCCACCTCGTGCTTGTCGAGAAATGCGAGTGCTGCTTTTCTGGCTTGATAGCTACTCGCAGATATGATTTTACTCCCAGTGAGAGCGCCTTCTTTTATCACATTGTCGTAGTGTTCATTTGGCCTGGATGCATGGATGTCAGGAAATTTCTTCTTTAGAAGATCCCTAATCTGCAACCACGAGGGCGTAGGCTTAACTCGCTCTTTCAATCGAAGTAACTCTGCATCCTGTTCGACTGTCCATACTTCTGCTTGGAATCCCATTCTTGAAGTAGGACATTCGAGCATTGGCTTCTTGGTCTTGTCAATTTCTAGCTTCTGCTCATCGAATGTAGTGGAATTAGCTAATGTGTCAAAAAACGGCCTAGGCTTCGCAGGTGGTGAGACACTACTAGCTGAGGAAGAAGACACTGGAACGATTTCAGCTTGCCGAACCACAGACTCGTTTTTACCGTCTTCATTCTGTTGGTGAGTGGAGAATCTGTTCATGAAGCCCATATCTCTCAGGCGGCGGACCTCTGCTGACAAAGGCGGTCTCTCCATGTTGGGAGACGATTTCGAAGATTGACTATCGTCCTTCAAAGTTATCGAAGACTCGGACGAGCCTGTGCTTGAAGTCTTGTCGTCCTTGCGTGACTTTTTCGCTGATGGAGGTAAGCTGTGCCTATCATCGTCCATGTCGGTTTCAAGAGCCGAAGACCGTGTCCGTTTGGTGCCGCTTGGGCCAGCATTTACTTGATCGCTTGTTGTTTTGCGCTGATACTCCTCCTTAGACAGCCTCAATACTAATTCAAGCTCGTCATCTCCGTCCACAGATGGAAGTTCTGCGGTATGCAGTGGAGGACTAGCTCCGTACTGACTATGCATTGCCATTTGATAGCTCCGATACTGCTGAATCCAATAGGTCAAAGTTTCATGTTCCATAATTTGCTTGCAGGCATGTTGCAGATCTTCATTGCCATCACGACACGCCGTGACCCGAAGGTCAAAGATCTTGCGCGAACTTGCTTCGACAAGTTCGTACGGGTCAATCCAGTGTCTAGGGACATTAGCGATCTTTCCGCAAACTTCTCTAATCAGGGACTGACAATTCGTTTCTCTCAACGGCAAGGACCGCAACCGTATAGCTACCTGTTTGCGTGGCTTTCTCCTCGGGAGTGAGAAGCTCTTCTGGGACTTTCACAACCGGCCATCTTTGCCGTTCTATCTTGGCGAGAAAGACCTGGGCCCCTGCCATGGCTTTGTTGTGACAGCTGACTAGCTGATGGGGTGCCGAGAGGCAGGATTATGGGGAAGGTCGTGATGGGTGGAACTGATCGATATTGGTGTATGATTTAGGAAGTGAAGTTCGTCGTAGGTGGAATATATAGGGTCCCTGCTCTCCGGGTAGCTGTATCGTTTATGAAACTGCGCCGGCATCAATTGGAGCTGATGCCAGATCTCAACGAGTGGCTTGGGTGTGATAGTGTGTCGCGGGGATCGCCTCGAGGCCTTACAGCCGAAGCTATCTCCAGATCTCGAGAAGTGATATAAATATGGAAGTTCGAGCTATGGAAGAAGTCTCGCATGAGTTTAATGGACTGAATGAATAGTTGAGGAGCCCTGGAAGTTGATGCAGAGTTGAGGTAGCGGTGGGAATTTTCGAGTCTTGTATGCCCAAGAGCTAAACCGAACAGTGATAGACGTAGGACGAAATACAAGCTGGGTCACTTACGAATCTTGATTGATGGTTCTGGCTTCAATTTAACAGGACTTGAAGTAGCAGTGGCTCAGATTGGTGAAGGCATTGAGGATAGATAATTTTTGATCGACGACCTTGAGGTGCTCCCGTCTTCAACAGCAGATACAGCATTAAAACAAGCCTTCAGCATTACGCTTCAAGTTTCCGGCAAGTCGAAACTGCCCGTCGAAATGGGGTGGCCGATATTGGTATCGTTACATTTCAAGCCAATTTCCTGCATCGCAGCTTAACGTGTGGAGATTAGCTTTGAATAACCTGTAAAGACTGTGGATTTAAGGAAACGTTGGACTCATTGAGCCTTTCCGCCGTGCTCTGGCAATGTAAAACTGTCCATTTTGTCTATACTACCAGTCATAAACATGTTCTTCCAGGCTTGATTGGTGTCCTCGTATATCTTCTGCGCTCAGTACTCTCGATGCCTTCCATCTCGAGAGTCAAGCTTCCCTGATGGTGTTCCCGCGAGAAGATGCTAAGACCGACGCCGATGAAGTATCGACGTTGTTCATTGTTGAGTAGAGCTCGACAATGCATTCAATGTATACCTCTTTGGAGAACGACCAGGTACAACATGAGAAAGGGATGCAACGGATGTTGTTGATGGAACTTCGGTTCCCTTGCGACGCGACGCGAAAATCCTAGTCCACATTATAGTACTATGATCCCGGTAACTGTCACGTGGGTGTCTTGTTGCGATCTGTCTTCGACAGCAGTTCTTTCCAAACATAAGTTCGTGCCAATAATCATGATATAGTATCCTGCCTCGTCTTCTCGCCGAAAGACTAAAAACCCACCAAATCCAACTTACGTCCACTATCAGACAGCAGTGCACCCTCAGCAGCGACATCCCCGAACTCACGGCCAAAATGCTCGGCAACATGCAGCCTCGTCAATTGGCCGCCCAAGTCCTCAACTTCGCTCTCGTCCTTTCTACAGCTTTCATGCTATGGAAAGGTCTCTCCGTCGTCTCGAACTCACCATCGCCCATCGTCGTTGTCCTTTCCGGGTCCATGGAACCGGCTTTCGAGCGTGGTGATCTACTATTTCTCTGGAATCGTGGCATGGATACACAAATTGGAGAGATCGTGGTCTACAATGTGCGAGGAAAAGATATTCCAATCGTGCACAGGGTCGTAAGGAGATTTGGTGGAGGGTGGGTTTACGCTTCAAGAGCTACGTGTTCGAAAAGTGCTAATGATCTGGCAGAGAGACACCACTTCAGCTTTTGACAAAAGGCGATAACAATGCCGCCGATGATACCGAACTATATGCTCAAGGCCAGAAATACCTCACAAGAGAGACGGATGTCATTGGTAGCGTAATAGCATACGTGCCGATGGTCGGCTACGTTACCATACTACTGAGCGAGTATCCATGGTTAAAAACAGCAATGCTTGCCATCATGGGACTCACAGTCGTGCTACAGAGGGAATGATTTGCGATTACCGTGTACGCATGATGGAACGGGGGAGATCGAATCGGGACACTGTGCTACATAGCCCAATTCATGTAGATACCCAGCAGAGTTGAAAAATGGATATGGCTGCATTCAAGACAGGGCCTGAAAATGTAGGACGACGACGTTTGTCCCGCTGTTCATATGTTTCATGCAGACGCTGTGGAGGCATGATCTGGTCGCAGCGACACTGCGATGGCATAACTATTGATACCCATCCTCAGTCAAGTCAGCTTCGTCAGATGCATCTCATGTTTTGTGCCTCGAATCCAGAACTGGAGATCCTTCGCAATTTCGTTTTCAAAACTGTAGGGAAACTACCAACAGCGATTTTCACATTGAAGCCTGTCAAAGGAGAGGAGCACTTGAGGTCCCAGGCGGCGGAGAAACGGAACAATCTTTCATGACTGAGGCCCAGTATTGAGACAGCCAGTGATTGCAAGATTCCGGTGCGCTGCTAACGAACATCCCTCGATGTACTAATTCTGTTGACAGGTTCAGACAGCTTCCAGTGCGCGCAGAGAAACCTGGTCGAGGAACGAAACTTTTTGCTCGACCACGAATCTGGTACAAAACGGCGATCACCTGATGCACAGAAATTGGATAAAGGTTCGCTTCCACAGTCAATGTTCTCTATGTTACAAAACACGCACACCTCAATCAACGCACACTATCCGAACGAGACACATCAATCAGATCCGAACTGACGCACAGTCGAGTTGACACACCATCGCATTCGATCGCCAGCCGCCAGACACATGCAGTAATACACAAAGCCGCTCTCAAATCGTCAGCACAGCCCGACCTCGGCAAATCCTTCACAATCGTGATCATGTCAACAGCAACAACAACCGTCAGTATCGTACAAGCCCTACTACTGCTTCTCTACTTCTCCTTCGATCGGGTCCTATCCCTTTTCGGCTGGCAATGTGCAAAGCGAGAAAAGGATTTACTGAAGACCATGTTTGTCTTCTTCTTGGGTATCGATTTCGCCTTAAATATTGCTATCGGGCACCGGTCGATACTTCAGAGATTTGTGGTTGGTTTGATGGGGACTTTGTTCCCGGGAGTTGGAGATGGGAGGATTAGAGTCGAAGGCGTTCGCAGACGAAGCTGGTGAAGAGTGGAGGGAGTCCTGGGTGTAGAGAAGGAATTTAGAGAGGGCAGTGCCAACGGATGTCTGCGGGATAAAGTGGTGAATTATGTAGAGAAAGGTGCATGGCGGGTTTGTTCTCTGCCATTAATTCAATGCTTTCTCAATATGTGAAGCCACGGTGGATCTTGCTACCGGGTCGTCAAATTTTAGAGTGAACTTGTCCGATTCAGATTCGCGATCCCATCTCATTGCTGACTGCAAGTGACATTGTCTAGTTTCTGCAGATGCAATAAGAAAGTTTGATGGGAGCTGGTCAGCATCGGTGTGTCTTTGGAGATGTTTGATGGGTTCAATTGTCGAAATAGGAGAAGATGCAGGTGGGTTGAGCCACCAGACCGCCTAAAGCTATGTACGAAACTGATCTGTTGGACACACCTTGTGTGACAGATTGAGCTCCGTGAGTCCTAAGCAGAAGTCAAGCTCCGCTGAGAGAAGCGATTAAAGGTGGCTGGGATGGCGACTAACGAGGCGTACAGTGAAGACGACCAAACGTCGCTGAAGTGTTCTCCAGGTCCGATGCTTTTGAATGGTGCAGCTGGTTTCGAGAAGTGTTCAAGTCAAAATACCCAGCATCACTACTATTCCGAAGACTGTCATTCCCAGATCGGTCCTGGAGAATTCCTGATAAGACGTAACTCGAAATTGCCAGAAATCAAGCCAGTCTGATCTCGATTGAGGATTCTTGAATTATAGAGGGTGAAGGAGTTTCCCAAGCTTTTTGTAGTCGCGTACTGGTTGGTTTGTGACTATTAAACGCGTCAACTTTTGCTGTTCTTCGCTTCCAACCCACAACAACCACGATTTCGTCGCGCAACTTTACCACGGCACTCATGATCGATCCCGTCACCTTGTAGCTCATAGCTTCCACAATTGCAAAGGTAGACTCCACCGAAACTCACTCGTATCCCTGCCTAACGCGTCTCCAGATCTGCCCAAACACCATCACGATGTCACCACCGAACCTCCTCACCATCCCACGCGAGATCCGCCAGCGAATCCTCAAATACACGCGCCCAGATTACGACTTACGCATCGACTGCAAGCCCACTTTCATAGGCTGGAAGTTCGTCCCTCAATACACACACAAAGAGACGTCCAAATGGGTCTGCAACCTTTGCCTCGTCAACTCGGAAATGGCGCAGGACATGGTCTGGGTCCAACAACAGTGGTTTGAGCGCGGCGAGCAGTTGGCCAGAGAGCAGAAGAGAAAGAAGAGAACCAGAATTGGCAACACTTGGACCAAGAAGAGCAGGGCGATTGAGAAGCATAGAGCCGTTGAGAACTGCAGGGCGACATTGAAGGCGCAGCAATCGCTGTTGGAAGAGCAAGCGGATTTCACCTGGAGCAATCAGATAGGATGGATTGCGCACTTCAGAGTCGTTCCGGACAATTGGATGGAGGTGTTGCTTCAGTTGGGTTGGGCAGGATGGTTGATGAAAATTGACGGCGTGGACCGTCTGTTTGGTATTCGTCGCGTGGGTTATCCTGAGCTGTCGCCAGATGGGAGAATTTCGGGAACAGCTTTCTAGATGGTGTCGTCATGGTGCTGGTAGAAATTGAGGGCCTTGGACTACACAGGTGATCAGCAAGTGGACATAGGCTATCTGATATGAGAACTAAGGTACATACTTGACCATGATTGCCTGATTCTCTATTCGCCTCGAGTACGCGACCATGTCAAGGTCAGCCATGGATATTGAGATCCAGATCGGCAGTGATGGATGACGGGCAATTTGAGCAATAAACCATGTCGGAAACTCTGAAGGCTTCATCTCAATACGAAGACCTTTACCTAAGCCCGACATGATCGTGATCCCACACTCAATTCTTTGCGTTCCATACCTCACCGTGATCCTACCTTACTTTCACGCATATGAGCCCTCCAACTTCAAAAAAGACGATCTCACCAACCCCATCTCCTCATCTCTCCATCGCGCCTCACACCACCAGTCCCACCTTCCCATCGCTCCTGCAAAAACCAAGCAAAAAACCTACTTCACCCGCAGAAGACGGGGTTCGAACCTACACACACGCCAATTAGTACAGACATTCATGATTTGTTTGCTAACAGGAGGCTGTACATACCCGTGTCCCCCCGTGATTCCCGCATACATGAGGCTTGGGAACGGGGTACCTTAACCACTAGGCCACTCCTGCATGTGTCAGCAGAGACGCGGTGGGTTGGGATGTGTAGAGATGATGGAGTGCATGATGGAGTGGAGTGTGAGACGGAGAGAGCTGGTGACGTTGTCGTGAGATGGTAAGTGACCTGGAAGTGAGCCATGCAGTGTAGGAACAAGAGATTGATGGGCGGTGACGTGACATCCAATAGCGAATACAGAAGCTGACTAAAGCATGTGAAGTTTGGTATGAGTGGCAGTGGCTTCCTCCATTACGTTTGTAATAATGATTGAGGTACGCCACATCTTGAGGTTAGCAGCAGCGAGCGTGCCGATGCGTGGTGAGGAAGCCGGGCAGCAATGATCACGAAAATAGGAAGAGGGGTTAGAGGAACCGTCGATTAAAGAAGCCACTATTCTTACAGCGCATGAATTCCTGCCAGCATAGTCTGTCCCAGAAGCCGGCCACGCACTTAGCTAACTCATGACGGAGCATCCCCGTTGTGTCATACAGTAGCAGAATCTATCATGTCCGCCGTGCCCACGCTTGCCAGCAAATATCAGATAAGTATATGAAAGTAGGAAAAAGCCCGCTCGTGGACGTATCTTAGGTCAGCGCGGGCAGGTATCGTGAATGCGCCTTGGCAGCGAGTTTTCGCTCTACTCGTCATCCTCGTCGTCATCTGCAGCACCTTTGGTCTGATAGACAATTAGAATAAGTATGCTTGGTGGTGAACATGGATGAACTTACAGCGTACTCCTCTTTCTCACGCTCGTACCTCTCCTTGTCCTCTTTGGCTTTCTTGTCGTAAGGCTCCTTCTCCTTGGCTGATAATTCCTTCCACTTCTCTCCCAAAGCCTTTCCAACTTCGCCTAGAGACTATTAGCATCAAATCCAGTGATTCGGACAGATAAGCGCAACTTACCAAACTTGATGCCAGGGTTGTCCTCACGAACCTTATCGCGATTGTCGTTGGCAAAGAACATGTATGCTGACAGTCCTCTCTTTGGCGCGTTGGGGTCTGCGGATTGTTAAACCGAGTCGGATGAAAGAGGCGTATCACAAATTCTTACCCTTCTTTCTCTTGCCTTCAACCTTCTTGGCCTTGCGGGCTTTCACTTCTTTCGGCATGATTTCAGTTGGGGCTAATATGACATTAGTTGAATCTCGAGAGCGGTTTGCGGTTTGGAGAAGAAGTTGTCGTGCGCTGGAGTGGGCTGAATTGCGTGGTAAAGATGATGAAAGAGTGGGTGCTGTGCGCGGATTGATAATGGGTCAACAGCGCGCAACTTCGAAGTAAGACAAAAGCAACGAACAAATCTCGTGACAGTGAGCTCGAGGAGTGGAGAAATTCAAAAGCTAGCGCTTTCGATAATGGTGGTGGTGGGAATCAAGTGTTGAAGACGCGCAGTGAGT
Organism: Venturia effusa; assembly: GCA_007735645.1. Taxonomy (NCBI): domain Eukaryota; kingdom Fungi; phylum Ascomycota; class Dothideomycetes; order Venturiales; family Venturiaceae; genus Venturia; species Venturia effusa. Next base: position 567,016 of record CP042197.1, read on the forward strand.
GAGCGCGACAAGGCCGTGTTGATAGTGACCGAGAGAGCCAAAATGGCCTCCGGTCGCACCACACCTCGAGTTTCGGGGCCAATTGCAAAGAGATGAACTCACCGAAGTCAGGCGACCGTGATTTGGTATAGTTGAAGGTGTTGCGACTGTTGCGTTGAAGGTCAGTTCTTCTGCATACCGCGAAAGGCTGAAGACTTGCGTGGAGAGCGCGACGACGACGACTTCGAAAGACACGATGTTGAAGGAAGTTTGGAAAAACACAGGCGAGACCGAGAAAAACAAGGTCAAAGACGCGCGGATTTGCAAGAAAAAGACGCGTAAATGGGTGGGTGGTGGTGTTGCGGATTTGGGTATGGAGGTACACTTACTGGAAAGGCGGAGTGGTAGCAGAGAGCTCTCTCTATGAGTTTGTTAGGGAGAGGATTTTGGTGAGGGAAAGAGTAGAGAGACAGTGGAAGGGCAAGCGGCGGGCGAGAGACTGTGAGAGCCATGGGCACCAGTGCAGAGTTGACGCTAGTAGGGGTCTGCGCGCTACGGGGTAACGTACTAACGTACTTGGCCGTAAGTGCTTGTTTATAACACACGGCTGCTCCGGCAACTCACTGCATCTGAATCTGATACGAGTAAGGCGTGTTCCTCCACATCTCCCAGCCTTCCCCGCCGTCAACTCCGTGGCTTCCTCGTCTCCAGGTTGCGCCGTGAGCGTATGATTATTAATATAATACCGCTGACCAACGTCTCACCTGGTTCCGGTATCTACAGCTCGGCCCAATATGTTTGCTGCACACCACAACATGCACAGCGCCAGCGCCTTTCATAGCAAACGCCAAAAAGTCAGGCTGGCGACGTGACTATGTAGCTTCGAACTCTTTCATCTTTTTGCATCGTCGTCGCGGTGCCTTGAGCCGCTGTACCCAAGAACTGCCCGCTCAAACTGCATGCTGTCCGCCGGCGTGCATCATCAGTGTGAGAGTGGGCGCGTCCGGACCTAGCACCCAACCTAAACTGAAGCAAGATGAGAAGACGGGCGAACCAACGTCAAAGGAACAAGGAACTGTCCCCATGTGATGCAAGCTGCGACGGCAAAAGCTGAGCACCTCCTCATTCTGCACGAATGACATTTGAGTATTCGTCATCCAGGCTCTGCCCTTCTCCTGGGCTTCTCCTTTGACGATGGAGAGCAAAGCGGTGCCATGGCTTTCGGCCTGAGAAACCCGAGAGACCGTACGTTATTTTAGCTTTCCTTGGTACGGTCAGCCCCTGAAAGTAGTACCGAGTTTGGAAGTTCGCGAAGCGAGGCACTACGGCGTCTATGTAACTGGGACATCTGTATTGTTACCTTCCCCATTCCCCACACTGGCGTCCTGCCTCGCTTCATCTCTACATGTCACGTGACTTGAACCCAGCTTCCACTAAGTTCGGAGTCGGTGATGATCTCGCCAACGAATGTAATCGATTTCCATTAGGAATCTCCCCGATGTCATCAAGACTGGCGACCAACCTCAAGAATAAACATCTGCTGTTAACCTTCGACGCATTCGGCACTCTTTACAAGCCTCGGACGTCTATCCCTGCTGAGTATGTAAAGATTGCGAAAACATATGGCATTCAAGGCATAGATGAGCAGGAACTTGCTGTCTCTTTCAGGAAAGGTAATGCGCGTGATACAAGTCTCGGAGCTGACACTTACTGTCCCCATAGCCTTCAAGTCAACGTCGAAGCAGTTTCCCAACTATGGCAAGAATGTAAGTACATTCTGGTAAAGTTCTGCAATCTAGGTAAAGGGTAGACTAACAAGTCGTGTTCGCAGGCGAAATTAGGACTGAGCGAATGGTGGACTCATGTGTGATCGTCTCTTTGCTGCAACACTTTCAATTAATGACTTGCAGTCAGGTCATCCGGGGTTCTTTCGAGCCAGTGTCGTCGAAACCAATTAGTGATGCTATGATTGGGAGCCTGATGAGGCACTTCAGCGGCAGGGAGGCTTACTGCTTCTTCGATGACGTGCTACCTTTCTTCGCGTATCTCAAGGACGTGAACGGGAGTCGTGCTCAATCTCCGGAATGGCCATGGAAGTCCACAACAGTGGGTATCATTACTAATTCTGACAATCGAGTTGCAGCAATTCTGGAAGCACTTGGATTGAGGTCGCGCGACAAACGGGAGGGAGAATCAAAGGACACTGGCTCTGATATCAGCTTCGTCGCAGCGAGTTATGATGTTGGATTTGAGAAACCAGATGCAAGAATCTTCCACGCAGCACGAGACGCGTTTGCACAACTCCCCACGTCGGCGGAAATTTCCGATGATGATGTTGTGAGGGTTCATGTTGGTGACGACCTCGAAAAGGATGTTATTGGAGCCATAGGCGCTGGCTGGACACCTATCTTTCTTGACAGAGACACCAGGTTTGAAGACGAGAAGGGAAGGGATCGCCAAGAGAGATCGACTCTCCCTGTCACCCATCCTGTCACTCATGAAAAGACGAAGATCAATCGTATAAGGAACTTGAGCAGACTACGACCAGGGCTTCCGCCAACTAATGTTTGAACTGCCTGCCTCCGCTCGTGCGCCATAACACTCAAAAGGAATACCGTACATTCCGGGATCGCAGGATAGCTTATTCTACCGGTGTCAGAAGTGCATAAACGACGACTTTGAAATAGGTGGTCACAAATTGGGGCATAGCTTCAGACGTCACTCAAGTAGACCACAATCTTGAACGACTGAACCACTGCCGCGAATCTATTAATACCAGAACAGCTCGCTTCATCTATTCCACCACTTGGCCCGCCTTCGAGACATGACTGACCACCACCCACTTCTGGATACTCCCGGCTGCTTTAACATCCAAGGTGACAGCAACTCCCGAAGCTAATATTCTCGACGTGCCTAAAAATATCATTCGAACAGCGAGCTACATGCTTAGGTGAGCTACGGTCGCAAAATATCACAAGATTCAGATCGTTTGGTCGGATCGGTCCAGAACGGGAGATGATTTCTCAACAAGGAAAATGGCGACATTGAATCAATCATCAGCTCTCTCAATGCGGCTCGCCTAAATGACGCACCCAAGGACCCCACATCCGTAAGGAAGAGAAATGCTTGGTAAGGTTACCACGATGGAGAGCTAGCCTCAGGCCACAGTATCCACCTAAGCCAAAGGTTCGCTCCTCTCTTTCAATATTCGGACCTTCCTCTTGACAGCAGCATCAGCTCAGGAACCCGCCAATTGGTTTCCTCCACCAGTTGAAAGACACTAAAGCTTGCTTTCATGACATCGACCCACCAGGGGCAATCGTGAGCATTTAATTATGCTGACCAGTGACTCCCCCGGGGCGGAGTCTCTTCCCACCCTCGGACTAATCTCGGTGTGCACTTGCCATGAGATATACAAGGAAACCAGGAATATCGTGGAGATACGGCCTGCATGCAACCGTGGTATTATGCACTGCGGAAGCCAGCGGAAAGAATGTCAGTCTGTTAATCCCTCCTCACCAATAAAGTATTTATATATAGATTATACGTAGACTCCGATTTGCTCTTACAGCCTGTTCTCAGCTCTACTTGGGTCCGGCTTTAATCCCTCCTCACCAACAAAGTATTTATATATAGATTATACGTAGACTCCGATTGGCTCTTACAGCCTGTTCTCAGCTCTACCTGGGTCCGGCTTTATTACGGCGGATCGACGTACTAACATTCTTTCAGCTGGCTACTGCAGTATACAGTCCTGGTCTCTATATGCCCGCAGCGGGTCCGCTACTATTTTCTCTTCGAGGCTCACGTGAAATCCGTGGCCTTCAGAGCGGAGACGATAATATTTCCTTGGCTGTCGTAGTTCTTACTCACGCACTCACTTACTTAAACCTTCGAAAGTCGCCCATCTCAGCGCTCAAATCACCACACCGCATTGCACGTTCGGTTCCAATCTTGCCACAGCACCCATCCGCATTTCGCGTACCCTTACACTCTAAGGCCACTATCAAAAGCTACTCTAGTTTTATCACGGTAAGACATTCGCCTTTCTTATTTTTGCTCCGAGAATCTTTTCTTCCATCCCTATTGCTAACGTTACCAAGATCGAGCTATCACAAACCCTACCAAGATCGCGCCACCACAATCCCGTCCATCGCAGAAATCAAAATGAAAGCCCTCGTCCTCACATCTTTCCTCTTCTTCGGTTATACGTTCGCGCAAGGAGGACGCGGCGGTGCGAAGGACCAAGCCTGTTGCAAAGTCACCGGCACATCTCCCCTCTACGACATAGTCTCAGGCACGGGTTACACAAAGTCATGCTGTACCAAGAAAAACTACATAGTGTCCTCCAATAAAGTTGACTATTGTTATGGGGGCTTATCCGAGTCTTGCTGCACAGACGGGGGAAGGAGGGACGGTTACGCGGTTTGCGAATACGGCTGCACTCCGCCCTTGAATGGCAAGCCTTTCCTATGTATCCAAGACGGACCAGGGGGACGTTAACTGGAGACTCGTGTTACGCAACGTCTGTCATCTAAGCCTATACTGTCCTTGGTGAAGTACAGTGCTTGGAGTCTCGCTCACTACATAGGTATTCATGCTGCTAGGTTCAAAATCAATTGCGTTCACTGTCAATCATCCACCGTGCAATTTCACAAAAAACATAAGCAGACAGTCTGAATTCAAGGCCTCTGCATCCCAATCCGCCCAAAATGTCCACTTTCGCTCCAACATCGTATCGTGATAACCATGTCCAGGAGCGACATCATTTCGCCAATGGAGCTTGAAATCGCTAGGTGTGCGTTGCAGAATCGCCAAACGTGGCCTCTGCTGCGCCAAGACCTCTGTATTCTGAACCTTACCGACCGATGAGAGACACAAACACAATACATGAGTTGATCAGAATCTCAGAATGTCTTCCCAAACAGATAAAAGAGGCATCATCTCCTCCTTCGCACCAGACTGACTGCCTTGCTTCTCTCTTCAACCCTTCTCTGTGACACTATCCCGCAACGGCGCAAAACAAAATTCCTGAAGTGGCTCCTTGACTGTCAGAATAATTTCGCTAGATTGATGCTAGATCTCATCGCGGTAGCACCTTACTTTTTCGCAGGTGTTGCAGAGCAATCGGTCGAAGCTGTGTTTGTCGACGCTACCAGATAAGGCAAATTGCATGCGTTCCGACTCCCGCAGTCTTGGTCTTCACCATGAACCAGTCCTGTATAGATGCAACATCGGTAGTAACAGAGATCTTGGCATCATTCTCCAGACCGATACCGATGTGTCACTGAGAAATCGTCGGAGGGGTGTTATTCCGCAACGAACCATGTCGAGGCATTCGGACGCACGCTTCAATAGCCTTTCTTAACTTTCGTGGTCGGGAGTGCATGAACGATTTTGATTACCTCTTTCCACAAATATGTTCAACAAGACACTCGACCTCGATATCATCCCTTCATCATTACACACTACTGACCACAGATTCTGTTCTATTGGACGGCCAGAAAGTGGCTTATGGGCTTTTGCTGGCACGCCCTATCAGTGCGGATAAGAAATGGCCAGAATCTAGCTCAGTTTCCACCCCGAGTTCCACTATCTTTTCGTAAAGATGCCTCTCTTCCGCCTGGTACACCGCGGTAATAAAAAAGATTGTAAGAAGATGGAATCGAAGAGCAACGTTATATCACTACCGGGATTTATCTTCAACAGTTTCAGTCAGAAATTAGGGTTGAAATTGGAAAATCCCTGTTTGATAGATCGTCAGCCCCTGATCATCCACACTGATTCTACGCCCTCAACTCTGTTACGATAGCAGCTTTCTCAAAATATCTGTCGCTGACCAGAGTCTGTTTACGGGTAGAGAGACGGCGCGGCATCGTCGCGCCCATAGTCTAGAGAGAGAATTTTTTTCCAAGTATAGCTTGTGAGCATGTTTGCCGAAACTTCAGAGTTAGGAAAAAAAAACCTCGGGGTACCGTTTCTTGTGTTACTATCTCCAGAAATAGTGATACGCTGGATACCAGAAACTTACAGCGCTGTTATATCTCGGGTCCGTGATTGACCGAATCCAATCTTACAAGCATCAAACATGACTACAAGCTTTCTGTTTTCGCTGAATTACAAGAACGGTAACTCATCAGCCGCGGCTCTCCACCACGACGATTTCGCTTGTCTATAAATTCGGTCCCTACAAATTCATTCTCTGATTTCTTTCCATCATTTATTGACCATCCTCGGATACCGCTTTTCTCAGCACTGTTTACCTACGCCGCAGCTCCATATCTTGAAAAAATTCAATATGCTCCCCAACAAAAATTGGTGGAAGCAAAAACGTACAGCAGCGGGAATTCGCTGGTGGTCACCCACCCAACTACTACTCCGCCGATATCAAGCTTAACTAGGGATGAGCAAACGGGGATCCGTGTATTCTTGATTCTATGGCCGTACGTGGCAGAAGAGCGAAACGAAGCGTAATTGTAGCAAATGTGAGACGACCGGGCAATTTGGTGCTCGGTGAAATTTGAAGGCTGGAAAAGGCCTGATCTTTATGCGATGGAGCTTAGGAAAAGTCAAAGCTCGACCAGTCGGGTCTGTAGAAAGGCAATGCTGGGCGTGTTCATACAGGATGGAACGATATGTCTACAGCCCGGATGGAAAAAATCGCGTGCCTCAAAGTCTTTTGACTGCGGCAACAACAGTCTTGGGATGACTGCGTTCTCTGCTGGCTGATGGGTCGACCACAAATGTAATGTTTTTCACAACAGATAGACAGCCAAATAGAGACGAGATCTGCTGCTGCTCAATTACTAATATGCCGATATCGAATTTTCTTGGTAGGTCTGTAACCATATATAGAAGATTCGTTGGATTTGCCATCAGTATTCGAAGACTGATAGCGGAATGCTGAACTATGGTAGTCCTTTATTTCAGCCCAAGGAGTAATTTGGAAGCGGTCGTGAAGCCTTCTTCTTTGTTTTGTATAGCCATCGAACGCGGAGTGTCCAAGGACGATCAAAAGCAGACATAAGGTGCTGGCGTTAAAGTCCGCTTCGAGAGCAATCGAGCCGCTCAAACCTAGAAGACGACAAACCCGATCGGTGGATCCTGGCATGACTATTCAACCTATATGAGAAGGAGTTCGCGGAGGACATGCACTCGATATTGTTTGAGCCGTGTGTGTCGATTGCCGACGACAATGTTTGCTGATGAAAGGAGTGCTGGATCCGCAAACCTGTGTCCGCGTGCAGTAGCGACAGGTCGGTTCAACCCAGCACGATTCGAGAGACGCCGTGCGTGCCTGATGAAAAGAGTTGGAAACTGATTCCCATGTATGAGTTTTGCTGCTATCAAGCACAGTCATGTCTTTGGCAAGTATGTCCTTCTGTACCACCCATAACCGTGGCCAGTAGGAAAGAAAACACAGCTTCAATCTATCGCAGAATCCATCAAGTGACAAGGTCTGGTCGACGAAATTCGAAAATCGAGCTGTTATGGGAAGTCTCGCATGGGCATAACCTCCACCATTGTGGCAGTGTGCATACCTATCGGGGCTTACCGAGGTGTACGTCCCCTAAGAGTCTAAATTCAAGGGCGATGCACAGAGAGTTCGCAAATTTTTGGTTGTTTCATGTACCATTCAGTCTTGAAAATTCAGCATAGCCACAAATGTAATCAAGATGCGCAACGATGACGTTATTGATGGCGGCTGGGCAGGGACGAAAACCTTGCATTCATTCCAGGATGATCTGTTCAGCTTTGTCCATGTCTATGCTCCAGTCGGAGTGTCCTGCTGTTGAATAGTCCATCGAGGGTCTGTTTCGTAGATAATCGGGCATAGCCTCGCCGTGCATTATGCCATATATGAGGGCCTCTGAGCACAGTCAGAATCTCGAAACTTTCAGCAACCTGATAGTAACAAATACCTCCTACAAGGACGTATGCACCTTGCCTGACCTTGCGTATCACAAAAGGAATCTTCGCGCCGAAAAGAAGACAAATTTCGTCGCCATCTCTAGCCGCCGAGGGCACCCATCCCAGCCGCTCGTCGCTGGTCAGGACGAGGACGTGACCGTGTTTGAGTGCCAGCCCGTTCCATGTGCTCGAAGGTGCATGCGTGATATTTGGCATGGTTCGATTTGGTAGCTTCATGTTAAGATGCTGTTTTGGCAAAAGACGAGTGCAGGCATTCCACTCGCCTTGGCGAAGCATTTTGTAAGCTTCTGAATAAGGCAGGCTGCTGTTAGGATATCTTTTGTCTTTGGGCTGGCCATTTACCCAACTCTCAACGAGATCCGGGGCTTGGACGCTGAATGTATCTGCCTGGAACACAGTAGAAGCGGACTCCACAAAGTGAGTGATGTGGGTGATGATGGACAAGCGTGCACCAAGTATGGAAACACTTCGCCGATTTGGAAAGGATATAACGGGAAGCTGTGCATTACCTGTAGCTCGAACAACGTTGCTCATACCTAATGTGACCATTTTGACCTTGAGCCGCCAGTCCGGAACCCAGCTTGGCAGCGTGGCAGTCTGTGAGATTTTCATGTCATCGTTCGGTGTCTGAACAAAGTATAGCAGGCTCAGAGCTTCCAGGTCCCCCGAGCCTAGAATGGCGGCAGCGACAGAAACGAAGAGGTCCTCCACAGGTGTAGAGTAATCGGCTTGCAGCATTGGAATAGGCTTATGGCTGAGACCAAGAAAAGCATAGACTTTGTCTCTAGCATCGGTAGCTTCGCAATGTCTGAGATTGTGCAGTAAAAGTCCAAACTGCACGATCTTCGACGCCGAAGGCTTGAGTGACCTCGAATTTGTGTTGCGTGATCCCCATCTTTTTCCAGGCTTAGAGTAATGGATACAATGTGACACATTCTGGCACAACAACATCGCAGGTATCATTCCTGGCACTAGATTTCGGGAGTCTTCATCGTCGAGCATATCCGCCCCGCTTCGATCGAGGTAGTTTCTGACAGCATCGAATCCGGTCTGAAGAGTAGCAAACTTGAGAGTATGCAATCCACATACGACAAAAGCATTGCGGGCCATCACGACTTCCTGAATGACCCAGGCTCGAAAGAACCACGACCGCTGTGAAAGCTGGGCAAGCGGTCTAATGTTCGGCTTGAAGTGTGAGAATTTTCCTTCTGCCATCATGCGCAGGGACTTGAAGGCAGGGCCAGCGAATCCATCGTCGTTCCCTAGCCATACCAACACTTTCTCTGCTTGTCGATAGATGGTGGCCATTCTTTGCACCTGAAGACTGCGTTCTTCGTAGTTCTCTTGGTCGATGCAAATAGAGTCGACCCATATCAAACGAGATCGACATGGATCTCTGAATTGTAAGAGCGCGTCCAGGAGATTTGAGGTGATGTTCAATGATCCTTCACGGTCATCCTGTTGACACAAGATGGTGCAGAGCTGATCTGTGGAAGTTCCTGAAGGATGTTGATGCCATGCATATGAAATGGCCTCATATGAAACCTTCTCTTCGTCGAATAGCACTGTGTGCAACTTTCCTCGAAGATCATCGCTGCGATCCCCAGGCAGCAGAGTCAAGACTCTGAAGTGATGGCTGTCCACTGCATCATACTCGAAGGTGGGAATCATGGCAAAAGGATATTGGATCCTTCAACAGTGAGATCTGGTGAGAATTGGACGGGCTCATCGCGTCTGCTGTTTTTCGGAGCATCTGCTGTCGAGTGATGGATAGTATTTCACGGGGTCGAGATTCGAGATGATCGGGACAAGCATTACTAATAGGCCGTTCCGCTTTCGGCATATGAAGGTCCGCAATGATATCTTCCACTTCTTGAAGTATTGAACATATATCGACCGGTCGTAATGATTCCCAGATTCGCGGGGAAAAGCAACTGAGGCCATGGAAAACCTCGACCAGTCCAGCCTAGGAAGTCCGCCGGACATCCTCACCGAAGACTACGCTCTCCAGCAAGATGCGAACGATCAGCTCAGACATCTACGAAATGAGTTCATCATACCTACTCGTGGAGATCTGAATCGAAAAAGAGCAAAGGATGATCCAAACATTTCAGGAGAGAATGGGGTTCCTTCTGCGTATCTCTGCGGGAACTCTCTTGGTCTGCAACCCAAGCGAACTCGCGAATATATCGACTCGTATCTGTCGACATGGAGCAATCTGGGCGTATATGGACACTTCAAACCTCTCGAAGATCAGATTACTGAGCCATGGGTTGACATTGACGAGCAGGCAAGAGATGCTATGTCCAAGATTGTGGGAGCATTACCGAGTGAAGTAGCAGTCATGCAAACGCTCACAGCAAATCTACACCTGCTCATGGCGAGTTTCTACCGACCGACAAAAGAAAGATGGAAAATCATTATAGAAGGAAAAGCATTTCCCAGTGATCACGTACACAGTTTCCTCATACATGTACGTTATGTCAGCTAACAAACGCATCAAGTACGCCGTCTACTCCCAACTCGCCCACCACGACCTCTCCCCTACCAACGCACTGGTTCTCATCGAGCCGTCCGATCCAGAAACTCACAACTTCTCCACCCAACATATCCTCGACACCATCTCCGCTCACGCCGAAACCACTGCTCTGCTCCTTCTACCAGGAATCCACTACTACACCGGTCAATACCTCGATATCAAAACGATAACATCCTTCGCGCAATCGAAAGGCATTATAGTAGGTTGGGATCTCGCCCACGCCGCCGGAAACGTGCCAGTACAGCTCCACGACTGGAACGTCGATTTCGCCGCTTGGTGTACCTACAAATATATAAATGCCGGACCAGGGAGTATCGCCGTTTTATTCGTGCACGAGAGGCACGGGTACGTTGATGCCACAGAAGGAGAAGGAAGCAGATACATACCGCGTCTGAGTGGATGGTGGGGCTCATCCAAATCCACCCGATTCAAGATGGACAACAATTTCCTCCCCATCCCAGGAGCAGCGGGCTGGCAACTCTCCAATCCTTCCGTCTTCGACTGCACCTCCGTCATAGCCTCTCTGAGCGTCTTCAACATGACGTCCATGCAAGCGTTACGGGAGAAGAGTCTGAAATTGACGGGCTACCTCGAATACCTTCTCCAGAACTGGGAGATGGACGACAGCCTCCGATGCTACACCATCCTCACTCCCTCCAACCCAGAGGAAAGAGGCGCACAAATCAGTGTACGTCTCGAAGAAGGATTGCTAGAAACAGTCATGCGGGTACTCGAAGAAGAGGGCGTGGTCCTCGACGAACGGACACCGGATGTTATCAGAGTAACACCTGCGCCCTTGTACAATACCTACGCAGATATATGGCGTTTCATGAGTGTCTTCGAGAAGGCGCTGAAAGTAGCCAAAGAAACGAGAGGTGCTTCGAGCATGTCGAAAGAAGGGGAAGCCGGCGGCACCATGATCGACGGCCCAAGCAAGAAAGCAGGATGGAGCGAGGTCACCTAGCCGGGTTTCTGCAACTTGTACGTATCTTGCATAGAACAATAGAATAGAAATGCGCAAACCGATCTTGCACTCCGCAACGCAGGGAATTGTAAGCTACAAACAATGCAAACACGTTGAATCATCATCTGAATTCGTCATCCTACACGAATATCAAACGTTCATGGAAGATCATCAGCTAAGCCCAATCACCATCCTATGCAAGAGAGACCACACCACCCTCAAACGCTACAAACAATCCCAAACCCATCATTGCCCGATTCTACACAAGCGCAAACCGGAACAGATTGCCCATAGAGACCCACTGCCGACCATTCCTAGCCAAAAACTCCTTGACAACAGCCCTCACAGTCCCGAACCGGACCCGATTGTACTCAGCCAACAATCGAATTTCGTCCTTCTTATCGCCCTTCACCAATCCCTCTCTAGCCATCGTCTCCGCCTTCTCCCTAGCCCTTTCGACGTCAAACATACTACCCAAGTACAGCAGCTGGTTATAAAGCGCCTTCTCCGTGTATTCCTGGTGCATCCGTCCCAAACAACCCATACCTAGCCCCTTGGGACCGAGACAGCGATGTCCATAAACGGAGATCTGGCGCGTCCGGTTGCCGCATTGAGGATCATCGCAGACAACCCAGTTGGCGTAATATCTCGAAATGTGCTGACGGATCTGAGATTCTACTTGGGCGACGATGGTGATGGTGGGTAGGAGCCGTTGACAAGCGGCATTGGGACATTGAAGCCCATCATTCGTGACGACTGCTTCTTGTCGTTCGTCCTCTGTTCGTGTGGTGGGTGGGACGATGCCACGGAAGTCAAATGAGGCTTTGCAGGCCAAACATCTCAGCTGAAGCGGCAGCGCTTCTTTGAAGCGGACAGAGTCTGGGATTTGGCTTTCGAGTGGTTGCAATTCTTCAGCCCGGCTGGACGAGGTCTGCGAGACGGTGCTGACGCGGTATTTACTGGTATCAAGACCGAGGCAATCAGCTAGCCGAGTGATATCTGTCCCACTAATGGGCGCACAAAGACGTTCAACTGGCGGCAGGATTTGTTTGTGGAGGTAGTAGTCGATGTCCGGTTTGAGCCCAGAATCAGCCTTGAGTATGTCTTCGAGAGGATATGCGTTCTTTGCTGCTGTCTCAGCAGAACCATTGCTTTGGCCTGTGATGATGAAGGCCATAACGTCTTTGGCCTTGATGTGCTTGCCTTTGGCCATTTGGCGGAGTGCGACCTGAACAGAGGGCATGGACCCGCCATTGGGATATTCTTTTGGTGCTTTGCCGAGTTGCGTGAATATCGTGTAAGCTTGGACTGGGACTTGGAAGTCACGCATGCGAGTGGCGAGAGCTCGGAGATATTCATGGATGTTCTCGACAACAGTGTCGGGTTCATCGCCAGAAAGAAGGAAGCCCAGGAGTTTTCTGAAGATCTTGTTAGCAGTGCCATCTTTTCAACCTGGGGAGGCTACTCACGAAGATGTCTCTTTCGATAAAGCACAGTATTCTCGCCGTCTCATATCAAGACCCTTGACCTCGAGCTTCTCGACAAACTTGCCATCGATCTCAACCATGTTGATAGCAGCATACTTCTTCTTGGCGTGTAATAAAATCCGCCGAAAGACATTGTCAATATCGATCTCGAGAAGTCTGTAACGCTCGTTGACTGCCTTTTTGAACCCTCTTCCGATCGCTAATGCTTCCTGAATGTTGTCCTTGTTTGTATTAATCATGACCGAGTCAGTGTCACCGTAAATGACACGGAGTGAGTCTTGTTCAGCAAGCTCCTTGGTGCTTTGCAGGATCTCGCGACCTTTGTAGGTTGTGAGCATCGCCAGCGGACGAGCATAGAATCGAGACTTGGTGTATCCTAAACAACCATACATAGAGTTGGCCGTGAGTTTGAGAGCGAGTTGCTTAATGTCGTACGTAGCAAGCTGATCTGGAGTGGCTGTCTTGTCCTTCATCAGCTTTTTGACTTCTCGTCGACGACTGACAAGCGTAGCAATAAGCTTCGGGAGGATGCCCAAAGCCTGATCCGCTGGAACGTCTGGGACCTGTTCGTCATCCTCGCGCAGATTGGCACGTTCCACCGTTGTGAAGCAGATGTTGTACTCTTGGATGATCGATGGATACAAACTGTTGAAGTCCATGACTAGGATGAATTTGTCGTAAAGGCCCTTTTCAGGCTCGAAGACAAGCCCACCCTTGAACTTGTCTTTTTTCTTCGCATCGACACCCTCTTCGCCATCGGCTGTCTCTTCTTCAACCTTCTGCTTCCCTTTGCCCCAGATCTTGTCTGGGCAGATGAACTTGTTGCGGTGGAATTCGTGCAATAAAATGTACTCATTACGTTCTGCCCTTGTTCCGCTGAGCGTACGCGCCCATGAGTTGCCAGCAAGATTGGTGAGAACTTTTGTCAAAGGAAGCATCTGAGTCTTCATGGCAATCGCAGCAATGAAAAAGGTATCAGCTTCGCAGTGCTGAACGTAGTTCATCAAGCCCTCCCTTTCCAAAGCCCATGTCTTGAGAACAGCTTCGTTATCGAGTTCAAGTCGCACGTGGTTTTTCCCGAGAACAAGTTCACACATCTCGTTCAAACTCCACGATTGGCACTTCATCATGAGCGATTTACCCATGTCGTTGGCTAGGTCCACAAGAAGTCGACCGGATGCTAATTGCCGCTCAGCAAAGAAACTGCCGCCTCCACGACCAAAATTCTTGGGCCAGTCGCGTCTTCGGACACGGCCAATGCGGTGCCAGCCAGGAGTATTCCGTTCCTTCATTCTGCTCAAGAGAATGCCGAAGTCGACATCGTCGAGCTTGTGGCCCATAAGGACATCCGGATCCATCTTACCTAGGATTGCCATGAACTTGCTGAGAAGATCTCGCTCATTCCTCTCCAGCATAATCGTTCCCTTATGTTTGGGCACCTCGAGCTTTTCGAACCCCGTAGGAAAAGCGTCCGTAATTGGACGCATGATGGTGAAGCTTTTGCATGGCATTTTTTCCGGCAGTGTTGTATCTCCGAGAGTAACATTTTCGTAGATCCTTGCACTGATCATCAGTATTTCCTGTTTGTTTTGCTCCGAGTTGTACGTTGTTCGTAGAGCAATACTCATAAGGGTTAACGGCGGCACGTCAAGGTTGTCTGATTCACCTAGGGTAGAGATGTGTTGTGGTCTGTCGACCAACAGCTCCAATTTGCACCAGGAGGCATTGTTGAGGACTTGGAAGTTTGCACCTTGGATGTTCAGCCAGCATGGGCCCATGATGTTCTTCCAGAGAACGAACTGTTCGAATAGAGCAGTGTTTGTGCCAAAAACATGGGAGAATGTCTCGCCTGTAAGATCATTCGAGAGGCCTTGCTTGTCATATGGATAGAGCAGCTTCAGGTAGTCGGCCTTCTTTGGGATTCCCGGTATCTCGAAGGCATATCTCCTTTCGCATGGCTTGATTTTGAATTGCCCAACTCTGAGTTTACTCATAATGCCATCAACTTCATTGTAGACATCGCTCATGCCAATCTCCTCGTCTGTCGGCCGTCCATGCTTTTGCCGGAATTCTCGTGGGAGAAAGAATAGCTTTCGTAAGATGTTATCGATCTTGACGAAGCAACTGACAAAGTTTCCCGTGCTCTTGTCCTTGACCTTTCCGAATAGGCACAAGCTTCCAAGAATCTCAGTGTAGTCGGTCCAGAAGAAGTTGAGACTGCCGTCCTCTTCTACAGCATGTTGTGGATTTAATTTGCCTACATTGGACGCTACTTGAGGGCCAACGGGACTGCTCATGACATTCAAACTTTCATTCAGCCTGTTCCAGGCAGATGCATCCACCGCTGGTCCCGCGGGCGAAGAGGGGAGCGCTGTCGGTTCTGGTGCAGCTTTCAACTTTGGCGCAGGTCGCTTTCCGGACATGTTAATTGAGGCTCCGGCAGATATTGATTGACCGATAGGCCGCACAACGTCCAAATCATCGTCCTCCTCTTCCTCCTCAACTTTAACAGCTGGTTGCGATCTTCGCTCCACTGCTTTTTGCACAGGGGAGGACGGCAGCGGGTCACTCATAAGAACATCGTCGTCCATAGGGGCATACCCGTCATCCTCGTTGATTGCAGCCTCGGCGGGAAGATTGTTCGCAGCCGTCTGACTTGAGTCTATCCGAGATGGATGTTTGGGTTGCCGTTTCGATATAGGAGGAGAGAGGACTCGAGTTTTCCGTCTGTGTTCGTCCTTGACAGGTTTCATGCGAATTGCAGGGCGGCTTGGAACGTTGACATCGACTTCTCCGAGCAAATCTGCCATGAACGCGTCGTCGTCGGCGGTCTTGACCGGCTATCGGCTTGTCAGCTCATGCAATTTTTGACTGGCGTAATTTATATACTTTAGGTTTCGGGGCCATTGTCGTGGCCTTCGCAGTGAAATAATTGCTGATACCGTTCTTGATTTTCTTCTTTTTCTCGTCGTCTTCTTCTCGTTTCCGTTTGGCTATCAAGAACGTGTCAGCGTAAGCCATTCTACCCGGTTTGACATATGTATACCAGCCTTACCCCGTGGGGCATCCTCATCTTCTTCGCTTGAATATCCAGCGCGACGGCCATCTTCCCAATCTTCTTCCCGTCCGTCGTCAGCATATCCCTCGCCATTGTCGTCAACAACAAAGTCGTCTTGGTCCAAACGTCCTCTCACAACCTTCTTGTATCCTTCTTCGTCGACTTCATCGTAGATGTTGACTTCTTCTTCGACCTCGTAATCATTGTCGTGTTTCCCTCCCGCTCGGGCTCTCTTGAGCTTTTCGAGCTGGGCCAGACGGGCCGCTCTTTTCGAAGACATTATATTGTATAATTAAGAACGAGACTATGGCATAGCAAGGCGTGAAGCACACAGGAAAGGCAATGGACGGTCTTGTTGTGGTGTATGGCAGTTTGATGCGCGTATCGAAGGTGGAAAGGGAAGAGGCACTTTCGACGTTGAACGCGTCGCGTGAATGCCAAGTTGCTAGCGTGTTCTGCGGCATGGGTACACTAATTCTTGCTCTACGCCAAGCACCTGATACCAATTTATCAATCACTGTTAACGTCGAGTTCACAGAATACGACACTCTGGTTTCAAGCTCACTTCAGAGTCACTTCACCACTCAAATATGCTATATTGAAGAAGACGAACTTCTGACGAACTTCTTCGTCAATTCTTGCGTTATCAATCGAGATCTAATCGAAAGAGCTGTATCGAAATGTCAGAAACCCAATCGAGGGATCCACTTGTATGGATAGACTGTGAGGTGAATTCGCCATCTGCATCAGCTCGCTTGCGGATAAATGCTAAGTGGAATTAGATGACTGGTCTTGACCTCGAAAAGGACGAGATCATTGAAATCGCTTGCATCGTCACCGACTGGAATCTTCAGCCAATCGGACCACCAGGTTTTGAAATCACAATAGGACAGACCCATGAGAAAATGGCCTCGATGAACGAGTGGTGCATCGAACACCATGGAAAATCGGGGCTTACAGCCAAAGTTATCGCATCGAAAATAAGTCATCAACAAGCAGCAGAGCAACTTCTAGCATACGTAAAAGCCCGGGTGCCCAAGGCCAGAACAGCCCTCTTGGCAGGCAACTCTGTGCATGCTGATAAAGCCTTCTTCAACGCCGAGCCAGCGTACGCAGAAGTCATGCAGCATCTCCACTATCGAATCCTTGATGTCAGTTCGATAAAGGAGGCCGTGAGACGCTTCTCGCCGCAGGAAGTACTGGCACAGATACCGAAGAAGAAAAAGGCTCACACAGCGATGGAGGATATTCTTGAAAGCATTGCCGAGATGCGCTACTATTCCGAGCAGATATTCCAGAAGAAATCTGATACAGCTAGCAGATAGAAGTCACCCGAGTGAACATGGACATCGAAAGGTCCCCACAGTGCAATTCATATAGTAACTGTCGACTTTGGTGAAAGGTAGATTGAAGGCTCGAATTCAACGACCATGCTGACGTCTCCCAGCCTAGTCAGCATGCAACAAAATGTCATTCCATTAACGACCTCAAAGACGCTTCTTCCAAAAACTCCGTCGCCAACCTCTCACTCTCCTCTGGACCCTCCCAAACAGATCAAAGTGACCTCCCTCAAAATATCAAGAAATGAGAAAGACCAAAAAAAATCATTTAACGTAGTCACGTGTCGTGCGTTACGAAATATCCAAGATCAGGTCAGAGAAGCGGGGTGGTGGACTAGAGGAGTTAATTTATTACTCTTATGCATTATTCACAGGAGGGAAGAAGAGTAGTCTACCACTTATCTCCCATCTCCCTTTCCATCGCAAATACCCAAAAGTAGGGTACCCACTTACCCAAAAAAAACGCCAGAAATGCCTCTTCCACACGCCCCCTCAAAAGAAAAGAAAAGGAAAGAAAGAATAAACTTCTTCCCGTCTCATTCTTTCCTTTCTTCTTCCGCAAATTTATGTACATTCCACTTCTCCACCACAGGGACTAAAAAGCCACAGCAGCAACAACGGCAGCAGCACCAGCGAAGAACCCAGCAACAGATCCACCACCAACCTTGACACCAGCGTTAGTGGTAACCTGCAGCGGTCCACCAGTCCTGGTGGAAGAGGGAACGTAAGTGGTTCCAAAGCCGGTGCCGACATAGGAAGCAGACGGCGCCGTGTAGATGCCGTTTGTGGCAGCGACAGAAGGAGCAGCGGGAGCGACAGAGTCGGTGGGAGCTGGTGCCAGACCGACGGCGGCAGCAGTGGCAGTGCCGACGGCTGGGAGGGTGGTGAAGATGACTTGGGGGACTGTGACGGCTGTGCTTAACAGCGTTACGGTGGAAGAGGAGGGCATTGGGAAACCGGCTGAGACGCCGGTGCTGTAGGTGTAAGGGACAGTGTAGGACTGAGCGATGGTGATTGTTGTCATTGGGACTTCGGCGGCGGGTTGGGTGACGGGCAAGGTAGGGGTGCTGGCGGCGGCGCACTGTGAGCAAGGGATCGTGCTGGTGGATGTCATGGTGATTGTGGAGATGGAGGGTTGCTGGAGGACAGTGGTGGTGCCAGCGGCGGTGATGGTCTGGCCGACGGAGCAGGAGGAGTATGAAGTTACGATGACTTCAGTGGTTGTGCTTGCATTTGGTGCGGGCTGGACTGGGGAGACTGGAGTCGAAGCAGGAGGAATGCCAGCAGCAGTCAATGGGATGGAGCTTGGGCAGTTGGTGATCAACCCTGGGTTTTTAGGGATCTGAGCAGCGCAGATACCGATCAAGTAGGTCAAGGCCTTTTGAACTTCAGAGTCATCGGCACCGTGAGCAGTGATGCACTGAATGACGTTCTTGGTGAAGTCGGCCTTGGCGCAGTAGCATTGGTGGTCGCTATTGTCTTTGCAGCCGGTCTGACCGATCCATGTGTTCAGACACTGTGGAACGACATCAGGGCATGGCGCAGTCGTGACTGGCACGGAAGGTTTAGTGGATGATGGCTGGAAAACGCTGGATGAGGAGTTTGTGACAGGGCTGACGGGAGTCGAAGATGAGGATGGCACGTTTGGCAATGGTTTGCTCGAAGTTGGGATGCTTGGGTCCGGAATGCTCGACGTGGGCATGTTGGGAACCGGGACAGTAGGCACAGGAATGGAGGCACAATCGGACCCTATTGAGGTACCGTTGCTGTACGCGCAGAATGGTGGGATGCTAGAGCTGCTCGTCGCCGTGCTCACTGATGTAGACGGCACCGAGCAGTCAGATCCTGAGCCACCATTGGTGCAGACGATCGGAGTAGAGGATGGCGAAGGAACAACTTCGGGTACTGGCTTGCTGCTCGTTGGGAGGGCGGGGGGTGAAGTTGGCACAGCGGGAGAAGAGGAAGGTACTGCAGGCGGAGATGTAGGCACCGCAGGCGAAGACGTGGGAACTGCAGGCGACGAAGAGCTTGGCTGAGCAGGAGTAGAGCTGGAGCTGGCCTTGGGTGGGACAGAGCTCGCAGGTGGGCTACAATCGAAACCAATGGAGTGAATACCAATATCACATCCGTCCTTCGATCCCTGAGGAAGCTGGAATTGAACTTGCTTTGCACCACCGCACTGACTGTTCTTAACGATGGTACCGCCAGATTTGCAAGAAGTGGTTTGCTTGCAAGTGGAGCCATCCTCCATCTTGTAATGGAACTCGACATCCGTGTCCTTGGAAACGGAGACCTGGTATTCTGAGATGGAGAAGTCTTTGTCCGCGCCGCATGAGAAGTTTGGTCCGGAGCCAGCGCTCATCGACCCTTTGATCACTTTGCTGCGAAATGTGCGCTTGGTGAGGGTATCACGTTTGCCGAAGCTTGACGCGCATGAGAATCCGCTGAAAGAGTACGAGTCATAAGAGCTGAAGCTTCCCGGACTCAAGTTCGACCAGTCAAAGCCAGTCTGTTCCTGGGAAGTACATTTATTGTTGTTGTTGGATGGTGTCTTGTATGCCGGGGCGTTGGTCCAGCCGGAGAACTACGTAATGTTAGTAGAATGATCGTACACACTACACCAGGTACCTTACAGTAGCGCTGGCCGTGCCGGCGAAGAGTAAAGCTGCGTTTGTCTTCATTATGAAGATTGGGTCGGTTAGTAACTGAGAGCTGCAGTATATACGAAGCAAGAATCGACTATCAAAGCGATGGTGGTTCAGCAAGCTGAAAACGAGAGTAAAGATCGAACTGAGCAAACGACAATAGGACTACAGAGTGAGAGTGCAGATGGAGAAGGAAGGCATCACGGCCCGGAAAAGCAGTACTCTTTAAACAGGTCCATCACTCCTAAGATGCACAGAAGGGAGTGGAGCATGGATTTGGCATTACTATTCGGTTCAGGTACAGGATGAAACTGTGAGGGATCGACATCAAGCCTATTGGTCCATTTGGAGCTTCAATGACGCTACAGCTGGGCGACCAAGAGGTCTGTTCAGAGGCCTGGGTGCTACCCGTAGAAGGGGTGGAGAGACATTTGGTCGCTGTTGGTCGTCAGTCAAGGTGTTTTTAGGGACGGAGGGATGAAACGACCAGGGGTTTGGAGAAGACGAATGGTGGGTTCCCAATGGTCTGCGCCACTGCAACCTAAAGGGGTATGCTCCCGCCTCACAGCGGCGACCAGCGCCAATATGGCTGCTAGTCAGGGCCAGTCTCGCGGCTCGCGTCGCGTTTTGTGGATGGAGGCTTTGGCTCTCCAAACGCTCAGCTAAAGTGAGCGCATCGCTGAGTTGAGTAATCTCTTCCCAAACAGTCTTGCACCGGCTCGATGTCGACGAGCGTAGCAACCTCTGCGCGTCACCGCGACCTAGAGCCAAGCCCAGGAATAGCAGTTCGAATTGCACAATTCAGCGTTTCTGCTCACTTGTCGTGCCGAGATCTGCTCCCCTTGGACAGGCATATAGCGTCCCCACTTGGGGATCTGGAAACAGAGACAAGTCGGTTGGTTGCCAGTGGTGCCAGAGGTCGCGACTGGAGACACTTGCACCGATATGGGCACTGCCTCGTTTCTCCCCGGGGTGATGGCAGGCAAGGTATGGCTCGGATCAAAAGGCAGAGTTGAGGATATTGCGCAAGGGGCAGACATTGATGCGCGAAGATCTTGGGGAAGACGATGAGGTTTGTCATCGCGTGTGTAGATCATGCACGTGTAAGATA
This sequence comes from Venturia effusa, assembly GCA_007735645.1. Lineage (NCBI taxonomy): Eukaryota > Fungi > Ascomycota > Dothideomycetes > Venturiales > Venturiaceae > Venturia > Venturia effusa. The sequence continues at coordinate 588,071 of CP042197.1, forward strand.
AGATACGATGAGATTCAGGTCCCACACTCGCCACAGTGGAGGAAACCAAGCTCAGCCATACCTCTAATACTTAGCCATCGACAGAAGAATGAACATCTCAATATCAGTATGCTGAATTTCCAGGAGAGTTCAGGTCGATCTTAGCAGACCAAGAACAGAAGTCTTGCCATCGAATTCGAGCGTTTGATTCGTCGTCTGATGTTTTGTTTCTTGAAACGATTAGCCTTGCGGTGAAGAAAGACCCTGGCGCTATAGACCTCGAGTACTCCATCCACCTGCATCGGCAACGAGGAGTAGAAACATTTCCGTTTCCCAACACCCGAATGGCGCTTCTGGGATAGTCAAGGAAAACATGCTTGTGTCCGACCTTTGGCCAAGCTCCAAGATATTTTCGAGATAGATATCACGGTTGCAAAGGTGGAGCAGGCAAGGTGGAAAACGGCGTTCAGAAATCATGGCCGTCCGAGAGATGGAGGCGAGAGCTTCACCGTCGATACTAAAGTCGCAGTATGATGGAAGGCTTGCACGAGTCAATTCGACGTGGATAATTGTTAGTCGTGAAATTACGATCACTTTGTTTCATGGACCAATCACAGCGAGATGTCCCTCACTGCCTGCTACTCCTACCAGGCGATACTGTAAAAATACCTTGCAACAGCTGATAATGGGAAGTAATAACAAACAATCACGCACACCATCTCCTTTATACCAGGTCATCCGCTATAGCGACAACCATAAACCATGCGACAGATCCCACCATAACCGTCATCCTGGAAACACTTTCCTGCAGTAGGTTCCACTTCCACATGGACCAAACCTAAAGAGTCAACTTCCCTGCTTTCCGCAAACGACAAGCCCAATCATAACAGGAAATCCTCCGAAGCCAACAAACTCTCGCTAGCTACAAAACTGAAGCCACCAAAAGGATTCGCCTGCTGATCAGCCAAGCCTACCTCCAGCGCATCAGAAAAGCTCTTCCTTGAAAGGACCGGGCTGACAGCCAGTTCCGTGAACTCTTCATCAAAGTTTTCCGCAAGCTCCGGATCTGTGATCAGAGGCTTGATGGGAGGCTCAACTTCCCGCCTCGCCAGCTTCCTCCAGTCGATGGCTTTGAAGAAGCCGTGATTCTTCATTGTCGTCAAATCTTTGGGCATGTTGTAGCCGAGGCGTTTCTGTGGCTCTTTGCGAAGAAGCCTGATGAGAAGATCCTTGGCGTTGGGTCCTAGGAAGTAGGGCACGACGAGTTTCTTGTGAACAATAGCTTGCTCGATTTTCGCGTTGTTGTTGCCTCCAAATGGTGGCTTACCAGTGAGAAGATCGAAGGCAAGAGCACCAAGGGACCACCAATCAACGGCAAAGCTATACTCCTTGCCGGCAACAATTTCTGGCGCCATATAGTCCACAGTCCCGAGGATTGAATTGCATTTGGCGTCATCATCGATTGAGACCTTGGAGAGTCCAAAGTCGGTGAGAAGTAAGTGACCTTCAGCGTCAAGGAGACAGTTCTCGGGTTTCAGATCCCTGTACACAACTCCAAGATTACGATGCAAGTGCTCCAATGCTAGAATCATTTCAGCCATGTAGAAGGCAGCAGTCGGCTCATCAAACATGCGCTCCATTTTCAGGTGATGGAACAATTCTCCGCCTTGCGCGTACTCAAGAATGAGGTACAGCTTCTCATGGTCCTGGAAGGCGTAGAAAAGCTTCACGACAAAAGGATGGCGATTGACGTTCTCGAGGATCTGTCGTTCCGTCTTAGTCTGCTCCACCAGTCTCTTATGCACAACCAAGGAAGCCTTCTTGAACTGCTTTTGCGCAAAAAGCCGGCCACTGTTCTGTTGACGAACAAGATGAACTGTCCCAAAGGAGCCCTTGCCGAGACATTTAAGTGGCTCAAAGTCCTCAGCTGCCATCTTGCGAACCATGGTATCTCGCTTCATCCCACCCTCGACAGCACCCAGAAAAGACCGCGTTTGGACGTCAGGACTAACAAAGTCTTGATCTAGAGGGATCTCGTACGTATCCATTTCGGTCTTGTCACTGTCGCTGCCACTTGACCCAGTGCTCGAGAACTCGCGAGGAAGTGCTGGAGGTGTTGCGTATGGTGAGCGATTGCCGACGCTCAGAGAATCAAGCTTGAGCTTCAAAGCACTGATGCCAGAGCCAGAAGGCGTCATTGGTCGCATAGCTGGACTGCTAGCAACACTAGAGAAGTCTCTTCGTGGGCCCATCTTCGGCGTACTGGCGACTGAGAAGTCGGACTCCTCCCCTCCTGATCCCAACGGTGTTTGGAAGCCACGAATGGTCTGCGCGGCTGGTGCGGCATCACCTGCGGGCGGATTCCTTCTCTTTTTCTTTGCTGCCTTCTTCCTGAGTTTCTCAAGATCGAGTTTGACCACTTCATTATCATCCCCGATGGTGAGACTGCTCAATCGCATGGGAGACTGTGATGCAATCCGGATAGGCGGGCTTGCCGCGCTGTTCCGCAAGCCGTCCACAGCCCTAGCGGAAGGCCTCAAGGTCTCTGGGCTTCCATCGTGAAGCTCTTTGGTCGTGATGCTAGTCCCAGTTCCTGCTGAGCTTGCGAGAGCACCGGTGAGAATTTCACCCTCGTCAAAGGTGAACATGGTCATTTTGGGTATTTTTGCCGCAACCGTAGTATTCGGCAATGTGTATCAGATGTGAGCTTTCTAGCAAAAAGCGCTCATGGATTCTGGTTGGAATAATAAGCCGCTGTGTCTTTGTCAGTTAAAAACGGCTCTGAAGACCGTTTGCGACAAGCGTACCACCATCAGTATACCAATGTGTCCCTTAATTATGCCCACCTCTTCACGGTGGGCAGAAGACGACTACTGGTGGGTCGAAAGCAGCAAATATACGGTCGTTTGGCGCGTTGAAATTTGAAATATCCAAAAGGAAGAGCTTGTCCGAAGCGAAGCAGACAGCGTCAGCAGAAAAGGTGGTCTGAGAGATGTGGAAAGGGCCCATGGATGTTGTGGTGGTGGTAGTTGAAGATTCGTGTGTGTTCGCCAGATGATAAGCCGGCGACTGGTTGAGTATGGTCTAGAATTTGTTGTTGTTTGCTTGGTGTTGGAGGAGAAAGTTGGAAATGGGAAAGTTGAGGGAGGCTAAGCAATGCAGTGACCCACAACCCCGGCACCTTGCTTCACGTGTCCTTGGGGGCTAAAATTGCTGTCACGGCCCACGGCCCACGGCTCCTATCCTGCTCTACAAGATTTGGCCTTGATTGTCTTCACTTCCCATTGTTACGTGTTCATGTGCTGTTCATTGAATCTATGGAATACAGTATGTGCAGGGTGGTATCATTAAGTGATTCGCTCATTTCCCAGAACGCCGCAGTGCTTCAAATCCTCCTCGCGATACATGGCCCAGCCGTCAAGTCCTTTCCTGCCTACTATCAAGGAAACGCTCCTGAATGAAAATTGAATAGTACAGAAGAAAAAAAAATCAATTTGAGCTTATTCTTGTAGCGTATCCTGTCCGGCAACCATTTCACCTCCCTTCCTATTTCTTCGCCTCGATAGGCGTTGCCGGCAATGGTACTTTGCTGGGTTCTGGCTGGTTAAGCACATCTTCAAGATTCTCCAATGCAGCGCTAGGTTTCTCTTCGAGCGCCAAAGAATCATTGAGCTTGATTGGAGGTTCGACATCACCAGGCTCTCTTTTCAACACCGTGCTCTCGTCGACTTCAGAAGCATAGTTGGACTCTGCGTCCGATCCAGCATCCTCTGCAGATAGCTTTTCTCTAGCCAGACGCGTTTCTTTCCCACGCTTGTGGCAGTACCAGAAAACGAATAGAAGGAGAAAGACGGCCAAGCTCATCAGCACATTGGTGCCAGTCAGCACGGCAGGAAATCGAAGCTTCAAAAAGTTGAGAATGCTTCGCAGCATCGTTACGACAGCTCCCTTCTGCCCCACAAGCGATTTTAGCGACGGGATCTTCAAGTTTGATTTCGCTTTCTTCGCTCCAGCGCTGCCTGCCGCGGCCATTTTGGCATCGAAACCAGGCTTCTCAGAGGTCGCTGCCAGAATCTCGGGGCCCAAGCCAGCCGTCATCTTAGCCGGCAGACTCTTGACCAAGGCCTGCAGGAACGGAGGCATCGCTGCGAACAGCTTTGTCAATTGTCCTTCGCTTCTGGTAAGCAACTTCTCCAAATCGTCGTACGCTGTGGGTACACCGTTCACAATATCTTTGAGTATCTGCGTGAATTCTTCCATCAGTTTTTGAGACTCCTTGGAGAAACTGAATGCCCGGTTGTTGACGGCCGACAGGTTCAACTGGTCAAGGATGGATGCCATATCTTCCTGCTCTTTCTTCGCCTCAGCCGCAGCAATGTCTTCCTCGATAGTGGTTTTGTCGCTAGATTTCACAGCATTGGCGGCTGCTTGTAGGTCCGCAGCTGCGACCTCCTTTCCCTTACCCTGTTCACTGTCAGACAGATCTTTGACCTTCTGCAAACACTTACCTTTCCGAGTCGAATATTTGGCACATATGACCAGTAGTCCTTCTTTTTCTTCTCGTCGGACCGCGCATCTTTGGGTTCATCAATTTTGCTAGCGTTCAGATCTCCTTCGACAGGAGGAGATGTTGGCAGTGGGATCTCATTCGCGCCAGCCATCAAGGCTGTCTGGGCACATTTCCCGACAACCTTCTCGCCATTGTCCAAGATCACAACTGGCCTTTCTGGAAGTGGAGGTGGCGCCTCTTCGGAAGTGATCCTCTCCAGGAACTTTTCGTCCTCGTCGTTGAGCACTGGTTGCGCATCAGCGGGATGCTGTTCCTTCTTTTCGACCTTGTGCTCGACTTTGCCCTTGAGGGAGTTGAAGTATTTCATGGCCATGGTTTGTGTATCGCAGGGGACCAGGCTTCAGATTTGCGCGCGTAACAATAGCTGATAAGTTCTTGTAGGTGTTGAGTTCTCGTTCTAGGGAAGATGTTATTTATTCCAGGCTTTTCAATGAAGACTCTCAAATGTTGCTTAGGTTGGCTTGTCTCGCTCGTTCGTTGCAGCGTTGGTTGATTGATCTTGCTGTGCTGGAGGGGCACGAGGAGTCTTACGCCACACTTACGCCACACTTGACATCATGTGGCGGAGATATCAGTTTCAAATCTCAATCTCAACACCAGGATGCTCGGCCTGGACGAATAAACTCGGTGCATCTCCATTCTCCATTGAGAGCATCCACGGGAAAATGAACTCTATTCTTCATCATTGGGGCCTATGCTTTGTCGGGGCATCTGAAGGTCTTCGATGCCAAAAGTTTCAGTCGATCCCGCGGACAGATCAATACATCTTGACAACCATTACGCCGAGGGAAAGAGGAGACTGGCCAAAAAGTGCAGCCATTGCCTCCTGGTCATCCTCGGTCACAATCCGACCCTGTAGCTTGACAGTACTGGAGTTCTTGTCCACCTTTTTCTGTCCGAAGGTGAACAAGGACAATAATACAAGGATTCATGACCAAGTACAACAGTCACCCAACACTCTTCGGATCTGCAAAATCTTGGGCTGAACAGGTTGTGGATATGACGCGACATACGGATGGATAGCTCGTTGACCTGCAGGCAGCTTCGTTCTCGACTGTCAGAATATGGACGCCATCAATCAACCTCGAAGAGTTCTAAGGAAGAAGGGCACACAGAAGTTTGACAAACGGAGAGGCAGAGTATAGCACCAGTAAAGTGTACGATGACCATCCGTGTGTGGAATTGGCTATGCAAACAACAGTACACTTGCTTTGTGGGTGATTATATCTAAAACATGCCACTCCGGCTTCGAGAATAAGGAAAAACTGTGACATGACTTGAGAAAGGCGGCACTCTCATGTTGAAGGGAAAAACAAATCAGACATCAATTCACCGTATTGTTGCTCGACTGTAGGTGGGTACAGAGTAGGTCAAATTGATGCTGCTTTCGTTCTGGTATCAAGAAACCCTTGGAGGCAAGTCGTGACGTTACCCACCGAGACCATGGAGGTAAACACCATTATTGAGTCAGATATTTGTCTAATTTTGAGGACAGGCTTTTGTCACTAAGATGTGGCCTGGAGTTTCGGGGAGATCTGTGAGATGAATAGAAATAGTACTGAGCAACTTGCGCATGATTGATGCACCTGCAACAGGCCGAAGTGCCAGCTATAGATTCTGTGTGAGCGGTTAACATCATGATATGCACACAGGAACTGTAATTGACTCGAAGCTAGAGACCGCATCCGCTGCTTCCACTAACAAGTTAGAGCCTTAAGCAAGTTCCAACCTCATCCTACCTTCGAGAGAACTGGCAACAAGTGAATGATATCAGCTTAAGACTAGACTTTCCGGTTTCGTGACCGCCTCTCCCTTCTACAACTTGCCTTCTCGCCGACCACAGAGTTCGAAACTTTCAAGACGAATGTTCATTTTCACTCCACCTCAGCAGATCCGAACAGGCAATTCACCGTAAGACTCACTGACCCGGGAATGGACGTCGATAAACATTCCTTGAGCACCGCACCACACTCCCTAACCCTCATCTCACCCGACCTTCATCAAACATCGAGTGTTGACAAGAACGGCAGCTGGTCGATCACCATAACAGTCCGCGCCTGCCACAAAAATAAGCGACGAAATTATATGCCATATCTCGTGGCTTTCCTTCTCCCAACAGTCTCAAATCAACAACCACTACCTTGACGCGAAAGCACCACGAAGCAGGCACGCATTGCCCAAACATCCCGACGCTGTCGTCCCAGACAATATTCGCTCTACCTCCTTCGGAAACGCGTCTCGCTCCTCACGGTAACTTGTCTCCCAAGATATCGCAGCCCAATCTCTAGCGACCTCTCTCACGGTACATATTCAATCCTGGAAACCATCACGATCTGATTTTGTTGTAAATTAAACATGCCAATTTGAACGCGTAGCTAACGCCCAACCAGACAAGTCTTCACGCGCACCATCCCGTTAACAACAACGATCTCCCAACCTTTCTAAACTCCCAAAAACGTGAGTTGTTCCTTCGAATTTCCTGGAAACCAACATACTGATTGAAGCTAGGAATTTATCGCGCTCGATCACAAGCTGAGTATGTCTCCCGAAGACGACCTCTCGCTAGGCTTCAACTTCAATGATGACGACGATGACCGCGTCGAGGCCGAGTCAGCTGATGAAGGCGCGCAAGAAGACGATCTTGCCGACGCCGAGTCTAATGCCGACGAGGATGAGGACGTGAGTTGTTACGCGTCTTTGTTATGAACCTACGTGTGCTGATGCTGAGTAGTACGACGAAGATGCCTATAATCCAAGCAAAGGCGATTTGGAGCGCTCTGTGAGTTTGGCAGCTTCGGAAACCGGCACTCGTGTGCGTGCAAACGGCCAGAGCTTCGCTCTTCAACGCCCCATTACAGCAGACCTGGACTCCACAGACGAGCTTATTGTGAGCCTGAAAGAGAAGGGATATAGCAACGATGCGGTGAGCGCCCAGCTGGTTCGTGAAGGTCGCATTAATTACGACAAAAAGACGGTGGGCTCTCGCTATCTGCGCCTCAAGAATGCGATCCTGGAGCGAGAAGAAGAGCGCTTGGACGGTGAGCTCACCGATTGGCACGATGGCGAGGACGAGGCATTGCTCAAGGCCGATCAGCTTGCTCTGGCAGAGATTCACGACACCATTGCGCGCACTAGGGCCAAGCGCTGGCACCTCGTGGCCAGGAACGTCCAGAAGATTCTGAAGAAGGAGGCAAAGTACTCACCATCGGCTTGCCAGAAGCGCTTCGTTGCCCTACAACACGGCTCAGCGAGCATCCCACCAGAACTTGATGACGACCCAACGCGCCGCTTCGAAGAAAAGGCCTCCCGCGTCCTTGCTGCCCTACACGATCAAAAGCTCAAGGACGCGTCTGAGAGGCAGGCCAAAGAGGCCAAACGTCTTGCTAGCGATAACCTCAAGTTACAAAAAGCCCTCGAGAAGAAGGAGCGCGCCGACAAGCGAGCCAAAGATGCTGAAGAGAAGGCTAGAATCGCCATCGAACAGGCTGCGAAGCGCGCACAATCCGCGAAAGAGTTGGAGGACGCGCGAAAGTCTCAAGCTGACCAAATTCAAGCTCTACGTTCTGGCAAACCAAAGCCAGCACCCATCACACGTCCAGCTGTTGTCGTCACAATTCCCAGCTCCGAGAAGTCTTCATCGGCCCTAAGCAAGGGTAAATCTAAAGCCAACGAAGGCCCACGCGCCCATCTACAACTCAAGGAGCTCAGAGAACTTTGTAGTCAACGTGGACTGACCCAGTCAGGTACCAAGACCTCTCTACTTGAGCGTTTGCGCTCCGATGACTCTACTATCCCCGTCACCCAGCTTAGGGAGCTGCTTCAGAATCGCGGCGTATCGACTGAAGGTACACACAACGAGCTCCAGGAACGCCTCGCACAAGCCGATGCCAACAACTCTGCCTGGGGCCAGCGCTTTGCCGGCAAGTCTGGCAAGTCCGGTGCAGGTGGAACCTCGAGCTCAAAGCGCGACGCCTCAGCCGAAGGCGACACTCGGCTTCCGAAGCGCTCTCGACCATCAGCCTCTGAAGCCTTGACTGACTTAGCCGGCACTGCTCTGGGCACATTCAGCGAGGAGGACTTATTCGACTTCAGTGGTGGTAATGACGGCATTTGACGATGATTTGAAGCTTTGGAAGCCGTCAGCTGACAACCACAGTCCAGTACCGAGCTCCCGTTGCCAGAATGAGATGAGGATGCTTTTGAAGTTGAGATAGCGGGACAAAATTACGTGGTAGATACACCTCTAGCGATGTTGATTCTTTTTTTCCAGATTGCTCCTCCAAATTTTTGTTTGCTGGCGATTGCAAGCGAATGTTGATTTTTCTTTCTCTGGGCGACAAGCGGGATTGATGGAATCTTTGGAGTCTGAGATTTTGCGGACTTACGGAACGTCTGGCTTTCAGATTGGTCATGGCACTGCAGTGGGTCTCTGTGGATTGTATGGATACAACTCTGAATGCGCCAAATGGATAAGTGATTCGGTTTTGAGATGACGAAATGGAGATCAATGTCGATTATTGCTGGCGGGATGATGCCCAATCTTTTACAGAATGAACGGTATTGATGTTGGTATGATTGTTGTTAACGGTTAGATAATGATAATCTCAGACGTGGAATCAAGTACCTGTGTCGTGCCCGCTGACGAATAAGTACAGAGCTGTTAAAGTGATTGGTCTCCGCTGCCTGACAACGACTTTGTGCCGATTGTGTTTGAAGGTTTTCGTAATACCATCGGCTGTGCCGTCTTTTCTCGGATGAGTGGATTGACTCTGACAAGCTCGTCTTCGGCTCGATATCGATGATTTCCTGGTATGATTCTTGTTGTGGATCTCTGGCAATTTGTCGATATTGGTCCGGGCTTGAACGGAAACGGTGTCAATGGATAATGATAATAACGGTTCGAGGTGCGGATTTTTTGGGCGCTGAGGACGGATGTCTTGTTTGGCTTGTTTGATTGGACGATGCATGAGACCTCGTCACTGCCGTTGTCGGATAGGATCAGGAGTTCGAGTTGCAGGTTTTCGTAACTGCTGGGAAGATTGTCTTGCGTCCGTCTGTGGGAGGGGTGGGATGGACTTGATCTCTGCTAGTTCTGCGTTCAGGATATGCAATTCTGGTAACATGGTGCTCCGATGTTTGGAGATATTGGGAGATGGGCGCGTGCGTGTTTGTTTGTTTATTTGCTTGCTTGCTTGCTTGCTCGTCGTCGGTTTTGGTCGGTTTCCTGGCTCGGAGTGAGGCATGCATGTGGCCACCTGGGTCATCGTGAACGCATGTCTATCCACCGATGTGGATACTTGCAAAGTGTTCAGTATTGCGAAGTCAAGATAGAGGAGATATTTCGTTGAGCATGTCTGATTTTGGATATCAAGGAATCTGAGAACCTTGATGCGGAGTCGAGTATTGCCTATTGGTATGAACACCTAATAAACTGTCAGCTTCCGATGGCTAAAAAGAAGCGAGTAATAATTACTTTCCAGAGTTTTGACGCGAGTATTTCTCGGTCGATTCGCTGGTTCTTGCTGTCGTAGCATCGGAAACTTGTTTCTGCGGTCTCCGCCTAGTCACAACAACAATATCCGAGCAATTGTTGCCGGTGATTTTTCTTCCAACACCAGAGCATCGTGAGTGAGTTTCTTCCAAAGGCTTCCACTGATTTGTACTTACTCGTCCTGGCCGTTAGCTTGCGCTTCCTTACTCTGGGTTTCCCACAGGCCTCGTATGGTGGACAGCTACACAAGCTATCGCTCTTCTACAAATGATAAAGTTAGAGAATTGCACACGTTCGATCTAGCCATCTTGATATGCTTCTTTTGATGCCGAGTCATCTGGGATCGGGATTCTTCATGATTTCTTATCTTTGGATCCATTCATCCTCGCCTGTAGCCTCCTCTCTATTGCTCTTCGTGCCTTATGACCACGATGAAGTGGACAATGAACAAGGCCATCCCTCTGTGGGTTCTGCTTCCCACATGATTTGGATCTGCCTTCTTCGGCGGCGGACGTCCTCCTATATCTTTGCCCGAAGCTTAGGATCTCCCGATATTCTTCGAGACGCCGCAAAGCCTAACTCATCTTTGAGCCCCTTGCACATTATGCACCTGCTTGGCATACTCTGCTCTTGTAGAATGACAACATAGACAAGTCTGCGCAGCGCTATCCAAATTTTCCCCACCACATCTGTCTTCCTGTATACAGCGTTGTCAGTATAGCTAGCATCATTAAAAACGAATTAACCTCTCTGCGAACAGTGCATCTCCATTGCGGTCTCGCGAAGCGGCAGCATCGAGAACTCAATAAAACCCGTGATTGTGCATTGTAGATTAACAAGAAAGCGCATATAAAATAGGAGTTGGGGAATTGAACTGTGTGGGAAGGGATTTTCAGGCGCTGTAGGCGTGAATGCACCAATGAAAGAATCATAGCTCAAAACATCTCGATGAAGACCTAGAGTTGATCAGACACACTGGGCCATCTCAACGAAAATGTCAGACGCGATGTGAGAATGAAGGGCAGCAAACTTTGGTCGGACTTCTATTATTATGCAGCCAGGAGATTAGCGGGACTGGGTAGCCAGAATAGTGCGACCGATTCGTATAGCGGCGATGATGGTGAGACGAGGAACGATTGCCCTCGCTGCGGTGGTTGAGGTGGGTGTTGATAGTGATATGAACATGGATTATGGTGGTAAGGACAGGGGAACGCGATGCGACTGGAGCATTGATCGATTCCCGCGTGAGACGAGTTTTTCTTTGTAAGCAGCCAAGACTGAGAGGCCAGGGCCAGGTAGGTATTGCTCTTGGACTACTTTATAACAAATCACGGTGTCACCGAAGAGAGAGGGTGATGGTCAAGTCGCGTGAATAACAAACTGTCATTATTATGTGTTGGTCTAATTTAGACATATACATTAAGCAAGTAGGAATCGCGGTTCACGCGGGCTTTCTGCAGCCCGAGGTCCCAAACCCTATCCTCTCCATCACTTTGCCAGAGTCAAATCCGCCTTCCCGTCAGGACCAATGATCGCGAACTCGGCGACAGTCGCTCCGCTCCCATTGGTGAATTGTTTCCAATCAGGTCTCTGCGCTCCCCAGATCGTGAGCGTGGCAATGTTCCCGCTCCAAACTGGTGGGTCGAGAATGACATCTGTAGTGTTGCCCACATACTGCACGATTGCGAGTGCCTCGCTTTCGTTGTACGGTAATGAAATCTTCACGTTCTTCTGCATCACGACAGTGACCGGTTCCGAGTCTTCCTCATCGTCGTCACCGATGGTAGTGTTACTGAATGTAACGTTGAACTCTACTGGTGGTAAACTTCCCCAGTCGAAAGAGAGCTTGTGAATTGGTTGTGGCTTCGCCAATAATTCGACTTTGAGCGTGGCTGTTTTGTTGGCAATGACTGGCTGCCATTTGGTAGAGACGGCACCGTCGACTGCCGACAGAGGGAATTGTCCCGACATAAAGCTTGCTTCTGACTCAACCATTTGGCATTGTGCGATGTTTCCTGGAATGGTCAAGTTCCTGTGGGCTCCTCGATTCGGAATGGTCACGGTTGGACCCGACGTTGAGAAGGTACTTGGCAGAAGGTCAGCAATCTTTGTTTTGTTACTGCCTCGTGTGACGGGAATTGAGCCGTGGACATAGATTGGGTTCGCGTTCGTCAATGACGAAGACAGAGGAAGGCGTGCCAGAGTCGTGTGGGTTTGATTGGAGGTCGCATTGATAGCATGACCCTGCCAGAAAAAGACGCGATAATTCAGCTCTGGAATTGCGGGAGGCAGGTCAGGGTCGATATTAAGCGAATCAACCATCAAACGCAGACCAAGATAACCATAGATGGCTACTCGAGCAGCGCCTCCCATTCCGGTCAGAAAGGGGAAAGCGGGGTGAGTTCCTCCATTGGCGTTGTAATTGTCGAGGGTTTGTTCCGAGTACTCGAACCATGGTTCGCGGATGTATGGAAAAGAGCCATAGAGATTGTAGGTGTAAGAAGAACAGCCTGAAGGAGATATTTCGTTCGCAACAATGCTGTAGACCCCGTAAGTCATGCCGGGCCCGTTCAAGGATTGTCTGCCGGCGTAGTAGTCAAGATTAATCAAAGCGTTAGGACTATCAAAATCCAAAAGATCATCAACTAAAACCACATCTGCCTGCTTGACCGAGATTGTGCCGTTCATGGTTTCATACTCTTTTGTGATACCGCTTGAGGGATCAATGGGAATATAGGTATTGTCCCCGCGGACCGCCCAATCTTGGTTGGGCTCCATACCGAACTGAAGTCGTAGTTTGTTAGCTTTGAGCAAGTGTGTCTTTATTAAAACCATGGTAAATGCTGCATTGTCTACGTTGTTTGCGTATTCATCCTGTGTCCGATTAGCAATTGCCCGATCCAGAAAGAACATCTACTTACTGGATCAGTCGCATTGAGCAAAGTGTACCCGCCCTTGCCACCATAGACCGTTTGGTTGAATTCTAAAAGATCTGAGTACATGGATGCCACCGAATCGTATATCGGCAAGTGAAGTGTGCGGAATGTGTCGACGTCGCCAGTCACTGCCCACTCATTAAGCAAGTTAAGGGAGACGTCGCCACTGATGTGATACTCGTAGTCGAAACATGGTCCCATTGCCGTACAATTGCCGTATTTGCCACTTATCCATGGATAGATAGCTCCATCTCTGTGGAATTTGGTGGTGTTCCTCGTCGTTGACCCCGTAACATAGATGTTGCGCTGGGCTTGCGGGAATTGCTTGACTCTGAAGTTGGAAATCTGTTTCGCAGCTTTCGGGTGCGAGACCATCAATCCCGGTGCCATCCAGACATCGGCATCCCAGAAGATTCCACCTGCATAGCAGCTTGACCCCAATCCACATACGGGTATGCTCCAAACATCGAGTTTCGCGTTGTCTCCGGCTGCTTTGATCGCATTGGCACCGATCGTATTCTGGAGGAGGTTGAAAGGATTGGTCACGGCAGTAATTTGCAGGCGAATTATATTGAAGTCTGTTGGCAGTGTCCGATTTTCGTGATAGACGTAGTTGTCTACAGAGTGTCGCGGCATGATAGCCTGCCATTCTTTCCTCTGTTCCTGAAGCAAGGCGTCAAAACCAAGTTTGGCTCCTGCAAGTGAAGCGTTACGTGCGGTCGCGTTAGGGTCAGGAAATGCATCTGTCGAGGCTACGCCAATGAATTTGGAAATGCTAGTCGTTTCGCCACGTTTGATCTCCGCTGAGATAGCTCTGGCGATTGACGATATGTTGCCACCGATGTATTTCGTGTCTTTGTAGGGCCTCGAAGTTGACATATCTAGTGATTCAGACCGTAAGGTTGAATATACATATGCTGTCGTATCCGGGATCCAGTGTGGATGTACCGCGGTCTTCAAAAATCCATTGTCAAGCCCTTTGTCCACAACCTCGCTTCGCACTGCGCAATCTCCGTTAAAGGCATCGATAATCGTGACGTTGGTGTCTTGTGTCGCGTTGATTTTGAGCCGAACGGCCGCGGTATTTACGTACAACTTATGCACGAGCATAGTGTATTCAATTCCCAACGCCACAGCTCCAGGAGGCATCCACGTGTACGACCAACTCAAGGTCCCTGACTTGTGATCCATTGTCGAAGAGAAACCACTGATCTGCTCAGGAGGAGTCGATGCATACAGTACATTGCCATTTGATTCCACCATGAGATTTCCCCAATGCGGCACACCCGCGATCACACTCTCGCCTCCATATTGCAGCAACCATGGGTAATTCGTTCCATTTGTTGCATTGACACTTGCGTAGAATCCAGCAATGGTTGCAAATGTCTGCCGCCGATCGAAAAGTGGCCATCCATTGATGTTGTCGCCATCCACGGGCTCGTCAACTTCAAAAAAAGGTCCCAGAGCTGCAAGATTGATCCCTATATAGCCGTTGGACAGCGACTTTCGGGCACGATAGTGTCCCTGGTCCAGAAACGATGTTGTAAGTTTCCAGTCCTCGTCGTCCCAGGTGACATTGTCGAACCCTGTGTGGTATCTCCATTTGCTGCAGATAATTTGTGCTGGGATCAAGGCAGCGACAAAGGCGAGAGAGAGTCTGACCATGCTGAACTATCTGGGCAGTCCTTCTTGCTGGTCACTGTATGCCTGGAATATGATCGTCAAAGTTAGATTGGTTTCGCAAGAAGTGTGGTCGCTTCCGATGCATTCCTGTGGTGAGCAACAAACCGACATGTCAATTGTGTAGAGATTAATGTGGAAAGGGGGGACAGGTTCTGGTCCGTTCAGAAAAGGTAAGATATGTGTGCTGGTCACGCGGGCTGGGGTAAATGATTTTCGAATCTGGAAATTAATAAGCGTTGAACTGACCTTGGTTCCAAGAGAGCTGTGACGGTAGCAACTGTCAGTACAGCATGGATGTAGTGCGCGTGATCAGCCAAGCAGAAGCTTGTTAGTTGAAGCAATTCGACGACAAGCGCTACAGCAGGTGGACGAGATAGTCGGTTCAACTTAAACGTCTTGCATCGTGAATCACGAAGCTCTGGCCCGAGGGCTAGTGCAGAGTCGGATCGCTGCGGGGACTGAGGTGTGCGATTGCGATTGCGATTGCGGGGGAGGACCTGGAGGAGAATGCGAAGGCACTATTAGGTCACTTTGAAGAATGTGCACTTCATGGTTCTCCGTGCTTGCTGAGCCACTGAGCACAGCAAAGACCTTCGCGTGAGCCTTGAGCGACAGTCGTGCCAGGTTTCTGCGCCGGGAAAAACCATGCATGGATGTTCCTCCAGACGAGCTGGGAGGACTGGCCATGGGTGGGAGTGAGGCTACTGCATGACATCGTGACCTCCAAGCCTGGTTGGTGATGCTAATCCGGACAATGTTCCAAAGTGGTGAGAGTTGGCAGAGATGGATTTTTCGGTAGTACCTGACACCGCCTGGCCCGTCTTGGCATACATGGGCGTCACAATATCTGCTCGCGCCGAATCGTCGGCTCCAACTACATTATTGGCTACAGGCGGGGGTGGGGAGATGGCTGATATCCCACATATAGAAGATGCTTGGTGAGAAAACTTTTCCATCTAAGAAACCATTCAACCGTAATAAAGTGCATGGACCCACCTGTGTGTGAGATGGCAATTATAGTACGTAGTATACCAGCCACTCTCGGCCCGAGATACCCCTGTGTCTACAGGTGTCCGTCTACACCGCCTCAAAAATTGAGTACGACGCCTCGCCTTGCTACTCTCTATTTCGATATGCCTATGCTCAATGCTGGTTCTCGAGATTGACGGCTTTCCTTGTAAGTCAAGCATAAAGTCATTGGACGAAGCAGCAGCTTATGGAGAGTTAGGTGAATTGGGAAAGGATGAATAGGAAAACCTTCATGATACGGGCTTGGGATTGGAGTTGATATGATTGACTTTGCAAGGCTTCATATGGTCGTATGCATCGGGATACTCCGGATCTGCCCGTGTGATAATAGATCTGGAGGACTTTATGTGCTCAATACCCAGCCTCGCTGTCAACATGGATGTGGATCTGGAAGATGGGAGGCGGCCTGTTCCCTACGTATCTATTGAGATAGACCGAAGAATGGATGGATTCCTCATGAACATGTTGCTTGTGTATGAAATTCCGCACTGTCATTGGGCACCACACTTTCATGTGCTCGTTTAGTATTCAAGCAACATCCTTAGCCTCTGGATCTCCCACAGGCACAAGTTTCCCAACCACCAAGTACTTCTCGTTAAACCTCTCTTCCCACCCACGCAACGCATCCATCTGCTCCGCATCCAAATCTTCTAGCTTGTCCAACGGCCCTTGCAAGTCTTTTGTCAACATCTCCTCATCAAAGCTGCCACATGCCAGGCCTCGACTCGCATCGCGTCCAGCGAAATTGTTGTATGGACCGCCCGGACCGTAGAAGTTGCGGCCGGAGCTTACGTCAAAGACCTTGCCTCGAACGGCAAAGTAGACTGGAGTGCCGTTTTCGCCATTGTAGGGGAGGAGAGTCGGAGGTGTGAAGGTGCGGAAAACGATTGGTGGTGGGGCCTTGGGAAGTGTAACAGCAGGCTTTGGACGGAACCGGAGATAGACGATAAAAGCGAAGAGAGTGATGAGAATCAGATTGACTGGAGTGATTGCTGGAGCACTGTGATCTTCTGTTACTTCCTGTATATGGGATAGTCGTGAAAGCAACCTGTGCTTACGCTTCAGCTGCCGGAGGAGGGCTCGTTGCTGTTGCTTTCGATGTTAGGACTACTTCTGAGTAGTGAAAGAATCAATCTGAAAGAATCAATCTCACCACTGGACATGACGTGACGTGCTCGAACTGGATTCAGCTGAGTATGTACTTATTCTGAGCAGCGGAGGAACGAACTTGAAGTTGTCGTCCTCGTTCCTCAAGCCCAGGCTGGCCCTCCCGGCTTTCCAGCTTCCGCCGCTCATCATGTGCACGTACCTCCGTAGCTAGATACACTCACATTCAACTCTCAAAGTCAAACACCACAGTCCATTGCCGACGTCTTCACGAGCGATAATAAACAGGTTGACTTGCTGCAGCATCAACCAATACCTGATGAGACTAAGCCAGCCACTTTGACATTACAAATACCGTAGCGCGACTATGAATCCAGGCCAATGCCAGTCATTTTCGGCCACTTTACTTCTAACCAACCACATTTCCATCGTTGCAGTGACATCACTCGCAATCTCGTCCTCGGTTGGTAACGTTTTCGATTCTGGCCACAACGTTTTCGCTCCAAATTTGGTAGACTCCCATCCCCACAGCTTTCTTGCTCAAAAAACTTCTAGCAGACCATCGATCCTTGATTCCTCAAACGCTTCTTCGAGCTACCACCTTTTCTTTGAGCCGTTTAACTCCTGACCTCATCACTGTAAGAGAGATCCAAACTTCACTGGTCATTCGTCCTCTAACTCTCCCAGAACAATTATCATGTCCACCAATCAACCTTCAGACGCCCAGGGTGCCGGAGCCAGTAGCAGAGCATCAACCGTTGGAAACGATGCGGGGAACTTCATCAAAACAGGAGCTGCTAAGATCCATGTATGAGCTCTCGAGATTACATGTCTTCAGGATGCTCACATTGAAAAAGGGTCTAGGTGAAGTCATTCGAGGCAACTTCAATGCATTTGCCGACTCAGTCGTTGGCACCGACTCATCGAGATCGCGGAATGTGACAGAGAAAGGCATGGATGAGGTCAAAACAGGCCAATATCATGGGACAGGTGCTGGAGTGACTCCAGCCGATACTGATGCAGAACGCGTGAAACGTGAGGTGCAAGGTGAAGGACATGTTGGACATGGGCAGTCTACCTCTACTACCACAACTACTACTTCTGGTAAAGATCGTGTTGTGTAGAATGGGCAAGCATATCGATCAATCTATCGCGAGTTGTACTTAAAGATCCTGCTGCGTTCTACGACGTCTAGAACTTTCATTTCTTGATTTGGCGCCGTGCAAATCTACAGGTACCCTGGAGTTCAACAGTGACTGTCCAATCGTAGGTCTTTTCATTTCAAGGTAATTTTGATGAACATCTATTGGCCTTGTCTGGAATCTTGACAGAGTAGCCGACTTCAGCACAAAACCATTGATGTATTTACATACGAGGGAAGAGATCTCAAAAACCCACTGAAAGCTTCAACTGATACGAAGCCTCGGAGAGTGCTAAATGTTTGTCACAATAATGCTCCCCGGATCGCGAAGAGTTTTTTGCCCATTTAAAAATATTGCTGCAAGCATTCCCCTTCCTTCAGCTGCAACCCAACCTCCAATCAAAGAGAGTAACGCCATGATCTAGCCTTGTCCTCCGAGGCAAACCTGTGCTAGCCGGTTCATTATCTAGAGCTATGGGCCAACTGGCCCCGCCAAAAGATTCCCCTCGACTTTCCATGAGATTGTGACCATCGTTCTTTTGCTTGATTCAATTGATGAGCAGTGAACCAGTAAAGCTAATCTACAGCTTGAGCCATCTCACTCGCTGTTCGCTCCGGTTAATTGGTCCTTATCTTGGTTGACAGCAAAAGAAGTGTAACCTTCACCGCGAAACCCCTCCGAACTCGCACTCAAATCGCAAAACACCAAAGAAAAAATATATCCTTGGATTTCGACCACTTCACAATCTCCTTCAACCCTAGGGTCGGGCTTCCACGCGCTATTTGGTGAGATGCAGGCTACATTGCGGTTGGCGGCGTTTCGCCCCGCCTGTAGACTCCAGCTGCGCGTCGCACGACCAAGACAACTCACTCTAGCGCAAAGATCCATAGCCAAATCTGGAGTAAGAACGTTCTACACGAGCACGGCGACCGACAACGACAATGATGCCTCAAAAACACATGGCTCTAAACTATCGCCATTCACACCTCTCGATGCCTTTGCCCACCGCCACATTGGACCTTCC
The DNA here is from genome assembly GCA_007735645.1 of Venturia effusa. Lineage (NCBI taxonomy): Eukaryota > Fungi > Ascomycota > Dothideomycetes > Venturiales > Venturiaceae > Venturia > Venturia effusa. The sequence goes on from CP042197.1 coordinate 607,032, forward strand.
GCCTCCGAGGCCGAGGACATGCTTAAGATCCTCGATCCTCCTATAGACTCCCTCGATGCCTTCATAAAACAAGTTCTTCCCCCGGATGTTCTGTCTTCCAAGGATATACACGTAAAAGGGCCTAGACAAAGTACAGAAGGAGGAGAGCATTCGAAAGCAGATCAGGGCGGCTATTCGGAAAGCCAGCTTCTTGCCCGGCTGAAGACGATCGCGAGTAAGAACAAAGTTTTACGGACCTACATCGGCTGTGGTTATGCAGGCACGAGAGTTCCAGAGGTCATTAAGAGAAATGTCTTGGAGAGCCCAGCATGGTACACCAGCTACACTCCATATCAGCCGGAGATCAGTCAAGGGCGACTCGAGTCGCTGCTCAATTTCCAGACGATGGTGTCTGATTTGACGGGAATGGCTATGGCGAATGCATCCGTTCTGGACGAACCAACAGCTGCTGCTGAGGCCATGACCTTGTCCATCAATGCTCTACCTACATCTAGGCAAAAACGACCCAACAAAGTCTACTACGTATCCGACCTCGTCCATCCACAAACGATTGCCGTTCTTGCTGCTCGCGCTGAGGGGTTTGGTGTTGAGATTCGGGTCGGTGATGTGCTGGCTGATGGAAGCAAGAATGTCAAGGACGTAGGAGAGGATTTGATCGGTGTGCTCGTGCAATATCCCGACACTCAAGGTGGTGTGGAAGACTTCAAAAGTCTTTCAGATACCGTTCATCAGATGGGTGGAACATTGAGCGTGGGAACGGATTTGCTTGCACTGACTGTCCTCACCCCACCTGGCGAATTCGGAGCAGATGTTGCTTTTGGTAATGCGCAGCGATTTGGCGTACCATTCGGATTTGGTGGTCCTCACGCAGCCTTCTTCGCAACGAGCGACAAGCATAAGCGTAAGATCCCTGGTCGTCTGATTGGTTTGTCTAAGGACAGGCTTGGAAACCCTGCAGCAAGGCTGGCTCTCCAGACACGAGAGCAGCACATTCGACGAGAGAAGGCGACCAGTAACATCTGTACTGCCCAAGCACTTTTGGCCAATATGAGCGCGTTCTACGCAGTCTACCACGGACCAGAGGGTTTGAGGAAGATTGCAGAACGAACGATCACCATTGCCAGAGTCTTACAGAAGGGTCTACTAGAGCTTGGCTACAAAACCGGCAGAGATGACAGCCCTGTACAATTCGACACGGTCGTGGTGGAAACACCCAATGCAAAAGAGATCGTGGACGTAGCAGTCAAGGAGCAAGGCATCAACTTGCGTTTTATCGATTCTTCTCACGTTGGTATCACCGTCGATGAGACTGTGGATAAGGCAGATCTGGAGGATCTCCTATCCATTTTCCAGAGCCCCACGGGCAAGCAAATCGACTTTGATGTTGAAAAGCTCGCCGAGGAGGTCGGATATTCAGCTCTCGCCGTTCCATCCACTTTCAAGCGAACGTCCTCCTTCCTTACGCACCCAGTCTTCAATTCACACCACTCTGAGACTGAGCTCCTGCGCTACATCCATCACCTTCAATCCAAGGACCTTTCTCTCGTTCACTCTATGATTCCTCTTGGTTCGTGTACCATGAAATTGAATGCCACCACTGAGATGGTTCCTGTTTCGTGGCCCGAATTCTCATCAATCCACCCATTCGTTCCATCCGACCAGGCTGAGGGTTACGCTGTCATGATCAAGGAACTTGAGGAAGATCTGTCTGAGATCACAGGATTCCACTCCGTCTCGCTCCAGCCAAATTCTGGAGCTCAGGGTGAGTTCACAGGCCTGCTCGTGATTCGAGAGTACTTGAAGCAACAGCCTGGGAAAAAGCGAGATATTTGCTTGATTCCTGTATCCGCTCACGGCACCAACCCTGCCAGCGCAACGATGGCTGGTATGCGTGTTGTGCCTGTCAAGTGTGACATCCATACCGGTGACTTGGACATGTCTGATCTTGAGGCCAAATGCAAGAAGCATGCTGAAGAGCTTGGCGCTATCATGATCACATACCCCAGCACGTTCGGTGTCTTCGAGCCACAAGTCAAGAAAGCTTGCGAGCTCGTTCACCAATATGGTGGTCAGGTGTATATGGACGGTGCGAACATGAACGCTCAAATCGGTCTTTGCTCGCCCGGTGAGATTGGAGCCGACGTCTGCCATCTGAACTTGCACAAGACTTTCTGCATTCCCCATGGAGGCGGAGGCCCAGGTGTTGGCCCGATCGGCGTGAAAGAGCATCTCGCACCTTTTCTGCCAGGCCATCCTCTTGTCGCCAATGTCGGCGGTGAAAAGTCCATCCCACCAGTTTCTGGTGCTCCGTGGGGCAGCGCATCCATTTTGCCGATCTCTTGGGCATACATCAAGATGATGGGCAGCCTTGGACTTACCCACGCCACTAAGATTACACTCCTTAACGCAAACTACATCCTCGCCCGACTAAAGCCACATTTCCCCATTCTCTACACAAATGAGCACGGTCGTTGTGCTCACGAATTCATTCTCGATGTGCGTAAGTTCAAGGAAACAGCAGGCGTGGAAGCAATCGACATTGCCAAACGTCTTCAAGATTACGGATTCCATGCACCAACCATGAGCTGGCCTGTTGCCAATACACTCATGATCGAGCCAACAGAGAGCGAGAGCAAGGAAGAGATGGACAGGTTCTGCGATGCTCTGATCAGTATCCGAAAGGAGATCGCTGCTGTTGAGTCGGGCAAGATGCCAAAGGAAGGGAATGTTCTCAAGATGAGTCCGCATACTCAGAGTGATCTCATCACTGCCGAGTGGGATAGACCGTATACCCGAGAGGATGCTGCATACCCGTTACCCTACTTGAGGCAGAAGAAGTTCTGGCCTTCTGTGACTAGGCTCAACGATGGTGAGTTCTCCAACCTGCACTCCTTTTTCACCGCGCCATGACTAATGTTCATCACAGCATATGGCGACACCAATCTTTTCTGTACTTGCGCTCCGGTTCAACCCGAGGAAGACGGCGTTACGGGCATGGAGGCCCCATCGCCAACTTGATTCCCTTCATCTTTACAACTTTCGAAGCTTCAACTTTATCGATACCAAAGTGCTTATTGCAGGGTCCAAGTGGCGTTCAACAACGGGTGTTCGACTTCTCTTATCATTCAACAGCTGGCGTTCGGACTTGAATATGGAGCGAAACTGATAATACTATGGGCAGTCCACGGATTCATTCTCGGAGCGCAATACCTGATCTTCAACAAATATCAGCAAGCGTTCTACCTAGTGGTTCAACATGCTACATTTAGCGTTCAACAGAATGGGCATGGATGGGGGGAAGTATGACTCGATGAGACGATTATGTAAGGTTACTGGTAGAGGTCAATTTTCAACATAGATGAAATAGCTACACGAGATGGGAGGGCACTCAGTGCGCCCCCTTGGAACAGAAGGATCAATGCTGCTACGTGGTAGCATCTCGATCCTGTCCCACCACCTTTCTCATCCGTGAACGAACTCTGGAGACTCCATAAGCCCCTCTTAGCTTGGCACGTTAGAGTCTTGAAGGTAGCGGCTGCTGACTGTTATTGACGTTGATCGGTTGTTCTTTCTTGATGAGGCTCTCGTCTCACCAACTTCCTTAAACGAATCGACACGCGGAACAGCCTGCACAATCATCGAGCTCATTGGACACCCCTGTACCTCTGTGCTATTGGATGGGCTCGTTGGTTTGTCATATATCTTCCGTCACATATCCGTTTCTGCACGCGCTTTTCTTCGTATTGTCTTTGAGTTTCCAGTGCCGATATTCTCTTCGTCGGGGGGAGATTATAATGGTGAGGTCTGCGCGATCGAACTTCATGAACCCACCTGAGTCTTTTATTTCCATTTTGCACTCCCAATTGAACACCCACGAGGCAAGATGTAGCCTCGCGCTATCTGAGTCTGTCCCGACTCGAGCTACCTCTTAGTGCCCGAATTCATCTCAAATATCACAAGATCCATGCCACGTGATTATAGCGACCACGAAGGATAGGTAAAGAAATGGTGACCAAATCGAAGTAGTGATCCATTGTTTGTTTGTTCAGATAAGCGTCGTATCTGGTGAGACTCGCTCTATCATGTAGTCATACTCATCACTTCATATCTCATCATACTGATACAGAGCACAAGAAAGCCTTGCTTGTGGCATCTCACCTTCCACCACTCAATCCCACACTCCCAGCACTAGCCGATGGACCATTTCGCCCGCGCCCTTTACCACCAAGTCCCTCGTAATCGCACACTCGTCGCATCCGATGATCCTTTGCCATCCGCCAGCGGACATACAGCATGACCGCGTCTTTGAGGACAACGAAGAGACATCCGCCAACAATGCTCCTGCCCCATTTCGTCTGGAAAAGTCCGGTTGGCTTACCACCTGCGCCGACCACTCTCGCCGTTAGCGCTCTGGGCAACGTCAGCCGCAGAACTTCGCCCATCGCGGTGCTGACGGCTGGGAAGGCGAGGGCGCCGAGTACGGAGGAGGCGAGTGAGTGGGTGCTGACAGCTAAATTGAAGTTTCCGTTTCTGATGTCGTTCTGGCGGGCACCGGCTTGGGCAGGCGCATTGTCTCTGCCGGGCGCATCGTGGACATTGTCGCCTTGCTGCTGTCCTGGGACAGGAGCCGGAGCGGGTACTGCTGCTATTTCTGGGGCTCCTCCTAGCTCGTCTGGCAGCGGCGGTGCGTTTAGAGGGTGTGCAAGTGGTATTGCTGGCGGTTGCGCTTCATCCTCCTCCCACTCGTCCTCCATGATTCCGAGATCCACATTTATCTCCAGCACATTGTCTTCGTGATCCAGATCCTGTACAGCGGCATCTTGCGCAGCTTCAGACTCAGCTGTGCCTGCTCTTGGTTGTACCTCTCTGAGCCATCTCTTTTCATGTTCAGCCCAGACGCGGTCATAGTATGTGTTGTATAGAGATCGGAGGTATGGGAGGAGTGCGAAAGAGAGACCGGCGCTAGGTGGCCATGTGCCAAGATCGAGGAGGGGATCGCTATCTGGTTTCGTTACGAAAAACAGCATTGGTAATATCGGGAGAACGCCATCTGCTATCCGGGTGCGGGAGGCGATGAGCATGGTTGGTATGAGTGAGAGTCCAATGTCGAGTCTCCACCTAGCCTTGACGTGATTCCATGCGGCTCGTAAACTCGAGTCGGTCTCGGGAGCGAGCCTCGCAAGGGGAGCAAGTATCTCATCGGTGTCGTGAGGACCAAAGACTAGATAGACAGAGGAGACACCGTGGATCCAGCAAAGGTACCAGAATGAAGTTGCGCCAATGGTGAGAACGCCGGGTAGAACCAGCTTTCCCGTCCATAGCTCAAGATGGCGCACAGCGTCTACAATATATCTCTTCGGGCGCGCAAGCACTATCTGCGATTTGCACTGCGGGCACTGTATCTTATCATTCAGGCTCTTCTGGCGGCGCGAGTTGGGGGCTTCCATATCTGCTATCCAATCCAGTAGACACGTTTCGTGGGCAGTCAAGGCGCATGGACATGGTCTTCGCCATTCCGACGAGGAAGGAGTATCCTCGGTCTCGTCGCTGAAGCATATCCAACACCTATTCGGTTCCCATGAATCTTCTGCCGCCGTTTGCTGTTGTTGCTGCTGTAGGGTTTGTGTATCACCCAACTCTTCTTGATCCGAGGTAGTGATTTTGGACGATGACGGATTCAGCAAGACAGTCTGGGAATCTTCGGATACGGCTGAGTGGGCTTCGCTTTCGGATCGTTGTACGGCAGGCTGAGAGTTACTAGATTGTTCTGGGTCTTGTCGATGAATAAGAGCTTGCCTCCTCTGTGAGGGCGGAAGGGAGGCCATGGTTTCGGGGAGGTAGAGAAAGGCGTAGGATGGGGATTGTGTTTATGTTGAATGTTTGTATGATATTATGTTGAATGTTTGTATGATATTATGTTGAATGTTTGTATGATATCCTGAGGTGACGCCGTGTGAATTGACGTCTGACCACGAGTGCCCGCGGCTCGAGTGTCGATACCTCCACCTTCCTCTGGGAGCACTGTTCAAGTAGTGAACACAAGCGAAGGAAGCCGAACGACTTCTACTGATTCCGTACTGCACAGTAGTCAAGCCATCGAAGCCATGGCATACGTGTAAGGACGAACCCATTGTCGAAACAATAACTTCGGAGGTCTCTACAGCACTCGAAAACGGTGCTGGGTACGTACTTACTCTAGCTCCGCCCCGAAATCATGAATCGTTTTCCAAATTGACCATTTATTTCTTTCCTTCCTTCTCTTCGGTTACATCTCACCTACACATTTTCCTTCAACCGTCCCGAACCATGGCACCAGGCAGAGCTCCTCGTCGAGCTGCTGCCGCCGTCAAGAAATACACGGATGATGCCTTCGCTTCCATCAAAGAACTCGTCGTGGCCTCATCAGATTCTGGGTCCGATACCGCCGAGTCGGATACATCATCGCATGACCCCAATGATCCTGAAGTACCTGCTACTATCGTCGAGGAAGCTGTCGAGGAAGCTGACGAAGACAATTCTGGAGAAGACGACCACACTTCAGATGAGGAGCGAGCACGCCGTCATTCCAAGCACACAATCGAGGACGTAGTAGATTTTGATGCTCTCGACAAAAGAATTTCAAATCAGCAAAAGCGAGTGAGGCGCGTTGACGAAACCGAGATATATGCTCTGCCAGCTTTCAGCACTGAGGGACAGAGGCCTGGCCAGCTCGGACTCACTCGTCGTGCTCGTATCACTCGAGGAATCCCAGAGACATTTGCTAAAAAGGGCAAAGAGCTACGAGTTATCCAAACCATTGGACCCGGGGAAGAGGATCTGGTTGCTCACGTAAAGACTAGAGACAGATGGTTGAACGATGTCACTTTGCCTTCACGAAAGACTAGGAAGGATGGTTCTGGGGGACTGCACAACAGCTTCTTTTATCCGGACGACCAACAGCAAAGAGAAATCTCACAAGGTTGGGAGTGGTATCACGAGCAGGGAGGCCACGATTTCTTCCAGGAACGCCAGGGAATAGAGATCCTGCATGTTGATCAAGGCTGTAAAGACTTCGAGCAATCTTTGAGACCGACCGATTCTTTCCTCATGGGCCCCGTACAGCAGCCAAAATTATTCACCAGCCTCAAGCCGGGTGAAGCTGTAAATACAGGCGACGCATGGGTTGATACTTCTAGTCACAAAGCCAAGCAATCATGGGCTCTTGCTGTTGGGGGAAGAGTCCAATGTCTTGAGTGGATTCCAAATCAGAGTGGTTGTTACCAGTATCTAGCAGTCACAGTTGTACCGAAGAACAAGCCTAGCATGTCAGGAGAATCCTATGCTTATTCGGAATATTTCTACGGTGCCCATCTCCAGATCTGGGAGCTTGCCTCCTTACCTACTCTCCGGAACGAGAGTGCTGCCGTGGACTATTCCAAGAAACCGTGGCTTCGTGCGGTTTTTTCGTTTGACTGGGGAATGGTGAAGAAAATGAAGTTTTGTCCAGTGCCCACAAGGAACCAACAGGGCGTGAAAGATATTCAATTGGGACTTCTGGCAGCCATATGGGACGATGGCAGGGCCAGAATACTCGACTTGCAGATACCGGATGGTAAACCTCATGAAACTCAATACATTTACGTCTCGAAAGCAGCATTTGAGTCCAAGCCGCCAAACACAATTTACACCTGCATTACCTGGCTTTCGTCGAGCTCCATAGCTGTCGGTTGCGCCAATGGCTACGTAGCGATCTGGGATATTGCCCATGCAGTCAAACAGATGACCCAAAACCCAAACACGAATCCGAGGCCATGGTTCTTTGAGGCCCTGCACGGGAGTTACGTCCTTTCGCTGATATCCTGCTATCCATCCCGCCCACATATTCTCATAACCAACAGCATAGATGGTTTCGTTCGCATGACGGATCTTCGCTCTCCAAACCTCGATGCCATTCCCGCCCAGCGCTTTCGTGTCGCTCAGAGCCCTCTGGCATGGCACGAGCAGACCCAAGCAGTCATTTCACCAGATGAAAGCTTTGACTTGAAAGCTATGCTACTCCGCGTCTTTTACAAAAACCACACCATTGGACGAACGTCTGCACTCGTGGGTGATGTGGCAACTAGTACACTTCATGCTAGTATTCTTGTCGCCGGCGTAGATGGCAAAGTCTGGGTGTTACAGCCAATGAGAAGAATGAGAGATGCGAAAATTTCTCCTTATGAGCAGATTTGGATCTGGCATCAGTGGAGAAGAGGGTCACCTCAGCTTGGAACGGGAGCACGGGAGGACAGAGATACTGAAATGACAGTGCCATCAGTGCCACTCACGACGACGGCATCAGAGCCAAATGAGCGAGAACTGGCTGATGCAGCAGCAACTCCAGCCTCGTCGACAAATCTGCCACCGCTACCGCCATCGCCAGCAAAGCCTTCACCCGCGCTTCTTTCCACGCCCCTCATCCGCATAACGTCAGGTTTTAAAGTCAGGAAGAGCGAACTTGGTCCTGACACCAAAGCCAACGTGACAAAAGAAGGTGTGATATACCAAACAATTTACGAAGAACAAACGGCGGCCACACAAGTATCTTGGAATCCCAATCTGAGTGTCGGGACGTGGGCGGCAGCGGGGATGGGAAGTGGATTGGTGTTTGTTGAGGATCTCGGCGTTTGAGGAAGTAAGAGAGTGAAGAATGGTCTAGGCGCGCCAATACGGAGAAAGAGCATGGATCTCTGGCCCGTTGGAAAATCGAGACTGTTGTGCTGCAGACTCCATAATGACGTGCGTCGTGTGGGCTTCATCATTACATCAGTATAGATGTTGCCAAGCGCGTCCCCTGCTCTCCAGAGTGAAAACCACTCGAACAGGCTCGACAGCTTCGAACTGCTCTTCTTTTATCGTCAACCTCGATAATCACAAATTGACCGACCAGTATCCCTCGGCCAAGCAGTAAGTATGTCAAAGCCGGTAACAGCCTTCCAATGGGACATCAAGCCCCAATCCCAGACAGGGACCAAGGGTCTCGAGTCAAAGATGGAACCAGCTGCGAACTGGACTCAACTCGAGTACTTCGACGACTCAGGAGAGAAGCCATACCTCAAGGAATACGAAGGACGTGGACTACTACAGGATAAAGCAGTGTTGATCACGGGAGCAGACTCTGGTGATTAACAAACCCACTTCAACTTGCTATTGATATTTGCAGCTAAACAGGTCTGTACAACAGGCATCGGTCGCTCCGTCGCCATCCTCATGGCCCGCGAAGGCGCAGACATCTCCTTCGTCTATCTACCGGAAGAAGAAGAAGACGCGCAAGCCACAAAAACTTTCATTGAAGCCGCAGGTCGACGCGCAAATCTCCTCCCTCTCGACATCACCTCCGAAGAAAATTGCAAACGCGCAATCGACTCACATATGCAAGCCTTCGGCAAACTCAACGTCCTGGTAAACAACTCCGCCATGCAAGAATTCGTCAACGACATCAAAGACATCGACCTATCCGTCGTCGAAAAAACGTTCCGCACAAACATCCTCAGTATCTTCGCCATGGTCAAATTCGCCCTCCCGCATATGAAGCGCGGTTCGTCGATTATCAACTCGTGCTCGATTGCGGGATACATGGGAAACCCGCAGGCGGTGGACTATTCGGCTACGAAAGGGGCGATTGCGACGTTCACGAGGAGTTTGGCGCAGCAGCAGGCGAAGAATGGGATTAGGGTCAATGCGGTTGCGCCGGGCAAGTTTTGGACGCCGTTGCAGCCTGCGACGAAGGGCGCGACGGAGGAGGATATGGAAACATTGAGGGAAGATGTGCCTTTGGGCAGGGTGGGGATGCCAGTAGAGATCGCAGTTGCTTACGTGTTTTTGGCGGGACCGATGGGGAGCTATTTCACTGGGGAAGTTATGCATGTGAGTTTTGTCACCTTTTTCTTTGGGAATGTCCGTGGGTTTATCAAGGTGCTAATTCATGGTTCAAGGGTACTGGAGGTAACGAGATGCAAGGCTAGATTTAGTGGTCTAAATATTTTGTGTAGGGATGGGCAGGGTACTGAAGGTATCGAGATACAAAACCACCAGATATCCATTTTCGCGTGCTCCACCTTCACTTCCAACCATTTTCTCGCACGGATCTGATCCATGAGCAGGATCAAATTGCACATTTACCTTGGAATAATTCCTACTAAGAGCATGTGCAGTTATTAGTAATTTGTATTCTAACCCTACTCATATATTAGGTGCGTAAGGAGGATCCGCCCGGAAGTGGAAATGGAGTACGTGATAATAGTGGATGTCTACTAGTATCATAGACTCAAAAGAAAATACCGTGTCAACCAAGCCAAAAAAGGACGAGAATACAATAATCAACTGCATATATCTATGCGGTGATTCAGTGTTGTATACCCTGACACCTAGATCAACCCATCATCATCACCCCTGCACGCAGCCAGCGTCCTCAAGGTTCCAGCATACACTGCACCAAAACATTGACATACACCTAAACCGTACCCTTTAGCTACAATCTACAAAACCCCTCCCTATTCTCCAAACATAATACACTCACTCAATCGTGATGCCATAGTTTATCACCACTGAATAGGTAAGCAGCACAGTCGGTAACTTTACAGCATTCAGCCATCCAGCATAAAAACTAGGGAATTACCTCCTAGCGCGCCCACATCAGAAAAATCCCACACGGACCACTTTCAACACCGCTGACTCACGCACCCTCCCAAACAGACTAGCCGCAGCCTCAGCCTCGTCCAACCGCTCCATAGGTGCAAACACAATACTCACCACATACAGACACAAAAACAGGATAGTATGTCATGAGGCTATCAAAGACCTCTTCAACACTACACAACACAACACTCCACCTTGATGTAGATAAAGCATACATACATACAGTACGATGAATGAAAGAGGGATAGCGCACCATTCACCCAACGGGACAATGACTATGTCGTTGTTGTCGTTGTCGTTATTGTTGTTGGCAGCGGAGTCAGTCACTGCAGTCAAGAGGATTGATTGTCCCGCGCGTGACACACTGTTGGCAGTCTTGTGTGATGCCTTTTTGTCTATTTGAATAACCGATTATTCTACACCCGCGAGAAGTGTTTTTGAAAGATTTGGTTTCTCTCGGATTTTGTAGATAAGATGGCGTCAACCAAGTTTCCACCGCGGAATGCGCTGGGTGATGAGGAGGAGATACGAGACAAGGACGGGAATAGGGTAGCAAGCAGCAACCCAGAGACGCGGAAGAGAAATACACAGTCACAGGAGAAGAGTCCTCAAAGTACCTCCAAAGCATCCTCAGACCCGCCAGATAGATATCCCTGCCAAATCTGCATCCACCAATCAACCTTCCCCCCCACACCCCAGCACCCAGGAATCGGAAAAGTGCGTATCGAAAGACACTTCCTGGCGCACAGAACGCACGAGTACGAATACGCATCCACAACGCGCTGTCACGTCTGCACGACACAGTTCGCCACGATAGTGACCGAGCGAACGACCGAGCGGCACATCTACGAGCGCTGGCGGTGGGCTGTGGAGCAGTTTGGGAATTGTCAGTATATATTCGAGTACGCGACTGCGTGGGGCACGGCGGGGATGTGGAGGTATGCATTGTTCGCCGATGTTGTTCAGTATCTGGGAGATGAGTCTGATGAGGATGATTGGCCCGGGTATCCCGAGAGCGTTTCGATCTGGGAGCCTGATGGAGATCAAGAATGTGCCGTTTATATTGTTCCGGAGCCGTCATTGATGGAGGGACGGGAAACTGATAAGGCGGCGCGTCTGGCGGCGTTGGCGGTTACGATGCGAGAAGCTGATGAAGCGGAGGTGAGATTGATGGAAACAGCGGAGAAAGCCAAGAATGCCAAACGTGGACCACGGCGGGAACGGGCGTGGGAGGAGGAACGGAAACAGAGGCTGCAGGAGAGAGAAAACGAAAAGAAAGAACGGCTGTTTCATGCGAGGTATGAGGCTGCGCAAAAGAAGGATATGCCCGAAGAAGAGATACTCGGTATTGTCGCGGGTGGTGCCAAGAAAGAGGGTGAGAAGAAAGGAGGAGCAAAAAGGAGGAAAGAGAGCGCTGCTAGCAAGCAAGCCGCACCTCTAGCGGCAACACACGATCCGGATGGCGACGTAGAAGTGGAACAGGTTGACAAGGGCCCAAAGTACAAAGTGAGGAAAGATGGCGAAACAGACGATGCCTTCGAGCGGAGAGTGAGCAAAGCGGAGAAGACGGCTGCAACCAAGGCTGCTAAGAAAGTAGAGAGGGAAGCCCGAGAGCGTCAACAAGCTGCTGCAGCTGGTGAAAGAATTGCTCAAGATAGAGACGAGACCGAGCCACATACTCAAGAAGAGCGTACCGATACTACGGACAAGCCAGACCCACCAACAAAGAAGCCGCCAGCAAAGAAAGAGCCAAAACAGAATAGAAAACAACCGAGAAAAGAAAATGAGACGGACAAGCAATACGCGGCCAGGATAGCCAAAGCAGAAAAGACAGCTGCAGCCAAAGAACGTATGAAAGCAGCAAAGATCAGAGCTTCAGGGCAAGCGCCAGCGCCAGCGTCGGGCCCATCATCACAGGCTCAGAATGCGAATGAGCCATCGCAGCCACCTCAGCCAGCGAAGGAACCCCAAGGAACCCAGGCAGAGTTGGACCACAAAGGGAAGAAGGCGCAGCGCAAGAAATCCCCAGGCAAGCGGAAAAGACAGGACGATCCAGACGAGGCGCAAGAGCATGCTCTTGAAGGCACCGGCGGGACCACGGCAGCAGCATCAGGTAGTCCCGCGAAGAAGAGGAAGAGAGGGCCACGGAAGCCCAAAAGAAAACCTGGAGATCCCATAGGTTTTAGTTGACCAGGAAATGCCCAATTCGAAGAATAGCTTGGAGTGATTTGCGTTCTTGACCCGATGTAGTTGGTGTTGTTCAATTCATCTTCGGCAGTTGGGATCACTCACGAGCCGTGCTAACTGCTTCATTTATGTTAGCGGGACCAATCACCATATTCAGCTGCTCACAAATCATAAATCGATTGCGATGACCTCGGCTCATATATCCAACAAAGCCAGACTGTTTACTTCCATGCGCACTGCAAGAGTGTATCCTTCCCGCGAGCCTCAAAGCTCTATGCTAATAATAACATTGCGCATGAACCAAGTGACAACGGTGGTCATTGTGACATACTCGCGTCTCTCCCATTTCCTCAATATCCTGAAAGATCAGTGATTCAATTGTTTCCTTGGACTCCTATTCCCCTCACCACTCCTGGTCTCTTCCAACGCCTGCTGACCCTGTTGGCCCCAGTTTGGTGGCGGAAGCGCCTGATGATTACCGTAAGGCGTGTATCCATAGTCCCAGCCTCCGCTCGCATTTCGCTGTGGTGTTGGTGGAGGATGCATGTATTGATTTTGTTGGTGATGGGTATACGCTTTGTTTCGGAATGCTCCAAAGGCCATGTGGTTGATTGTCACGAGGGAAATCACGGCAACCAGACTGAACAACTGTGTCTCTGTTAGCCCTGTTCCAGAGATATGGGAAGAGAAATGCAGTGTACTCACGAAAGCTTTCCAAGAGATAGGTTCGACGAATGAATTCAAAATCTCTGCAAATGTATGCGCCGAAACTTTTGCGCGGCCAACGCTCTGAGGATCCTTCTCAAAACATTTCTTCCAGTCCTCGCAAAGATTCACAAGGGCAGGCGCGACATTGAATCTGGTAGAGTCGCATTGATTCTCTTGCCAATGGCGGGCACAAACTGCCATTTCGATGCGGATTTCGTTGACAGCCTCCTGTGCCTTCTTATCCACATCACCGCTGACGGCTGCCCAGACGGAGTACAGAAGATACAAAACACCAGCAGCAATCAGGAAGTCGAAGAAGAACTGGACGTAAAAGCTCAAGGTATGAGGCAAACTCGGATGCGCCTCGATCCAAGCAAAAAAGGCACCGACAGGATGCGGTCCCTTCTTCACCTCTTCTTGTTCGCCATGTGAATCCGAGCTTTTTCGCGTTGATGGTGCTTCATGATCCGAGTCTTCTGCTTGTTGTCGTAGACGCTTCGAAGAACGTGACGTCTGTTTGTCCCGTCTCTTGACAATTTTATTCGAGTATGGTTTCGCAATCTCCCCTTTTCCTGGACTGCCTTTGCTGAGCACCACTGCCTTCTTTGACGGGCTCTTGCTGCTGCTACCAAAGAAATCTGCCATTTTGCTTCGGAAACCCATGCCTGTATCTGGTGTTGCCTCTGTATCGGCTACGTGGTCAACCGTGTCCGGCGTCTCTCCACCGGAAGAATCAGCAATCTGGGTCCTCGGCGTAGAGAATAAATTCGATTTGAACTGTGCAGGCGTGGAAGGTAGCGGTTTGTCGTAGGATTTGTCCTGCAAGGCTAGATTCGAAAAGAGTACGCGCTCGCCGTGTGGTTCACGTAGTTGTGGAAGTTGAGGTTTTGACGGCGAGCTGAAGGATGAAAAGGGTCTCTTCCCACTCGCATGTATTTCGTCGATCTGAGCCTGTTGTGAGAAGGCCAAGGGAACGTCGCGATTGCTGTTGGAGCGGAACGAGCTCTTATTTGCCGCTCTTGCTGCGGTGCTGGAGATCCACGGCGAGTTTTCGTTGATTTGTCCTGTTCCGTTTTGGAATTCAAAGTCCATGGGCTGAGCGTACGAGGCTCGGTCACTCATGTTGAGGCAGATTCGTATGTGATTGAGATGATGGTGGACTGTTGGGAAGAAAACGAGCGGAGCGGACTTGGAGTACTGGATGCAAGGGTGTTTGTCAATGTGAGTAAATAAACAACGCGAGTCATTGTGGTCAAATCAGGAACACCAGGCACATGTCAGGTCGGAAGGACGAAGAACTTACTTGGTAATACTCATGAGAACGACCAGCTCTTCTAACTACTCGATTTACTATATGAATCTACACCAGAGAAACATATACTCAAGATTAACATAAGAATCCGTATCTCTAGCCTCATACAATCATTCGTCTATCACCACACATTCCCAGTGTAAAAATGAAACTAGTATTTCTCCCATCCAGCCAGGAACACCACAGACCCATAAACGATAGAACATTGAGATCCAAAGAATACTTCTCGTCCTTATATACTATCATAGTTTCGGCGAATTAAATTAATATTATTCGTACCGATATCTCTACGACTAATTCGTCTAAGGTCGTCCGCGACACTGCAAGTGAGATCAAAATCCCAAGTAT
This sequence comes from Venturia effusa, assembly GCA_007735645.1. Taxonomy (NCBI): domain Eukaryota; kingdom Fungi; phylum Ascomycota; class Dothideomycetes; order Venturiales; family Venturiaceae; genus Venturia; species Venturia effusa. The sequence continues at coordinate 622,243 of CP042197.1, forward strand.
TTCAAAGGACTAGGCGGAGCATTTGACAATATGCTTTAGTAATCAATGGGATACATTCTTCCCCAGACAAGCGGGACACGGCATTGGGTTATGCGCAGCGAAAAATTCATCGCTATATATGTAACGAGGAGGCAGCAACCACAAGAGGTAGGGTGACTATGGAAATTCCTAAATGAACCGGGTACGAGCCCATCTATGAATTTTTATCTGCGTCCTAGTCTTCTGAAGCGCAGATAGATACGTAAAGCTTACATAACAATAACCCGCCATCTGCTAGATGGAAACTCCAAGATTGTCGTGCAATTCCCAAAAACGCCGCTGTCCGTCCATTTGATATGACAACAGAAAGGAAAACTATACCTGTACAAGCAAACAACCATGCATCATCCAGCCGTCAAAATCAAGCACATACCCGGCGTCTTTAGAAATGACTTACAGCGACAGCGACAGCCTGGTCATCCGAGTGGCTTATGCTTACGGAAATGGACTTGACGCCGGCGCGTTTGGCAGCCTCTTTCGCATCCCCATGGAGCTAGTACTAGGTCAGCATATGAAAGTGAGACATGATATAAAATAGACTTACCACGACAATCGGCGCACCTGTCTTCTCGTCACTTGCAATCTCAATATCGCTCAACGGAGCACCCGCGCCCTTCCCAGGCACACCAAGAGCCTTGAAGACAGCTTCCTTAGCACTCCATCTACCAGCAAAGCTGGCCTGTGGTGAAGCAGCTTTTGCACAGTATGCACGCTCAGCACGCGTGAAGTTGCGCTCAACAAAGGTCTCGTTCTCAATATTGATGGCGGCGATGTTCTCCACGTCGACACCTAGCTTCGTGTTCGGTCCAGCACTGGTGGTAAGGGACTCGATCATGATTCTCGTCTGATCGGCCTTGGCCTTGTCGGCGACGACCTTAGGTGCAGTGGCTGGGTAAATGAGTTGAGATGTCTTCTTGTCAACCGAGACTCGTGCGGCTGGGTTGAGGAAGACCTTGGATTGTTGAGCGTCCTCGTAAGGGCTCTTGTCCTTGGCACGGAACATCGTGTTGTTGATGAGACCGTCGTGGAAGTATCGGTACGCCTTCTTCTGTCTAGCCTCGACTTTCTGCTTGTAGGTCTGGAACTGAGCATGGTCAAGAGCGGCGTACAAGTACTTGGGGTGGATTCCAATCGCCTGTGCACCCTTCTGACCGAATCCAAAACTGGTCACTGAGAAGGCCTTGACACCATCTGTCTGGATAGATCTGCTCGGGTAGACAATGTAGTCGAACTTCTCCATGACTTGATCGACATTGTCGGCGTTGCGGTTACCAGGTACAAGACCAGAGTTCAAGACCTGCAAGCAACCGTTGAACATCCAGGCACCAGCAGCACCCTTGGGATGACCAGTGAGGTACTTCTGGAAGATACCCATGAGAGCATTGCCCTTTTTGCGTCCAAGGTGTTTCATCTGCTGGCAAATGACATCAGATTCGTTCTTGTCGTTGGCAACAGTCGAGGTTCCGTGGAAGGAAGCCACGCCGAGGTCGTCGATGGTCAGGCCCCATGTGGCAAGGGCACCGCGAAGAGGCGCAATGCGAGGATCCTGCTTCCAGAAATTGTTGCCCAAGCTAGCGAGGGCGTCCTTCTCCTGTCGCTTGGCTTCACGCTCAATGTGCTGAGCGCGGTCGTGCAGATACTCGGCGTCGTCAAACTCGCCACCTTGTTGCTTCATAGCCGCAAGCTCCTCCTGGAGATACATGAGTTCTGACTCTTGCCATTGCTTGATTTGCTTGCGTCGGAGCTCCATCTGCCGCTTCCTGTACTTGATGTCGAGAAGTGGAGATGGGAACTTGCTCTCCATCTCACGGGCAGTTGAGAGCACACCAGTTCCAGGTGCAGGAACAGAACGGCCAATCTTGTCTGTGGCAGTAGCAGTGAAACCCAGGACACCGTAGATCGGTACTCCCATGTCAAGAGCGAGCTGAGCATCCATGATGACTTGCATGCCGCAACCTTGCGACTCCATAAAGCCGTTACGAGTTGTAGTGGTTGGTCTGGACATCTCTTTTGGTGTGCGTCCGTGAGCAAACTCATCCTCGGCATTACTGGTGGCCTTCATGTTGGCGAATTCATACGAGCCTTCCTCTTGGAAATCGTCAAAACCGCCGACGAAGCAGACTCTAGCCTTGCCTTCGACGATGCAGTCGTAGCCAATGTCGATGGACTCGACAGCAGTTGCGCAAGCACCGACTGGAGTTCGGATAGGACCAGTAGAAGACATGAGCAACATGTTTACCCAAGCAGACATGGTGTTGATAAAGGACTCTTGGAGAATATCCTTCTGCAAAGGTTTGTCCAAGAAGCGATCTTTGTACATGCCGCGTAGAGCCGTTGTGCCACCAATACCAGAACCGATACAGTTACCCACTTGCGAAATGTGGACATATTTGTAGAACTCGTATGGATCGGTAATACCAGAAGAAAGGAGAGCCTCGGCGGTGGTAACGAGCACGAATAGAGTGACTGGATCGACTTGGGAGATGATGTCGTCGGGCACGCCGTATTTCTTGGCGTCCCAGCCAGTTGGGATCTGTCCAGCGACAAGACGGTCGAATCGCAGAGCCTTGGGGATGAGCAGCGTGGCTCCTTTACGCAGACGAACAGTATACTCGCCGGACTCTACCTCGAATATCTCAACCTTGTCGCCGTGTTCCCGCTTGAACTCTTCAGCAGTCTCTTTGGAGGCTTCGAAAGGATCGAGATCCTCCTCAATCTGAATTTCTTGCAAGAGCTGCTTCTTCTTAGGGTCGTAGCCATTGAACAGCTCTGGCTCAATCAAGCGGATGCCGGAGTGTTCCAGGATGAACTTCTCGTACTTGGGCTTGATCTCCTTGTCATCAACTGGTTCACCTGTCTTGGCATCGACCCAGCCGGAGTAGGTTTTGCCCTTGATCGGGCCATTGTGGTTCTTGATAAGACCCATTATCCAAGCCATCTCAACGCAACCTTCAAGACTGAATTCACCGTAGGCTTCCATCTCCCAGCGGGTTCGAGAGTTGCCCCAAGGACCGACTTCGGCGAAGCCAGTGACGACAACGACCTTCTCGAGATCGACCATGCCTTTGAGATCACCATTGAGGGGTTTGACTTCGGTGTTCCAATCAGGGAGATCAGGGAAGTCGTACTTGATGTTGGCACGACGGTCGACTTTGACCTTCTTGTCGATCACTTCACCACTGTCACCATTGACGATCTTGTGCTCTATGGCGGTCTCCTTGACAACAGCCTTACGGACTTCGCTGAGCTCAGTGTGCTCTTTGCGGAGTTGAGCAGTCAAATCCTTGAGGTTAGGTAGGTATTGGAAACCGCCGTTGAGATCAGCCCAAACAGGCTCAACCTGGCAAAGATTGACGATCGATGGTGCCATGAGACCTAGGATATTGAAAGCCATCTCTTGTTGGGAGAAAGTGCGAACGCCGTAGCGCTCTATGCCCTCAGCGACAATATTGTTACCTGCCATGAGGCCGGTCCCACGAGTCCAGCCGATGATAGCACCACAAATGGTGAGGAAGTTACCCCAGCTCTCGGAGTGCCATCGAGAAAATAAAGTCTCGAGACCAATCTTTGACTCGGCATAAAGACCATCATTGCCGAAGGTACCGTGGTTGGGCGACAGTGGAAGGATAACTTGTGCGGGGCGGGTCTCGAAGCCACGCTCTTGCTTGTGAGCTTTGACAGCACCGAGCAATCGGAGGAGATTGGTTAACATGATACGATGGGCTAACTCAGATTTTGAGTCTAAACCGTCAATTTCACGACCGTTCTCGGATATGGCTGCGAATGGAATGATGAAATCGAGGTCCCATCCAAGGCCCTTCTTATCATCGTAAATGTAGTTGATGAGCGCCTCAACGTCCTGCTTGCTACCCTGATTGAAGGGTACAACGATGAGTTGAGAGCCGCGCGCGCCAAAGCGTGAGTACATGGATTGGTAGTACTCGTTGACCTCTCGAGAGAAGCGGCTGGTAGTGACAACGACCTTCGCGCCACCACTGATCAAACCTTGCAAGACTTCAGCACCAATGGAACCAGCACCAGCACCGGTCATCAGAGCGTAGCGTCCTTGGAAGCTGACACCTGCAGTAGCTGCCTTCTCAAGAGCGTCAAGGTATACGCCTGTGAGCTTCTTGCTGTATTCCCAACCATGGTCGTCCTTGCGCTTAAGATGCAAGAAGGGGATGGTCTCGACCTTGCCAGGCTTCATTGGAAGACGACCATTGCGGCCCTTCTTCGCTGGGTTGTTGACTGCTTTGCCATTTTCTGCAGGGATTATCTGACCTTCGTTCATGGAGAGCGAGCGGATCACATCGCCGTACAGTTTTCTGATTTCGAGCTGTGATGATTTCGAAATCTTGTGTTGCTGCTTGATGAGCTTGTAAATGCGCTGCAGATCGTTTTGGACCTTTGTGCGATTGCCGTATTCTGAAAGCTTGCCACCTTCGGCCATTTCACGCACGTAATGCTCGAGCTTGCGGACTGCAGGTCGGGGAACTTCTGAGTAATTGATGTTGCCACGAGCATCAATTTCCAATGAAGGGGCAGTAGGAATAGAGACATCTTTGAAGACTGGGGCCTCGTTCAGCACGTCCTTGCAGTTCTCGATGAGCTGTTGCCCAAGCTCCTTCGCCAACTCATAAGTCTCGCCGCGTTCGGTGGGGCAGTGGTCGATGTGGTATTGCATGAACTCGAGAAGTCGAGGATTTGATCGGTTCATGATGGCAATGCAGCGGCTGACGATCTCACGATCAACTGCCTTGAGACGTCCAAAAATGATATCGTAGTACATGCTGAGCGCATCCTGTCGTGCCCAATTCCACGAAGAGTCGTACACACGGGCCTTGAGAGGTGTGAAGGATGGCTCCATACCTGAAGCGTAGAAGTCGCCATGCTCGGCATTCCAAAGATCCAGTTGTGCTTGGAGGGCAGTCTGAGCTTGCTGTGAGCCAACGAATGCCTTGTCGCCTGCACGCAGATCCATTTTCAGGTAGCGAGCGAAAAGCTCCAATTGTTGCTTGAACAAGGCTCGCTGATCCTTGGTAAGAGCATCGAGAGCTGCAGGATCCATCATCATGCCTCCTCCAGCTCCAGCTCCGTCTCCTCCAGCTGCCGGCTTAGACAGGTCAATGCCTGTAATTCCTGCGTATTTGTTTGCCATCGAGTCCAACCAAGCCTTTCCATCTGCCTCAGAGCCGAGTCGAGCTGCAGGCTCTTCTGTAAGACCAAGTAGCAGGAGGCCGTCCTGCCGTCCTTGCTGAAGCCCCCATCTCGTCTCCAAATGCTTGCGAACTGCTGTAATGTTGAAACCTCCGGGCATCTTGGAAGACACCATTCTCGCGATCAGGGAAGACGATTGCTTCCCGAGTTGTCCATTGAATGTCGCTTGCATGGCTGCTCCTAGCTCGTCCAAAGGTGTGTCTTCCGGCTTCTCAGGAGTCGAACCAAATTCCTTGCCCAAGTCTCCTAGGATTTCATTCTGCAGAGTGGATTTTCCTGTCGAAGTAATTAGCCACGCCCGTTTTCAGCAGCTTACCGAAACTTACCTCCAACTAGATCTTTGATAGCTTTGGACAACGGAATGTCTAGCAGAGCCTTTTTCAGCTTCTGAGCGACAAGTGCTCGCAAAATGTCGGTTGCAGTTACTGGCTCATCAGCTACAGCTGCAGCTGGTCCAGCTCCTGGAGGAGGAGGTGCTGCGGCAACTGGAGCTGCTGTTGCTGCCGGCGCTGCACCTTGCGAAGCTGGAGCAGAGTCTGCACTGCCCGTTGCGGGTGGTGCAGCCTCCTCCTCTTCTGGTTCAACATCGTAGTAGATGTCTTTTGCGTCCTTGTTGTAGCACAGAATTTGTCGCTGGAGTGAGAGCGCTGCGTCGTGTGCCTCGTACTTCGACGCCAATGTGCGCTTCGCCATAACTCCGAGTGTATCGGCAGGACCGATTTCGACGATCCGTTCTGTGGTGTTCTCGCCGAGAATGACATCTTGAGTTTCAATCCACCGCACTGGCGAGGCAAATTGATATGCGAGGAGTTCTACGAGGAGCGTATGTGCGAGCTCTTGCTCGACCTCGGGACGCATGGCGGGCGTCTATTAAGGAGTTGTGATGTCGAGGGTGGACCTTCGAGAAATATACTGTCGAGCTCACACTTAAACTGAACAACGTGATTCGAAAGGACCCTCTAGGTGTTGCAGTTGAATACAGCGCAGTGAAGTGCTGTACTGTACGGCGAGTGGATGATGTGGTTGTGAGGGAAGGGATGTGTAAGGGAGGGAAAGGCGTATGATAGGCAGTGTGGAAGAATGGATTTGGTATAAGACGAATGGGGACGGCTGGAGAAACGGGACCAGCACGGCAATTGAGGACTATCTGCGACCGTGTTCTTCCTTGCAGCCACCCAAAACACTCGGGAGATATGAATAGGTTGAGATGATAAGATGGAGGGCTGTTGGGTGACCGCGCTCTCCGCAACCAGAACTCAACAAGTGAAGGTAGAACCAACAATTTTCAGACTTGGGTCTAACCAGGATGGGACCGAGATGGTAGGCGCCACACGCCGGCCTGCAGCCGTTGAGCTTCGATTGTCACTGTCTCTCCGCATTTCTCGCGCCGAGTAAGCATTGTTAACTGAAGTTCGTGTGGCGATCGTATCATGTAGGCAGCCAGTCAGCCGTCCGTCTTACTGTGCATCATACGTGCATCCTGTTCTCTTCCGAGTTCAGACTTCAGACTGTTGTAGGTCGACATGGTGGGCATAGTAACCAAGAGTTGGGAGCTTTCTATATTAACGACGCAGGAACCGACGCTTACCAGCCACACTTTATCCGCTCCCATTCATTGTACGACACCTGCAGACAGCCTGGCCAGTATTTTACATATAGCTTTCGCGTTTGAATGTTTGATGGTATGTCTATGTACATCGTGGAGGCGAAGCAACCGGGCAAGCGCTGGAGTGTCTCATTCGCAGCAACAGGAATTGTTATGTAGCTGCTCTATTTGGGACGACTTGGTTTTGGTGTTAGACGCAACGCTTAAGGCTGCCTTTTTTGCCCTGAGCGATCTTCGCTTGGATGGAGCTTCGTGCATGCATATAACACTTTTTGCATCATAGCTCCAAAACGCGTTGATAGCGTCGTGCGGGCCAACAACGGAAGAACAGACAGTGCAATCGCTGGAGTGAGACGGGGGCGATACGATTCTCAGCATCCGTAAAGGCTCCGTTCGACTGCATCGTTTGATCCGGAAGGTTTACGCAACAACGGAGGATTTGGTCGTGGTTCTGGTCCCAACAAATTGTTGTACTGAAAGACTCGAACCCTGTCGGTGCCCTCAACCACCAAAAAAGACGTCCCGGGGAAAAAGTGGGCCGGGACCGGACGAGTTACATACTGCTGAGGGACAGAGGTTTGATATTGCTCATCAACGTTGCCCATAACATACCCGAACACGACCACATCTCTCCTTACCTAACCACACACCTCAATTGCGCCCAAACATTCTCCTCCCTTACCTCTCTCCCCTCTCTCCTTCACACAAGCGCTTTGAGCCAATAACACGCTTTTCATTTCACGCTTGATCGTGGAGCCGACAATTTTTGCTTTGCGAGCTGCAGACAACTCTTCACTGAGCAGACGCCGCTTGAAAATAAACTGTGAGAGGGTTGGGAAAATGGATCAGCAACAGGTAACAGCGAGCTAATAAATCTTCCAGCACGAATTTGATACCCTAGAACATCATACACCATGTACGGCTCAGGCCCTCAGACTGGTGTCTCTACACCTCGATCGCAAGCTTCACTGCGACCGCTGGTCATCTCGCACGGAACTCTCGAACACGCTTTTCTCATACCCACCGCCCTCCACTACATTGCCTCTCAATTGAAAGATTCTTTCTCCGCAACTCTTCCTCAGGCAACCGAAGAGCTTGCCCAAGATGACGAACCGTCTTCCGTGGCAGAATTGGTCTCGAGATACCTCGGGTTCGTGGCCAAGGAGACGGAAGAATCGGAGGATCCAGGTTCTTACGAAGAGGTGCTCAAATTGATTCTCAACGAATTCGAGCGGGCATTCCTCCGAGGCAACGAAGTTCACGCTCTCGCAGCTTCGCTCCCTGGAATCACCCAGAAGAAATTGATCACAGTTCAGTCATACTTTGCTGCGCGGGCAGCTGTAGGACGCGCAATCAAACCTCATGAATCGGCACTTTTCCGCGAAGCTGCTGATGAAAACGCACACATCTACGCTGTCTTCGGTGGACAGGGCAACATTGAGGAATACTTTGACGAGCTCCGAGAAGTTTACACCACATATAACTGGTTCTTGGAGGACTTCATCAATGTTGGTGCAGAGCATCTGCTGGAGCTCTCGCGTACTCCAGAAGCTGTCAAGCTTTATCCCAAGGGCCTGGATGTCATGAGATGGCTACACACACCCGAATCGCAACCTGACGTCGACTACCTAGTCTCGGCACCGGTTTCCTTTCCATTGATCGGTCTGACACAGCTAGCCCACTACGTTGTGACATGCAGAACCTTGGGAACACACCCTGGACATATTCGCGACTACCTCAGTGGTACTACCGGCCATTCTCAAGGTGTCGTGACCGCAGCTGCAATTGCAGCATCTAAAGACTGGGCTTCTTTCGAGAAGGCCACCAAGGATGCCCTTACGATCCTTTTCTGGATTGGAACGCGAAGTCAACAGGCCTTCCCACGCACTTCTCTTACTCCAGCTACACTTCAGGACTGTGAGGAAAACGGCGAGGGCTCTCCTACGCCTATGCTGTCCATCCGCGACCTTTCACTTGCCCAGGTGCAATCCCATATTGACACGACGAACGAGCATCTGCCTAAGGATCGTCATATCGGTGTGTCGTTGATCAACAGCGCCCGCAATGTTGTCGTGACAGGACCTCCTCTTTCTCTGTATGGCCTCAACTTAAGACTCCGCAAAGTCAAGGCCCCAACCGGCCTCGACCAAACTCGCATTCCATTTTCCGATCGCAAAGTTCGCTTCGTCAATCGTTTCCTCCCAATCACTGCGCCGTTCCACAGTCCATATCTTGCAGAGGCTCAGAAGCACATCGAGGATGATCTCAAGCACATTACCATCCCGGGTAGCAACTTGAAGATTCCTCTATACGACACGAACAGTGGCAAGGACATTCGGGAGGACAAACTGGACAACATTGTTCCTGCTCTAGTTCGCATGATCACCCAAGATCCTGTCAACTGGGAGAAGGCTACAGTCTTCCCAATGGCTACACACATCCTTGATTTCGGTCCAGGAGGTATCTCAGGTCTCGGCGTCTTGACCAATCGCAACAAAGAGGGGACAGGAGTTCGTGTGATCTTGGCCGGTGCTATCGACGGTACCAATGTCGAGGTCGGCTACAAACCAGAGCTGTTCGACCGTGACTCCGAGCACGCCGTCCAATACGCTGCGGACTGGGTGAAGGACCACGGTCCTAAGCTGGTCCGCGACTCCGTTGGCCGCACCTTTGTGGACACCAAGATGTCTCGCATGCTCGGTCTGCCTCCAGTACTTGTCGCTGGTATGACACCCTGCACTGTTCCTTGGGACTTTGTCGCAGCCACTATGAACGCTGGTTACGAGATCGAGTTGGCTGGTGGCGGATATTACAACGAGCGAAGCATGACTGAAGCCATTCAGAAGATCGAGAAAGTTATCCCAGCTGGTCGAGGGATCACCATTAACCTCATCTACGTCAATCCGCGAGCCATGCAGTGGCAGATTCCGATGATTGCAAAACTGCGCGCAGACGGTGTGCCAATCGAGGGCCTCACTATTGGCGCTGGAGTCCCATCAATCGAAGTCGCCAACGAGTACATCGAAACTCTCGGCATTAAGCACATTGCTTTCAAGCCAGGATCTGTCGAAGGCATTCAGCAGACTATCAATATTGCCAAGGCGAATCCGCATTTCCCAGTCCTTCTTCAGTGGACCGGCGGACGAGGTGGTGGGCATCATTCGTTCGAAGACTTCCATCAGCCAATTCTGATGATGTATGGCCGCCTCCGGAAATGCCCCAATCTCGTCCTTATTGCCGGCAGTGGCTTCGGTGGTGCTGAGGATACCTATCCTTACATCACTGGTCAGTGGTCTCGCGCATATGGCTATCCTCCCATGCCCTTCGATGGTTGCATGTTCGGCAGTCGTGTCATGACTGCCAAAGAAGCCCACACCTCCAAAAATGCCAAGCAAGCCATTGTTGACGCTGAAGGCCTCGAAGACGCCGATTGGGAGAAGACCTACAAGGGTGCAGCTGGCGGCGTTATTACCGTTCGGTCAGAGATGGGGGAGCCCATCCATAAGTTGGCTACCCGTGGTGTTCTGTTCTGGGCCGAGATGGACCAAAAGATTTTCAGCATTCCCGACAAAGCCAAGCGCGTCGCGGAGTTGAAGAAGCAGCGTGCTTACATCATCAAGAAGCTCAACGATGACTTTCAGAAGGTGTGGTTCGGCCGGAACTCTGCAGGCGAGTCGGTTGATTTGGAAGACATGACATACGCTGAAGTCGTCCGCCGAATGGTTGATCTAATGTACATCAAGCACGAAAAACGCTGGATCGACAAGAGCTTGACCAAGCTGACTGGAGACTTCATCCGTCGCCTTGAGGAACGCTTTGCAACGTCGGAGAACAACTCTTCCATCATCCAGAGCTATGCAGAGCTCAACGACCCCGAGCCAGTGGTCGAGAAAGTCTTTACCGCTTTCCCTGAATCCAAAAGCCAACTCATCAACGCTCAGGATGTCCAGCACTTCTTGATGCTCTGCCAACGTCGTGGTCAGAAACCGGTTCCTTTCGTTCCGGTGCTCGACGAGACCTTTGAGTTCTTCTTCAAGAAGGATTCTCTATGGCAGTCAGAGGACCTGGAAGCTGTTGTTGACCAGGATGTTGGCCGAACGTGTATCCTGCAAGGTCCAATGGCCGTCAAATACTCCAAGGTGGTCGATGAACCAATTAAGGAGATTCTTGATGGCGTACACGAAGGTCACATCAAGATGCTGACCAAAGATCTTTATGATGGCGACGAGAGCAAAATTCCTACAATTGAGTATTTCGGCGGCAAGCTTCTCAACGTCACCGAAAATGTCGAGTCGGAAGGTCTTGTCATCTCTGAGCTCGACAACAAGGTCGTGTATCGTCTGTCCACGGCTGCGAATGCTGCTCTTCCTCAAATTGACGACTGGATGCAGCTGCTCGCTGGACAGGCTTACTCTTGGAGACATGCATTTTTCACCGCAGATGTTTTCGTGCAAGGACAGCGTTTCCAAACCAATCCCATGCGCCGCGTGTTCGCGCCAACGGCCGGCATGAGGATAGAAATTACTCATCCAAAAGACCCTGCAAAGACCACTATAACCGTCTCTGAGCCGCTGAACGGCACTGGCAAGTACGTTCAGACAGTGGAAATTAGCCAGCCAGAAAAGAACGTCATCTCTGTCAAGCTTATCGAGGGCCGTTCAGCCACTGGAGGACCTGTTGCGTTGCCATTCAAGTTCACTTACCACCCAGAAACTGGTTATGCACCAATTCGTGAGGTCATGGAAGGTCGAAACGATCACATCAAGGAGTTCTATTACAAGATCTGGTTTGGCGACAACCAGGAAGTACCTTTTGAGACGCCTGTCAACTCCAAATTCGACGGAGGCAGGGCCACAGTCACTAGCGAGGCCATCAATGACTTCGTCCACGCTGTGGGCAACACCGGGGAGGCCTTCGTCGACCGACCCGGCAAAGAGGTGTTCGCGCCTATGGACTTCGCTATCGTTGTCGGCTGGAAGGCCATCACCAAGCCTATCTTCCCTCGCGTCATTGATGGTGATCTTCTGCGCCTTGTCCACTTGTCCAATGGTTTCCGTATGATTCCGGGTGCCTCTCCACTCAAAAAGGGTGATGTGTTGGACACCACTGCCCAGGTTAACGCCGTCATCAACCAAGCCTCCGGTAAGATGGTCGAGGTTTGTGGTACCATCACCCGTGACGGCAAGCCCGTAATGGAAGTTACCAGCCAATTCCTTTACCGTGGAGAGTACAAAGACTTTGAGAACACCTTCCAGCGAAAGACCGAAACACCAATGCAGCTTCATCTCGCGACACCGAAAGATGTTGCTATCCTACGCTCCAAAGAATGGTTCCGCATGGAAGACACAGATACCGAATTGCTCGGCAAGGTCTTGACCTTCCGTCTTCAAAGTTTTGTCAAATACAAGGACACGACTGTCTTTAGCTCTGTTCAAACGATTGGAGAAGTATTCGTTGAGCTTCCCAGCAAAGAGATTGTTCAAGTTGCTTCTGTCGATTATGAAGCCGGTGTTTCATATGGCAATCCAGTCACCGACTACTTACAGCGCAACGGCTCACCGATTGACCAGCCTGTCAACTTCGAGAATCCAATTCCACTCAACGGCAAGACCGCCCTTACATTGAAAGCGCCTGCTACAAACGAGATTTACGCCCGTGTCTCTGGCGACTACAATCCAATTCACGTTTCAAGAGTCTTCGCCAGCTACGCCAACCTGCCTGGCACCATCACGCATGGCATGTACTCCAGTGCTGCTGTACGAAGTCTGGTCGAAACCTGGGCAGCAGAGAACCACATTGGCCGTGTGCGAAGCTTCCATGCTTCTCTTGTCGGCATGGTTTTACCTGACGACATCATTGATGTCAAGCTTAGACACGTCGGCATGGTCTCTGGTCGCAAGATCATCAAGATTGAGGCTATCAACAAGGAAACTGAAGAGAAGGTTTTGTTGGGTGAGGCTGAGGTCGAGCAGCCTACCTCTTCGTACGTGTTTACTGGACAGGGCTCTCAGGAACAAGGCATGGGCATGGATCTCTATGGCAGCAGTCCTGTTGCCAAAGAGGTTTGGGACCGCGCCGATGCACACTTCTGGGACAACTATGGTAGGTGCCTTCGTTCCATATGAAACTATTCCTCTAACCATGTGCAGGCTTCAAGATTACGAACATCGTCAAGAACAACCCCAAGGAGCTCACCATACACTTTGGTGGTCCTCGAGGCAAAGCCATCCGCCAGAATTACATGTCTATGACCTTTGAGACCGTCGCCGCTGATGGTTCCGTCAAGTCAGAAAAGATCTTCAAGGAGATTGACGAGAACACCACGTCGTACACATACCGCTCTCCTACTGGTCTTCTGTCCGCTACTCAATTTACTCAGCCCGCTTTAACACTGATGGAGAAGGCTTCGTTTGAAGACATGCGATCCAAGGGTCTCGTGCAAGACGACAGCAGTTTCGCTGGTCACTCTCTTGGCGAGTACTCTGCTCTTGCTGCTCTGGCTGAAGTCATGCCCATCGAGTCTCTCGTCTCGGTGGTTTTCTACCGCGGTCTCACCATGCAAGTCGCTGTCGAACGCGACGCAACAGGTCGCTCTAACTACAGCATGTGCGCTGTCAACCCATCGCGCATCTCCAAAACCTTCAACGAGTCAGCTTTACAGTATGTCGTCGAGAACATCACCGAGCAAACCACATGGCTACTCGAAATTGTCAACTTCAACATTGCGAACATGCAATATGTGTGTGCCGGAGATCTGCGAGCATTAGACTGCCTTACCAACGTCCTCAATTTCCTCAAGTTACAGAAGATCGACATCCAGGAGCTGACACGGACTCTCAGCCTTGAAGAAGTCAAGGCACACCTCGTTGAGATCATCACGGGATGTGCAAAGGAGACGGAGGCCAAGCCAAAACCAATCGACCTTCAACGTGGTTTTGCCACTATCCCATTGAAAGGAATTGACGTGCCCTTCCACTCCACGTTCTTACGCTCAGGTGTCAAGCCTTTCCGATCTTTCTTGCTTAAGAAGATTCACAAGACTTCCATCGATCCACAGAAGCTGATTGGCAAATATATCCCTAACGTTACCGCAAGACCGTTTGAGCTCACCAAAGAGTACTTCGAAGACGTGTACAGGTTGACAAGTTCTCCGAAGATCGGCGCCATCTTGGCTAATTGGGAAAGATATACCGATGAGGGGATCGCGCCTGGCAATGAAGGACAGAAGGCTGCGCCGGCTGCGTAGTGTCATCGGGGTCGATTAATGTTCGATGTTATTCTTTTTGGGTTGGCATGGCGGACGGATAAAATGGCGTTTTTGTATCAGCGAAATCTCTTGGGGATGAGGTGGATGTCTTTGGCCACTAGAGTGCCTGTAGATCTCTGTACTAAATATTTATTTCTACTGCGTATCTGCAATTGATCTGTACCTCCGTATCGTCTTGAACCGCAAAAGACTAGTGCGAGGGCTCATTTTGGGTGGTGCGAGAACTACCATTGGGCCTGAGCTTCGCGATCGTTCGATGCTGTTTTGGCAATGAACCACCACATCCACCATCACGAATCTGGTTTCCTTTCTTCTTTGCATCTTTGACCTCCGTCTCCTCTAGAGTCAATTCTAGATCATATTTCTCATATACTCGTAATCCAATGTTGACGCTTTGATACCATGTTTTTTGTTATTGATCCTCGAAACACGAATTCGATTCAGTTATTGGTCAGTCCCAAGAAGGATGAACAGGTCTGGAAGTAATAGACGCGGCAGGACTGGAATGTGTCGTTGTCACAGGATGTGAACAGCTAGCTAGCTAAGTACTAAGTAGGCAGCATATCGATAATTGATACTGAGATGTGTAAAGCGATCGGCGGGTTTTCTCGTACATGTACAAATATTGGATGCTAGGTTTTAGTCATGGACATGTCCTTCGGTCCAGTATGCCGAAGCATGGATAAGATACGTCTTCGTCTGTTTCTTAAACAGCGGAATTTTTAAATATTGAGGGTTCGTAAAGTCAAAGTAAAGAAACACCCCTTACCAACGATTTTAATTCGCGATTGCTGTACCTATGTGGAGAGTGAAGGGTCTTGATGTGGGGACACGCGTTTGCTTTGTTGACTGGGGAATAAGTACAGGTGGTTTGGGATTTGCTTGAATGTTGGGGTGGCTGCGATCTTATTTAGGCTTGTAGGAATGGTGACCAGGAAAGTGGATGTATGCCTCATTTGAATGTAGTCTTCGTTGTTTGGCACGGGTTTGTATTTATGACATGCGCTGGTTTATTGTTGGGGAAGTGTATCGGTTCATTAGTAAACCGTATCGAAGGGACGTGTAAGTAGTGAGAGGTGTTGCAGGAAATGAAGTAGGAGTGAGATGGGTGGCAGCTCCAAGCCCTGGTTAAACATCAGCCTGGACATCTAGAAGAGCAGTAATCGATTGCACAGTTTCTGGTGTTGAGTGTTTTCGAGAACGGTCGAAAGTCGTCGTTCAGCAAGGGGCAGTCGATGTGGATAGTCCTGCACGAGGAGGTATGTTTGGCCATCCTGCTCAGGCTGATGGCCCATGACGAGTTAAATTCTCAGACATTATGAAACCGAAATGGTCTTTTGTGTTGGAGTGTAGCTGGGGGCTTTCATGGAAGAGCAAGATGAAAGGGCTCCAGCTCCACTTGTATCTTCTATACTTCTTCGGGCTAGCGCGAAAAGAATCCTGATCACGTAAGAGCCCGTTCGTTCGAATTCGATTGTCGACGCCTCTTCCAAGAGTCAGATTTGACCACAAAGACCACGACATTCAATTTCCGATTGATCAACGACTCATCCTCTCCAATGGCGCCCAAAGACTACTTGAGCGGGCTGCCAGAAGAACTCTTATTGCAGATCTGTCAATACCTCGATTGTCTGGCGCTGGCTCACTTGGTGCGCGTTTCGAAACACTTCCATCGAATCGCCTTCCCCGAGCTCTATCATCATCTACGACTGGTGAGAAGAGAGGGAGGAGAAATCATGGGCTTCATGTATCTGCTACCAGTTCTGTGGAAAATGATACAGCAGCCTGAACTGGCTTCTTTGGTTCAATCACTTACTGTCGTTGGACGCAACGTTGATGACGTGTTATACAAACCAAAAGGTCAAGCCGATGAGATCATGTTTGGGCCTTTGCCACTTCCTAGAGGCTTTCAGAACGACCCTGCTTACCTTGCAGCCATCGATCACGGCAAAATATTCTACTGTGGTCAAAGTCACGAATTCTGGACGATGATGGAAAGCGAGTCGAGCGAGACATCAGCCATTGCATTGTTACTCACTCGGCTGCCCAATCTTCGACGACTGGAATTGTGGCTCCCTCCTAATATCTGGCTCTTGAACGGAGCGATCTTCGATCCCTTGAACCGTCAAGATCCGAACTCTTCTGTTTTTGCCTGTCTCGAAGAAATCACGCTTACTGGAGCCGAAGTCTCTGGCATAGACTGGCCAGTCTTTCTGAGACTTCCTGCTCTTCGTCGGATCTATGCGCTCTACATCGGTTCTGGTGCCTTTAAAGCGGAAGGGCGTGAAAAAATCTACTCCTCGGTGACAGATATCCACATAAGAGAATGTTGCTTGTCCTCAAACGAACTTGCATTGATCCTGGGTGCTTGTAGACAGCTCGAGACATTCGTTTACGAGCTGGTCCGGAGAGAGGTGGAAGACATGATGGGGAATGTATTCGAGAGGCCGGAGTGGATCAACTGTATTCTACAGGCCCTTTTGACGTATTCAAAAGGGACATTGCAGAATTTGTGCCTGACTAACCGATCCATGGGACCCGTGTTCCTGTGTTACAACCAGTTTCCCCACCTGTCTTTCCTCAAACTGTCAGCTGTTCTCGTCTTCGGAGAACGATCTACAATGTTTCGAGATGAAGACGATCCAGATAGGCCCTGGAATGCAGAAGAAGCGAAGCGAATCTATGTCGGGATGATTGGCGCCTTCCCCCTGAGCCTTAAGCGGCTTCACATCACCGAATGTGTGGAGATCATTAAGAGAGAAAGACCTACATCAGTCTTTACTGATTTTATCCTGGGCGTTCCTTTGGAGGGATTTCTTGAGCTCAATTTGATCGACGCTGCGCCCGGAGATTCGAATGGAGATGTGCCAATCCCTTCTGTTGTGATGAAACGCGCCGCACGCATCGCTGATGCGTGTGTACGACGCGACTTCGAATTCGAGTTGACAATGCATCGGTACGATTACTACGACTACCGAAAGGCCTCGGGGAGGGGTTGGGGGATGCAGGATGAAGTGAGATGGAACTGCGAAGGAGAAGATCTAAGTGAGCCAACAGCTTACTACACATGGAACTCTGAAAGAGGAGAAGTGGAACAATTGACAAATAAATTCCAGGCAGAACGCTGTCGAGGACTCAGAAATAAGCGTCGTAGGATCGAAGAGGTGGAGCTGTAAAGTCGCGAGCAAATTGAGATCACATCGTTGTCATCAGTTCAACATCAAACACAAGTCCTCCGAAGACATAGAAGGCAACTCTGCCTGTCACTGTGAGATTTAACGCCGGCAATTGGTCACCCCGAGTTCACGATTGAAGTCGATTTCCTGAGCACCATGACGCTACGAAACCTTTAGAATAAGAGAGCGACTTTATCTTTACTAGTCATATATCTTTCTCCCAATATTCTCGATGTGATATGGTGGTGAAACTGCGAAAGGAAGGCTAGAATCGATATTTGACTTATTGCCGGCTTTAAACCTCACACTGATACTGTAGCTTCGCACCACCATCTCATAGGAATGACCATGGAGGCCACCAGTCGCATCCCTCGGCGAAGCTAACGCAAGCGCATTTTCGCTAAAAGCATCGTTACTAGCGAAGCCATAGTGTACTATACCTTAGATCTGAAGTCTTCTAAGTACTCGTGCGAATACGACCTCCTCCCCGGCGGTTACCTCCTTCACGGTCTCCTCCGCTAAGCAGGCCACACCCCTCATGAAGGCCACTTCTTCGGAAGCCGCCTTGCTAAAAGTAGTATGCAATGACATAATCATTGATAATACGATCATGGAGCTGAACTCGTACTCAGCTCAGAAATTCGTTGACAATAACGACGCGGTATTATTATTACTTAGGGTCATATAACGATGAAGCAATAATCAGATTGAGCGAAATTTAGATACAAAGACTCTAAATTGGCTGATTGTCATCATTGTGTGATCTCGCTGTGAGGGCGGGATAGTCTAGGTATATAGGTATTCCTCTTTATAAGATTACAAAGACTAAGTAGTACATAGCTGTTTCCATAACGAGAATAAGGAATCTAGTATCTAAGATATATACAATATATTCTATAATTATATAGAGATAAGATGGTACATCGCACGCGAGTAACAAATACAGCGGGGCTTTTAAGCAACCTTTCTTACTAAACTAACAGGTATAGATAATGATTATTCTTCAAGTACGGCTTTGAAAAAAAACTCAAACAGATAGATCTGTTAGGCATGCTCCTCGGAACTTCTAGCTTCATCTCTAGAAATATTTACTGGGATTTGGTAGAGGATTTTCATTGCGAAGTTTCTGTTTTTGGTGCGCATTCAGAAAGAAAGATGTTTGAGCCCCGCTATATTTGTCACCCGCGTGGATGGCCACGTTCTCACAGTTTCTTATGGTATGATACAGCCTCGTTGGCAACGAACATAAGGCTAAGAGGAAGCGCGATGTAAGCGAGATCGTGCTTGCATTACTTCCGCCGAGTGATGCCACCAGTGGCCTCCATATTCATTCCTCATCTCATGGCTTTTGCACCAGGGAAGGGTGAATCCTTTTCTTGGCAAACACGGAATCTACCCTGGATAAGTAGCTGCTAGACTCCCCGGCCAGGAGTTTCAGATCTTGCTTGTAGCTAAACTCCGTTAAAGCGGAGAAGCTAAGTCACTCTTCACTGGTGGCTGATGCAAAAGTGATGCTCCTACTAGACAGAAGAATCGAGATATGCCGTGGATGGATTGGACGCAGCTGCCAGCAACTTGATCTCAAACCACTGCATGAAGGTCATCTGGGGCCTCCAAGGCCCCGTGACCTCTTCGCAGAGTCGAATGGTATGGTGTTGAATTGAGAGAGTCGTCATTCAATCCCCTCGAACTCCCAAGGAAAGTGGCGAAGGGACTCTAGTTGACGCAAGTCCGATGTGGTTGAGCATGGTGTTTGGGAGACAGTGGATGATGGAGAGATGAAAAGGAGAAATGTACGCACACGAATGGCCGCGCGGGAGAAGTGATTTGCAGTCAGACATAGGAGTATCATGATGTTCTGCAACATCGACGAGCTTTTCTCATCGGCTCTAGAAGCAGGTGTCAGACTTGATCGGAAGTGCCCGATGACAACGCGTATGGACAACCCTGATCGTGGGGCCTTGGAGCAGCCTCTTCGGGAAAAGGAATATGGAAACGTTCTCATTCCCAGAGTGGCGATCTACCGAAAACGGTGATGCTCGGTCCGATTAGGTAAATCCTCAAGCATTTTTGTCGTGATTCGTGACTGCCGAAGAAAACTGGCATGTCACCACCCAAAATCAGCCCTGCCATCAAATGTGACGCGTGTTATAGTCGCTGTAAGTCCTTTGTGGCGTGGACAATCCGCGGTGGAACTCGACGATCACAGATTCTAGTTGAGTTTGTTAATTCGCGTCTAAAACACTATCTATGAGGTTGTGAAACCACGGCATGTATTCAGCAGACGTCAGATTCATCACCAAGATCGAGTGTGTCCTGGCAACGGAGACAAGAAGGTAGCCAGAACCCAACAATTTAGATCATGGTGATGAAAATACATTGGCTTGAAACATGTTTGGTTCGAGGTGGACAGGCATGAACCAAGGAGTTGTGTTGGTATGTCACCACATATGCTGAATCGCAATGTTGATAACTCGGCCCAAGTCGGAAGGAGAGTCTGTTCAAATCAAGGTAGGCAATCTGAAGCCGATCTGGCCACCATAGCAGTGGCGTCTATTGGACAAGTGTACAGTCTGCACGCCGCCGCGAATTTGGCATGCCTTTATCTTGCGGAACTCGAAAGCCCTACAAGCTAATAAACACACTCCTTGTGCTTGTAATAGTAGACTGATGTGTGTACGTTGTAGTTGTATGCATGCCGCCTGCATGTGGGCAGGATGATCTCGTACAAATATGGGAGGCTTGGGGTCAACATGGCGGCGAAGTCCCACCCCGCAATGCTCCAGACAGATTGGAAGAAGCCTTGCCGGGTAGCAAGATACTGTTGCAACGTTCGTCTAATCGCGAGAGGGGCGTGAGAGGAGAGGCGGACGTACTGTTTACAGGCAGAATACTGACAAGACCGTCATAACCTCGAATAGGTTGGCCAATCAAACTACCCTTCGGACGTGCGTGTCCGGATGATTTTCTTGGCGTGGAAGGCGAACTACTGTGTATGAAACTGTGGTAAGCGATCAGTAGTATCACCGAGTCTTTTGTTCGTGGAGGATACGAGAAGCATCGGATCATAGGACGTTGTTTTGCACACCTAGCTTGGCAGGGTCTGAAATGACTTCAAACGGGTAGATCTCTGACCTGATCCGCTCAAATTGATTACATATGCCCGTTTCCCCGTTGTGAGCGGAGATCTTCTGCAAGTGGCCGCAGATATCCCTCGATGGGTATTTATTTGGAAGCTCGTGACAGATACCGGCTGCGAGACAGGTGGCAGCACTAATGGCGCAGCGAGTGGGGAGAGTGGTAGGTTGTTAGAGCGAGAATAGCCGACGCTTTTTCTGATGAGAGGGTTGGAGACACTGCAGTTCATGCCACATGATGACAGCCTGCGAGAGCTAGAGAATGGCCGATTTCAAGGATGCATACAGTATGAGCACATAAAATCCTTAACGGCTTTGGACGGTGGTGTTGCTGTTGGTTGGGCTATCCGCGGTGGCACTCGAAGATTCGCGGAGAGTCCGAGGCCTTCACCCGGCCCCCGGCCTTGTATTCTGCGACGGTCCGGATTGGTTGTCGAGCTGTCAGCCGGAGGCGAAATGTTCCAGGGAGATCGGAAAAAAACGTATGAGAGCGATTATCGCGGCGTGTGAGGTGGTGAGGGAGCCAGCGACTCAGGCAGCTTTAGTACAAACATCCCTGTCGCTGAGGGGGAGATAAAAGAGTCTGCACCCCGCCATCAGCAGCCGTCTTCTCATCAACGAACAATACAAGTCAATCATCAACACAAACTTTCAAACTCACAAACAAGTCTTCGACCTTCAACTTCATCCTCAATCAACATGCCTGGCTGTGGATCCTCCTCTTGCTCCTGTTCCTCTTGTGGCTGCAAAGAAGGTGCCTGCAACTGCGGAGTAAGTCTACAGCGGCCATGTTGACGACCTTCAATGAAGACTAATCGTTGAATAGAAGTAAACGCTCAATACCTCACCGACGATGGCAATCGAGGCTTTGCTCTTCTTTCCTACCAGGCTCGAAATTTACATGCACGACGGCACGATGGCTCGATCATTCAAACGACGGAATAGCTGATGTTGGGAGGAAGGGGTTCACAGGATAACGAGATCAGAGAGTTATGGAAAAGGGAACAGGACTTGAGAGACATGACCACTGATTTATACGCTTCGACTGTGCCATCAGGGTACCTCAGTGCATAGTAATGTGATATGTCTGTACTTTTCCTATTTTGGATGCGCTTTCATCCAGTTCATATGATCTTTGCTGCAATCACATTGTGGAACCAGTAGTGAATACGCCTCGAACTCCGATGCTACCGATGAACACAGTGACGGGTTTCAACTCTCCAGAATCAGCCCATTTGCATACTGGCATCTTCCCCTAACCTCCATGAATCTTCTCGCGTCGAAGCACCAAGAGAAGGGCGGTAAACATCATCCTCATCTGGATAGCTCTTCAAACTTGAACTCATCGATCCACTTCCAACCGAACTCTTTTGACTTGCTGTGTTACTTGATCTCCGAAACCAACGCTTTCGATTCTTGGACCCGGTTGTACTGCTATCTGTTTCATCTTCGACATCCGTTGTGGATGACGCAGAGGCAACGATGGTGGCCGTTGATTCGGCCATTGTCTCATCCTCATCCGACGGCATCAAAGCAGGAGTTGGCGATGGTGTTGTTTCGGTTGACGGCGTCACTTCTACCAGTTCTGCATCCCGACACCACTTTCGACGGCGAGTATAACGACCCCATCCATCCCTCCCTCGTCTGCCGTCATGCCACTGAACACAAGTTAGAGAATTTGCGACCAGAAATAGCATTGTTACGTGCCTTGTTATCGTAGTAGATCCAGCCACCATCCTCGGGCTCGGAATGTTTGCCATCTGGACTTTTTTCGGTGCCCTCAACATGCCAGACGCTACCATCTACCCATCTCCATCGCGCACGACCTCCTTCCACTTCTGGAAGCTCAAAGCGGTCTCTGGAACTGGAAGAGTTGAGGTGCTCATCAGTCCAAGCTGCACGTTCGTAAGCCAGCATTGATGAAGTCCAACCAATACCAAGCCACCGACGCTGGTTTTCGTATAAAGTGAAAGTGAATCGGATGCCTGGAGAATCTGGTCGCCGCTTTCTGGCCAACGAGGCGGCAATCTCATGTGCAGTCCTTGGTCTCCGAGGAGGTAAAGGAGGTCTACCATCATCATGTGTTGGCACTGCGAAATCTAGTCCTGTGATTATTGCGGTACATCTTCTAATCAGTTTCGAGCGCCATAAGATGGTTCGCGTCACGCGAGCAGGTCTTGAATGCCAAGTGAGGACGATTGTGCCAACAAACAATATGATGCGTCTTGTGGTGATGATGTAGAAGGGAGGAAGTGTCAACAGCCACCAAATGGGCGTTACTAATAGAAGGCGTATTAGCAATAATGTCAGCGCTGGTCTTGTCGTCGCGGATGTTGCTGTGCGCTGCGTGGAGAGGAAGTCGGTCATGGTGAGGAATGGATCTAACAAGATATTGCAGCGTGACGTGAAGATCTTCAATACGTCCACGATCTCGTCGAGGCTTTTATGCTGCCTGATTAGCTCTGACTCGCCTCTGTTATGTCCCTTTGATCCTTTCTCGCCTGTGGTCGCATTAGAAGACAGGGGCGAGTATCTCCTCCACCACATGCCCAAGATCAAGAAAGCCACGAATACGAGCGGTCCCGCCAAGCGCAGCACGACATCTCCATACAGAGTTATCGCCCAAAATGATGCCACCATGAGGAAGCTTTCCCATGGATCCGTATGGGTCCATGATAGCAATCCAGCGACCTTATTGAGTGGTACTATGAAAGGATGCGAATATGCGAGGGCGCGTGTTATCTGAGGAGGTGTCGCAACTAGAAGAGGGGATTTCTGGTGGACGAGAATGGTTGATCTCTGTTTTAGTGCTGAAGCAGAGTGATTGAGAGTGGCCGGGGAAAAGGCAGCAACCGTAGGCGCATTCGAGCTCGACTCTCCACTGGGTCCTTGAGAGGCATCCTGAGAGGATTTCGAGGGAGTCGACATATGCTCCAGCCAAGGAAGGTCTGCCGAATGTTAGCACATTGCATGGTGGATAGCTTTCGAAGTATGTCTGACCAAGGGCTGCCATGCAACTATATAAGCAGCGTCATGGATAGTAGATATCGTACGGTCAATAAGGTGGTATCCAGGCCTTATATCAATCTAAGCAAGTAGGAACAGCTATATCTAACCTTTGTGATCAGTGGACAATGGAGACTCCGTCCCGCCGTGATGAGAGAGCTTTCTGCATGTGATTGTAGCACCCTGTCCGACTACTATGTCATGCCGAGATGCGGCACAGTCGATTGAATGGTTCAGGCTGGGAGGGATATTGATAGTGAGGTTACTAGTCCAGTCTCAGAGATCAAGACGATGGTCATCACTCATTCAGCTGATCGATAGAACAGAAAATAATCGAGAAACGAAGTCCAACTCGAAGCCGCGCGAGAAGGCTTCGAGTTGCTGATTGCGGAGTCTTGCACGTGATCTACGTCCGAACCGAGTTCGTAGATCATTCGGTCGCAATAATTTCGGAATGAGAGATCAATCATCCACGCATCCTCGACTTCACGCCGCCAACCTGCACAGTAGTATTGTCCTTCCACTCTTAGCGAACTCTCTTCGACACACTCAACATGCTCTCATCATAAGTCCATCACTTCTCCCACGCAAAACTATACCCGAAGCTCACCAATTGACCTTGTTGCCACTTTCCTACCCACTTCCCGCATCATGGCACACCGAATAATATCACAAGTCGTCTTTACCGGCGCAAGAGTCGTCGGTCGAGCATTTGCCGAAGCATACAAACAGGCATCAGCATCTCAAAAATACGCTGCCAATGCAAAGAATAATCCTGGCGGAGCCGCATCCTTCGCCTCATCAGGTCTCACATTAGAAGAAGCCTGTAAAATCCTCAATGTCCCACCACCTAAGAACGGCAAGACAGACATGGAAAATGTCATGGCGAGATTCAAGACGGCGTTTGACCAGAACGAGCCGAAGAAGGGCGGAAGTTTCTATTTGCAAAGCAAGATTTTGAGGGCGAGAGAGCGGATAGAGTTGGAGGTGCGACAGGCGCAAGAGGCTGCGGAAAGAAAGAAAGAGATAGAAGAAGGCTGGAATCCAAAGATCTACAAGGATAGGTGATTGGTGGAAACATTGATTTCATTCTCAGTACGGGTTCCACGACCAACAGTCCTTACGTCTCCTCTGTCCTCCTTACTACGCACCATGCATAGCACGGCGTTTATGCGAACTGGGTTTCATATACCAACTCGATCTCAACAGCGGCCTCATATTCCAGGATCGGCCACCACAGATCTCTGAGATTCTGGACCTCTCCACTCCGTCGATGTATATAAAATGTGCCTGGCTATTACGAGAGAAGTCAGGCTGTACGATTACAAGCATGAGAACAGTGGAAAAGCTAGGATGTACCCAGTATGCATTGGACCGATAGAGATGTACCAAATAGCGGCACGGGGCTTATTTGTCACAAGAATCAGAGAGCCTTTTCCCAATACATGCTGCATTTTTAGAAAGTTTGATTGTGTTACCACCATGCTGCGTTGACCTTGAGTGCAACAAAGACGGACGGAGAGTCTGTCTTTGGTACGAGCAAGCGCGGATTCCGAGTCGTCAAGACCAGAACCAACGGCTCTAGATGGCTGGATACCACGCTTCTCCTTTGCGCCACCATTTAACGCACTTATATGGGGCAGATCCCGCATTTTATGACAAGATTTCACGTCACAAACAATCCACCCCTCAAACTTCGACTTCGAGAGTAATGCCTGCACCCGCGATGGACATAAGAAATTGAAACAGTATTGAAATTGCGGTTTTGGCCCGACCATTCTGAACGTTACCGTACAGAAAGCTTATCGACTTCGATTTCGACTCTGAATTGGCGTCCTGGTATACTGGAAGGCAAAGCTAGTGAGTCACACAGGGTGACATGGGACCTTGAAGTGGTGGCCTCTTTACTCTCTTGTTTGCGACACAAACCAGCGCCGCATTATGAAAATTCGGCAGTGCTTCATCGACATACGAGGTTACTATTTCGAACTCTGTACCAACTTAGAGTTTCGCCAAAACTCCATCTGCGTTGATACGAGCTAGACATGACCGACTGATGTCGCTCACGGATTTACACCCACAAAGCGCCATGCACCTCCGAAAATCTTCATGTAGAAGATCTATCATCTTTTCGACGCCTGCTTGTCCATCATACTGTTCAAGCCCATTAGCAACTTTTCAAACATACTCTGGGTTCTTACTCACAGCAAGACCCCATATAGCCGGTCGTCCAACCCAGACAAACTCTGCTCCTAGTGCCAGCGCTCGGAAAATATCTGCCCCTCGCCGAAAACCACCATCGATATGGATCCTAATTCTCCCTTTTGCGGCCGCAACACAAGAAGGTAGGGCGTCGATAGTAGCAGGAACACCATCCAGCTGTCTTCCACCATGGTTACTAACAATAACACCGTCACACCCCGCCTCAACCGCTTTCTCCACGTCCTCCGCACAGAGCACTCCCTTGATCCAGATCTCCATTTTTGTCACACTTCTCAGATACGGTATATCTCTTTCCCAGGAATGCTCGTCGTCA
Organism: Venturia effusa; assembly: GCA_007735645.1. Classification (NCBI taxonomy): domain Eukaryota; kingdom Fungi; phylum Ascomycota; class Dothideomycetes; order Venturiales; family Venturiaceae; genus Venturia; species Venturia effusa. The sequence goes on from CP042197.1 coordinate 648,227, forward strand.
TTAAACGTCGCGAATTTGGAATCATGTGTTGTTTTCCTAATATCCGAACTCGTGGCTTCAAGATTGGGAAAACCCAGACCCTCGGGCGTACGAAAATCATTGCGCCATTCGTTGTACCTTACTCCCAAAACGGGGGAATCGGCTGTCAGAAAGATGGCGCGACATCCTGCGGCTTCTGCCCTTCGAATAATCCGCAGTTGAAGAGCCCGGTCGCGCATCGTGTAGAGTTGCATTGCATTTGGCAACGTCTTTTCGCCTGCAACGGACATGGCAGCGTCACGGATTTCCTGAACTCCGTAGTTGGAGAAGCTGGAGATGGCCATGGGGATGCATTTCGTTGCGCTGGCGCGGGAGGTGGCTAGTTCGCCATGGGGATGAGCCATGCCTTGGAGTCCTGCCGGGGCGATACCGAGCGGGAATTTGGTTTCGTGGTTCCATAAGGTTGTTTTTGTGGTGCAGGCGGCGACGTTGACGAGGACGCGGGAGCGGAGGAGGAGGCGATTCAGTGAAGCTGAGTTTGCGCGGATGGTGGCTTGGTCTGTTGAGCCGGAATTGAAGAATTCTGTGGTTGTGTGAGAGATCTGCTTTTCCTCACTGATTATTTCTTCAATGGTGTTCTTGATCTCGAACTCGCTCATGGATGGTCAAGATCTAGTAATTCAATGCATGTCGGAACTACCTATATTTTGGGAATAGAGAACATTGCTGAGAAGTAAAAGCGTACCTCGTGCAAGCTTAGACAATTTCTTCGAACCTTCCACCTCCAGATCAGCTAGTGATAAGATCTTTGCTTCCTTCGGTGATTCATCCTTATCGTTGAAGACGGGGATTGGAGCTCCGCCCGACATTATGGCTTTGAAGTGAAACAGTAAAGATAACCAGTAGTACGAGCGAAGAACGAAAGAAGAGGCTTGTATATATGCATGTATCTAAGTAGGTGGAGTCTCCTCACAGCTCTCAAGCATATATATGTATAGCTATGGATAGCCTTGCTCGAAAGTATCCCGATAGAGATAAGCCAATGCCGGTTTTGGAAGCTTGACGTTGACAATGTGTAAGGCGCATATGTCAGCTTGACATACAACGTATGCGCCGTATGCATGCAGGCGAGGGTACATCACTAATGTGACCCGGTGCCCCGGCGCCTATGGTACTTATCCTTGAGACCTTGAGATTTTAATGCATTTTGGTTGCGAGTTGTGAGTGTTGATGAATAAGTATCCATGGACCGCCCATTATTACATTGCAGATTTTCATCGTGTGTAGATCACTTGCTTGTCACGAGTTCCATGACACGACATATCGTTATATCTGCACCACTGTGAAAAAAAAGTTTCCATTACGGTGTTGGTGCAGTAGAAACAGTGGTTCAGTACTGTCTTTGAAGCCCGCGCTAAGAGACGGTTCTTGATCAGAATCGATGTGCAGAAGGTAGAGCCCGATTCTGAAGAAGTCGATACTAAAAAGGTTGACGTAGCAGGAATTGCTAGCAGAGGGATGAAGAAGTCTAGTGGCGACTGGGAACTGCTCGCGTGTGTTGTTGTATGTTGGATCGTTTATCCTTAGCGAATCTTGAAACCTCCCGTAGTCAAGTCAAGCCCAATCAATCAACACCAACATGACCACGGCTCAAGTATAAAAGCCCTCTTCCCCTTGCCTCAGAGTATCTCGCAAACATCAACAACGGTACATACAGTTCATCATGGCTGGCAGTACAAAACGTATCCAGAAGGTAGAACCTACCCCTCCTCGTAGTCGTTTCCAGGAAGCACAGTAAGGCTGATATCAAGAACAGGAGCTCGCAGAGTGTATGCAGAGCCCACCAACAGGCGTGAAAGTGAAGCTCATAGACGACAACGACCTCCATAAGTGGGAGGTTCTCATGGACGGCCCAGAGCAATCAGCATACGCAGTACGTTGATACACAACCCCTCCTTGCAAGGACCCCTTCAAAAAACGATTCAACTTCTGGAGATATGCACCATACGTAACTAACAGCAACCACCCAGGGCGGACATTTCACCCTCCACCTAACCCTTCCAAACAATTACCCCTTCAAACCCCCGATCCTAAACTTCGCCACGAAAATCTATCACCCAAACATCTCCAACGACGACAAAGGGTCCATGTGCCTCGGCATGCTGCGCGCAGACGAATGGAAACCGCCAAACCGTATCCTCGCTGTCCTAGAGCTGGCGCGGAGTCTACTGATCGAGCCCCTCCCCGACGATGCCATTGAATCCAGCATCGCCGAGCAATATAAGCACAAGAGGGGTGAGTGGGAGAAGGAAGCGAGGAACTGGACGAAGCGTTATGCGGGTGGCAAGTAGGGAAGAGGATATATGGACTGGCATGTTTTGGCGTTGAGGATTGGTTGGGTACCTTATTGGGCAAGTTGCGAGCATTGCATGGCGTTTTGGGATATTGGCATATCCATGCCGGGTCAAATGGAGGAATAGTCGATGGCATGTAGACACTTTTCGGGCGAAGGAGAGCAGAGTAGTGGTAAGGTAAATTGATATTCAGAATATCTAAAGATCCTGGCCCAGCCCGCGTTTCTTCCAATAGCGGTCAACGACATTGCCAATGGCAGCGAAGAGAGCAAGCTTTCGAGTTGCGGAGTCTCTTCCGTTGGACAAGAATCACCACCAACGTCTTGCAGGCCCATGTGAGAGGCAGCAAATTCCATACTAATATTCTAATGGCTTGAAGCATAGCGTCCTTCAGCGGAACAAAATACAATATCGGCTGAGTCTATACACGATATCAAATCTTCGGCAATCTCCCACGCTAACAGCTATTCCGAGGAGCAGATACATATATGTTTCTACTAAAAAAAGGTGTTGGTGATTCTTTACTGAAGCGAACAGTTTTTCTCGAACTCGAATCACAACCACAGCCTTTCCAACATAAAGAGCGGTGATATTACGAGAGACTATGGACTCAGCAACAAGCTCTGCCCGAATTTCCATCACCGATACACTCGTCTCCGCCTTTGAACCGTCCGGTTCCAATGGTCTCGTCGATTACGCTGCAATTGGGGAAATGAGACTTTGGATAGGCAAAGGAGATAAGTGATGTACTTGGAGTCCTTTTCCTTTTCTCCCGGTGATGTTGAATTTGAGTTGTGATGGGTAACTTCAGTAAGATAGGATAGTGTTGGATGTCTTTGCGTAGAACGTGTGGCCTGTGGATTTCACGTTGACTCTGATCAGGGTATATATGGTGTTCCATCGAAATATGTTCCTTCTTCGGAATCGAAGATATCAGTTGCCTTGTCTTGACCTATATATTGGAATTTTGTCTACACCGTTGAGTTATAGTTGTCCATCAATTTCCCGAGGATTTCAATCGTACTGAAGCTTGCTGAGATCGAAATGCTTTCTCTGCCCAACAACAGGAGCCTTGGAAGATGTTGTTATCCATGCAGTCGTCTTCGAGGCACTCATAGCATCGAGAGCCAGCATAATACACAGTGCGCTGGAGGATGACTTGCTGACATGAATCATCCAGGATGAAGTTCAGCCAAGTTTTCCCATCCATAGATCCTTGCTTTTACCCTACAGCCATCAAGGTGAAGGCGCGTCGTGATTCGTGAACCACCAGATGTCAAGGCAGGGGATCCTATGGTACCAGTGAGAATCAGAGGTGCTCGACCTGGTAAGATTCGCTGCGAATAGGCATCTTTCCTCCATTCGTTGTGCTTCCGGTAGCGCTCTGCCAAAGTTTAAAGACCGATGCATTTTCGCGGCACGGCCCATGCATGCGGAGGTCGATGCTGTTGGAGAGAAAACGCGATGGACTGTCTCTTCACCTCTTTCTTCCTCATTCTGATACACCCGGCGACGCTATATCTGTGAGTTCGACAGGAAAAGGTAGAGGGCATCATGATCTTTCCGCTCCAGCCACCAACGCGATGGCGGTGAGTTTAGAAGGCTCGATTGAGTTAGAGCTAGACGGCCTCGAAGGCAATCCACACTGCCACCACCACCACCACCATGAAGAAGCAGACCATGTCCCACTCTCGCCAGACGGAGCTTCTGATGCTGCTCCTCTGACAGAAGACAATGATCTTACCAACACCACCATGTCTCGTCAACCTCTGTTAATGAGGTCTTCGCCCGCCCTGGGTAACGCGTCCTCGTACGGCATCTTCCCTACCGAGCTCGATAGACCCGACACGGGGCACAACCATCAAGGCGATACAGACAGCCCCAAGAATACACACAGGGGAGAGATCCTGCGCAGAGTCATCTCTGCCGGAGACGAAGAGCTCTATGGCACAAAGAGATCTCGCGGGCATGGTCGGACAAGCTTTCAGTCAGAGGGAACGTCGCGCAGAAGGAAGAGCATGTCAGGCTTTGGATCTCTCGCCCAAGATATCAGATTCGGCAGCGGTGGCTTGCCTGCTATTGGAGCCCTGGATGAGTCTGAGACGATCCCGACCTCAGTAGGCTCGGACGCCGACGACGAAGACAGCCCCATCCGTATTGCCATAGGCAGCGACGATGAATCCCCAGCAGATGATTCACCTTATGCCCAGGTGCGGGCTACCGTGTCTCCGTACGACGATACCACTCTCTCCATCAATACACCACGCATGTGGTTCTTCTCTATACTATTTGCCATTTTTGGTTCTTCCACGAACTTGTTCTTTTCTTTGAGATACCCCAGCGTGTCCATCACGCCCGTCATTGCGTTGCTAGTTGTGCATCCATTTGGTCTACTATGGGACAAGATATTCAAACGAGACAAAGATCCAGAGCAGATCTTCATTCAAGGCTCCGTTGCAGGATCATCACGCAGATCCTCTAGGCCGTCAACTCCTCCTCACCACATATACTCGAGATCAAATAGTGCAAGAGATAGTTGGAAACGACGTCTACGGTTATGGCTGGCTCAAGGCCGTTGGAATGAGAAGGAGCATTGCTGTGTGTTCATCAGCAGCAACGTCTCCTTCGGTTTTGCATTCGCGACAGATGTATGTTCATGCGGCATGTCCAAACTCTCCTGGAATAAAACCCCCCTGACGAGTTACAGGTCATCGTTGAGCAAACCAACTTCTACAAACAAGATCTGTCAATCTACTACCAGATACTCTTGACCATCTCCACCCAAGTGATTGGATATGCGCTTGCTGGTCTGACTCGACGGTTTCTAGTCCGTCCGAGTGGTATGATCTGGCCTGCCATTCTCGTTTCCACGGGCATGTTCACAACTCTACATAAGGCTGAGAACAAGGCCGCGAACGGATGGATAATTTCCAGATTCCGCTTCTTTTTGTTCGTGTTCTTAGGGTCGGTGATCTTCTACTTCCTTCCCGGACTGCTTTTCCCAGCTCTAGGCTGGTTCAGCGTCATCACATGGTTTGCTCCCAAAAATGTGGTCGTTGCTAATTTTGTAAGCTTTTCATCCTTTGATCTAATTTTCACACTAATCTAAATTTAGTTCGGCGTAGCATCAGGATTGGGCATGTTTCCCATGACTTTTGACTGGTCTCAAATCGCTTACATTGGCTCACCTCTGGTCACGCCATTTTGGGCAGCACTGAACATTGTTGGCGGCTTGATTTTCGTAATGTGGATCGCAGCCCCTGTCATGTGTGAGTCCACTTGTACTACATGCGACCTGGCAGTCACTGATACGTCCAGCAGATTACTCCAATGTCCTATACTCCTCCTTCATGCCCATTCTCTCCTCCGCGGTCTTCGACAACACCGGCAATCCCTATGATGTGAGCAAGATCTTGACCAAAGATTTCATCTTCGATCATGACGCATATGAAAACTACAGCCGTGTCTTTCTGCCGATCACATATGTTCTGAGCTATGCACTACAATTTGCAGCAGTTTCGGCTCTCATTTCGCACACCGCTTGCTGGCATGGACGTGACATATGGCAGCACTGGCAGAGCTCTTGGAAAGAGATCAGGAATGACAAACCAGTCTATGAATCGTTGGCAGCAAACCTGCCAGGGGAACCGCTGAAACGTCGCGTTTCAGCACGAACGAATCGCTCAACCATAAGTGAACCAGATCTGGACCATCTAATGAGTGGCGAAGACGTACACAATCGGCTTATGCGAGGGTATGAAGACGTGCCTATGATGTGGTACCTTCTCACGGGGGTGAGCATGCTAGCCATTGGCATATTTGTTGTCGAGTACTTCCCCGTGTTCTTACCCTGGTACGGCTTGTTGATGGCGATCGGCATCTGTGCTGTCCTTTTCATTCCGATTGGCATCGTGATGGCTATTACCGGTCAGCAAAACAGCATATATCTCATCTGCCAGCTTATCTGCGGCATGGTCTTTCCAGGACGGCCAGTTGCAAATATGGTGTTTGTCACCTATGGCTACATTAGCTCTACCCAGGGGCTCAAGTTCTCTTCCGATCTTAAGCTAGGCCACTACATGAAGATACCTCCCAAAACTTTGTTCAAGCTCCAGCTGTCTGCGACGCTTGTGTCATCACTCACGCAGATCGGCGTCCTAAACTGGATGCTTGCAAACATCCCAGGCATATGCACACCTGATGCGATTAGCGGCTTCACATGCCCAATTGCGCGTGTCCACTTCAACGGCAGCATCTTATGGGGTGTCGTGGGTCCTCAACGATTTTTTGGACCAGATGCGCTCTACAGACCACTAGTGTGGGCTTTTCTGGTTGGAGCCATTGCACCAATCATCCTTTTCCTCGTGCATAAAAGGGTGTCCAAAAAGGCCAGAGTCATCATACAACACATCAATCCACCTCTTCTGTTCGGGAGTCTCAGCTGGATACCACCAGCCACTGGACTCAACTTCAGTGTTTGGGCGCTGGTCTGCTGGTACTTCAACCACTTGATCAAGAACAGGCATGGAGACTGGTGGACCAAGTACACTATGACTCTCAGCGCGGCTCTAGATTCCGGACTAGCAGTTGGTGTTGTGGTTGTCTTCTTTGGGATTGTGTGGCCTGGTTGGATGGACGGATTCTCGTGGTGGGGGACGGAGGTGTATAAACGGGTACGTTTGCTATGCCCCTCACGATTGCCTATGACAACTAATATTTGAATAGGGATGCGATTGGAACGCGTGCCCGTGGAAGACGCTAGGACCTGGGGAGCGGTTTGGTCCAAATCGATGGTGATTTGACGTGGAGATTTATAGATATAACGAATTTGACGATGATGATGATATGAGTGAGCGACGAATAAGATTTTGGGAATATATATATCTTTAAGTCAAGCTGCTCTCAGTTTGACTATGCTCGGATATATCAGAGACGGCGAAGACTCGGTATTAGTGACGACTAATCGAGGTTTGATTGATAGTGAAGCGTCGACTTGTTCAGTAGGTCAGAACAGCCTCCTGTGCTTTGAGACACTCGAGAATGAAAACGATGTTTCGTGGTGTGATCAGAAGTTTGGCGCGTTGAAATTGTAGGTATTTAGATGGTGGCCGTGATCTTCACACTCACCTCTCTTGCCTGGACGTGGTCAACATTGGTGATGTAGGAGAAGGAGAGGATAATCGTTGAGAATCTGCCAGGGAAGCACAACGTTAGCACGCGCACCGAGTCGGTGGCCACGTCCATGAGTGGAATTGTGATAGATGAGGCCACACCTGCTGAGGTTTGTTTTCACTCGGCCTTGTGGGAGGCTAGATGTTTTACACGCTAAAGAAGGGATTGTAGATGTAGTAGCGATACGGATTTATAGCTGCAACGTAGCCTTGTCCGTTGTGGCTTGATGGAGCTGGATTGTGATGCGGGAAGTTTGTGCAATGAGACGGTTTACGGTCTGTCCGTTCAGCCTTGTGCTAGATACTTGGAGAGTTTGGTGTAACCACTGATCTGGGAAAATAGAGGATTTGCTATGGATTTAGAGATCGTCCGGGATTTATCTTGGATTTATGCTCTTTGCTGTTTCTCATTTTTGCAAACAGATTGAAAGCAGTGAACTCGAATTCTCGAAATGCACTGCTACTTCAGCTCAAAGGCTTGGTTATGGAGGTAGGTAGGTATTCTCAACCTTGAGTTCCGGGATGCGATCCACCATGGGGGGGTTTTTTTTTTTCATAATCCTGCCCCTAATGACTTATTGCAGTATCATTCCACTACCATTGTATGTTTGCAACCTCTGCTTTACCTCCTGCAACAGATACAAATAATATCATCAACCATCGTGCCACCTCAATTGATGTGCCAAGGTTCCAGCAGTCATACATTAGCGAGTTGAGTGAGGTTACTTGGTACGGTTGAGATTTCGTGAAAACTGTTTCCCCAGTGTGATAGATTTTCCTCGCAATTTTTAGCCGGGGTATTTCTACCTCGCATTAATTTGGTTTTGCGCCTTCGATTCTTTAATCGTCTTGTTCGAAATGGATACTTTTACGGACTCGCTTCGACGTGTAAGGAAATTCTGGATTGGCAAAGCGTGTACAGGGAACATATTTTTTTTGTAAATGAACAGCCGTTGAATACCAATTGCTGATTCTAAGATTATGTGTGAGTTACGTCGCGCAAGTATGTCTAGTCCACTACGACTTCAGGTTGAAGCAACATAACCTCTACAACGAGAATCTTGGTCTTATATATCCCCACTTGCAAAATCTACCCTTCCCAGACCATTACGGTAGTAATAGTATGATGGTCGGCACTCGGCACCCGGAAATAAAAATCCCCATGAAAAGTACTAGTCAAAAACTCACCGTACATGATGACTGCGGCTCCCCATAGAGCGAGCGAGCGAGCGAAAGCGGTACCGTTTAAAAAAACCATGCCTTATCTAGAACTAGTTAATGCAAGAATTCCCTCTCTCGTCCTTCTTGCACTCGTGTCACAACCACAACATTCTTGGAGATTTTTGTCATCTTTACTTGTTTATCATTATCTTGTGTGACCTAATGTCCACCAGAACCGATGGGGACGCGGATACTACAAAGGAAGTTCAAGCCACCGGTGTCGGCTCCTCTTCTCCCTCTCCCTCTCCCTCCCACTCTCCGACTTCGACTTCGACATCATCTCGGTCCGAATCACCTGCAATACCAATACCAATACCGATACCAACACCATTCGCACCACTCCCACTCCCACAACAAGCACCGAATCAATCAAATCACACCCCTAACCCACCCTCCAAACCCTCCAAAAAATGGTCCCAAATCCGATCAACCCCCATCTACCGCTTCCTGAGCTGGACACCACCACGATGCCGTTTCGACGCGTCCAAACCGCCCCAGTTCAGCATGGCGCTGAACGTGCTGTTCGGATTCGCCGGGTGCTTCACAGTGGCGAATCTGTACTACTCGCATCCGATTTTGAATCTGTTGGCGAGGGATTTTGGGGTCGATGAGGAGAGTGTTAGTCAGGTATGTTTTTCGTGCTGGTTTTCTTTCTTTGTGGATGGATGGATGGATGGATGGATGGATGGATGGATGGATGGATGGATGGATGGATGGATGGATGGATGGATGGATGGATGGATGGATGGATGGATGGATGGATGGATGGATGGATGGATGGATGGATGGATGGATGGATGGATGGATGGATGGATGGATGGATGGATGGATGGATGGATGGATGGATGGATGGATGGATGGATGGATGGATGGATGGATGGATGGATGGATGGATGGATGGATGGATGGATGGATGGATGGTTGGCACTGGATGGTGGAGGGAGCTGGAGATATCTATGTCATCTGCTCTTGGATGTTGCTGGGTGTTCTCGCGCATTTGGTTTTGGTTGATCTCTTCAAGTTGTGGGGATTTTTAATGTGAGGTTTATGCTGATTGATGTACGTACAGATACCAACTCTTGCTCAAGCTGGGTATGCTTGTGGATTGCTGTTTCTCTGTCCTCTGGGGGACCTGTTCAAGAGGAGACCTTTTGTACTCCTCCTGGTCGCATTTACCAGTACCATGTGGTATGTTTCTCCCCTGCCACCAACGGCTATCAAACCCTGTTAATTTACCCTGTAGGATCGGCCTATGCATAACCAAATCCCTGGCAGTCTTCTCTGCTATCTCCTTCATCACAGCCGTTACAACCGTAACCCCGCAGATAATGCTTCCCCTGGTCGGAGATCTAGCCCCGCCCAACAAACGAGCCGCCGCTCTTTCCATCGTCGTTTGCGGCCTCACCCTGGGAATTTTGATCGCTCGAGTACTGTCTGGTGTCGTGGCCAACTATACATCGTGGAGAACTGTGTATTGGATTGCTTGCGCGCTTCAATATCTCATCACGGTTTTGCTGTGGTTGTTCATGCCAGATTATCCCTCCACGAACCCAGGAGGATTGAACTACTTCAAGATGTTGTGGTCAATCGTTTTGATGATACCGAAACATGCAGTGCTAGTCCAAGCCTGCCTCATTTCGTTTTTGACGTCGGCGACTTTTACCAACTTTTGGACGACACTTACTTTTTTGCTTGCTGGGTCACCTTATCATTATTCACCCCTGCCCATCGGCCTCTTTGGTCTTATCGGAATTGGTGGCATGGCTTTTGGGCCGGTATACGCGCGTTTCGTGACCGACAAATTTATGCCATGGCTTAGTGTGCTTGTTGGACTTTCGATGGTCCTGGTCGCTGTGACGGTTGGCACCTACACAGGCACCCTAAGTATCGCCGGTGTGGTCATTCAGGCTCTCCTGCACGATGCAGGCATGACAACCGCTCAGGTTGCGAATCGAAGTTCTATCTACTCTCTTGAACCAAAAGCAAGAAACAGGATCAATACAGTCTTCATGCTTGGCACTTTCTGTGGTCAACTTTCGGGAACGGCTGTTGGAAACCACGTCTATGCACAGGGCGGCTGGGTGCGCTCAGGCAGCGTGAGCGTCGGGTTTTGTGCTGGAGCTATCCTGATACTTTGTTTGAGGGGACCGTGGGAAAGTGGATGGATTGGCTGGCATGGTGGATGGAGTATGCGTAAGAAGAATCAGGATTCTTCAGATGGAAGGACGGCTGAGAAAGCAATGCATACGCAACCTGTAGACCAGAAGAGTGAGACACCAGCGGATATCGAAAAGGTTGACAAGGAACTGGCCGCTGTGGAACATGGCGATCAACCTGGAGTTCAGCTCAGCAAGGGTTGAGCGAGATTGATGGTTCCCTGATCCAAGTCGCACAGTCGGCCCGTCGATCGTCCCTAGATTCTGCAGTTCGCAATGCCGAGGCCGGAAGCTCTCCGTGAACATTTCCTTACTTGATCTACGGTGGCTTCTGCTCCACGCATTATCAGTCAATTCTGGCACGACATATTTTCGACCACTCTTTTTCCACCTACGGCTCAGCAATTGCCCACTTTCACTTTCCCAACTCCACCATTTGACGAGGATGGGCAAGGTTTTGAAGATTTTAGCAAGGAATTGTGAAAACGATCGTCAGAGACCCCTCAACGTCGACTCGTGCGGTCGGTCGATCTCAATGCATTCCGACCACCGCCGCCCACTTGAATTTCAGAGCGTCGACGTGGCCGAAGGAATTTAAACAACTGTCGAAGTCGAGGACAAAATCTTTCTGGCATCGCATTGTCCCGGGCATGACCAAGCTTTTAACGTTAGCAACGGCTGTCACAAAAAACGAGCCTCGGACGAAAGATGAAGGATGAACGACAGGCGGTGAATCTACTACGGTATACCCAGTCGATCTCAGCATGGGATCTCGTATATCTCCGCCGCTATGGCTAAGCCAATAGGAGCGAAGACCACGATTTGCTTCTGGAAGACGCAGATGGAATCTGCAGGGTTGATGTCCGGTGTAGAGAAGTTAGCACTATGTATGTACAGTGTATGTACAGTAATTACGGCGGGCTCGAAGAGCGGAGGAAGGAACAAGAGGAATGCTTTGAAACAAGGCAGGCGAAGAGGACCAAGAGATGTCAAAGACGGGAGGCGCGATGGGTCACAGGAGATAATAAATGTGCAATTCTAGGAGGAACGCCACGAGGATTGTGCAAACGTGAGGCAGTCGTGATCCACAGCACGTGTGTCCGAAATTCCGTATGGAGGCACCGCATGGCATCTTCATCAATTTGGGCAGGTGTACACGATCACGTTCTCGGATGCGGAAGTCAGCGTTAGCGTCAGCCTCCTTAGGTATCTTACAAACTTACTGTACCTTAGTCAGCAGATCGTCTTAAGGTTGCACGTTGGTTGGTGTTTGTGCCGGTGCCAAGGGCGATACACGAGAGCAACAAGAGACAGACGTGCAGCAGCGCGCTCCGTCGTGATGGACAGCCGCGCGTCCTTCCATTGTCTCAATGCTTGATTCCATGTGTACGTGTATCGTAGGTAGTGACTTACTTCCATGGATCTGACAATCGTATCTTACATACACTTGGAGGTAGTCGGGAAGCAGTCCCGCATGGGGAGGGACTTGTCGGCATGGCGTTCGATAATGCAACACCTAGCCAGCAATGCAGGCTCCCTTGTGTGGCTGAGATATGACCGCGGTTTGCTGCAATAGCATAGATGGATACAGCATTCTCATGCATGTCACTGCCTGGACATTCCAGTTTGAATTCCAATTCCAGCGAGAGAGAACACGATCCTCGAATGAATACTATTTGCCGTTTCAGCGCAAAGCACCTTCCGACAGCTATAATTGTCACAAATACTGTACTAGTGATACCAAGGCTGCTGGTCCAAACAGCTAGAAGGCATCAAGTAATTCTCCCGCGACGGGCAAACTAAAATATCACCCAAACAACTCTCTACAGCACCCACGACATCAGTCCAAACTCTCCCAGGCCATCACCTCGCCGCCTACCTAGCACCGCTCCCTCTGGACTTCCAAGCACACGCACACGTATTCTTACCAGCACACGCCCTGCACCTCTCCCTCCGTCCAAGAGATAGTAAGCCCGAGACATCTCAGCCTCTGCATATGCACCACATCTAGCCTCACAGCCCACAGGAGACCAGACGAGACCGCCTGCTCGCTGGCTACGAGCAGTCACACAAACCTCAGCTAGGCCTCCGCTACATACGCATACAATGATTCCACAGCGGTAACCTTGAGAGAGTACTTCCTTTCCTCGGAAAGACGCCGTCTACTCTCTGCCTCACCAACCGCACCCCAATATGGCCACCGTGGTTGAGCACTGCTCAATGCCGCCAGAATATCCTCACAACAACAACTCCGACTACAACAGATCCGCCCAGGCCGGCGAAGTCACACCTCCCTCATCCCTCTCCGATTCTACAAACGACGTCAATCTGCCGCGTGCTGCATCCTACACCTACTTTCCACAGTTCACCAACGATTCGATAATCGAAGATGGCAGTGCCAGATCACTGGGCGATTTCTCAGACTTCTCTTTGGACGGCTTTCTTTCCAAACCCTCGGCAGACATCTCAGACACTTCCTCTGCTGGTTCTGGGGATTCTACACCGGACATGGAGGCTCCTCTCGAGATCAATGAGAAACATGATCGCGTAGATGTGCTACGGAATGACCTTCCCAAGCTTGCCACGTCGAACACAGCCATGCAACGCGAATTGGAGCAGACACTCACACCAACAGAGACAGCCATGTCCCAGTCTCTGACCTCACGGCTCCGTCGAAGATCTTGGCTTCCTACATCTCGGTCTCCCTCACCTGCGACGCCGAGAGACTCGCTCGAGACTCCGGTGGAAGCCTCTCCACCCAGACCAGGCGCGGGACGGCGTGCCTCCTCCTTTCGACGGAGCACTGCTGCTCTACCTGCTGCAGAAGATGTAGAAAGTGCTCGCAGCCGAAGTTCCTCGCTTTCGAGAAGGCTTAGCAACAAGCTTCGTAAACGGCCCCTCAGTGTCATAGATTCTGTTCCTTCGCCCTCCGCTAAGTTGTTCCACGCAACTTCGACTGCCCTTCACCTACCCAAATCCTTTTCTACCGACAAACTGCCCATACCAACGATGACGCGGGCGGTACCAACCGCAGACCGAATCCCTCAGATGCCGCGGAACATGTCAAGAGACAGACTGCTATCGTTGAGGACGTCTGCAAGGAAAAAAGATGAGCTGTGGACAGTGTTTCGTAATCTTGATGGTGATTTTCAAAAGTACGTGTTCGGCGCTGATATCCTCCAAGTGCCATTTCTAATCGACGAACCAGGTTTCAAGCCAAACCAAATGCCCTGAAAGCCAATGTCGTTCGCTCTTCTCTACTTCCCTTTTTACGTACATACCAGGCGCATGCATCAGTGAATAAGCTCCGCCCCGAGGACCTGGACCGCCGGGCCACGATACTGAATAAATGGTGGAGTGGGCTTCTGGAACTCCTGAACAACAAGAACAATCAGTCTGTGTCCGGCACCGATAGGCCCGCCATTCTGGACGGAATAGTCGGCATAATGGAACGATCTGAATGGAGACTGGCACCGTCACCTCTGGCTCCGCTGAGTGACAGGGTGCGCAAGGAGTCCAACGACTCCTCAGCGTCGTCCGCCTCCATCACTTCCATAGAATCGTCTGATTTTCTGACCGAGTCTGTATTTCACAATGTTCGGAACATCTTCACTCAAAATTTGTTGGGACAAATGGGATTCGTCATCGAGAAGATGTCGATGCGAAACGCGCCAGCCAGCTTGGTGTCATTCTGTGGCAAGACTTGCGCATACGCGTTCCTCTTCTGCCCTGGGATTGCCGACGTTCTTGTGCGACTCTGGAATCCATCGATGGACCTGTTAAGTCGTGTCATGGCTGAATGTGGGCACAAGAGGTCAGCCAACCTAGGCGAGATCTCCCAGGCCATTTGTAGCGGGTTTCCACCTCATCTTCAAAGCATCAAATTCACAACCATCTCGACGACCTATCGCGCTTTACGGAAATGTGCGCCTCTACCTCTCGGAACCCACGATTTTCTGTGGAGCAGCCCAGGGTGGGTAGGAAGATGGTCGGGGAATGACAGTGATCTCTTCTACGTTTTCGTGAAGCACTATCACTTGCTGGCGACCGAATTTCTCCCCTCCAGTACGACTCGCACAGAACGGCTCTGTGCTCCTGGCCTTATCTTCGTTCATGCTCAAATCTTGACCAACATGGACAAGACGATACACCGCCATGCATGCACTAAGAATGAAGACCCTCGTCAGGAATCCAACCACACTTTTGACGACATACTGAGCGATCCGGATTCTGCAGCGCCCACTCTTCCTCCTTTACCAAGTGCCAATGCCGCCCGGTTTATGGCCGAAAACCGGCTGATCATGTTGATGCGTGATTTCCTGTCGGACCGAAGTCCAAATCCCAAGATTACACGGCAGATCTTCGCTCAAGCCTTTGCAGACCTCTTGAAAGCAGCAGCGCGGAAAACCTCGACATATGACCACAACGCTTGCTACATCTTGTGCGATCTGCTTGAAGAGAGCATCTTGATCCTGGTCCGATACGAGCAACTTAGTCCGTCCGAAAACTCGTTTCTCGACTGGCCTTTCTGGCTGGACGCTTGGAAACAGATGGTGCAGAGCCAGAATACAACCACCGAGATAAGACTTTATGCGCTTCTGTACAGCATTTGGCAGCACATTGCTGTGGAACCGAAGAGGAAGGCACATCTGTGCTCATCTTTTCTCCTTGAGCCTACGTTCTTTCACAGTCGATTCAACCACTGGTGTCCAATGGTTCGGACCTACTTCATGCGCCTGTTGTGCTGGCGGATCGCGCGATTCGACGGCGAACAGCAGGGCGGCGAGGCTGACATTTTTGGATGGCTTTCTGAGCGTTTGCATGAGACTTATTCACATTACCTTTTTATAAGAGAGAGTGCGCAATCGTCCCCCATGCTCATGCCCTCAACCGCCCCTTGCAATCCTGCGCCTGGTAGACGACTGCTTATTGTTCGAACAGACTCGCTACAAAATGCACCACGGAACAACAATTTTTTGTCGTTTGATGGGTCCTTGACGTCGCAGACTGGAATGCTAAGGAGAAACTCGACCTTCGGCAATGCTCTGACGAACCAGGAGTCGAGGCCCCGAAGCAATAGTTCCAGCAACACTTCTGATTCAGACCCAGAAGTAGATGAAAAAGTTGGAAAGAAATGGACATTGCTGAGGACAATAATTGGGACATCGAAGCAAGAGACCAGCAAATCCAAGACCCCTCACAGGTCGGTCCCCAGTCCGTCGAGCAATGGCTCATTACTGAGAGACTCAAAAACACCTTCTACGATACTGGGCCAAACGCAAATATTGCAGCAAAAAGCGGAGCAGGCGAAGAAGGATGATATACCTACACACCGCGCGTTCTCATTCAAATTCTCACTTGAGTGGGTAGATCGGCTGGATCGCCGACTTCAAACTCCAGGGTCTATGCGCATTCAGCCTCCTCGATTACCAGTCCCGGCCCAGCAACTTCTCCAATCGTCACTCCCTCCTGTACATACCTCGTCATCTGGTGCACAAGCGTCTCCCATGGCCACACGTGTCAGTGGGATTTTTGGCATCGATCCTACTGGAGGCTGTGGAAAGGGGATAGAACACTGGAGCGTCGAGCCCACAGGCGAAGAAAAGATTCAGGCCAAGTATGCTGGGCGTGCGTTGGCCGAATGGGCGCTCGTTGTTGGAGAGTGCCAGAGCTTTTTCGAAAGGAGACGCGCCGAGGGCGTTGGGCAGAGCAAATGGATCGAGACGCCAGGGCTGGGTGTTGAGGCCTTCAAACGACCTAGCTGAGGCGTGGCTGACCACGATCATATACCGGACAGTAGATTGGGGATGTGGATATACTTGGATTTGCATAGACACAGCCATAGTGTCTCTGGTTTGAAATTGTGGATATGGGATGGGACAGGCTTTTTCCCGCTGTTTGTCCTCTGTTCTTTTGGCGGACGGCTACTATTTTGGCGAAAAGACTTGGCTGGATATTTTGGGGGGTGGGTTTTTTGGTCGATGGGATGTATCATACCCTTGTTTGGTTCTTTGGGTTGCTCTGCTCTCTCTCTCTCTCTCTCTCTCTCGACGATGTCGATTACGTTTTATCTGGCATCTGCATTTGCATAAGTACCTTGTTTTTCCAGCGAGTTTTTTGTTTCCGCTCTCTCTCCCTCTCTCACTTTTATCTTGTTGGCGAACTTGTTCTTTCCGTGGGTAATAGATACGTAGGACGTGCTCGGCTTTGGATGGGCGGAGTGGGGTGTTTTGGGGTCGAGCGTGTTTGCTTAGAGTGAAGGGTAGAACTTCTACTTGATATTCGGTTTGGCGGGATAAGTTTGGGCTCTTGGCTTTTTGGGCATACTTATTGTCGTTATGGATAATGGATAATGGATATATATTTGTTTGGTTCCATCCTTCTGCGCGTTTGGTGATGTGAAGTGAAGACGGCTTCGAGAGGTTCTTGGGTTTTGGTGGTGGATCATTTTTGGACATGTTCACGCGGCTTTGGTCTACACTTTTTCAAGTAGGTCTTGGTCGCGGTTTTGTCGTGCCGCATTCTTCTTTCCCTCCTCCTCCTCCTTTATCATTTCCAGTTGGTCCAGTTCGCGTCTCTCACGTTCTCAAACCCCTCTCTCTCGTTCTCGTTCTCGTTCTCTTCAGTTTGCTTTCTATATAATCCTTCATCGAGTAAGATCACACCATTTCAGGATTTCACAGTTTTAGGCAGGTGGACAATATACAGCTACTTCGTCGCGTGTTAAACGCAGTCTTGTTTCTGTCCACCTTCGCCAAAAGCCTATCACCCCAAAACGGGATGGTTTAACTTGGTGCTTTTCGACTCGCTAATCATTGAAGAACGCGGCTTCGAGGTTTCTCCCGCATCTTCTTCTAACAAGCCCAGGAGATCCGATGAATCTGTACCATTTATCCACGTCTTCTTCGTTGGCATTGTAGTGTAAGTTATATACAGTAGAGGTGGATTCCTTACCAGGAGAACACTCTGGTTGCCAGCGGAAAGAACGTTAGTTCGTCAGTCCGCCGCGACGAAGCAAGCAGCGTCCATGTACCTAGAGAAACTGTATAGGAATATTATCACTGCGGCGGAGTGATCGACGTATAACAAACAACCTGAAACCCGGACTCGGCTGTTCACGCCGCCGATGGGAGTTCGATGTATATACTCTGTGCATAGTATAAAGCAATACATCGAACGACCTAGAGGGGAAGGAAGGAGAGGGCGGGGGGAGGAAAGTGAGAAGGGAGAGGGAGGAAGGTGAGAAGGAAGAGGGAGAGGAGAAGGACGTGTTATCTGTGTTACAAACGAGAAAGTCTTTACTGGGATACTTTGAGGAATTGACAATGGAGTGCTATGGTCGTCGTCGTACTCGAGTTCCTTCTCCAAGTTCTGTCCGCATGGCGGTCTATCTCGGATTGTGAAGTCGTTTTTCAGAGTGTCGATCACACTGCTGCATAATCTACACCGCAGAAAGGGGTGCATAAAATTCGAACCACAACGCCGTCGCTAGGTACCCCACCTCTCTCCCCCAATCCAACCACATCCTCAAAAGCAAATTAGTCGAACAATTTACGAGAAACGTACAACAACAGAATCTGATAAGCTCCCACGGTACCGAACCACCGACCCGAGCATCTTATCAACCCGATCCCGATCTTCGTGTCTAGCAGGCCGCGAGCCTTACCCGATCCTGCACGCGGCGTGGTTCTTTTTCTTTCACCACCATTCTCGCCTGCGACAAACTGCTCCGGGAGATTTGAGTCCCAGAGATCCGAGAGACTTCGTCAAGATCTTATCCGTGATCGTCTCCCCGGATCTCCTAATGAGATGCTTGGATCGCCGTGTCGGCCACACTCCGTAGCTCTGGCTTCGCCGCGCGTGCGTGCGCTAGAATACTCCTAGTCGTACAACAACAACACAATGAATTCGTACCAACTCAACATTGCTTCGTCGCTCAATTCGTCATATGCAACCTCCCGCGGCTACTCCAATAATCGATACGTGGACAGCTGCTGGCACCGTCATTTCTGCAGCTCGCGTGCGATGTTCAGCTCTGCGCGAGTTTTGATGCCAATGGTAAGAATGGTCGTTCAGTCACGAGAACTCCCAGGGACCCGGATGAGACCATCAGGTTATTGGGGATGATCGTCATGTTTTTACACCTTTCGGTCTTGCTCATCACATCTGGCTATCTGGGATCCAATACGAGCCGTTTGTCGGCCAAAAGGAGCATGCGCGCGTTGCGACCGCGCCTGTCTTACTCTTGGCCTTGTTATCGGGCTCAAATCTCAATTTCACAGTCCTGCAGTGACCAGTCCCGCATCTCGTGTACGGTCCGTGCATGTCAGGCAGGGTTCATGCCAGGGCTTCTGTCAGGCTGAGGCTCGTACTATTGACCTCGCTAATAATCAAGCACGGGATGCCCAAAGGCAAGAAAAGCTTGTGGCTTCTTGACAGGAACACATGTACTACAACCATGATTTTGTCTTTGCGGTGTTGCCATTTCACTTTCGCCGTCCCTCTCTTTGTTGGGGACAATGACGATACTAACAATACCACGTCCAGATAGCAGTCCATACATTCTTCGAGAAGTTTTGTGCGGCAACTCTTCGGAGACCAAGCACGATTCAATATCTTGCATCCCACTCACAGGTACCCACAAAAATATGAAGATCTCACGACGGGCTCAGGAAAACCTGGTACTGTACCATCACATCGCAGATCACAACCTCGACAGTCTGCGATTTTCCGGTAGCCGGGCGCAGATGAGAGAGTAAGATGACAAGGCTTGAACCGGGGCCCACGAATCCGCGAGGACGGCGCAAGGCTGGGCATGTATCACTCAAGGAACGTGTTTTCTGATAGGTCCCAACTGAGAAGCAAACGGTGAGTTCTTTCCTTCTTCTTACGAATCTCGAGATAAGCCTGGTGATCAATGAAGTCTAAGTTGCAGCCAGAGAAGTTGCGGAGTGCCTTATCTCAACGCGAGATTTGCCCCTCGAAGATGTACTTAAAGATGTACTTCTCAGAGCAAGAGATACTCCTCATCAGAGCAAAAGTCTTCAGCCCATTCACACCCCATCAGTCCTTCTTGATTCCTTCACTCTTACAAAAACCAATTAAATAACCACAATGAAGTCCTTTGCCATTCTACTCGTTGCTGCTTCGGCTCTTGCCACTCCAGTCGCAAAGCCGCTCTTCGGTGGCGCGATTGACGTCGGACAATCTGTCAACGATGATATCGCTGAGGTCGAGGCCACGCTGGACGATGTCTTGTCCAAGCGCAGACCTGCCTTTGGTGGTGCAATTGATGTTGGCGAGTCTGTCAACGAGGATATCGATGAAGTCGAGGCTACTCTTGATGACATCCTGTCCAAGCGCAGACCTGCCTTTGGTGGTGCCATTGACGTTGGCGAGGTATGAATCTTCAGTCTCGAAAGAGTCGAGTCTATAGGTCTATCGCTAACATGTTTTAGACGATCGACGATACCGTTACTGAGGTCAAAGACACCGTGGACAACATCCTGTCCAAGCGCTTGTTCGGTGGCGCCATTGACGTTGGCGAGGTATGCTGATTCAACTAGCAAATAGAGTCTTGATTGCTAACATGCCTTAGACCGTTGACGAGACTGTCACTGAGGTTCAAGACACCGTGGACAACATCTTGTCCAAGCGCGAGACTGGCCTGTTCGGTGGTGCCATAGATGTTGGCGAGGTACAATAATCCTTTCCTCCTAAACCGTGTTCGCAAGACTAATGCTCAATCATAGACCGTCGATGAGACCCTGACTGAGGTCAAAGACACCGTGGACAACATATTGACCAAGCGCTTGTTCGGTGGCGCCATTGACGTTGGCGAGGTATGATTTCGATTTCTCAATATCTCACCCAGCTGTTGGCTGATACACTCGCAGACCGTTAACGACACCATTGACGAAGTCGAAGCCACAGTTGACGACATCCTTTCGTAGAGTCACACACGCTCTGCGCGTCTGAGAGTGCGCTGGCGATAGGTAGTACTGGGTGCGTTGAGAAGGCTATATTTGATTGTAATTTTTTATGACGGTAATTACTACGTTCTTTTGGTGAGATGGAAGGGGAGGGAGGATAAATCACTGTTTTCATCCGCTCGCTTGAAGCTTGAGCTGGAGAGTCCGAGGGCTTCACACGGTGTGCTCGTGCTACGGAGGATCAAGGGCGCTTGTGATAATGCATGTACATGGTCGCGCTAATAACTGTTATCGTCTCGCTCGCTATGAGGAGATTTCTTTCTACGATTCCACGTTCGTCAGCTTGCTAGATTGTTGACTATTTTTGTTGAAACGGTGGAACAAGAATGTCGATGAATGGATTTAGGGACCGTCGATGGATGTAGACGTGACATGTCGAATGGTGTCCTTTCGGGTTTTCAGCAACGAAAGATGAAAGAGTGTATAGCTGCTCATTCTCATCTTTATACTACGGCATCGTCTGTGTTTACATCTTGTCCAATTCATAAAGCCAATTTGAAGTCAGCATGCTCCGAATTGCGCGACGAAAGAATTGTTTCTTTGAAGACATGCTTAGCGGCAAGAACCATCTACAAACTCGTGTCGTCAGCTCAACCATCTTTGAGATGAGCAGACATGTGTGCTGGGAGCTGCGGTTCTTATTTCGCTTCAGAGCAGTGTGCCGTATGATGTCTCGTCCGATTGGTCATATCGGTGTTTCTTCTTTTTTTGCAGTGTGACGCTGTTTTCCTGATTAGATGATGACGAGGGCGATGTGTTGCATGTTATTCGATTTCCGAGTGATGGATGGGGACTTTCTTGGACAGAGAAAGGGTTGGTTTTGAGCTGGGGCATGGTGGTCATTGGTTTTGTGGACGCAATGGAGATGTGTTGATGGGCAGAAGGATATGAAGGAGGTCGCGAGGGGGTTGAATTACCGTACTGTAAGATAGCTGTTGCTTTTACAGCTGTCGTTCTTTCGATCATTGCTATGTCGCATGGGTGGCATCTAAAGCTCTGCTCATTAGGTATTGAGGTAGGCAAGATCCTGAAGGAATTGGCGTGAAAGTGAGGGGGTTCGCGCAGTACAGGATCGGAAATAAGATTTAATCTATATTCTTCTATATTTACTTGTCTACTCCATGGTAACAAGATTCCTGGTAGAGTTTCAAAGCCCAACCGTCGATCTGTTTCAAGTATAGATACAGTTGATACCATACCGTGATGAGAATTTATAGTAGGTCGGGTTCTGCAGTTGCTGCTCAACTCCAGCAACTTACTCGTAGGTACGATACCTTTAGACGCGGACGCGTTTCCTAACGTAATGTGGGAGGTAGAGGTTTTGAAAACGCTGGAATAAAAGGTATGTTTAGGCTGACGGAAACCTAACGAGATCCCGGTAATTATCAGACCACGGTATCCCTATACCGAAACCCACATGTTTCGAATATGTGGATCTTTGAAATGAACTCAGCCTTACCTTACAAAAGACCTCGGTATCTATGCTGTTGTACTTCTGAAAAAGACGTACAGATTCGGCAGCAGTCTGATCTCCGTCATGTGGAGATTTTGAGGGCTTTGGATTACTCATCGTCTTATTTGTTATCATAAGTTTCGATGATATTTACGTCAACTCCGATGGGGACCGCATCACTTTTCGAACCAAGATATCAGCTTACTCATCACGCGCAGAATCATTACGAGCCCCACTTATAAATCTGTATTGTACGTCTTTCTCGGAAGCACAATACCGATCTAGCTGTCCCGCAAACATCACTCTTTTCCCCAACTCCACACCTCGTCACAATCGGGCCTCCAAACCCCAGGCCAGACCAGGCCAGGCCTCTTCGAATCGAAAACGCCGAGTACCAAGCTTTCGACATCACAAGATGTGACAGCAACCCAAGAAGGCTTGTCGTTCCTGCCACAGCCAATCCGCGGCCGTAACTCCCACCTGCTCTCACGGAGTGTCACTGACATCTCACGTTTACGGCGACACCCATCTATGGCGATCCAATTACAATTGTGTCCGCGATCTTGGTCGTCAAGGGTTTTCAGATCGGCACAAAATAGATTGTGGTGACGGCTAAACCCGGTGCGGCGCGGTCTATTTTGCCTGTGTAAGATCTTACAACCTAGATGTCGATGATGGTAAACAGGTCGGCTTTTGTTCGATGCCACCTCTTCTTCCTTTCCTTCCGGTTCCTCATCAGATCTCGTGTCTCGCGGAGCTGTATCGTCTATCTCACTCGATGCTCACGATGCTGCGTCCATTTCTCGTCGGTCTCTCAACTCTGCTCTCATTCACCCGTGCGCAAAATGGCTCGCCGACCGTCCCCAGCTCGCCGACCGTTGCCAGCTCTCCAAATTCTCCTCTGCACACAATTGCCGTTGGCAAGGATGGTACGACGAAATTCGATCCAGAAATTTCAGTCGTCACGCCTGGATCGAAAGTGGTCTTCCAATTCTATCCTGGTCATCACTCCGTAGTTCAAGGATCATTCGACAAGCCATGTTCTCCGACCAGCAATTTGGCGTTTTATAGCGGCAAAGTTGATATCGATAGCGGACCAGCTGTAAGCCCTCACTCCATCCCTTGGATGGTCCAATCTGTAGTACTGATCAATCGTCGAATAAAGTCCCAAATCTTCACCGTAGCGGTCGACGACCCAGATCCAATCTGGTTCTATTGCGGCTCCGGTTCTCATTGCGAAGAAGGAGAGGTCGGCGTGATAAATCCGTAAGTCTCTGCCCAAATTGATGATGAGCAAATCTTTCTTACTCCCGATTCCAGCTCACCGAACAAAACTCTCGCCATGTACTTATCTGGTGTCTCTAAAGCGAACAAAACTACACTCCCGGTAACCAATAACATCCAAGGTGGCGTCCTCAATTCAACGACTCCGACTTCAGCGGCTTCGACCATGGCGAAGGAAAAGGCTAGGATTGTGTCAATATCACTTCTAAGTATTGCTTCGTCATTACTGTCTTCTATTTTCATTGCACTTTCCTAATATGACTTGAGAGTCTTGACTTGTTTTGCGACCAACCTCGTTCATTGTTTATTTGGCTGGCAGATCAGCTTCAAGCGCTGCGTTTCCCACGGGTGTTCTTGAAGGTTTTACTATTTAACTCTAATGGTTTTCACGGTTGGACGGAAAAGAAGGAATCAAAATGCAACTTCACGCAAGGGTTTGATTGTAGCACGGGTTCAAACTAAAAGTCCTTCGCCATAACCCGAGTATAAGGCGGCGTTCAGCAAGGCAGGATACATAATTCAGTACCAAAAGTTTGGCCAGAAAATCCCCAAAAACCAACATTTCTTATCCCTTCTAGACCTGGAATGTTTTTCGTTGATTCAACGGTCAGGACACGGTTCGACAACAACCGGGCTTCCAAAGTCTTTTTTGGATCACCACCCTGTCCTCGCAAGTGGAATTCCCAAACCCACGACATGGCGAGATTCTGGATTTAGGCGAGCAACATCATGGTCGAATTACACAGTGGACTCGCGACGGTCGAAATCGATGGCAAGGCGCCACAATCAGTGACCGGCGATATACTTGTGCGACTCTTCTAGTGGTATCAGAACCGCGGGACTCTGGGCAAACTCGATCCTGCCTTTCAGTGGGTAGTATCACAGGGTATCGTCTACTTACACATGTTTCATCGGATTTCTATGAATAACGAGCTTGCTCGGCTCGAGTCGAGTCCAGACCACTTCTTGACACTCGACATGGAATGGAAGAATCTACTACTGACAATGCATTGGAGACATGCCGATCAGGTGACCCTAGGTCCTCACGATGTCAGAGTCGCTGTAAAGCCGTTTGGTTAGACTCCGAAGACATTTCGTTAGACATGGGCCTTGTCGGAAGGTCTACCGAAGATGGTACTTCTGGGCATAGGCTGTGATATATTGTGTCTACCTTCTACCTTACCCTACAGCGATACAGATCAGCTCACCCTTACAGCTTGCTCTTAACCTTGACACCATTCTCCTGGGCGAGCATCTGTTCCTTCGGCCCGGCCAACGCATCATAAACGGTCAAGCCCAAAGTATCCGACGGTACAGTCTGGACGTGTCCGTGGCCGACAAGGCCCCTCGCATCAACCATACTTGGATTCAGGTCGGCAATGGACGAAGCTCCAATCAAGCGCATATTCATCTCCATTTCGTCCTGGTAGGAATTAGCAGACGAAAATCATGTTGAGCGAAGACATGGGCGAGCAGGAACGAACCTTGAGTAATTGCATAGCCCGATCGACACCCGGTCCGCCATATGCAGACATTGCGTACAAGAATGGTCTTCCGATACCAACGCCCTTGGCTCCAAGACACAGAGCCTTGATGATATCTGTCGCTCTGCGCACACCACCATCAATATAAATCTCAATCTTATCTTGTAATCCGTGCTGCCTGAGCACGGGCATGACTTCCGCCAAAATCTCAATGCCGGATCGCGCAGTGTCCAACTGTCTACCACCGTGGTTCGATAGAACAACACCTTGTACACCAGCCTCAATGGCCCGAAGCACATCCTCGACTCTTTGTACACCCTTGAGTATAATCGGCATCTTGGTGATGCTTAGGAACCATGGGATATCTTTCCAGCTCAACGATGGGTCGATGAACGAGGAAATTGCACGCGCGGCACCTTGGCTTCTGTCCACGCTATCCCCAGAGGTGTTTTGTACGTTTGATCCCACGTCGTCGAATTTGGAGCGCATGTCCTTTTCTCGACGGCCGAGTTGCGGCGCGTCGACTGTGATGAAGAGACCTTTTATGCCGCGTGCTTCGGCATGCTCTACAATCTTCTTCGTGATGGCGCGGTCCTTGTTGACGTATAGTTGCAGCCATTGTGGCTGTCCACCCTCTGCTGCGTCGCATATCTCGTCGAATGAACATGATGCCAACGTCGGGATCATCTGTACAACATTGTGTCTCCTTGCGCCTTTGGTAAGAACGACTTCTCCCTCGGGGTTTCCCAGTTTACCCAACGCGGTCGCTGTGACGTAGAACGGGATGGAGACTTTGGAGCCGAGCATGGTAGTTGAGGTATCGATCTTCTCGACGTCGACGAGGACTCGCGGTCGGAACCAGATCTTGTGGAAGGCTGTATGGTTTTCGCGCATCGTCTGTTGCCATGATTAGTACTCTACATCGAACTGCCACTCTGGAGAGTCATACAATCTCGTCATCCGCACCACTTGAGTAATATGCCCAAGCGGTCTTCTTCATAACCCTCCTCGCCACAGCCTCGAAATCCATCAGATTGTAGCATTGTTCCAAGATGGGCATTCTCTTCACCCTCTCCAACCTGTCCTCCTCATCAGGATCGACCTCCTTTTCTTCCTGCTTCACACTGCCCATATCCACTTGGCCCAGGTGAAACTTCTTGTCCAAGTACTTGTCCAATGTATCCGGCGGGTGGATCGGCGCGTATTCCTCCGTAGCATCTTTGCCGGCATATTTCAGGATGATCTTGGGACCGCCCGGGTGTTCGGGCAGGAATTCAGTGACATCGTAAGCCTTGCCGTGTATTATCACCCAGCAAGAATCCTTGGAATTGTGCTTCTCGATTTCCTGGCCTGTCAGTTTATTGGGCTGTCCACCTCCGGAGTGATTCATGGCGGCGGTCGTTTTGCGCTGGAACAAGACAGGAAAGGATGGGCTGGAATCGACTACTGAAGCTCACAGAAGGCAGAACGAATGTTTGATAGAGCAGATAGGAGTAGTTACGGAGATAGCAGCACGTAATATACACAGAAGAACGCCTCGCGCTTCCGATCGTCTTGAAAAATCAATGCGGGAGATCGGAGTCCTCGGTCCAAAGGGAACCTCAGAGGCAAAGCTGTGACAACAAAGATGGCCCGAATGTCACCGCGGATGAAAATCCTCCGCTCGTCGAGGAAATGTAGAGAATGCGGAGCCATTCGAGGCTGCTTGTTGAGAAGAACCGAGACTTGCTTGGCTGCTTGATTGCAAGTTCTTTCTGCTAAAGTTAGGCAAGACAACAGCTCATCCTCCATTGCGTGCGCCGATTTGCTTGTGACACGAGGCTTGACTGCGGATGCGGGGTGCATTGGTGGGGAATCTGAAGATTCGAAATAAATGGCTTCTGGTTGGTCGAAAAGGGCGAATTATTACTGGTACATATACGAGTACATTATAGCTGTGGCTGAATGTGCTCCAAATGCGATTGTTTTCGATGTAGCAAACTTACGGAACCACTCCATTTCTTTCATATTTCGGGAGAGACTGCATAGACAGGGACCGCTTAGTAAGGAAGTCCAGCGCATGACTGGCAGTAAATCGCGCGTATTCAATGACAAAGCATCCTCCCTCGTCACCTCACGCGTCTCCAGCTCGGACACGATCGAAAGAACAACAACATCACTTTCGAATGCGAAAAGGAGCACTGCCATTCCTGTCACTACTATCTCCGCCTTTACCGATGCCGATATGACCATCGTCGCCACTCATGGTATCATCGATACCAGATCGCTATTACACCAGACTCAACTTCGAAGCCAAACACCCTAATCTCTAATCCTTCTCATGCACACTAGTGGTGCTTTCAGCCTGCCTCAATGCACCACCATGAGCAGAACCGCCGGTTCGCCTCGCCTCCAAATCCAGTGCTTGCGCCTTTGTGCCCATGCGACCGACTGGCAACATATTGAGTCTATCTTCTTCTTTGTCGAGTTCACGGTAGAAGAAGAAGAAACAGACGCCTGCCACTGCCGAAACTACAGCCATTGCGCCATAATTCCATACGAGAAGCGGGTCGGTTGAGAGTGGAACAAATGCTTCACCTGGGTGTTGTGTCAGTATCACGACATGGTAATTATCTCTGTTAGAGGTGATAAGCTTACCGATGGCAGAAGAGATGGCAGTCATAAATAGAGCGAATGCTGCGACGAGCGATCTCATGTTCTTTGGGGCTTTGGAAAATCCATACTCGAGCGATGTTATGGAAGCAAAAATCTCAGAAATCGCAATGAGAACATAGGACCCTGTCTGTGCCCAGACATTGATATCGACATTCGGACATTGGTCGCCGTTGGCATCTGAACCACTGGCGTTGCTTCCGCAAGGACTGCGCTTGTATATGTAAGCTTGGATGACTGCTGCCCACACCATGGCTAGAGACGCGCAGAAGAATCCGGCAGTGATCTTTTTGATGGGCGTGAAATGTATATTGGCCTTTCTTAAGGCCGGATAGATCACGAGATCGCAGATTGGGATGAGGAGGATGAGTGCGAAAGGGTCCAGGTTGGCGATGATATCGTTTGGAACTCCATGCAAGGACATGACGGCAGCTTGGGAAGTGAGATTGTTATTGATCTGATTGTAGCAGATCCAGTAAAGCGGAAACCAAAGGAACACCGAGCAGGCAGCCCATCCACGAGCGACTTCATTCACCCAGTTGTCATCAAATGTCATCCAATGCGGTGCGCTGGTACCGAGCCGCGATGGCTTCACTCCTTCCCAGAACGTGCCGTCGTGGAGATGGCGGTAGGTCTTTACTGGATTCGCATGGATTCTTCCTTTCATGCCCATGAGCATTAGCTTGACAGCTGGACCAAGAACAGAGCCTTCAGGCGGTGTTCTCCTATACCAGCTACGACAGAGAAACATGACCGGAAGTGAACAGCAGAACACAAGAGTCGGCAACAAGAAAGAGAGGTAGAACCCCACGTAACGTTCAGCGTAGACCATGCTGATTTGGCCGATCAACGCGCCCACGTTGATGAACAAATAGAACCTGATATTTGTCAGGACATACTCGAATACGGCATCACGACCTTACCAGTTGTAGACCCTGGCTGTGGTAACAGCCGGATCAACAAGCACGCGCTCGCCAGTTTTGCGAAGGACTTTAATATGCATCTTCTCCCGCGGAATCTGTTCTGCAACGAGTGGAGAAATGTTCGGCTTAAACCCACCAGTTCCAATACCCATGATGATAATACCGATGATGAAGGCCGCAAGAGATGAATGCGTGCTCTTGAGCACGTGAGGAGCAGCAGAAGCGGTGAGAATGACGTGGCCCGTGATGGAAATACAAATGGAGATCCAGATTGTGTTGAACCGTCCCAAATAGGTGTCTGCGATATATGCACCGAAAAGCGGCATAACGTACACCCAGAACTGGTTGAAAGTAGTCAGACCAGTCGAGGCCTGCTGTCCCAATCCCAAAGCTCCAGGCTTCGCATTCTTTGCATGTGGATCCAACGCCTTTCCAGTCGCAGTGCCGGGATTCGGCTGTTGGATGAAGTTGACAAAGACTTGAACAGTGCCATAAAACGACAACCTCTCCGTCAATTCGACGAACGCAATGGTGTAGGCTTTGATAGGGATGTGATCTGAGACTCTTCGGAGCGTCCTCAGCTCTTCTGCACTGATTTCGTCTGCGACATCGTCTTCGCAATGGTCCTCTTGGGCGACTGCTTTGTCTTTGGATTTTGGTGAGACTTTGGCATTATCAGAGCCCCGATGTCTTTGGGGATCGCCGTCTCTCACGATTAGAGCTGGATCGGCGACCTTGTCTGGGAGCGACTGCAATGGCGGTCAGCCAATTTAAAGCGATCCGGCACGTTCTTTCGCTTTCCGAGTCGCAAGAGGATTGAGAATCGAGTCAATCTTACATTTTCAGTAATATCTCCAGGCATATTGGAGGACTTGTCAGTGTCAACGATATCGATAAGCTAACGATTTATTATGTCGACCTTGTTAGAGATGGCGGTGGTCAGGTCGATAAGTAAGTAGGTATACAGCTAAGCATGTACTAGTAGGAAGGGACGCGGAGGTGGACGACGCGACGAGGTCGGAACTTCTACACAGGAAGTGATGGGCACAGCAGCTGAATCCCCACATCGACGAGCACATTAAACAAGCCTACACTGCAGGAACAAAACGGAAGACGGCAACTACCAAGGCTTGTCTTCTTTCCTTCCCTGCGATTCGCTGAAGAAACTGCAATCTTCAAGCACGATGGTTGTACCCTCGCATCCAACCCTCATCGTGCACAATCATTACCGAGAATCAACCGTCACCGAGTTACATCACGCGACCCGCTCCTCGACTTTCTTTGAACAATCTAGGCAATTCGGGTTGATGATAACATGTTCGACATCACTCTACCTCGATTCTCTCTGGCCGCGTCTAAGCCACAATGGGTTTGGCGTCGGGATGTGCCGTTCCTGGGACTAATGGAACCTCATGGCGCATCTGCTTCTGTCTGTTTGCATGCAGCACTAGCACACGGAATCAAGAAGTAGCTCTACAGACCTGCGGTGGATTTGATGATTGAGCATTTCGCCATTTACTGGTCATTCAGGGGGAATTCATATGCCTACCGCATTTGTACCTTTTTGGGTAAGAAGAAATATCAGCCTGATACGTAAGGTTGATTTTCTACATGAGGTTGATATTGGTCAGACGAGGTATAACGGGTGCTTTGATATCGAACGCGGTAAGAATTTTTCAGTGTTGTTCTTACTTCAGTGATACTGAGAATGCAGGGCTGATCTCGTGACTTAGAGATCAAGAGGATTCAGATGAAGCGAACCACGATGAGACTTGCTGGCATTGCTGTTGCTGCCTGCCAGTGATTGATCTTCTGTTTTTCATCTATCCCAGCTCTTGGAGAATTTATTCGTCGCCGGAAGGACGCCATGTATCTAGTCACTAGATTCTCTATTGGAACGATTGGGGTGCGCAAACATAACAGCCAAATGTTGACCAGTATTAGTCCAAAGCAAAGACCTGAATGACGATAGAAGGTTTACACAACCGACCTTGATCTCGGGAGAAAAGACAAGGAGGAGAAGACGAAAATAACTCCCAAGAAACCACCAGCCAGCAAAGAATTAAACATAATTCCCATCGTCATTAGTCGCTCCGCAGGCATCCCCTGGAGATGACACCATGACCTTATTGTCACTATAAGTGTACTGCTCGCACAACCCACTCCTGTAATAAAAGTTCCAACTGAAGCAGTCGAAATTTGCACACTGGTCTGAGCACGCTTGAGCGTTCGCCACAGTCAGGCTACCCAGCAATTCGCTCTGGGGTTGCCAAACGCGATCGCAATAGGTTTTGACGCTATAGAAGGCTACACGTGTGAGTCAGTCATTATCTGATCTACGGGAATCGAAAGGGAAAACGTACATCCGACCGCGCCGTCTGTGCAAGAAGGTGGCGGAGCGCAGGCGCCGGTCGTTGTGGTTGTGGCAGTGGATATGGTCGTGACGGCAAAGGTGTTTATGGTGATTGTGGTTTGGACTGTGCTGGCCGTGGTTTTTGCAATGGAGACCGTGGTGACACCATTTATAGAGACGACCGTGGTTCCTACTGCGTTGATAGTCGCTGTGACTGAAGTCGTAGTGGTGGATTTGATCGGTGCTGCTGTACATGCTGGCTGCGATTGGATGCATGAGCAAGCAGTGCTGACGATGTTGCTTGCTTGCGAGGTTAGAGAAGACAACAGTGTTGCCTTCGCGTCGCTGGCCGAGGTCGTTGAGCCAGTAGTTTTGCTGGTTGATGAGGTTGTGGTCTTGCTCGTCGAAGCTCGTGCATAAAGCAGTCTGAAATCTCTTCTGAGTTTTGCTCCAGGCTGCAATATTTGTGTTAATGAGGCTTTCCAGGAAATATATCCTTGGACACTTACCGTGCTACAGGCCACAATCGTCGTGGTGAACACTTCACTGGTGGATGTGCTTGTTGTAGACGTCGTGAACAGCTTATCAGTTTGTAGAACTAGGTTGTCCAGAATTAGCTCAAAACCATCTAGTGAACAAGCTTCCTTAATTATCGCTGCTTGTGGAGGTAGTTGAGGTGACAGTAGCAGTCGAGGTGATGACCGTCGAAGTGACTGTGCTTGTCGTAATTGTGGAGGTACCGACTATCGCTGTCGCTGTCGACACGGTAGTACTCGGGCTAGGACATGGTGACAGGGGAAATTTCGAAGAGCAGTAAGATACCGCTGGAGCTTAAGTCGAAAGAGGTAACAAAGCTGAGTAGATGCCTGAGGTACAAATACCAGTGGCCGCGTGGACCGCAGACAGTCCTGCTACAAGTGAGGCTAGAAGAAAAGTGTGTCTGACCATGATCAGGGAAAACTTGACAAGCGTGCTGATCTGTTGACGAGTGAAAACATTCCTGTGGTTTATACGGTTTCTCGAGCCCATGGGCCGCCATCTAGAACCGTCCGATAACTACTCAGCTCTTAGAACTAGAGATCACCAATTGCTAAATCCGTACGATTCTGGAGAATGTGTGGCCGTATGGCGCACGGTAGCCTACGAGTATGTCTGTTCAGCCCTACATCTGGCAAAGAGGACTTCAGCCCCGGATCCAGACTCGCCAAATACTCCCGCGATAAATACAGCATAGCATAGGACCCTCTCTGTAAGGCTTGTGGCTAGTATAGCGGGTTATGGAAAGTCCCTGGCGCTGTTTTGTCCATGCAGGCAGAGATCAGCAGCATGGGCATACTAGTAGTTGTCCGGGCGCGAGCGAGCCAGAGTAAGGTGTTCTAATCCATGAAAAGCACCATGTAAGTTAGCAATTCCCTGTCTAAGCCAAAGGACTTGTGGGAATGGTGGAAATCGGCAGGAAGAGATCAAGGACACAGCGAAATGTCAGGCGTATACCAAGATCGAGGCTGCTCTAGTCAAGAAGAGTCCTTAGCTCGGGGAAGAGCTGGATAGTGGCATCGGCTTTGCTACAGGGGTAAGAATCAAGCTTCGAGTTCGTGTTAGGCGAGATCTGGAACTTGGAAGGACTCACCCACGTGCTGACAAGACCGAAATAAAGCATTTTAGCTGGGAAATCGCAGCTGCAAGCGAGAAGCTGCATCCTGGAGGTAGCGTAGCGCCTCTTCTACTTTGTGTAGTTAAGAGGTTACCGTATAGGGCAATTCCACGTCTCTCAGACGCTAAATATGCCAATAGCCTTAGTTTTTACCCCGTGGCCTACTACTCCCCTTCTTTCATCCAAAAATCATAACTTGGGGGGTAACAAGCCGCTGCATTTCTCTTGACCTGGACCGTCACTCGTTGTGTCCTTACACAGGGAGCGGAATTAGGGATCGCGAGGTGGTCGCGCGTCGAAACTCGACATGGCGAATTTCTCGCGCGCGCCCGCGTCGAGGTGTCTACAAAGTAGTAGATATACGCTTCAGAGAAAGAAAGAAAGAAAATTATAGTGTACAAGGCTCGCTATTAATGATGAAGGGTTGATGGGTGCTGTGGTGAGATAATGGCAAGAGCCGGGAAGATCGTGACCGATGACTAATCGACACGTGACAGAAAGATTATCTTCTGGCGAGATACTACCAAGTACTATTAGTAGTCGGTCACCATGAGTGTATTTACTTCTCGTTCTCCTTGTCATCACGAGATTGTGTACAATAGAAACGAAGACTCAAGCGCTGGTTTGAAAAAATATCAACAACTGAAAACAATCCCAACCGGTTTCTATTCGGCTATAAACTATTGGTTAAAATTCTTGTACGTAACATTCCACTTCTCAGACACCATACTACCAGACGAACCAGGATCCGTCCACATGGCCTTGTACTTCTGATCACCGCGGAAGAACCACTCAAAAAGAGCCACGGACGTCTTCCCATACTTGCCGCCTTGCTTCGTGAAAAACGTGCCCATATGGCCCGAATCAAGCGATGCCTTGAACGCCGGCAACCCCGCCGGCAACATCTCATAATCAGACTCACTGTTGGCATAGCCAGGGTCCAGCGGTCCGCCTTCGAAATATGCCACGCCTGCCTTGAGCTCTTTCAGCAGATACTTCTTCCTGTGATCGATAACACCGCTGTTGTAGACGCCGATGAGCTTGACGCGGTCGTTGTGGTAAGCCGCGGAGTAAGCCTCAAGACCGCCGCAACTCGATCCTGCGGTGATGAACTTGTCAACCTCAACGGTTCCATACTTCGCTGCGTTTCCTTTGACTACCCAGTCAATGGCGTCGAGCATATCCTTGATTTTGGCGAATCCTGCTCCCGTTGCTACTTCTTTGGCATACAACTTTTCGCCATTGGGACCGGGGAGGACACCACCTGCTTCTTTGGGGAGATCGAGGCTTGGCGGTGAGCCGCCTGGGGGACCGTTTGCGATGCAGATGTAGCCATGACTTGCTACTTCCGTAAGGAAAGGTGCGTATGGTGTTCCAGAGAATGTGCATCCTCCATTTCCCCAGATTAACACTGGCATTCTGACGTTACCTGGCGGTGGTGTCTTAGGTTTGTAGATGGTGTGATTCTTGAGTGATTCTTCGGTGACGAAGTGCGCAGGATATGGACCGGACCCTGGATCGTAGAAATCCGCGAGTGTCATCTTGCCTTTTGGGTATTCAGGCCCTGCTGGCACCATTTTGCCTATTATGGCGTTGGCATCGATTCCGGCGGTGAAGGAGCTGATAGCACTGGAAAGGCCACTAGAATTGGCGAAGGTGGAGAGAGCGCTGCCGATCCCGGAAACCCAGGCTGGAGGTGTAAATGAGACGCCCATGCCAAAGATTCCTCCCATCTCGCCATTATCGCCTGAGACTGGTGGGCTCGCTGCTTGTGGGCGAGCAAGCGCCGGAGTGGCGCAGAAGACGAGGAATGCGTAGCTACGCATAATGAACAAAGGTGTGCAGTGCAATAAGAACGATGAATAGAAGAAAGAAATGTCGCCTGCGCACCCGGTACAGCTTCCCTCGTAAAGCGCTGAAGTTTTTATACCACAGTGCGAAGAGCCGGAGCTCAATCTACGGACTTCTCTGGCACGACACGCTCCATTTTCGTTCGGATAGACTTATTGATCACTTCTCTTGAGGCCATGTTGTTTTGCCGGGGCGGGGAACGGGGCATTTGAGGTAGGCGAACTGGTTCCCTGGATGTGACCAGGGCACTATGTTCACGTCGGCCACTGTCTATGTGAAACATACGCATGATAAGAAAGCATGAGAATGGCGGAAACGAATGTTGGGGGAGGATTCCACAACTCAGATTCGTTCATATCGCTTAGCGACACTAGGCACGGAAGAACCGAACAACTGATGTCGTGAAGGCCGTGGCTCATCGAGTCAGTAATCCCGGCTCAAGTTATCATAGTACCTCCCGTGTACGTGAGACTTAGTGACTGAAGACTAATATCGGTAAAGCCACTGTGCTCTTGGTCGAGAATAATTTCGTTCGCATCTCACCACATCGGCGTCCAGGGCACTCGCTCGAGGTGGGCCGATCTTTGCAGTGAGAACTAAGTATCAGGTCGGACTTCTCGTCATGCGTCATCTCCCTGCCTCAACGTCGTCCTTTACCCTAGCATCCTTCTTCGGCGGCCTTTCTCCGAATATCGTGCTGCCAATTCGTACCTCAGTGCTTCCTTGCCGTATAGCGCCTTCGAAATCCGAGCTCATGCCCATGCTTAATTCCAAATGCTCAGCTTCCAGTCCTAACTCTTTCGCTACGCGATCTCGTTCCTCACGCAAAGTGACAAAGTCCTCATTCTCATTTTCGGCTGTTGTGGCTTTGGAGCGGGCAATGGCGCCTATAGTCATCAAACCACTTAGATGCAAGGACGGACACTTTTCGATTATGAATGAGCATAGAGAAACTGTCTCAGCGCCAGGCTGGACTCCAGCTTTAGACTCCTCGCCTGACGTGTTGACTTGGACTTTTACATCCAGCGGCCTGTCTTTGTACCACGAAGCCGCATTGTCTGAGTCTTTGGTTTCGAGGAAAGCTTTTCTCCCCTTTTCCAGCAAATCTGCCTTCTTTTCCGAATCCACGCTGTCCACGCTGAACAGATTCGGGATGTGCGCTGCCAGATTCTTTGCCTTGTTTGATTGTAGGGCGCCAATGAAATGCCATTTTATGCTCCGTGGCAATAGACCAGCTTTTTCTGTGAGTTCCTGGACATAGTTCTCGCCAAAGTGGGTAAGCACCTCGCGTGAAAGCGGACTCGGTGGTGATGGGTGGGTGTGTAGGGCGAGGATGTCTGATGCGGGCTTCAACTTGGAGACGAGTACTATTCGGACAGGGCGCTGTGAGGGATTGGCGGCTTTGACTCTGGCGACGACCGATGAGACATTACCAAGCAGTTGAGAGGCTCGCTGTGGATCGACCTTCATGTCTTCTTCAGCCATGATAATG
Source organism: Venturia effusa (assembly GCA_007735645.1). NCBI lineage: Eukaryota > Fungi > Ascomycota > Dothideomycetes > Venturiales > Venturiaceae > Venturia > Venturia effusa. The sequence continues at coordinate 684,246 of CP042197.1, forward strand.
GTTGATTCGTTTCCGAGTAAGTGATGGTGAGATAATAGCACTGAGGCATGTCGCTTGGCGAGTCATGCATCCTCTCCCTGTGCTCCACACTCTCCCTCTCCCTCTCCATATATCTCTCCATATCCCTCTCCATATCCCTCTCCATATCCCTCTCCATATCCCTCTCCATATCCCTCTCCATATCCCTCTCCATATCCCTCTCCATATCCCTCTCCATATCCCTCTCCATATCCCTCTCCATATCCCTCTCCATATCCCTCTCCCTCACCAGCACCTGCCCATGGGCAGTCTCCTTGGGAGAAGTAATAGACACGCTGTGTTCTCGATATTCCAATTGGTACTATGTCGACAGCTGCAGACTGCTGGCGACTCTTGGCGACTCTTATTGCCGGCGCTCTAGCCTTCTCCTTCTCGAGTTGAAATGCGCCGTGATTGTCTCGACCGCACAGTGCCTCTTACTCGGCACTTTCTTCCATGGACGACGGCCGTCGTTCCTTCTTAGTCACCACAATGTTCTGGGGTACGTCTCTGTGACCACCCGTAAGGTAGCTGGCAGCTACACTACGTTCCCGACCAAGTCTCACGATCCCTACAACCGACTGTGGTCCATTTCTACTATTCTGCCTTTCTCTTATACTGTTGCGCTTAACGCCCTCTACTCAATTACTTCCAAAGACCTATAACATGGATCTCGCTCTTCCAAGCCTTTCATCCTACCTCAATGCCGATCCTTCGCCGTCCTTCATCATTCCCTTCGACCTTGAGAAACCAATCAACTTCCAATTACACTTTTGCAACCATGCATTCAACAATGACTTCGGACTGCGATTACTTCTGCATAGCGAGGATAAGCCAGCGAAGCTTTTCCGGGCTTGGTGTCAGACGGTCCGCCATTGGCGAGATCTGTACGAATTTGCAAATCATTCCTGGACTGCCTTCACTGTGGATGGCAAGTTGAAAGCGATACGGTCGGCGCCAAGGCCCCTAGAGGTGGTCCCGACGAACGGAGGGCTACTGCACTCGCCAAGCGCTTCTTCTATAGCTTCGGGACCGATAGATCTGCAGGAGAAGCTCAAAGACGCAAATATTGCCATCGAAAAACTTGACGGTTTACGAGGCTTGGACATCTCTCAAGTTGGGACATTTGTATACAATGCGTATGGAAGACTGCTCAAAGCGAATGTAAGCGGTCCAAATCGGCCAGACCGGTCGTACTGAATTCATATTATATACAAACAAACAAATAGCTAATTCACACCAGAAAGCATATTATGAAATGAGCGGTCATCCAAGAGCGGCAAGCGACCACGTGGATTTTGCCTTCATGGATTTGGTGTATCCAGATGACACGGAACTTGTCATGTCCAAGTGGAATACCCTGCTTCAAGGAATCTCGATCTATTTCGAAATGCGTTGGAAGAGATCTGGGAAAGACCAGTCATTCGTAGCGGACAGTGACAATGCATCAAGCCTTGTTCACGATGAATTCCTGTGGATAGCGACTACCTGTGTCCCGATCGTGGATGATGCTGGCAATATCATCTGCATTTCGGGAAACACAGTCGATATAAGCGTGAGTAGACTTGCTTTGAAAACCACGCCAATCTGCTAAATTAACGGCAGGCCCAGAAGAGAATCGAAACGGAGGCTACGCGGAGAGCAGAAGCACTTGAGCGAGCGAAAGCAAGCGAGGCTAGATTCGCACATTTTGCAGAAATGTTTGGCATTTGATCGTGTTCACTACACATCGCTGACTGCCAGTATAGAGCGCCTATTGGGATATTTATTTATGATGGACACAAGGTAATTCACTCTGCTTTCTGTTACCACCCTCGGTGCTCTAACAACTATGAGAAACTCACCTTTGGCAATGAGAAATGTTTCGAGATTATCGGTCATCCTAAAAGTCCGCTCGAGGACCTTGATTGGGACAGTCATATGCATCCAGAAGACGTGCACAAGGGACATGAGGCGTGGAGACTTGTGCTGGACGAAAAGCGGCGTGCGGCATTAGAATGGAGAACACGCAAGTCGTGGACCAACGCCGAAGGCATCGAGAGACAGTGTTGGGTAGAGTCCATCGCCATTCCAGAACTCGACTCGAACGGCAACGTTACACGGGTCTTTGGAATCGTCAACGACATTACTCGGCACAAGGATATGGAGGACTTGCAACGAACCCGAATAGAAGAGGCTCTTGAGGCCAAACTGCAGAAAGAGAAGTATTGCTTTTGCGCAATGCTTATGTGGTATCGATTTGACAGAACGCAGTTTCATTGATGTCACATCTCACGAGGTGATCAACATCGGACGTGGACATGGTCAATCATTCTCTACTAACACGTAGAAATAGATGAGAAATCCGCTATCTGCAGTACTGCAATGTTCTGACGCCATAATCTCATCCTTGAACCAGATAGAGACATTTTCCCGATGGCACGGTTTTCCGGCCACAACACGACATATCATGGATGCAATCAGGAGCGAGACTCGCAGCTGCATAGAATCGGCGCAGACTATCACTGCTTGCAGTTTGCATCAGAAAAACATTGTTGACGATGTGCTCACTCTGTCCAAGCTGGATAGCAACATGATCTCAATCGTTCCCACCCAGTCGCAGCCTGCAGAAGTTGTCCAAAGTACCCTCAAGATGTTTGAAGGTGAATGTCTCAAAGAGGGCATTGTACTCAGCTTCGTCCAAGACCAATCACTTCAGGACCTTGGTATGGCTTGGCTCATGTTTGACCCTTTGAGATTTAATCAGGTACGCATCAAATACTGTGAGGTCAACGTCCTTCGCTCACTCGACCAGATCCTAATCAATTTGCTCACAAACGCGGTGAGTGATTCGCGAATTCTTCGGGAGCACCATGACCGTATCATGACTAATTAATGTGACTGGTAGATCAAGTTCACTCGCACGCGACCAATAAGGAAGATTGTCATTACTTTGGGAATAGATTCGCATCGCCCAAGCGACCACTGGGGCGACAAAATCACATTTGCAGAAAACAAGACGATATCACAAGACCTATTCGATAATCCTGCTTGGGGTACCGGGCGTGAAACCTTTCTTTGGGTCAAAGTGGAGGATACAGGATGTGGGCTCACAGCCAAAGAGCAAAGCCGTCTTTTCAACAAATTCACGCAGGCAAATTCTCGTACGCACATCAAGTACGGCGGCAGCGGTCTCGGTTTGTTCATCTCGAAGTGAGTCCTGTCACATCAGCTTATCTTTTCCCCACCTTTTTGCTGAATATTGCTGCTCAAGATCCCTGACTGAACTGAGCAATGGAAACATCGGGGTATCATCTGAGCCGGACATTGGAACTACGTTTGCTTTCTTCATCAGCACGCGAATCTCAACCATCTCGCCAAAGGCTCATGATGACACGTTCACGGACTCGCAATACTCTGCAGAGTCTCCTTCATCACCTATCAGAGTTTTGATCGTCGAGGACAATCTAGTGAATGTATCGGCCTCCTCATTGACTTGGATTGCATCGCGAATAATCACTGACAGTCACTAGCAAAAGGTTCTTTCGAAACAGCTCGAGAAGGCCGGATACGTCGTTCAAATTGCTGGGCACGGTGAGGAAGCCCTATCCTTCCTGCGCACGACAAGATTCTGGCGAGACAAAGTCATAAGTGGCGTAGATCTTTCGGTTGTTCTCATGGACATCGAGATGCCTGGTACGTCTACCGAAGAATTCTCGCGTCAATTTGCAGAAAGACTAACGGGCTTCAGTCATGGACGGGCTAGAGTGCGCCCGGCGGATCCGAGCATTGCAAAAGTCTGGCGAACTTGTGTCGCATGTGCCCATCATGGCCGTGTCAGCCAACGCCAGAAGCGAGCAGATCAGGAGTGCGAGAGAAGCTGGCATGGACGATGCCATAGCGAAACCTTTCCGTATCGCGGAGTTGCTGCCTAAAATTGAAACATTGGCGAGAAGGTGGTGAGATATTGAGCTCACATAGCTTCTTAACCTTTAGAGTTGTTCAATGAGGGTTTTTATTTGAGCTGTACCTGTTCGTGACTTTAGTGTGTTCAACTCTTTGAGGACTGGACAGGTCCTGTTTTAGCCTTCGCATCTGAATGTGGCAGAGTAGATGATGCGCAGCGACCACAATACAGGCACTACACTTGCAGGTTCCAATATTGCAAAAACGTCACAACATAAGGCATGCCGAAGGAGCTGCGGCCCTCTCTGCTACTAAGATAGGAAGACATATCGCCATGAAATACGTCATAAAAGAAAGGAAGGAAGGAAGGAAAGAGCGAACTACAACTGTCCCACCGCCAATACTCACCTCCCCAACACCAAACACCACCAACCCACCCAAAACAATCGCGTCAACCGCCCCCACCGCGCCTCCACCGACTCGTAAAACAAAGTCCCGAAACAGCGAAACCCTCGCCGCTATCGTCTCACGCGCAAACAGGCAACGGAGTCGTAGACAGAGCCATCTCTGTGCCTTTTCGAGTCTTAATTTTGTTGATTGTAGTGGTCAAGGGGATTGACGGAGGACGAGTTGGGTGTGAGAGAGGTGTGGCTTTTGGAAGAGAAAGGTGGGGGTTGTGTTGGTGGGGTTTTAGGGTGGTGGGTTTCGTAGGGGGGTTGCGTGGAGGGTGAGGGAGGTGGGTGACGATGAGGGAGGAGGGTGATGATGAGGGAGAGGTTTGGGTTGAGGGAGAAAGATGAGATGGAGATGGGTGAGGGGAAGTGGGATAGGGAGGTTGTGTTTGAATATATCTAGGCTCTGCTTTGTAGCGCTGATGATTATAATCGAGAAATTGAGCGCCGTATGAAGGAGAGCGTAGCGTGAGGAGAGCGTGAGGAGAGCGTGAGGAGAGCGTGAGGAGAGCGTGAGGAGAGCGTGAGGAGAGCGTGGGGAGAGCGGGTAAGGGAGAGCGTAAGGTCGAGTAAGAACAGGGCAGCGCCACACATAAGGTCGAGCGCAGCGCAGCGTAAGGTCCAGCGTAGAAGGTCGAGCGCAGTATAGCGTAGGAGGTCGAGCGTAACGCAGCGCAGCGCGAGGTCAAGCTCAGAATGTTGAGCGCAGCGCAAGGTCGAGCGCAGGAGATGGAGGAGAGCGCAGCGTGAGGGAGAGCGCGTAGCGTAGTAAAGGAGAGCGTATCTCAGCGCGGCGCAGCGTAGAGCGAGAGGCAGCGCAGTGAGAGAGAGAGTAGCAAAGGCGCAGCGAATAGTCAGGAATAGCGTAGTGACGGGAGAGAGAGAGAGAGAGAAAGCGGTAAGGCAGAGAGCAGTAGATAAGAGCGCAGCATAGCAAGAAAGCGCGTAGTAAGTGAGAGCGCAATGAGGTATAGCATTGTAAGAGAGAGCGAGACAAAGGAACCATACCAGCAAATAAGGAGACCCTCGATCTCCTAATGACTTTCCTCGCGACAATGTGCAGGGAAAGTGAGCAAAAAGAGATCGGCAGCGCAATGCGTGCTAGCCATGAGATACTGGGTTGAAGCTGACAAGTAGCCTGAGAAATGGGCGGGTTTGCCGTAGCCGGGGATATGCATGAGGAGATTGCTCGGTTGATTGATGAATCTGTTGAATTATAGTGGACAAATAGAAAAGAAGAAACTACAAATACTCTTGTGATTTAACAATCCCAATTGGTAGTCATGAATCAGTAAGCATTGCACAACCAACAAGGGCTCGAGCCACACGTTAAAGATCCAAGAGAAGCTGGGCAGAATAAACTGGGGGATAAAAATAGTCCTCGTCCAATTCCCAACCGCAGTTGAAAGCAAGGATGAGAAAAGACCCCGCAAGTCAGCAGCTCCGTTGCTGGAGCCGACGAGCGAGTGACGTTCAAGTCCAGTACCAAGATGATATCGAGGATATTTGGGATCGTTTCCCAGCTTTCTGCTGGGAGACGAATTCCCATGTTTGTGCCCCCAAGTGCCCTCAGAAATTGCCCTCTGCCCGAGAAACTCAAAGGGTACTGGTAATTAGTGAAAGAGCTTTAACTAGTCTCTTCTTTCAGCCAAAATCACGGGAAACAATACGATGCGAGCAGTGGAATGGTCTAGCAGTCATGCAAACCTGTCCTTGACTGCTATACCTAACAGGAAGTCGGTAGGATCGACTCTTTTTACAATCTGGATTTGAATTGTTACATTGATGTATACCACTGCAGGACTCGATAAGACCCTAGATCAGTGTTAAACCAGATTGCCGAGGGTTTGAGCTCATGGGACAAGGATGTGATACAATGTTATCAGACAAACCTGATTAGTATCGCCTCCAACTGATCTTGACTAAGACCAGTAGGTGCGGCCATTTACACCCATGTTAGACGTCGTCTGCGCCAGTCTGTTCGAAGTCAGTGTGAGGACAGAGGAATATGCGCTGTGACTGACCACGAACTTTCACGCACATACAAGGCCACTGCAACAAGATGTCACACATTCGAAAGCTGCCGTCCATAGTGTTCATACAGGGTATATCCGTGGTCAATAATCTGCCGCCCAAAACGCCGTTTCTCAAGCGCGATAGCATCTGATGCCGAGTTCGCACTGTGGTAGAATCGACAACAGTAACTGTTGCAAACGTTGCAAATTGTCAACGCGAATCTCAATCATGAGAAGTAGCCTTGGACTTTCAGGCGGTCGTAAACTTCCTGGAGCTGCTCTCGTTGATCGACAAAGGACTGATAGTTACCACCGAAAATAGGATGAAGAATGCTTCTTCCCTTTCTTATAGTTGGTCCAGCATGGCCGAGACGATCCATAAGATCTCTGAGGATATGGTATGCATCGTAGAACTTATCTGCAATTAGCTCGGCCTTGATCGATCCACCCGAAACGTCGTTGTCCGGATTGTGTGGGTCATGTATGAGCCACTTGGCCTTGCCATAACTCTTGTCAAAAACATCCTGACGCAGGTTAGGATCAATCTTGGCGAACCTTGTTCTTTGCGCTCGGGGCTGTCCACGTACCTTGGGTATGTATTTTGGCGGATTGACACTGATCCCGAGAGATTTCATGTTGAAGTCGCTCCCATAAAGCTTGAAGAAACGTAGCAAGAGAGCGCCGAGAGTCGGTGGATTTCCGCTTTGAATGTCGGGCGAGTGTTGAAGCATGCTAACGACAAGACAGGCGACAGAAAATCCACCAAGGCCACCATTGAAGACCTCGTTGAGGTCTCTCATCAAGAGAAACTGTTTGATTAGTGTGACCAGTACTGTGAATTGAGGGTATTGTGCTTTCCACGAATCGAAGCTCGAGAGCGCAGTTATGCCGGTGATGTTTTCGAATGATATGTCGACTTTCAGGCCAGTAAGCCGATCCACGAACTTGACAATGGGAACCTTGGCTTTGGCGATGACCTGAGAGCCATGCTCAGCTACAATATCAGCCTTGCGCAAGGTCCACAGGACTCTGTGAAGCTGACTGGAAGTTGGGTTGAAATCTGGACGGCCGGTTTGTTGGTATCGGCGAGAGACAAGGACGAGATCCATGTCAGCGGTGGGAAGATATATACCATAAGCATATGATCCGAAGGGGCGAAGATCGAAGTCCGGGTAGTCCCTACTCAAGGCACGGGCGATACGCTCAACACAATTCTTGCGAATGACTTGCTCGTATTCTCTTGGTTTGACAAAATCATAGAAGTCACAGATCTCTTTGTGGAGCCAAACCGCGGTGGACTTGAGATCCGAATGGTCCTGCTTGAGCCATGGAACTGCGCGGTCGAAATTGTTTTCAACCCAGTCACGGGCGAGGTCACCTGAGGTGTCATTGCGTTTCCGCTTCATGTCATGTTGCTTCGACGAAGTATCTCGCTGCTGGGGTCGGTTGACCGCTTCGTGATTGGTACGAGGTGGCCAAGCGTCGACTTCGCGTCGAGCCTCGACATTTGGGGTTGGCCGAACGCCTGTAGAAGCCGGTGTGTTTGCCAGAAGCGGGTGGAAGTTGGTGAGATGGCTGAATGGTTTCGAAGCAGCTGGATCCTGAGCAGGAGTCTGTATCTCCACGATGTCGGAGCTGTTGTCGCTAGAAATTGAGATATGATCATCTTGATCTTTGTCCTCGTCCATGCCGAAGGAAATGAAATCATCGTTCTGCGCAACAGCATTTGTGGCGTCTTCTTTCTCTTTCTCCGCGGCAATCTTAGCCTTTCGGATGAGCTCAACCACATCCTTCTTTTTTGTGTTTACGTCTTCAAGGACTGGGGGAAGTGAATAATAGGGATCTGGGTTCGACCACTTGGGCTTTTCGTCGCCGTCCACGTCGGCTCGCGCTGTCCTCACGCGTTTCTTAGACGGTCCCTCTTCAGAATCAACCTGTTTCTTGTCATCATGTTCAACTTCCGAGTCAGAATCTTCCTGGTCTGGATTGAACATAAGTGCGCCTTGGGTCATTCCTTCCAGGCGCTCCGGGGTAATGTCGCGATCCATGCCTGTGTTCAGAATCTGTCGATCGTTGGCAGCTTTTGCTCCTCTTGCCTGCCATCGGCCTCCACGGCCTCCGCGGCCGCCTTGGCCATTCCTGTTCCCCTTCTGATTTCTGTTGGGACGATTGTAATCGACGCGTGATCCTGCCGGCCATTTGGTCTTTTGAGGTTCACTGCGAAAGCTGAAGTCGCCACGACTGAAGGATTCACCGCCTCGAATACTGCTGGAACCTCCGAAGCGAAACATATCATCGCGGCGCGGTGAACGAGAGCGAGGACGTGGATGATAGGAATCGCCGTTGTAGCGACTGCCGCCATAGGAATCTCTCATGGCGTCAGGGTGGTGTTCTATTGTCTGCGCCTAATTGCAGAATTTCGTTGAAATGTGTTGGAGTGGTGATTGCGCAAAAGGCGAGTATATTGCTCACACTGCGGGTCGCTTTGATGCGACAGGGTTGGAGGTTTATGTCGCGGTCGGATGAGGCGAAATGGCGCGCAAAGGTTCTTTTCGGGCGAGCAATCTGGTGTCAAGGTGTATGTCCGACGCGCATCTGGCGGGCATATGAAGGCCACGGCGCGTGTGAAGTGTGAAGTGTCGGGGAGCTGTCCTAGTGTTGGTGAAATGAGTGTGTCTGTATTCGAAACTTGCGATGAGCAATAATTCGAGAGTCATCACATGATCCGAGTGTCTCGGACTCGGGAACAATCGGCCAATTGTCGGATCTATCTAATCTCATCACTACTGACATGCGCTCTTCAGATCCCAGGACGGCTAACGGAACATAACAAATTCATCAACATACAGACAAACATTGAACATCACTTGACTACACTCTTCAATTCGTGTATCGCGATGGCCGCTTCATCGCTCAACTTCACGCTATCCTAGGGCCAAGTCCACTGCATGAAAGAACAAAGGACCCCTATGAGTACCTCGCCCAGGACACAATACACCGGTTGATACCAACGACAAGTAAATTTGCGCATAGAAAGCCATCCACAGCAGGGATGGAGCCAACAGGGAAGAGACAGTTGTAAAGATAATGTCTTGTCACCTTGATCTGTGATTCAAGAAGGGACTGATCTGATCAGCCATGGCTGTAAACATAGCATGATGGGCGAGGAGAACGCAAGGGGCTCGTCTCACATGGGCTTTGCTAAAAGCTTTTAGATCGAGCGATGGAGATGGTGGAGGAATAACAGAATATGTATAGATTCCAAACATCAGAAACGTCTTCAAGCCTATGTATAAAATCACCTCTCTCCAAAGCCAGCAAACAGCCTCCACCACATCTAACCACACCAAAGAGAAGTTTAGAACCAAGAAATCCAAGCATCACCGAACTTCCGAAAGCCACTAGAACAACCATAGTCACGTACCCGTCAAGTCACCGCGACCCCACTCGATCAGTGCATCTTCGCCCGATCACCCGTACGTCCAGCGGACAGTTGTCCCCGTCTAATAGCCAGGTGTGTTTCTCTGGCCCCTTCCCTGACCAGGTCTTCCCTGATTTCCGTGGTTGCCCCATCCAAGCGCATTATCAGTCCCCTTCATGATACCAGTCGTCGCATCCATGAGGCCAGTCAAACCTCCTGCTGCGGCTTTGGGAACAGCAGCTACCCCTTGCACTACGAACTGATCAGTACGATACGGGAAGAAGTGGTCGTGAATCTACATACCGAGATCACTTCCAAAATGACCGGCTTGATGAACACCCTCGCCTACCAAATCGGCAAAGGCGCCGCCGACGTCGTAGGGGCCTCTCTGTGGTTGGGCAATCGGCGTTGCGAAGGCGGTGGCGAAGAGGAAGATGAGAGTTGCCGAGAAACGCATTTTGTTAGTTCGTTTGTTTGGTTTATTTGGGTTGTTTGCCAGCGATTGTATTTTCCTTCTTCGTTTCCAATGAAAGTAGTGAGAATGGCAGAATGATGGACTCGAAAGCTGCTGTGCTCGCTGATGTTTAAACCAGCCATGCCATTCCTACAGTATTTATCCACGCATCCATTCCATCAACGGACGAGAAGACGGAAATCAAACACCCTTCGCCAGTGCAATCGAAGAACCTTTCCATGGTGCGGATGGGAATAGATGTAGAGATGGTCTTCAATTGATTATCGCACTCTGTCACGAACAAATCCAACCTTCTCTCTGTCTCTCGAGTCATGGGTGCGGTACATCGAATCACGCTTTCCGTGAACTATTCGTACGGCCTCAACGCTGAATCGGCCGCAAAACATGAACGTTGATGGGAAGCGGGGCACCGAGTTGATTGCATGTCCCAGCAAACAAAATATTGATTGTTTGTACGAAGGTTTCGAAACGGCGGGTGACGGCCTAAGAACTTTGGAAGAGGACTGGCCAGGGGTGGAGTTGATAAACAATGTTTATCTTTGTTTGGGACAACGCTAGGGAGGGTGGTGGTTTTAAGTCGTGCGGGTGTTCTTTTGATATGTTTCCAACCTTCGGATTCCGCATGTTCTACGCGAGGAACATGTTTGTCAGAGGCTTAGTCTGCTCGTTGCTCTGCTCGGTGGTTCCCTATCCTCTCTTTCTCTCCTGTGCAGATCAGCATGGGACAAGCTCATATAATCGAACTCCTCGCGAGCATCATCATAGATTGGATGTAAAGAGAATTAGAATGAGATGCATGCAGAGAATCGAGTGCGCGACAACGCGTCAACTGTGGCAGTGTCAAGCACAAATCGTATTCCGCAATAAAGTGACAATTCTTGTTAGTTTCTCAAAAACAGCTTCGACACCTGCGTCGCCCACAGTCGATCTCTGTATCACGAAACCTCGTCTTCGAGAACTTCCTCCACGTTCGTACTACGCTCCGTAACCACCAATGTGTCTCCTCCCCGGATATCAAGAACATACTCCACTTTGGGCTGCCCATCCTTGATCTTACCTGGCGTCTCAAAGTACTTAGTACCGATAAGATTGTTCCGAACATCAATCTGCACCGCTCTCGCAAGACTTCGCATACCAGTCTCTCGATCATACCACAAATCGGCAAGGTGTTTACAGATCGCAGGACTGTTACGGATCTTCAAGATGACATCTCCCCAGAACCGCTTCTTGGCCAGATCGACAGGGTCGTAGATTTGGTTTTTGAGTTCAAGTAGGCATTTCTCGATGCCGATAGCCTTTTCACCGTCCAAAAATGGTAGGAACGGGATGAATTGGGAGATGCGGCCTGCAAGCGGAGCCTAACCGTTAGAGTCAGCTGTGAATCAGATGAATGTGGGGAGTCATCGCTGGTCAAAACTCACTCCGAATTCAGCGACGAATCCTTCCCTAAGCCAGGTTGACAATTCGCGCATCAGAAATTTCCGACTAGTGTCATCAGGATCGTTTTCGCCTAACATAATATTGGCATGATCGTCACAAAACTCCATGATTTCGTCATCAAGTGCATTTGTGGCCAGCACCCAAATGAAGCGTGAGGTGTCACAAACATCGTTGTCGCGTCGGTCTTCGTAGATGCCTGTGTTGATTGTGTTATCATAGTCTCGACAACGAGAAATTATGGAACCATGAGAGTCACCCACCTTCTTTAAACGGTTTGAGAAGCGCATTATGAATTTCCCATGTCGTTTTCTCGAACTCGTCAAGAAAAACCACACAAGCCTTTGTGTGGTGATCGGCGATGAAATTGTTTAGTGTGGAACCGTTCTCCGAGCGAGTATAAGCAGAATTCCCACCGAACATGCCAGTCACACTCGTAAACTTTGTACAATCTACATTCGTCATATCAAGCGACAGTAACTCACTCAATTTTCTGGCGAGCTCGGTTTTCCCGTGGCCACTTGGGCCTGCAAAGACGAGGACTAAAGGTTGGACCGTCTCGAACAAGAAATGAGAAAGCAAAGTCGTCCTTAGGGAAATCGCAGCGTCAGTTTGTCCGATAAGGAGGTAGGGTATGCCAAGAAGTGCGCTTACACCTGTTGCTGCTGCAACTTGCTGCTCGCGCTCTTTTATTTTGGGAATAGTCGTCGATTTCTGAAGGTAGTATCGCTGGGTGATATTGATAGCACCGGCAAGCTTTGTCCGAATATGTACTGACCGGCACCACTGCTTATTAACGTCGCCTAGGTCGGTCATGTCTTCTTCAGCGGGACCATTGTACGGTAATGTGGTATTGTAGGGTGAGTAGAATGATTTGGGAAAGACGTCACCTGCTGCGCCGAGGCTCAGCAGAGTTTTTAAGACTGAAGTGCTGTCTTTCCCGCCAATCGATCCGTTGACGATCACGAATGCTAGCAGTGGTAGTTGGTGCTCGTCGGATACGGCATCCATACTTGCCCCATATTCCACGATGATTCGACGAATGACGTTTACATTGTTGGTCATGGCAGCATAGAAAATCACGGGAAAACCGTTCACAGGCCTGTTGATAGCTCTTTTGATGAGGTCCCGATCCAGCTGGTCCAGCTGATCCCATACACGATCCTCAACCTGTTTGGCATTTCCGGCATTTTTTCCATGATACATGGTTGATGCTAAGTATTCGGAAACAAGTCCTACACTGTTACTTGTCGCAAATTCGATTCCAAAGCTGACATTGTGCGGCACTGGGAGCTGAAAATTCCAATTCATGTTGTTACCTTTAGCAAGTCGATGATAAGCGAGCTCCGACCTGATGGGATCATTTGGCGGCGATGTCAGGCTAAGAGAATCGAGGGATTCAAGCACTTTATCAGTTTCAACTCTCTTTGTTGGCGATTTTGCGGATTTCTTTGCTGCCTTGGGATTATCGTCAGAGTCCTTGGTTCCCTGGACATTTGCGCTCGATCGTTGTGGTGTGGATCTCACTGGTGTCTGTACCGCCGGCCTCTCGACTTTGGGTGCTTGGCCTGCATGTGGTCGCCATCTAGATGTGTTATCGGGATCCATTCGAATGGTTTAGATATGAGATTGATAGACATTTAGCTCTGGTGGCGACCTGTACTTTAAACAGAGCATGGTTCAACACCAGTGCTCTTCAGATTTCAACACTGTTTCAGTGCTGTTGAGTCGCTTGCCATACCAACTTCCTTGGTCTCCAAAGGTCCTTTGTGTTTGGTAGGCACCTCGCATGCACCCCAGAGTCTTGCGGGAGTGGTAAATCGTATGAACTGAGGAGAGATTGAGGACATGGCAAGATGTTACGCCCTGAAAGGAACAACGGCCACGTAACACCGTCTCTGCTCTTTTTCTCTGTCTCTGATAGGAATCCATTGGAAAGAAGTTTGTTCCACGCGCGAAGCATGAAAGACTTCGGGTGGATCTGTACCGGCGCGGCCAGAAGACCTCCTTTTCCTCGCGAACGCGCGATTTGGTTGACGCCCAAGATGATGGTGGTTCAATGGTGATGGACGCGATGACAAGTAGGGCGGACCATTAGGCCACGTACCGTCAAAACCGGGTTTTCCACTTTCCGAGGTTCGCATTTTTGGATCCCGGCGTGATCAATCTCGCAACCCCGTATCGCACTCGATCAGTTCCTAGCCATTTTAATAATTTTATACGTTTATTACACGAGAATTCGCGTTACTATACCTTATAAGTAGACTTATTCTTAAACCTTAAACCCTTAAAGCCTCGTAATTAACGTTGCTAGGGCCTAGTTATAAACTTAAATATCTCCGTAAATATATTACTTAACTCTATATTACTATAGATATCGCGGTTCTAGGTATTATATAGTTTATTATAGATCTCGGCGTTAAGCTAGTTCTAGGGTAACATATAATTAAGAGACGCCTTAAAGAATAGGGAGCGTAAAAAAAGCTATATATTTATCTCTATAATAAGCCTTAATTAAAGGCCTTAATTCTATATTTCTACTTCGCTAAACGTACCTCTAATAGCTAGATTCTAAGGCTACTAGCCCTCTACGGTTAGGAGAATCTATTAATCTATATACTTATCCGTCTCCGCCTTAGACTCGGCCTCCGACGCCGTATTAAAAGATCCGTATAGAATATTATTAAAGCCGAGGTAATTATACGAAATTAGGTTATTTAAGAGATAGAAGGAGGTAAAATCTAAGGCCTAGGTAAGATATTACTATATTCGTACTTCCGGCAAGGAGGTTATAATATCTTAAAATATATACTATTTAAAATCTATAAGAACCTTAATCTAGAATAAGTCGAGTAGAGACGTATTAATTTTTAACGCTATAAAGGCGAATATATTATCCCTAGGCCTAATTTTATATAGTTAATAGATAGCTACGAGAAACTACTTCCCTATAGAATTAGAGTCTACGTATATATTAATACCTACTCTTATTTTATTATCTAGATCTACGTTAGCGTATCCTATAAAACGATAATCTCTATATTAAGCTAGTTTTTAAGTACCTTAGAAGATAAACGAATTTAACTATACTAGATCCGGATCGATCGGGGCACGGAAACTATATATATAGCTTAAGCCTAATAGGAGATTAGTACGGCTTTAGCTCTAGGACTTTAAGTATTATAATACGTAATATATAGGATAAGCCCTATAAATTAGCGGATTAAGGTATAGTAGAATTAATTTACTACTAGCCTTAGTTATAAATAGAGAATCTACTTCCGATAGCTTACTAATATTATACTAAAGTAGTATACTAAGGATAACCTAGTAAGCTATATTATACTTCTTATAATCTATCTACTAATTATCCGTAAAGAGATATACGACTTTTAAGAGAACTAGAACAATTACTATATTTAGAAGTAGAAGAATCGCCTAAATACTATACCTAGGTAGCTATTTATACTATATAATATTCCGGATAGGGCTAAAGATTACGCTATTCCTATTAATATCGATCGCCTAGCTACCCTTTAAAGAGTAATACGAGATTATAATCTTAATAGCTTCCTTCCTAAGGAGACGTAGCTTATATACTAGCGATTCCTCTACTTAATTAGATACTAATACTATATTAGGCTACTACTTAATACCTAGATTAAACGAGATAGTCTCTACTTTAAAGTCTACTAAAGGCTTCGAGACTTTCTTTAGGATTATATTAACTATAGATTTTAACCTAAACTATCGCTACTCCTACTACTAGACTAGGTAAACCTAAGAGTAGATCCTAAGGGGTTTATAATAAGAGTAGAAGCTATACGTTAGCGAGATTAAGAGATTAAGGCTTATAAACTAGACCTTAACTACCTATATCTTTATAGAGGTAGAAGACTTAGGTAGTACGTTTAATTTAGGAGAAAAGTACGCTAGGCCCGTTTTAAATAATATATAAACTTAAACTTATCGTTTTTAAATAGATCTCGTAAAGTTAGTTAAGTAGCTAGATTTATAATTAGTTTCGACTTTTTTTTCGTTTATTTTAGCTTATTAATAAATAAGTTCTCTTTTATATAGGTTACCTTAACTACAATAACTCGTAGTATCCTAATAATTTACTATTAAGTTAATCGAATATATACGAAGCTACCCTAATTATTATAGGGTTATATCTAATATCCTTAGTAGTTATATTATAATACGGAGGTATTAAGTCTACTCCGTAAAACTAACTTAAGGCCGCCCTTAGACCCTAAATTCGAGGGATATTTATAAAATATATAGCCTCGTTAATTATCTATAACTTATCGACTCTACGCGTAGTATAATAACTATACTACGCGCGAGGCTATAGATATCTATATAGATACCCTTATCCTCTTAGGCGTAGTATAGTTATAGTACTACGCGCGAGGATAGTTATAGTACTCTCCTTAACCCTACTTAGCTATCCTTAGCCTTAGCCTCGTTAATTATCTATAACTAATCCCGCGCGTAGTATAAGAACCTTACTACGCGCGAGACCTTAAACTATACTATTATTATCCTATTTTACTATATAATAGCCTCTTACGCATAGTATAGCAACTATACTACGCGCGAGATCTTAGACTATACTATTATTATCCTATTTTACTATATAGTAGCCTCTCGCGCGTAGTATAGGAGCTATACTACGCGCGAGATCTTAGACTATACTATTATTATCCTATTTTACTATATAGTAGCCTCTCGCGCGTAGTATAGGAGCTATACTACGCGCGAGATCTTAAACTAAGCTATTATTATCCTATCCTACTATATAGTAGCCTCTTACGCGTAGTATAGTTCTTATACTACGCGCGAGAGGCCTTAACCCGAGCTACTATTACTATATTACTATATATAGTAGCCTCTCGCGCGTAGTATAGTTCTTATACTACGCGCGAGATAGACTATAGTTTCTCCTATTCTCTAATAGTAGCCTTAGCCCTAGCCTCGCCGCCGCCTCTACTACTACTACTACCTATAGGGATACTATATATATAGCCTATTAATAGAGGAGAGGAGGGCTAGGGTAGTCGTTATATATATCTCTAGCCTTACCGCCGCTACTACTAACTCCTAGTATCTTAGCGTCTTACCGGGTTTATAGGAAAATAGTAAGACGCTAAGATACTAGGAGTTAGTAGTAGCGGCGGTAAGGCTAGGGGTATATAATAACTACTCCGGCCCTTCTCTCCTCTATTAGTAATAATAACAATATCGCCTTCGCTATTATAGTAGAGGAGATAGCGGCGGCGAGTAGTAGGGCTAACGAGGGAACTATTAGATTAGTATTATAAGGACTAGTAGCGAAGAGGAGGAGGAGGAGGACTAACGAGGTATATATATAGCTATATAGCTTTATTATAACTTAAACTATAGTACTAAATTATAGCTCGATATATAGTATATAGGGTTAGCGTACTAAAATCCTATAATTTTACCCCCTAGATCTCGGCTATCTTAAGTTAGAATTACTTTAAATCGAAGCGTAAATATATTATATAGTATATCTAAATCGATTCGCTTTTAGTTTAACTTAATTTAGTTAGGTATTAGTAGAGATCTTAGGGGGATAAATCCTAAGATTCCTTACTCGGTAGTAAGTATATACGAAGGCGGTAATAACCTCGCTAACTAACGCCTTACTACTTTAAGATAATATACTAACTACTTTTATTACTTTAATCGCCCCTAATTATAACGTTTGTTGCTCCGCCGGAGGTCCGGTATAGTAGCTATAATATTAGGCCTTTCTCTAGCCTATATAATCTCTCCCCCCTCCCCCCTCTCTCTTTCGCTCTCTATTCTATTCTATTTTAATTTATTATTTAGTATATCTAATCCCGGTAAGAAACCTACTCCTATCGAAGGCGAGTAGCTACTACCTCCTCTATATCCTAATTCTAATATATCTTAAACTGCAGACGGTAGACCTATTCTTTAGTATATTTATTAAGGGAATCCTTACTCTCGCCTACCTTAAGAAATACCTAATTATATCTACTATAATAGGCCTATCTTCTTAATAGTAGTTTTCTAAGCCCTTATTACCGAAGAGAATAGCGAGGATTAGGTACTAATTATAGAGAAAATTAAGGATACTAAGAGCCTCCCGACTAAGCCGAATACTCCTAAAACCTCTCGTTAACTTATAGCTTCTACTTATACTAATCTACCTAGGGCTATATATATTAGAGAGACTATTTAATCGAGTAGGTTTAATAGTATTCTCCTTAGGTATATACGTAAAGGTAGAAGCTATAAAGCTAAGGATCTTCGCTAACGAGTATTTAATAAGGGAAAAGCTAGGCTATCTTCTTAAAAGAGGATACTCTTAATACGAGATCTTACTCTCTAGAATTATAGTCCTAGTAAGAACGGAATTAGTAGCTTAAAAGTATAGTAGTAAGGTACCGGTAGTAATAGCGGGCTAATTCTTACTACTAGTATTATTCTACCTAGCGGAGGGCTACTAGGTAGAGATAAATATTACTATATTATTACTAAAGGTTATAAGATAAACTTCTTCGTACGGAAGTTTATTAACGTCCCGGTCTCCTACGAATTAGTTAGTAAGTATAATTACTTATCTATAATACTAATAACTAACCTTTAAGGCCGATGGTAATATCGTATTCGTAAGGGATCTATCTTTAGGAATCTATAGCGCTTTATAGACGATCTCGTAGCCTAGGCGCCTCGAATTTATTCTAAGATTAAGCGTTAGTAAGTATTAATCTATAGCCTCGTTCTTCCGAAATCTCTAATATTTAAATAGGTTACGGATATAGATAATTACTCTATAGATACCTTATTCGCCTAGATATCTTTTTAAACCGAGAGCGATACTTATAAGGGAACCCTAAAGTATAAGGTATAGATTATTTTTAAAGAGGACGAGACTAAGTAGCGAGAGAAGTAATTAGTAGAAGGGATATCGGTTACTATTACCTCTCGTTTAGCTTCTCTATCTCCGAAAAGGCTAGCTAAAAAGAAGAGGATAATATTACTAAAGAAGGCTCCTCTTCCGGAGGTTTATAACCTTCTTAGGCGTACTATAGTAGTAATAGTCGCATAATCTCCCTCCCTTACGGATAATAGTACTATAGAGAATACGTTCTCTATCGAATAATCTTAAAAGCTTACGCCGGTAGAGGAGGTAAAACTCTATTAGCGTAATCGAGCGATCTTATAGGATTCTTTAATAGTAGATAGGGATTTTAGTAGAGATTAGGGCGACTTTCTCTATAGTATAAGAGATATAAATATTACTATATCTCTAGTACGTCGTAGCCTTCCTTCTACGAATAAAGCTTTATCTCTATTTATATAGCAGGACGAGATTAAGTAGGAACCTACGAAACGAAAGAGTAAGTTAACTATAAAGAAGCCTAGAAAGGGAGCTAGAAAAAGTAGCCGTATAAATAAGAGCAAGAAACCAAGGGATAATAACAAGTAATTATATATTTAAATCGCTATAATTAGTTAAACTTTAAAATAATATATTATTATAAAAGTACCAATCTCTTACTATATTACCTATCGAATTAATAGCTATAATAGTACTCTAAGCTCTTAAAATTCTCGCATCTATTCTATCGAATAGATACCTAATAAGATATTAAATCTTAGGTCGTTATTAGCGATATATATTATTAAGAAGTTACGGAAAGAAACGGTAAAGCTAGTACTAAGGCTAAGGCTAAGTAGGAGTAAGGAGAGTACTATAGCTATCCTCTCGCGCGTAAGTATAATAACTATATTACGTACGAGATTTATATATATATAATTAAGATATAGAGAAACCGTTACTAGCCTCGCGCGTAGCTAGGATCCCTAACTACGCATAAGGCTAGTAATATAGATTATATAGGTAACTAAATAACTTACCTATCCTTCGATAAGTTACTAAATTAATTTAACGCTAGTCCTTATTAGGCCGCCGTACTTTTCGAGATATATTTATATTATTAGCCGTTAACCTTATAACTCTAGGCTATAATACTAGTACTATAGCGTAAGTAGCTTATTCCTTCTATCTACAGCCTTATATTATATCCTAGAATAGCTTCTAGATATTCTTCCTTACCCTACCAGTATATAGAGTAAGGGAGAAGTCTATAAAGCTATTTTAAGATAAAGTTACGATATTTTTAGTATTATAACTTTAAATTCTTACCTTACCTTACCTTCCTTTACCTTAAGTAAGTATTAATAAGCTATACTAACTATATAATAGACGTCTATATAAGCCCCCGCGCCGTAATATCTACTCTATCGAAAGTAACGATAAGAAAGCCGCCCGCCCTCGTAAGATCCCTCGCCGCTATCTACTACTACTATTACTATTACTACTACCTCCTCCTCCTCCTCCTCCTCCTTAAGTAGCTTAAGGAGTAGATATAGTAGCTTAAGAAGTAGATTTAGTAGCTTAAGGAGTAGACTTCCCCGGCTAACTACCTAAAATATATAGTATCTCTAGTAATATTACTATAGGTTTAATACCTTAACTCTCTAATAGTAACCTAGACTTCGATACTCTCTTTCGCGTATCTCTATACCCCGCCTCGTATAACCGTAATAGTAATAGAGTATAGTACGATATCCGAGATACTACCTAGAATAGTATAAGTAAGGCTCGGCGGCGTTAAGTCTCCTATATTACCTAGCTCTAAGAGACCGATCTAGGGGTAACGTAGACTAGTCCTAAGAGGTATACTTTATATAAGAAGGGTAAAGAGGTAGAGATTAATAGAAAGATAGAGACTATAGAGTTTACTTATAGAGTTTTCTCTAAAGAGGCTTATAAATTTAGTAAGAGATTAGACTCCTAGTATTCTCGTTACCGCCTTTATTTACGTCGTTACGAGATACTTACCGATAAGTATATTCGTATATAGAAAGAGTTAGCTACTACTAGAGGCGTAATATAAGTAGTAAAGAAGCCTATACTAAAGTAGAAGCTAGCTTTACGTATAGCTACTTTAGAGAAGGCTTTAGCTAGTAAGCGTTACCGTTAGATAAAGGCCTTAAAGGCCTTACGTAAGAAGGTAGCGCGTAAAGAGAAGATAATTTACGCGCTAAGAAAAAGGTTAATAGCCGCCCTTAAAAAATAAAATTACTAATATCTATAATATCTAGGCTCTTTTTTTATCGATATTAAGTATACTAACTACTTTTAGATAATATATTAATAGCTTTTATAGCTATAATCGACTACGATTAATAAGTTACTAATAATAAGTAGCGATCTTCAAAAATACGAAACCGCGAAACCCCTAGTGTGCCAAACCCGGTTTTGACGGTAGACCCTCTTATGGTCCGCCCTAGACAAGTGGGCGGGCTGAAAGCAACCGGAAGATTCCTTGGCGCGAGTCTAGCCACCGCATGGCCCCTGCTTCCAGCAAGTTCATTCACGTGCACGATAGGTGAAGAGTTTTTTTTGTTAAGTTCCCCCCTATCTCGAGCTAATCTGTATATCTTTTTCTCGGTGTTTTGGGAATGGTATTACACGTCCAATAATTTATCGTGATCTACAATTGATGAGTCCAGGAATTGAATGGAAAGATCTCGGCGCAAGCTTCGTTCTCAGTAAAGCTCTACGAAGTATTTATCAGACAAAACAGGCACAAATCCGGCAGGCCCCATAAAAAATCCCAAAGTTTCGTTTGAAGCATTATTATATCTCACTCTCAGCCCCTGGATTTTACGAGGTCCCAATCTCTCGTCAGCCTTCAAGCGATCCAGCCTCTAGCTTTCCATCAGCGATCCAACAGTTTTGTCACCTGCAGCAACCTATCAATTCTCTTTGTTTAAGAAAACGCTCGGGAGCTGAGTTGCATTGAGTAGCTGTCTAATTTCCTCCTAGACACCAAGTAGATTTCTAAGTTGGGAAACTCAGAACGACTCAAGGTCGAATCATATCAGATCCTACTCTCCAGTTTCCGCTTATACCACAACCACCCATCCATCTACAACTCCCCATCCTCCTCCTCCTCCCCCCTCTCCTTTCCCCGCTGATTCATACTACAAACCAACTCCCCATTCCTCGCCTCCAAAAAATACGTCACCATCCCTCCCTCCTCTCTAATCAATTCTCGATCCTGCAAATACTGCATAATCAACACCGTCTCCACCTCCTGCATCGTCGCGCTCTTCAAACTGCGGATCCCAAGCTCCCGATCATAATTCTCATCAGCAATGAGTCTGCAAACCGCAACGTCGTTTCGAACGATGAGGTTTACGTCTCCGACGACGACTTGAGTGTCTCCTGGAGCTAGGGAGACGGGTTGCCGGAGCTCTGCGATTAGGGAGCGGAGGTATTTGTTCACGCCGACGAGTTGTTCGCCTGGGGAGAAGGAGAGGAAGGGGATGTACTTGTCAACGCGGCCGGTTATTGGAGCCTGTATAATGTGATTAGCAAGGCACGTGAATGATTGGGTAGGTTAGACTTGCTCCGAACTTTGCCTTGAATACGTCTTTGATTACACCTGATAGTTCCTTGACCAGGCGAGTCTGGTTGCGTACATTCTTATCGTTGAACAGGCCTGAGGCATTCTCCTCGGTGAAGCTCGAGATAACGTGGTCGGCGACGTTCGTGGCTAGGATCCAGATGACCTGCGAAGCGTCGACGTCCTTGGTGGTTCGTCGGTCTTGGTATAAGCCTATGGACATTTTGAGTTAGCATACTCGTGTCAACAAGAGACATTCAAAGACGACGTACCTTCGTCGAATGGCTTCAACAGGGTGTTATGAATCTCTTCGCTCGTCTTCTCGAATTCATCCAAGAACACGATGCACTTCTTGTTATCGTGCTTAGCGAGAAAGTTGTTCAGTTGGGAACCTTTATGAGCATCGTAATAGCCGGGGCGTGGCCCAAACAGTTCCGTATCCGAGGAGAATTGTGGACAATCAATGACTAGTGTCTCTAGAGATAAGAGACTCGACATCTTGTTCGCAAGCTCTGTCTTACCGTGTCCGCTCGGACCCGCGAAAACAAGGACCAGTGGCTTTCTATTTTGTGGACCCTTTTTGCGCGCCATATGGACAAGTAAGCTATTTCTCAGTGTTGTAGCCGCTGTGGTCTGGCCAATTATCAAGTACGGAATGCCGAGGAGAGGAGTCACGTCTTTAAGGCCAGCGACTTGCGTTTCGCGTAGCTGCGGTTGCGGAACCTTAGTCGACTTGTCCAGATAGTATCGGTAGGTTATGTTCAAAGCTTCCGCGAGTTTGGATCGCATGCTTGTATATTGGCACCACTTCTTGTGATCATCTTTAAGATCTGTTAACTCCTTTTGTGGCGGACCGCCAACTGGCAATTCTACGTCGTATGGAGAATAAAATGCAGTCGGAAAAACTACTGCACTAGCACCAAGACTGAGCAACGTGACCACTGCAGCTGAAGTGTCTTGCTGGATGATCTGGCTATTAATGATTGTATACGCCAAAAGAGGGATCCGGTCGTCGTCAGACACAATATTGAGGTTTGCACTAAAGCTGGCAATCAATCGAATCATCTTCTCGTTGTTGGTCTGCGTGGCATAGAACATGATAGGAAATCCTTTGATCGATACGTCCATAGCGTTTGGGGGGATGTCAGGCAATTGATCTAGGAAGTCTTTGACCACCTCAGGCGACATTCCGTTTTGCATCATCGCAACGAGTACAATACCAAGGTGTGAATTCTGAGTCTGCAATGTGCACTCTGGACCGAAGCGTGGCAAACGAAAGTCCCAGACCTTTTGATGAGATTTGGTGGGTTCGAGTTCTTGCTTCGCTTTCGATCCAGATTCGAACTTGAGGGGTTCTGGGACCTGCGCGGCGGGTTGAGGTCGTGCCTGTTGAGAGACCTGAGAATCCTTATCCTGGAAAGATTTTTGTGAATCGAAAGCCATGGTGAATATTGTATACAACCGATCAGGAAAGCATATCGCTCCTTAAGTAGAGAGTACTGAGGATGATCCAACACGTACCTTATTTGAACACCATCTTGACCACAGTTTTTCCTAAAACATGTGAAACCATAGCTCCTATTGTCAACATTCGCGAGAAAGAACGACGCTTCCAGAGCAAGAAGAGTGATGAAAGCTGGCGTAGTATCCTTCAACAAGAAGTCTCCGCTCATCACGGGAAATGCGAGCAGCGAAATCTTGCTCGATATATACACGTCTTTTACTGTTCTTTGCTATGAGACGAGTCATTTTCTCGTTAGTCGTCCTATCGCCGTAAGAATTGACAGGGAAGCCTTTCAAGCAAGCATGAATATCAGCTCTGACCTTCTCGTCTTTGAAATGACAAAACAATAATGAACATGATCTTCGTCACCCTAGATTGTTCCCCCAAAGCATCCGTGTCCAAGTCACGTGGAGTGTCAACCTCCGGTATCTCGAACTTTGCTGCTTTAGGAACAACAGGAAGTTGAATTTCGCTCCATGGCTGATCAGACATTTTATACATTTTTGTTTTGCGGACTTACAGGGAAATTGGAAGAGCCAGTGTTGTGAAGCAGAATTTCGGATGATACCTGGTGGAATTGTATATTGTAGTTGAACAGGCCGGTATGACCAAAGTTCCCTTCCTTATACAGTTGAAAGCAGGGTTCTTTGTGGATCTGATGTTTGCGGCCTCCTCTGGCTCAACCAAATTTGCAGGGAAAAGGCGGCGATCAAAGGCAACCAACGCTTCATTTGCTCTTGAAATTCGCAATCATCGGCTATTCTGTGTCTGCGCGAATAGCGAACAGACTGGACACAATCAGGATGCTGGAATTCTGAAGGAGAATGAGACTAGTAGTAAGATACCTGTGAGCAGCGAACGACAACAGTGCACGTGAAAAAGGCCAAGCTCGCCTAGGTCCAGCCGCCGAGACGACCTGCAGATAAGAAGGTTTTAGTGTATGAGAAAAAGAAGTTTTGATTGGCCCCGTCACACCGTCCTTGTTTCCCTGCGTTATCGAAGAATTAAAGCGCAAACCTTCTCATTATTATCATTCCAGGATTTCTGACCGCCTATCACGGCGTAAGGCAGACCTCCGACAGGACGCGAAACATGTGCCAGACCGTGGAAATTGTTTCTGCTCTGCATACGGTTCGCGATAAGGGTTCCGGATACTGAGTTCAAAACTCGTGAGATGATGAGCAGATTCTCCAGACCTGGTATGTTCCTGGTAAGTTGAAGAGTGGCTTTGCTTGATGTCAGGATGATAAGAAGCCCGCGGATCCGGTCTGCGCTGGTACCGAGTCGTTAGCGAGAGGTACGATCCCGGATTTCCGGGACGATCAGAGCCTCGGAAAGCAGCCTCAAGGACGCGTGTGATGGCTGGTGCTGGCGCTCTCGACGATGCAGTGCGCGTGAGCCACGGGACTTGGTGATTGACATTGACAAGTCAGCATTGTGGTTGCGTTCTCAGGCGGACTCGCTGCGAGGAAGATGGAGGAGGGGACTTGATTCTTGATTCTCGAAGGTGCATGCTAGGGTATCGGTATCGGTGTTTGGTTGGAGAATGGGGGATTGGGGGTCGATTTTGTGGGTGCTAGCTCCGGCAAAACTCCATGTTCCGATTGGCTTCCGGCAGCGCGGCTTGACTACAATGAAGGCGATGGGCGCAAGGGACCTTAAGGTTGCCACTACAATACGAGGTGGAGGTACCTTCTAAACCTCAGCCTCCTTCCCAACACCACCACCACTTTCGCTTCACTCTGTTATTGAAGACCAACAATCCATCCACACCTGTATCATCCTCCAGCATATCTTGATTCCTCTTTCATCCGCGCATCCGCGAGGAGGATTCCCTGGCAGACCCAAAACAGAAGGGCTTTGCATTGATCACCCGTAAAAAAGGTGCTCATTGCGTGTCGGGGCAGTCGTACGCTTTCAAGAGAGATCAAGAAGAATATGTATCTCACAAAACAGCAAAGCCCGATACGAGATCCGGACGCCTTCCCAGCTGCGCAGCTCTTCATTCTTGGTATGATTACGCCGTGCACTGATTGCCCGCTATCTTTGACAAAATCTAGCATTGATCAGAGTTGCCGAGCCCATTGCTCTCACCTCCATCTTCCCGTACGCCTGGAAGCTTGTGCTGCACTATGAAATCGGCGACCCACACGATGCAGCTTTCTGGGCTGGCATCCTTATTGCCGCCTTCTCCCTCGCAGAAGCCTTGAGCGGTATGTTTTGGGGTTCATTATCTGATCGAATCGGTCGAAAAAAGATTGTCATTCTTGGCAGCTCTGGGACTGTGCTCTCTCTTCTCATTGTTGGCCTTGCACCGACCTTCTGGGTTGCCTTACTAGGTCGAGTCGTTGGTGGCTTGCTCAATGGGAATCAAGGCGTGATACAGGTGAGCTTGATATATGACGGATTTGGACATCAGCGCTGATCTCATCTTAGACAATGGTTGGAGAACTGGTTACAAATCCCAAGCACGAGCGTAAGTATTGCCATTTTGGTCTATAAACTTCAACCGTCAGTATGCTGACTTCACCAGCGAAGGCGTACGCCATCATGCCTTTCGTGTGGTCTGTCGGCACCATCGTGGGACCTGCGATTGGTGGCTATTTTGCTGAACCGGCTGACAACTTCCCGTCCAAGTTCTCTCGCAGCGGTCTCTTTGCCTCCTTTCCATATCTCCTTCCCAATCTGATCTGTGCCTCTCTTCTGCTCACCTCGATCGTCGCCGCCTACTTCTTCCTTCTGGAAACTCATCCCGACTTGCAATCATGGAGCACCCAAGAAGATCTGGATCATACCACCGCCGCCACTCCACTTATCCCTGCGAGCGGAGCCATGAACAATGCTCCAGCTGATCTTTCTGCCGAGTCCTACGGCACGTTCGATGCAGTGACCATTACTCAGACCTCAGATGAGCCAAAGAAATCACTCAGCAGGTCTTCTTCTCCACGTCGCGAGAAGGCGTTGACCAAGAATGTCATCATGCTCACTGTGGCATTAGGAATGTGCGTTGTTACCCATCTAATTAATGTGCCAATTGCTCACATGACAAACAGCTTCACCTACCACTCAATGACATATGACCATCTCATGCCAATCTTCTTCCAGGACAAGCGGACGAACGCCGGTCACCAATTATCTGGCGGCCTAGGTCTTCAGACCCAGTCTGTCGGCGTGATCATGAGCGTCAACGGTCTCATCGCCCTGTTCGTCCAAGGCGTCATCTTCCCTCTTATGGCAGAATGGCTCGGCGTATGGCGTCTCTTTGTCGTCGTCACCATCGGTCATCCCATTGCATATTTCATCGTGCCTTATCTCCTACTCCTCCCGCAATCATGGCTCTACGCAGGTATATACGCCAGTCTCTTCGTTCGCAACTGCCTATCCATACTCGCATACCCTCTCATCCTCATCCTGATCAAGGAAGCCGCACCTTCTGCATCATGTCTGGGTAGGATCAACGGCCTTGCTGCGTCCACTGGTGGCGCATGTCGTACCATTGCCTCGCCCATCGCGGGCATGCTCTATGGCGTAGGTAGCCAGAATAGCTTTACTCCACTCGCTTGGTGGGCATCTGCGCTCGTCGCCGTCATTGGCGCGCTACAAATCCCATGGATCGATCGCCAGAAGAATAAAACTGCCCATATCAGAACGGCCTGGGCAGATACAGAAGATGATGACGAAAAGAGTGCACGCGAGTTGCTGGATCCAGTGGCTGAGGTCGAAGCTTTCATCAGGGAGGAGAATGCTTAACTAAGGAAGATGGATCTTTGTCCCTCTTTGATTTGAAAAATTCTAGAATGGTGCTCAGTTCGGGTTTCTGAGCAATTTTCAGTGTGGGCAAGGCGTAACATGTGCCGAGGATACCTTACAACGGGACGTCTGATTTAGCGTGGCGTTGGCGGGCGATGTTTTCTCTCTATTCGTTCCATGATATTCACGTCATCATTTTACATACCATAGACAAGTCTTTGCCATGAGATGGTTTGGAGTTCATCTCTCTTTAGCCCATAGAAAGGGCAAGTAAGATACATCAATTCACTCTCTCGCAACCGCAACCTTTGAAATTCCTTGTTTCACAGCAGAAATGAATTGTTTAGTGAGACCGCTTAATCAATCGAAACTTGCGAATGGTCACGGCATCGATTTCGCATCGCCCATCTACCTATGTACGTTGTATCATACAAGCGCGCGAACCCAAAGTCAAAGGAAAGAATACTGTAGGTGTACATAAGTACGTACAGTCTACCAATTCGACAAACGCCAAGTAATGACTCCTTCACATGCATGCACGAAAACACCTTCCCATGCCCCGTCAGCAGACCTGGAAATGCTACACACCCATGTGCTCGCGCACTTTCTATCTATCTATACTCAAGCGTCCGCAATTTGAATGAATGAATCAATGATGTGGTGAAGATCCTAAACATCAGCGGTATCCAGACTCTCCTCATCCTTCCCGGCTCGATCCCTAAAAACGCCCTTTTCGGAAAGATTGATGGCAGTGAAGGTTTTGGGGAGGTTGACTCTGGGGTTTGGGTTAGTGGTTGTAATTATTCTTGATTTGGTTTGGGGGATGGGAGGTGGGGATGAACTGACTTAGTAAACTTCTCCCTCAGCGTCTCTAGAATCTCTTTCCAATCGCCGTGATCAGTCAAGCTCCTTCTGGGCGCACATCCGATACAATGTTTCGAATCAAGTTGCCTGTATTCCTGTCAGTGACGTGCCTTTTCTTGCCATATGAGCAAGTAGAGGGTGATGAGGGCGGTACTCACACATCCAAAGGATCAAAAGTATGACAACCTGGAGAAATCGTGATCCTGATACTATAATTGAAACTCTCCTCGGCGCCCTCGCTCGTCTCGTTCTGGCTCTCGTAGAGCTCGAAGTTGATCTGCGCCAAGTAATCCAGCTCGGGGATCTTCTTGCGCTCGATCTTTGTCTTGACGCCTCCTTCGAGAATGCAGTTCAACAGGGTGTAGATGTGGCTTTCTTTGGTGAAGTACCAGAAACTCTTTGCGCCTTCGTACGCTTGCACTTCTTCCAGGTCGGCGACGATTTCTTTGAGAAGAGGGAGTGAGGTGAGCAGTCCGATTTCGAGTTTTTCGGCGGGCGAGATGCCATATTCTTGGGGGCCGATGTAGTCGAAGAGAACCTTGCAGAGTTTGTAGAGTTCGCGGAGTTTGGCGAGGCGCGCATCAAACTTGGCTTTGGATTGGCCCGAGCCACTGTTTCCTTTGTACAGATTGAAGTAGCTATCGGTGAAAGGCTCTGTCGTTTCGATTTGACTCGTCGTCTTTGATTTCGGCAGTGAATTTGCACGATCGTGCTGAGAATGACGTCGGAAACCGATCCGTGATGAGACGGGTTGTTTCTCGGGTTTGTCGGCTGGTGGCGGCATGCTCAACGATTCGGCCATGCCAGAACGCGAGGTACGTCGCGAGGATTGAACCGATGAGCCTGGGATCAAAGGCGATGTGGCAGTACTGTCTGCAACAGACTCTTCGTCTAACATACTTGCGTCAGGCGTGAACACCCATTCCAGGAATTGTCGATTGTGGAGAGCATCGAACTTCATTGTGTCGTAGAGCTCGGAAATTTTACTCGGGTCGACCTTTTCGGCGTCGCAAAATTCTTTGAAAAGCTTCTCCCACCTCTCGCGGAACAACTCAGCATCCTCACTACAACACCAACGAGGCTGTATGTTCGCCACAGCGTTAGCTTGAGACAAAGAACTTGAAGATGTGCTGGTGGTCTGACTAGACCCATCAACACTTGCCGGATTGATTACAGCTGCTAGAGAGGAGGCTGCGCCTGACTGAAGCTTCTTGAAATTCTGATGCATTACGTTGCGATGGAACTTCATCAGCTCGACGACAGTTCTGACGACGATGAAAGGCTCAGGTGTGTCGTCAGGCCAAGCGAATTGTGACGGTGCTTTGTCGCCTTCGCGGAGTAGTTGCTTCAGCTTTTTCTTGACTTTGTCCATCTCATCCTTCGCTGCATTGGAGTCATCCAAGAGATCCTTGCGCACTGTTATGAAATTAGCCGAGAGGTCTTCCTTGGCTAGGAAAGCAGAGGCAAAAATCTGTGCACTGGTCGTCACTCTTCGCTCAGAAGAACTGTATATCGTTACGTCTTCGACGCACTCGCGGTTCATGATCATCAGATCGGCGCGAAGATTGTCTCCAAGGTCCTTGGCTTGGTATCGTGCAGAATGAGTTGGTTCTCCACCCCACTTCACGATGAGCTGGAGCTTATCGAGGACGAGATCCTTCTCTTTGGCCGAGATGCGAGAGAGCGTCACATCAGGACTAGATTCGTGTCGGGCTTCACATCCGCCAGGCGCATCCTTGATTTTGCCTGCTGGGGAGTTATCTGCCCTTGCTTCTTCCATTGACTGCGCACCCTCTGGAGGTTGTTTTTCTGTCGCAGCAAGCTCCGCCTTTTTCTTTTCGCGGAACATAGGTTTGATTTGGACTTTGGTTCCAATCCATGCACCTTTCTTGAGCAAAGAGCTGCGCAGCAGCCGTAGCTTATCTAGATCTTCGATTCCTTCTTTCATTGCGGTGTGCACGGCCTCGATCACGCTGTCCAGAGCAGCCTCACCGATGAGCAAAACCTCCTCTTGATGACCTTTGAGCAGATCCACAAACGGCTTCGTATGGAAGGTAAACTTGAACTTCTGTTTCGGAGTCCGGTCGGCGTGTCGGATGACAGATACCATGCCCTTCAACTTCCATTGCGCTTTCGATGCTGGCGGTGGAACTGGCGATTTCTCAGGAACGGATGGCGTCGCAGAATGGCGGGACTCAACAGAATCGCCCTGTTCACTCATTGCGGGAGGTGGCAGCTGCGGTTGAGATGCTGCGATGGGTTTTCCTAAAACGCCCAATGGATGCTCCATGCTTGGGGGCGAGCTCATTGGAAGCGTCGAAGTCCCAATCTCGGGAGAGCCCGGGCGGTTACTATGAGACTGGTGATGACCACCGCCAAGCTTAGCGAGACTCGGGGAGTGGAAAAGGCCCTTCAGAGTCGCTCTATGCCCGCCAGGCCCTTTACGCTGGATGGTCCCTGGGTCAGCCCCAGCTTTTGATTCCGGCTCTTGGGGCTCACGCAGCTTGCCCTCCTTTCTTAGCTTCTCGTTCACAAATAGCTCTTTCAAAATTTTGGCAGCCTGGTCGTAGTATTCGTTATTGTCCTTGACAAAACTCCATCCATTGACATCAATGACATAGCTCTTGCCATCTGCTCTCAGAAGGTCGAAGCCGCAAACTCGTTGCCCAAATGCGTTTACAACCTTAGTAGCCATCTCTTTCTCTTCCTCGGTCAAGCTGCAAACATAGCGAAGCTCCTTTCCATTGGGGTTTCGCTTCACCAATCCGTCCACGACGGGTGATTTGCGAGTTTCTGCATGGCAGAAATTGGGACCCACGGTATAAGCTTTGATATCTTCGGCCTTCTCCACGTTGACGAATTGCTCGTAAATGTAGCTCGTCTGTGGCTCAGTCATACATCGAGGGACTTTCAAGCTATCGTCTTTCTCCGAGCTCTTATTGTTGACTTTGCGAAATAACCTCCTTCCTCCGCCACCCATGCTGGTGGGATAGTAGATTCGGATATTGTGATCTTCGCCACTGACAGGTTTCTCCACGAACGGCTTTTTGAGTTTTTCACCATCTACACAGAGTATATCGTCATCTTCGAGCATCGCGATGGACTTGGGCGCTTGCATGCCTCCTCCAGTGCCATTTTCAGGCCCGGGAAGCGAAATACCAGTCTTTTCATAAAGAATTTGAGCCATCTCAGAATTTGGAAGCACAGGGCCTCCGTCTCGATTCACTTCAATCCTTTTTGGAGTAGGTACATTGAGTTTATCCAGTATTTTGAGACACAATCGGCGATCCCAGAGAACAGTCTGCATTGGCAAATCATTGACGCAGAACGGTTTCCGGAGCTTGTCATAAGCTATCGCCTTATCCAAAGGAAATCCATCGGAGAAGAAAGATATGAGGTAGTCACACTCAGGCCAATTTTCCACCTCTTCATCCAGAATTACCTTGTCTCCAAATATGATGACATCAAATTCTTTGTTCTGGATGAGTTTGCTCAAGATGTTTCTGCTCGGCTTGCTGCGAGCTTTGGTGTCTAGCGCGCAGACACCAATCACGCCTAGAGGTGCCTTTCTCTTCTCTTCCCTTGGCAATGTTGATCTTGTGCTCTCGCTGCCAGGGCTGGAGCTATGGGTGTTGACATTGACGCCACTTATCCTCCGCGACGTTCTTGTCCGACTGCGGGAGCGTGCCACCGGCTGATGCTGGCTGCTTTGTCGTACACCATTTGCCCAATGCAACGAAGAATTGGAGGCTGAGGCATGAAAGCTGCTAGAGGGTGCAGACCCTGGAGGTGAGGTCGGTATGGAATCTCGTGCGAACAGGTTTTGCGGAGAGGTAGCGAGGCTGCCGCCATACTGGCTCGAAGTGGTTACGGATATGGAAGACTCAGCGGTTGTTGTACCGTGTACTTGGCTATTCGTCTGTGCTATTGGGACAATGGTCAGCTGTTCTGTCTATGATAGCAAGATGGTAATGAAGCCTCTCTACCGTCGGGCTCTGAATCAGCAACGGAACCTGCATGACTGCCAGCAAAGTCTAGAGCGTTATTATAGATGACCGCGGGATAAGAGAAGAGAGAGGAAAAGGAGAGGCGATTCGGGTCGGGATCGGACTCCATGTCGACTGATTTTGAAGCCGAGGGCGTCGTGAGGCGTGGGGGAAGGCTGAAAAATAGTAGACAAAGGCTTTGGTAATGTAATACCTTCTGAAGACCCTGCCTCGACAGCCTCGTGCGTGAAGTCCCCCGCAAACACTCCTGCAGTGCTAGCTACGGGCGTGGGATTGGGTCTTTCAGACGAAGGCAGGGCCGCTTCTGAAACAGTTCTGGTGTTGAAATCGGACAGTGCTCCAGCGGCGGGAGGACGCTGAGAGGGCTGGCGGGTCGAGGAGACGTCTGCCACAGTAGTCTCTGGATCGGCTGAGCGGCCTTTCCTGCTCGACGTGCTCCCTGATGAGGCCGATGACAGCGCATAGGGACTGGACAGCTTGGTGCTCTTCGCACTCTGGGCACTCTCTCTGCTCTGGCTCCTGTGCAGGGGATCCATGGTGGCCAATGGGGTGTTTGGGTGTTTTGGGGGGGGGCTAATATGTTTGCTGGCTCGTATCACTGCGTACGCCCCCGGCGATCAGTGCAGGTTTCATTCTCTTCGTGGGTGATGGTGTTGTGTTCGCTGCGGCCAGCCCGCCAGTAATAGTCGCGAGGGCTCCAACGTGGTGGTCGCTGTGGCTGAGCAGAACAACTGTGGCGTACATCCATCTTCGCTTCTCCAACTTTTTTTTAGGAATACCAGGAATACCGACGTTATCCATATCAATTCCAATGGCGCGGACGGAGACCACAAGACTCGCTGCAGCTCACCGCGACCGAGACGGGCAGGCTGTGAAGCGTCAAAGAATTGAATCGGGCCAAAATGGGACCGGTGTCGCTCCCGCCAGAAAGAGTAGACAGTCGAGGATATTCGCACCCTTCAGAGTGAGCCGCGTGCCAGATGGGAGCTGAACTGTACTGAATACCGTAGACTGTAGGACTTATATCTCCCACCGAGGTCCCGTTCACTACCGTCTCTCTCGGCAAGACTACCTTTCAAATCACCACTTCCGCCGGCCGAAGTCTCCAAACCTACGATCTGCGCAAAGGACTGAATCTTATTTTCGCAACTCGACCGCAGACTCCGGCACCTATCACCGCAACTGCCGCATGGAAGGGATATGTTCTGGCTGCATACGGAGCGCAAGAGAATGGAAGCAATTGCGGTGTCTGGGTATTCAAGCGCGGTCAGAAAGTCAATGAATTGCAGATCCCACAAGGTGGAATCGAGGCAGTCACTAAGATCCTTCCATTCGGCTCTTGGATCGTCGGGTGCTGTAAGACGAGAATCGAAATTTGGAGCTCGGCGAACCTCGAACATTACACCACAATCAATCCTGGTCATGGACGTAGAGGAGCGACCATTACTGGCGGTATTTGCAACATGCCTACCTATCTCAACAAAATCCTTGTAGGAACATCAGATGGGTGCGTTGAGGTTTGGAACGTCAGCACTGGCAAGCTTCTATACACGGTATTCCCTTCAGCCTCGGACGACGGGGCTGTCACTGTCGTCGAGCCGACCCCAGCATTATCCCTGTTCGCTATTGCATATGCCTCTGGGACTGTAGTCATTCATGATGTGCGAATGGACAGGCAGATTGTTACGATCAACACAGGGGCCGGCAAGAGAGCTCCTGTCACGACTATCTCCTTTCGAACGGACGGTTTAGGAGCTGGAGATGACGGCCGAAAGCCCGGAGTCATGGCTACGGCAAGCAAAACAAATGGAGATGTCACATTCTGGGATCTGAACAATCGAGGAAGGAAAATGGGAGTGTTGCGAGGCGCACATTCTCCACCTTCAACAAAGGCAGGGGAGGTCGCGGGTGGTATCAGCAAGATTGAATTTCTGGCAGGTCAAGCCGTGATTCTAACAAGCGGACTTGACAACTCCTTGAAATCCTGGATTTTCGACGAAATGCCTTTCTCTCCTGTTCCACGAATACTGCACTCACGGAGCGGGCACGCCGCACCTATCACCAGCCTCGAATTCTTACCGCCAAGTTCGGACGGATCTGAAGCTGACGGGAAATGGCTTCTCAGTGCCAGTCGCGACCGAAGTTTGTGGGGATGGAGTTTGCGTCGTGACGGCCAAAGTACGGAGCTATCTCAGGGTGCCATTAGAAAAAAGGCCAAAAACATGGGCATCTTGAACAACAGCCTTTCTTCCTCGGATGGAAGTATGACCTTGGAGGAATTGAAAGCACCAAGGATAACATGCATGGCATGCTCTCTAAACCGTGATGGCGGAATGGGCGCCGTGGCCGGTTCAAAGGAGATTTGGAATACAGCTGGATCCAAGGCTACAAATTCAGCCGAAAGCAGTGCATCGGGCTGGGAAAGCGTAGTGACTGGACACAAGGATGACAAATTTGCCCGGACATGGTTCTGGGGACGGAAAAGAGCTGGAAGGTGGAAATTTGAGACTGGTGATGGTGCCAACGTGACTAGTGTCGCCATTTCAGCATGCGGCACTTTTGCGCTGGTTGGTTCAGCAGCAGGTGGCATCGACATGTTCAATCTGCAGTCAGGAATGCACCGCCAAAGATTTCCACCAAGATTGACCCAGAAACAAGCGCAACGACTGAAAGCACAACAAACGGAATCGGCTGCCAATGGATTGCAGGAACATATGGCGTTTGCTAGGGGTCAAGGCAAACACGCCAAAGCTGTCACTGGGCTTCAAGTTGATGGGTTGAACCGGATGGTCATATCTTGTGGCGCTGATGGCAAAGTCAAGTTTTGGGATTTTACGAATGGTCGACTAAAAAACGAGCTCGACTGGTCTCTTACATCACTCGGCGGTATCCGATTTCATCCAGCAAGCGAACTGATAGCCCTCAGCTGCGACGACTGCTCGATCCGAGTGGTCGATATCGAGACCAAGAAGCTCGTCAGAGAGCTGTGGGGTTGCAATGGAAAGATTGACAATTTCACCTTCTCCAACGACGGACGCTGGATTATCGCTGCATCATCCGACTCTGTCATACGGGTGTGGGATCTGTCCACCGGTCACCTCATCGAAGCCTTACGCTTTCGAAGTACGCCTACTGCACTTGCTTTTTCTACAACAGGCGAATATCTTGCTACTGCTCACGAAGACAGTGTCGGCATTCACATTTGGACCAATCGAACGTTATTCGCTCACGTGCCGACGCGTCAAATATCTGAAGGCGATGTCATTGATATGGACGCACCAACTGCGTCAGGGGAAGGTGGTCATGCCGTTCTCGAATCAGCACTAGAAGAGGAGGAAGAGGAGGCCAGCGAAGACAACATTGCCCCAGCAATGATTGATCAGCTCAGCCAAGATTTACTAACTCTCTCTCTCGTACCAAAATCACGATGGCAGACGCTTCTCCACCTAGATCTCATACGAGAACGAAACAGACCGAAAGAGGCTCCCGTGGCACCAAAAGCAGCGCCCTTCTTCTTGCCATCTCTGGAACAGCATGGCGCAGCCGCAACGACGTCTACTGCTTTAGCAACTACAGCAGAAAGCGCTCCCCCACAGTCTCGTATCTCGAAGATAACAGCACCCTCTCATGCCCAGACCACTCAGTTTACCAAACTCATCCGTCAAACAGCACAGTCGCGGGATCCTAATGCCTTGCTAGCACATCTATCTACGATGTCGCCCTCGACCGCGTCCCTTACGATTCAGTCGCTGGATCCAGCACCGCCTTATACCGAAATTATCACTTTCATCAAAGCGCTGACTTCTCGCATGCGACAGAAGCGGGATTTTGAACTCGTGCAGACTTGGATGGCTGTTCTTCTGAAAATTCATGGCGATGTCATTGTGGAAAGCGATGAGATCAGAAAAGTCTTGGAAGAATGGAAGGAAGAGTCGGAGAAAGAAGTCGGCCGCTTGGGTGATTTGGTCGGGTGGTGTAGAGGTGTCGGAAGCTGGGTAGGCGGTATTTAGATATTCGGAGCAGTATAATCATGAGTGGGTGATGGTCACATAAATCTAAACCTTCTGACTGGCAGCTGGATAATTGGCTCGGCCGGTTTGTGTCTGCCAACGCGTCTGGAGGCCGACCTTGCCATCTCATCTACCAGCAGAGGCCCACTCACTGTTATTGAAACAGAATTTCGCTGGTTACAAGCCCGCCCACGGGTCACATCATCTGGAAAATCGGTCGTCTCAGCTTTCACTTCCTCTTCACTACCTGAAGTTGAGACTTTCCTCTCGCGCAATCATTCTAGGCTCTTTGAATATTTTGGTCCAAAGTCTTCGCTCTTCGTTCTCCAGGCCTCCTTCATTTCCCATCCTTCTATGCTTTCGTATCATCAGCCTTTATCACCTCCTTTCCCACTCTTCGTGTCCACAAGACACAACTCCGATTCCATTTGCACTTCCCTGTGCCAGAATCTCTCATTGGGTTCTGCCACTAGGTTGCTGCGCGGATTCTAGGGATCGACAATCTGGAGGCGACACCACCTTTCCCAATCATACCTGAGTCTCACATTTCTCAACAACATTTCCCGCAATTTGGGGGACTTTGGGATCGTTCCGGACACCACGACCGCATCAATCATACACCGACCCGCCTTTCATCACCTCACTCGAAGTCTGATCCCCATATCCTCATTTTCCACATCTTCTTTCACAAATCCTTTCGAGACAATTTAGTGCTCGACTCAGCATCTGTACCGGTCAGCTTGGACGGCTCAACCCCTTGGATAATATACACACCTTCCTGGACACACTCGGCATTTCTACCGGCATTGCTCTACCTTGCACCAAGACCTGAGCGCAAACACCTTCAAAGTCCAATTTGCAGCCGCTTACCACAAGAGCGTGCTGTGGACGCAATCATGGCGGATCGTCCCATTTCAGCAATCGTGGCTCCAATCGATGATAGCGAGGACGAGATATTGATACGTCCTAGAAGACCGCACTTGTCCATGTCGAGTCAGATTCTTGTCAACTCCGGTGGAAGTGGTGGACGGGCACTTACGAGTGCTTTCAAAGCGAAGACGAAAAGAACTGAACAGGTTAACAATGTTGGCATTGGCGATAATATGGAGATCGACAAGCAAGAGGCGGCTATGGACATGATCGAAGATGGGAGCCAGCTTGGCAAAGAGACGGAACCAGGCAGTGACGACTTGAGTGCTAGTGGGACTGGTGAGAAGGGCGATCGATACCATAGCTCGTCAGAAGCCAGCGAGTCTGACTATGCTCGTGTCGAGTCCGATCAAGAAGACATTGTCACGCCGTAAGGACTGCTACAATCTTTTTCTGACACGCAAACTAAGACAACATTACAGGTTCTTAAAATCGGAGGCTGAATACGAGAAGCTCAGGGATTCAGGTAACTCAACCCACGAGGACATAATAGAATTCGAGGCGGAGAAGAAGGTCTTCTACGAAACTCTGATAAAGAAAGATAGAGAGAAGACTGTGAACAGGAAGGAGTGAGTCATATGAAGCCCTTGTCTGCTCTGGACTGACCCTTCCCAAGGAAAGAAATCCTGGAGTCTCGTGGGATAAAGCCTCTGCCAAAGGCTGTGGTAAAAACCAAGAGCTACCACCAGTCCGTGAAAGCATTTTCGGATCGCCAGAAAGACCATCCGGTGAGGAGGAATTCAGCTAGAGTAGCTGCTCAACCCAAAGTTTCACCCGCAAAAGGGACCGAAGCATCTCTTGCAGCTCCTGGTACTAGGAAGAGAGGCCTCGCTGGGGCGGATTTTGGACAGAAAAAGAAAAGAAAAGCTCAAGTAGCGACGGCTGCCAAAAAGGTGAAATGTGTTATCCGCGAAGAGGATTACCTTGGTGACGAAGTGCGGAACGGCAAAGGTGTAACGCAGAGGAATGCTGTCTTCTCCTCGACAGGACAGAACAAGAAAGGACAGCTACTCGTTACGTTCAAGCTATCTTCTACGAAAGTAGCACTTGACAAAGCACCAACAAAAGCTGACGCCAATGCCACCGCAGCACCAGCTTCGTCAGCTTCGTCTTCACCACCCAGACTCACCCAGACATCTCTTTCAAGCTTTGTCACAAAGACAAGCAGACCATTAGATCCAGACATGAAGAGACTACTTTCTGATCACATTCAAGCCACGAAAACTGCAAGTGGAGACCAGAAAGAAATCGACCGCAATATCAAGTACTTCACTGCAAGGCGCAGACCAAAGAAAATGGAAGGCACTTCGGAAAGCAAATCTCTTTATATACTTGAAGGCTTGGTGACCCTGCTAAAGGCCTATCAAGTAATTGGGGTAGGATGGATGCGAAAACGGGAGGCAGACAGGCCTGCCGACTCAAAAGAGCCTTCTGGAGGCATCCTGGCAGATGATATGGGTCTTGGAAAATCAATTATGGCTATTGCAAACCTCCTGGACGGGCGTCCGTACAAGAGATACCGAAAAACGAATCCGCAAGTCACCCTGATCATTGCACCACCCACGCTTATAGACCACTGGAAGAAAGAGTTTGAGAAGCATGTCGAGGAACAATTGTCGTGGCAAGTCTACACCTCGTCGACGGCCAAGTCTACCAACGCGATATCATCAGCGTTCGACAAGATAGACATAGTGTGAGAACAGCAACGTCGCAAGGTCAATATTTTGGCTAACAATCATTTAGATTTACTACTTATGAAGAAGTCAGGAACTCGTGTCCTCCACTTGAAGAAGTCCCCGAGAATCTTGACGAGCAAGCTCGAGAATCATGGTACAAAAACTGGTTCGACAAGAAAGGCGGTCTCCTCCACAAATTTCATTTCCACAGAATCTACCTTGATGAGGCTCAGCATATCAAGAATGAAGCGTCGATGACTTCATTAGCTTGCAGATGTCTGATTGCCAAGCATCGATGGCTGTTGACTGGCACCCCATTGACCGACAAGATCATCGAGCTTTACGCTTTCTTCAAGTTCCTGAGAGTTCCATACACAGGTGACAATATCCAAATTAGCAACGTCAATTTAAAGGCTGCTAACTATTTTGCTACTTTAGGGTATAGGAAAGAGTTCAGGCAGAACTACTGTGACCCAAGAGACGTGATGCACCTCCAGCGACTAAAGTTCATAATTCAAACCTATATGCTTCGCCGGACGCATCATGACCAGCTGTTTGGGAAAAAATTGCTCCAACTTCCCCACGCCACCCAAACGACTATCTGGCTTGAGCTCGGGGGCCCCGAACTTGTGGTGTACACTGAGATTCTGCGCTATTTCATAGAGTTAGCCAAAGATAGCGACGATAACACTCTAAGTCTACGGTAAGCTGCAATTGTTGTTGTTGACAGCCTCACTAATATTTCACAGGCTGAACGAGATCCTTCGCCAAACCCTTTCTCATCCTCTCAACATTCAACGAGCTTTTGCTGCTTTGCCCCAGAAGATCCTAGACCGTATCGTGGCAGCTTATATGATGCCAATTCCCAAAGATGAGATCTTTCCCGAAAATATCTTCAAACTGCACAGGCAAATTTTCGGCGAGACGGAAAATGCTGAATTGTCTCGCGGAGGTCAATTTGGGCAACGATTGAACTTCAAGACGCGATATCTTCCATTTTTGAAGACGAGCATGCAAGAGGAATGTACGCGGAAGTCACCAACACTCTGCTCGAAATGTGGAAAGAAACCTCCGACCGACAAGCTTATTATGGTTAATTCGTGCGGACATGTTTTCTGTAAAAAATGCGTCGAATCGATTCGTTGGGCTTCCTCGAAAGCAAAAGAAGACGCGTTCTGTCCGGAGAAGGGGTGTGACGTCTCCATGGACGCAAGACTCGGCTTTGCTACTGAGAAGGACCTCGAGCCTAAGATGAAGAAATTTTTGGAGGCTGCGAATCACAAGGAATCTGAGTCTAGCTGGATCGATCTCAAAGCAGAGGGAATCCTCTCGTCGACGAAATGCCTTGCTGCGAAGGTTGTGATTCTTAATTGGATCAGGAAAGACCCAGATTGCAAGATCATCATTTTCACCAACTACCGGGACACGTACGTCCATATGCCTCTTGGTCGAGCTCGTTGCTGATTCTATACCAGACAGAACATCTTGAGAAAGGTCTGCGAAATTGAAGGGTGGGGCTGTAGACAGGTAAGCTATGTCTATCCATCCTCAGATCAATATCTAAAGATCCACAGATCAATGGAGACACGGGCCTGGGAAGACGCGCTAAATGCATCGAAGAATTCGGCGAAGAGCCAGATATTCGGGTTCTCCTAGCTTCGGTCAAAGTTGGCGGCGTAGGCCTGAATCTCACTGCTGCTAATCGCGTTCTCCTCATGGAACCATGGTGGAACGACGCCACCGAGCAACAAGCCTTCTCTCGCGTCTGCCGAATAGGCCAGCGCTCAAAGACAGGTCTCGAATTCGTTCGTCTGCGTTACAGAGGGACGGTTGATGAGAAGATCTTTGGGATGCAGGAGTTCAAAACATTCCGCATCAACCAGGTCATTGAACGTCGTGAAGGCCAGCCGTAAGTCCTTTTCTCTTCCTGCTTTGCATGTGTGGAGGTGCTTATACTGGGTTAGGATCAAAATTTCTGAGGCTTTGGAACTCTTTTCCCCAGATGGAAGGACTGATGGTGGTGAGCCATTCATTTACGTGGATGATACTCAACTTCCGGCTAGTTGGTTCACCTATACTGGACCACACTCTGGAGACGAATGCGAGGAAACTCCCGATACCTCCGACGAGGAGCCGATGTGAGGAGACAGGGTGAATTTTGAATTCGGTCCTCCTTTGCGTTGCTAATTTTGGATGCTCTTTGCTTCAATTTGATGACCTAAAAACTGGCGTTCTTGATCTTTTGATTTATTTCATGGGAAATGATCTATTACTACTTGGATCTGCATAATTCTGGACCGCAGGGCTCCAACTTCACACTTTGACCTTTCATTGGCGTCATGCGAAGGGCGATCTTGGACGATCTCTGCTGAGATGGACGACGGGATGAAGGACTGTTTTCAGGATACAATGGTCCCAGAAATTATCTATAACTATATCTAGCAAGGGCGATCCGAAATTCGGCTCTCTGAAAAATCAACCGAGTCTGCGACTAATCTCTTCACCACGAGGAAACAAGACTAACCAAGAGCTCAACATTAATCATGTACAGGAAAGAGCGTCGTCAATGTCTTATCCCAAGCCTCAGCGACTATGATCCTGCAAATCCAGAACGTGGTTGAAGTGGTGAACGGGACCACACGCGGTCGACGGAGATACTCCACGCTCGAAGACCACCACTAATCCAGCATTCCAAGCGTCGACTCACTACCCTCCCTCATCCAATCAGGCTATTCATTTACAGCATACAAAACGAAAATTTCGCCTCAGCTCATGCTGCTCAGACATTCATAAACACGGCAACTACGCTCCGGCAGTAAATGCTCTTTACCAAACTTCTGCATTACTGCGTAACCACGCAGCGCTTGTCTCTCGCTCTCCATTTTTCCTTTCCTAGACCAGTCACGTTCGTTGTCAATTTGAACGCGAGGCTATTGTCCTCATAAAAGTTAATAATTATCATGCAAGCAGGAATTTTGTAACCATCACCGCGATCTATTTCTAGAATATGTCATCACCTGTCGTAAAATGGACGCTATATACTTCTATATTGTAGATGGGCAAGCCTTGTAGAGAGTCAAATATGACACATCACCATGATATTTTTCCGCGGCTGATGGACTCTTGCTCCTACTAGATTCAAGCGAGACCAACAACGAACAATCTCTCCGGATACAAACGAGCAAGGACGCAACACCAATAAACAAAAACCCCTAGTAAATCAATGGGAATACTCATCTCCCGCATCCCGCCAGTAACGATAAGCAGACAAACGAGCGAGAGACTAGATCAAGTGTACATCTATCGCATGGTGAAATCGAGAGCTGAATTTTGTGTTTCGAGAATTACTCGGGAAGTCCTACGGTCGACATCGTTGGGCCTTTCGGGTCCAAGCAGTGTAATTCGGAAACCGGTACCAGGTGGGAAGTCTGCTGTTGTTTCTGGAAAATATGGAATATCTGCTAAAATTGCCAAAGAAACTGAAATAGTAGATGCACACAGAGCTATAGAGACGAATGAAGTCCAAGGATACAGTTGTAGACAGGAGCGAAATTCGAGTGGTAATGCTGCCATCGACTACGTTATTGATGTTGTAGATTGGACTTTTTCAATACTCTTTTTCACATAAGATCGGGACAATAGGTCTGAATGATACTTTGAAAGGCGTGGGATGCATATCGATTGTTCGAGATCGAATTCTGCTGGGATGGGTAGTAGGAAGGATTTCGTGAGAGTATATGGCATACACAAGACAGAAACAGCGCTGAAAATGGATTTGTGGGGTCTGCTGGGTTTTTGCAGTTGCGGCTCATGCAGGTACAATAGAATAGAGGGATAGCCAGTGTCTCAGCCAAGCAGTTGGCTGAGAGTGGAAGATGGTGATCAGCTATAAGCACATTTTCTGATGAACCAAGGCGACAAAAAAATTTGTCCCGATGTTCGAATATGAAACAACGATACTGAGTACAGATACAGCCGATGTCCCGTCCCTGTGAAAACACGCCGAGACTTTTGCAGATAGGGAAACACTTAACCTCGTTCCCATATGTCCGTGACACCCAGCTCTTTTAACGCCGTCAGGCTATGCAACCATCCATGCAGATAATGATACACTTTTACTTAATTCCCATCAGCGGCATTTCCCTCCTCAGCAAACGCGACATTGCGACCTCTTCCCTCTCGCCGTCGATCAATAGGAGTCTCTGCCGCATCTTCGATCGGACTGGGTTCTTCATCGTCATCGCTTACTTGATCATCCTGTTTGTACATGAAGTACTGCACAAACACGCCCATATCCAGGCATAAAGTCCCAAGCGATCCGAGGATCCAAGGTAGGTTGATCGCAATATACTTTCCGTAGACCTGTTGCGCCTCGCCATCTTGACATTTCATGGGCACTTCGCAAGCAGCCTGGGGCGAGTACGCGAAGATGCTAAAATTGTAAGTCAGGTTTCCGATGCAAGCAAAGAGGAAAAACATCATTGATATTCCTTCTGTCGTTCGTCGGCGGTGATTGAGAAGGAGTTGCGGGATACGGGAGCCAAGATAAAGTAGTGAGCAAATGTAGCCGAATATCTGGCCCAATATGTTGAATTCCGGTGGGTCTTGAGCACGACTGCCGTTGCTCGGCTTCTTGTTTCGGTTCTGGAGCCACCAGCCTAGGACGCCGGCCATGATGACCATCACGACAAGAAGCGCGTTGATGATTACTTGCTGAACAGTGGTTCCTGATGTGGCAACAGTTTCCGGCTCACCGCGTTTTGGATCCGAATGAAGAGGATTGGCTGGCGAGAGATGTGTCGCGTCCACTGGGAAGAGTCGTTGCGTTATAGATCTTTGGGATTCCGTCCGCTTGAGACTGTCGGCTCCTGGGTGTGTTTCGGAACTGTTCTCATCTAGAAGATATGTTCTCTCGGTTGGAACGGCAATTTCGGCGTCGTCATTTCCGTTCGGAATTTTCGATTGAGATTGGACTTCATCTGTCATGGTAAAGCCTTTGTAATAAAAGCATTGGCTGACGAGAACAACGTCTACCAAAAGATAATAGATGGCTAGTATGATCTGGACAATGTCAATGTGTGCATCTTGACCATGATTTGTGATAGAGGAATACCATTGTTGGCAAAACGCCTTGTATCACTCCACCGAGCGCATTGAAAATATCACCAAGCGTCCAAATTACGATGAAGGTAACTGAAAGTCCTTTGGCTCGCGTTCGAAAATTCTCGGCGATCTGCGGTGAGAACACCACGATCCAACAAGCAATCGAGACTGATCCACATATCCCGCTCAATGCCTCAATGTCGAGATTCAGCGACTGAGAAGGAGGATACATGGCCGCAGATCTCTATGGCCCCTGGACGGTACGGAACGCCTCCCCAAAAACGGCAAGCGATTGAGATATGATCGTCGTCCACGCCTGCCCTATATTGCGATCAAAAGCTCTTCGGTATGAGGAGGAGCTAGTAGCATTCGAGTTTGATGCGAACCGGGGGCCAGGAATCGGGAAATGACAGAAATAGACTACCGAGGAAGAAAGCTTTCGAGGTGGACAGATGAAGATGGCAGAGTCTATCTGTAAAGACACAGT
This sequence comes from Venturia effusa, assembly GCA_007735645.1. NCBI lineage: Eukaryota > Fungi > Ascomycota > Dothideomycetes > Venturiales > Venturiaceae > Venturia > Venturia effusa. The sequence goes on from CP042197.1 coordinate 728,761, forward strand.
ATTGCAGATGATATATTGGAGAAGATAATCGTCAGAGCGAGGGCGGAGGAAGTTTTGAGAATGGTTGTGGTTGTGATTGTGGTTCAGTATTGAACTCAAGTACGTAGTACGTAGAGGTCATCACGAGGCGACGGGAAGAAAGCTTGGCACGCTTTTCTCTTCCGGGGTTCGTTAAAGCACAGGGCGCGCTAGCCGTATCGGTCTGGCTATCAACCTGCCGAAAACGTTGAATCAAGTTTGAAATTTCACCCTCTTCTCGCACTCACCACCATACAATATCGGAACATCTTTTGAGAAGTAAGATCTGGCGCAAGCCAGTCATATCGTCATCCCGTATCTGCATATAAATCTATCTCGCTCGTTGTGGTATGTAAAATCTAAGCTTCGTTAGGACGTTGAAGGAACGTTTTCGGCCAGATAATAATAGCCATACTGATAAACCTGTCTGATCGACAACACTCTCTATGTGCTGGTGCGATAGAAGGACTGACGCTGACTTCAAGTTGACCAGTCTTTTCCTTTCGCATTCATCCTTGTGCTGTAGCAGAGTGAGCGTGGATAACAGGAGAGAGTGGTTGTCTACTTCCGTCTTAGAATCCCGCATGTGATATTAAGAACGAGGTAAGGCAGTTCAGATGAAAGCAAGAGACATGAAAAGACAAGACGATACGGATGAAACAACAAGTGCAATTGCCCAATGTATTGCTATGCCATTCTACAATGTAGTGCTTGAGTACTTGACGAGTCGGGTCCTCCGTCTGCATACAAAATGACCATACCGAATTATAGAAGAACCGGTCTGTGAACCTCCGTCCCCACTACAGTGCCCGAGCGGAAATGGAAAGACAAGTATTCCTGTTTGAAAACCAAAGCTGACAACATTCCGATAGGATGCGCCGAAGTCCGCTTTCTCCTTCTACCAAGTTTGTAAAAGTTTGACATGCGCCTTAGCACTTGTCATACTTGAAGTTGCAGGTTCGTTTCTTCCCGTCAGGCTCGCAAAAGACATCGCATACAGCATCTCGAAACGCAACGTGGATCCCCGGAAGTGGCTTTCTTAATGCTGTTAATGGAAAATCTTTCATACGTGCTGCGAAACAGTCCACGTAGTACGTAGATCCAGCGAAATGCTTCGGTGTGCTTTTGTAGGTCTCGGTGCAGTAACCGCCACATGTGCCTGCGTTGCCTTCGGTGTTGGCCCATCGTAGGAAGTTCTTCTTAGCGTCATCGAGACCCTCTTTATGCTGTGTTGACATTTCTTTGAGTTCGCCCGCACCGCAATAGCGATTAATTCTGTTGCAGTCGACTTGGTAAGAGATCATGAATTGTGAGCAAAATTGGCCGGTTTCTACTACAGGTTGACCTCTCGGACGTCCCTGTAGTTGCGCGTAGACTGCAGCTGGTGCCAAAGTAAGAAGAAGTGTGACGAGGTAAGAATTGATGCGCATGATAGTGGTAACGGTTCTTCGATTGATCGGTAGAGTGATTGTTGAAACGTGAGATGCTTTTCGATCCAAGCCTCCAACGGCGAAGATTCTGGCTTTCTTTATACCTGCAGTATTCGGCTAGATAAATTTTATCTGGTAGGATCCACCGTAGTAAGACCGCAGATACGGGAAGCTATTCATGAACTAATTTAATATCGGATCCCACTGTCAGTAATCTCCTGCCAAGTCAGTATTGGCTCGGAGAGTACTCCGTAGGCAGTAATACTACATCTAGTACTTACAATCTCTCTAGGTACCGCCGATCTACATTATGACGTTTATTCCTTTGTCGTTTTCGGTCCAAAGCTCCTGCCTCTCGCCTGCAGCCATTTCTCATCTTGAAGAATACGCTACCGAGTCTTCATCAAAAAGAATATAGCAATTCACAGTCGAATTAATGCAGTTACACGAGTAGACCGGACAAATTGAAGTGAAAGTCGAAATTGGGGAAGATATCCGGCAGAAGTTGGTAGAAGTGGATTTGAGGATCATGACACGCAGGTGAAATTGACGACTCGAAGATTGTTGCTTTACAATGCACGTGCCAACCTGTGCGAAATCTGGGGCTCAACCATTTATTGGAAAAGATCAATCAGCGAAGATTGTATGACGTGCTCGCCCAATTTGCTCACCGTAAAATTCCAAGGTGGGATGTTCAACCCCTAGCAGAGTCACGGGGATCCGAAGGTCCAAGCCGAGGATAGAGCGCGTGATAAGAACAAGACTCGACGACGAGGCTGGACGCATTCTCCGACTGACTTGGCTGATGGACAGGTTTTAGAATCGACAATGAGTGGTTGGCAAACATTCCTTTCATCGTCGTTCTTGTTCAACTGAAGAGAGTAGTGAAAAACTCAAGCGACGGATCCATTGTGCAAGCCAGAGACTGGATACGAAACCTTTCCCGATTAGACAGTCTCCAGCTGCTAATGAGACCGAGCCATCGCACCGAAGTTGGGAGCAAAAGGAAGGGGCCATCCACCTTACGGTGAATGACGATGGTGTCACGCTACACTCCCATTGAGCTACCTTCCTCTGGAGGACGTTTCGACGATGTTCGATATTAAAAGGTAGCTGATGCTCACGGAATTCCGAAGCCAAAACATGGTCTTTGTGTCCAGATCCCTTGCAGCGACGATCAACTCACCCAGGGTGCGATAAATGAACCCAGCTACTTCCCAGGAACCAAAAATCACACCTCATACAGGACTCGAACGCATCGCTTCTTTGTCAAAGTGAATACACGCTCCTCCCTTGTTTGTATCATTCTGGACTCGGGATGAGCAAAAGGAAGGAGTCACCTTGCGGTGACGGGTGTTGTCCAAAATTGTTTCAACTTGAGCTACCTTCCTTGAGGAAAAGATTTGAGGGATTTGAATGATAGACTTGCGTGTCCGGAATAGCCCACAGTAGACCGATGGCTCCACAGGTCACATCTCTACCAGCACTTGAATGCAAATACCATACTTCTGTTGATCAGTTGGTGCAGAAACATGATGTTTTCAATGCGAACTGCGGGATTCAATATCAAATCCAGACTTGCGCTTCGAGATCAGTTTTGTTCTCAGCAGCACCAAATCATGCGACTTGCTTTCTCAAAGTCATCAATCCTGGATAAAATAGACAGACGTTAAGAGATTGGATTCACGCACATGATTCAGCCTTCTTCGACGTCCCGATCTCCTCTTCCTTGTCGTTTGTGGCCGGTACCATGGCCCTTTCTATCCTTCCCACTGCCTCTCCCAATGCCACCCTTCTTGCTACCCTTTTCTTGAGCATCCCGTAATTCTCTCTTCGCGACTGTCTGGGCCTCGTTGACGCGATCAGACAGTACTCGCACTTCTTCTTTGACAGGGTTGATCTTATCGAGTTGTTTGCCAAGCGCGTATTCAATTCTCTGCCACACATCTGCATCATATTGCGTCACGAAGCTGATAGCCCGACCAGACTTTCCAGCACGCGCTGTTCTTCCGACTCGGTGAACATATGTCTGTGAATGGTGTTAGTCCGAGATGATAGAGAGGGGCGAAAGTCGAATCAACACACCTTTGAATCATCGGGCAGATCGAAGTTGAGCACGGCATCGACCGAGGGAATGTCAAGACCTCGCGCCGCAACGTCTGTTGCAACTAGTATATTCCGTGACCTTGCTCTAAATTTTCCCAGGGCTCCCATACGTGTCGATTGTGACATGCCTAAGAAGAGTCAGAAATTGATGCAAGAATTCATCTTGTTCCCTGACCTCCGTGTATAGGTATAGCATCTAGGCCGAGACTCCGTAACAAGAAAGTCAGACGCTGGGTTTCTGCTTGTGTCCGCTACACATGCGTTATTAGTCATAGAACGAGATCTAGTGCCTGTTTCAACCTACGGTGAATACAATGGTCATGAGACCATGAAACATATCGCTTAGCAAATACACCAAATAGAGGTCCTTGTCCTTGTGAGGAATAAGGAGCCAATTCTGTACCAGCGTCTTCACTGTTTCATGGGAGGAGGAACTGATTGAAACTCGAACGGGATTGTGCAGGGACGCTCGTTGCAGAGACTCTACTTTGGATGACATGGTAGCAGAGAAAAGATAGGTGTGACGGTTGCCTGATCCTCCGGAGGGTAGATTCTGACATAGAGTTAGCTTCCTCGCTGTTTGCTTAGATGTCTGGACATACTTTTAAGATCTTGTCCAGCACAGGTCCGAAGTCGAGATCCAATAGTCTGTCAGCTTCGTCGAGGACTAGGTACTTTATTGAACGAAGGCTGAAGCCTTTGGTCTGGTCTCACGTCAGTATCGTAGGCACTGCGCTCCACTCTCGGGCGAGTACGAACGGTTTCCAAATGATCTAATAGTCTTCCAGGCGTTGCAACAATGACGTGTGGTTTTTTGGATAGTGCGATGCTCTGGGCCACCATGTCCATTCCACCAACGATAGTCGCACATCTCACATTGATTATGCTCCCCAATGCCTCGAATTGTTGTGAAATCTGATATGCAAGTTCCCTTGTAGGCGCCAATACTAGAGCGAAGTTGGGCGATGGGTTGGCCAGGAGGGCTTGCAATATGGGTAAACCGAACGCAGCCGTCTTTCCAGAACCTGTCTCTGCCAACCCGATCACATCTTTTCCAGCGAGCGCTAACGGTATCGATTGTGCTTGGATCGGTGTTGGCGCTTTGTATCCCATCTTAGCACACGCCTCAGCAAGCTCTGGAATGATCCCTAGATCGGCGAAAGACTGCGGCGCATCTGCAGTTGTTGCTTGTATCTCTTCATCTTCGCTTTGGGACTCTTTCCTTCCTTGCTCTTTTGCTCCACCTGCTGATACTGTGGTCAACTCTGCTTTCTTGCTCTTTTTTGGCGGACTGGCTCCTCGGTCCTCGTTCGTGGACTTGCGCTTCTTCAAGGATGACATGGCGTAAACGGTCGGGGTGTACAAGGACAATGGTGGATTCCAGGACTATCTCAGCGCTTCTGCTCTGACAGTACTTCTGTCTTGGTTTTCGTTTTCTTTTGTTGCAACGAGGCCGCGGTCGCCCGATTGTGGTATCAGAAACTGTTCTGGTCGTGAATTCTAGAAATTAAAGTGGAGTTGCTGACCTTTCTAAAGCGCGCGCGAAAAGAATCTTGGTAAACGGATAAAATGCGAGCTTCGAAATCTTGGCCTGCGGAGGTCTCGAAGCCCCGATTGGCTCTCGTCAATCCCAGAAAAAAGATAATCTTCAACCACCAAACAGCTTCGACATTACCTACCAACTCATACTATAATGGCGCGCAGACGAGTGAAGAAGAGAACACATGTCGGCGCCAACAATGGCGCAAATCCTACCGCGAAGGGAAAGCCCGTGGACAAGTCCCCTAAGAGCATGGTCATTCGCATTGGAGCTGGAGAGATCGGTCCTAGTGTCAGTCAATTGGTGAAGGATTTGAGGCTGGTCATGGAACCTGGCACTGCTAGTCGTTTGAAGGTACGCAAACATGTTCCCACTAAGACTTGAGATCAGAGTGTGCTGTCGAATCCAAGAAGTTGTGCTGACAATTCTTAGGAGCGCAAGTCGAACAAACTTCGAGACTACACGACGATGTGCGGTCCTTTGGGCGTGTCACATTTGCTCCTATTCTCACGATCGGAATCTGGAAACACGAATATGCGATTGGCTATTACGCCACGGGGACCGACATTACACTTCCGCGTCGAGAATTACTCGCTCTGCAAGGATATCATGAAGGCGCAACGGAGGCCCAAGAACGCGAAACAGCTATACATGAATGCTCCTCTGGTAATTCTAGCCATCGAACCTGTTCCATCTAATTCCACTAAGAATTCTGCTGTAGCTAGTTATGAACAACTTCTCGACCCAACCAAAACCAGACGATAAAACTCCCCCACCCGTCCCTAAACATCTCGAATCCCTCGTGACGACCATATTCCAATCTTTGATACCACCTCTCAACCCTCAAGCCACCCCTCTTGGCTCCGTCAAACGGGTCCTCCTCCTCAACCGCGAGCCACCGACCGATCCCGCTAACAACGCCTACACCTTAACCTTGCGACATTACACAATCTCCTCAAAAGTGACCGGCATCCCAAAACCTCTGAAACGTCTCAACCAAGCCGAAAGCGGCGAGAAAAAAGAGCGAAGAGGCAGAAGTCTACCCAATCTGGGAAAACTAGAAGACGTCTCCCAATTCCTCCTCGACGGAGACGCGGACATGGGGAATTACACGTCCGCTTCCGAATCTGAAGCGGAAACAGACGCCGAAGTCGAAGTTCTTGCAAACACGACCCGCAAAGTGTTGAATAGATCGAAACACCAAAAGGAAATGGCCAAAGCCGCGAAAGACGGGAAAAGCGGCAGTAGACCGGGCGTCGAGAAGCGCGCTGTCAAGCTCACAGAATTGGGACCGAGGATGCGTATGAGACTGATCAAGGTGGAAGAGGGTCTTTGCGGCGGGAAGATTATGTGGCATGACCACGTCCAGAAAAGCGCTGCCGAGCAAAAGGAGCTGGAGAAGAAGTGGGAGGAGAGGAGAAGAGAAAAGGAGGAACGGAGGAGAATACAGAAGGAGAATGTGGAACGGAAGAAAAGGGAGAGAGGCGCGGGTAAGGACGATGAGGATGAGGACGGGGAAGAAGATGACGATGGGGAGCATGGAGAGGATGGCGGTGACTACGATATCGACGACGACGAGTACTGGGATAGCGATGTCAGTGCCGAGGAAGCCGGCGCGGATGATGAGGACGAGGAGATGGAGGATGGCGGTTGAGCGCTTTCGTTGTCGCCAAAGTACATACAACCTTTTGTCCGCAGCGTATCCGTTTTTGCTTCATGTTCGAAAATTAATTATGTTTCATGAGCAGTATCTGAGACCCCGGGTTGTCGGCCAAAGACAAAACAATGTAGCTAAGTGAATGGAGGTCAGCCGACTGGTACCAGCAGCATGCCTAGTATACCTGTGTATTCCAAAATTGACGGCTTGTACATTGATTTTGGGCGGCGAGCGTCAAGCGCTACTCCATACTCCCTATGAGCTGATTTCCAATCAAAGCACTTCAGCGTGAATGTATGTCCATTCACTCGCCGTACCATCAAGCGGTGCTTGACCAGCTGTGGTTCCTGAGAGGCCTACGCTTGACCTCGTGTGATAATATTGAGTTTCCTCGTGCCACTCTACGTTCCGCAGGAATCCCTCCTAAGACATATCGTTGTCTAAAAGTTGTAACTTGCTTCTCTCGCCCTGTCCGCTTCCACGGCCATCCCCAGTCTCATCCAACCTTCGGCCTCCTTATAACCACCCTATCTCCCTCCACCAACTCCCATCCCACGCCTCCTTTCACAAGCTCAGCCCATTCCCTACCACCGCTCCTCTCCACAAACGTCTTTTCAACCGAGAAATACGTCTTAGCCAAACACTTCAGAGCATGTAACCTAACTCCCTCCTCCGCAAACGCCAAAAGCGCACGTTGATGTCCATCAACCCTCCTCCTAACCCTCCAAAAACTGACCCAATCATCCCTGACTAAGCTTTTCAAAACAGCATCAACACGCCTATCCCTCGTCCCATACTGATATCGCACGCAGAATGCTGCATGGTAGTCACCCAACCGACATGCCAGATCCAGGATATGATAATTCACAAACTCGTTCAATTCCGGCACTGATAGAGGCGTCTTGGGATGTATCTCTTCCAGTAAGTAATGCAATGCCGGTACGTAGCTTTCCCACGCCTGCACCAACAACGCCGCATGGATTATGAAGATGTAAGCGCGCTGAGCGAAATGATCGAGCCGGCGTGTGGCCACGATGGCTTCGCGGAGTTTTCGCATAGCCGAGAGGATGAGTTGGAGTTCTGGACTCGGTGTTTTGGATGTCGGTGTTGGTAATGCCGTGACCTCATTCCCATTGCCATCACCCGTTCCTACGTCACCCTCTTTACTCGCCCTCTTGCCTAAGAACGTGGATTGTCGGCCATTGGAGACGGAGAGGGCGGCGAATTGCGCCGTCAGTGCATCGCCGCTTGCGCCGCAGAATTTCATGTACCGTTCGACGATTTTGTTGTAAAAGGTTTCTTGGGCTTTGGAGTCATTCAGGCTGAGGCTTGTTCAGCATATCGACTCTTCATGAATAGGACGGAGAGTGGTGGGTGTACCGAGTCTCTCCCTTGGAAGGTAGGCCGTAAGTTAGGAGAGGGTCTGAGGGTGCTGGCTTGAGACGGGATTTGGCTGTGTTCCAGGCTCCTGAGGCACCGCGGCGGGCTGGAGGGCGGTGAGGTTGTGACATCGTTTTTTATTCCGTTCTATACAGGTCTATTTCCGCGGTGAGGGGATTGTGAATTGTGCTGCGTAGGCGGTGGAAGTTAATTGTTAGTTGTTGGTTGTTGGTAAACAATTGGTGACGAGAGATGACCCTGTTCAATCACATGCCGAATGATATTTCCTTTTTGAGCTCTTGCCTACTCAACGAAACCTCCCGGTGCTCAATCCCTTCAGATCAACAATCTCCTGCCTTTTTAAATTGAACCTTTAATCCTTGGTTCCCGTAGTAACAAAGCCATGGGAGAAACATCAAAAGAGCCTGGCTCGAAAAGAAGATCTTCCTTCACAGATACTGTCCGTCAAGCAGGACAGGCGGTCTCAAATTTGGAACAGAAAATTGAAAAGAGACTGACGGTTCTGTGGCACGAAGTTGAGGAATGGCAAAGAGACAACCATTACATAACGAGTGGTTATCGTCCGCAATCAAATTCCTACTTGGGATCCCTTGGAAGGTATGTATCCTCAATCTGGAAACTGAACATCAAAGATATGCGCTGATATTCGAAATCCTTAGTTTGGGATATCTGCACAACGAATCCGTGAATATCTGGACGCATGGAATTGGTGCAGTCGTGGCCATTGTCTCGGGAATATGGCTTCATAATGTCCTTCGACCGCGTTATGAGACTGCTTCTCAAGAAGACATCTTCGCTTTCTCCTGTTTCTTCTTTGGAGCGACGTGCTGTCTAGGCATGAGTGCCACATATCACGCCATCAGCAATCACTCGCCGGAAGTATCACGTTTTGGAAATCAGCTTGATTATCTTGGCATCGTATCGCTGATCTGGGGGAGTTTCATTCCAAGCATCTACTATGGATTTCAGGGTGATGTGTTCTGGATCAGGACGTATTGGTCTATGGTATGGCTCTATCCCTTTGAGTGAGTGCCAGCCAAATGCTAATTATCTCGTAGATCACAACAATAGGAGCCGGCTGCGCAATGGTCTCCATCAATCCCAAATTTCGAACTCCAAAATGGCGTCCCTTCCGCGCTGGAATGTTCACCGCCATGGGGATTTCAGCCGTAATTCCCGTTCTCCACGGTATCATTATGTTCGGCATTCCCCAAATGAACCGCTCCATCAGCCTTCCTCACGTCCTCACGCAGGGAATCCTGTACATCGTGGGAGCCGGGCTCTACGCCAGCAGGATTCCAGAAAGATTTAGTCCGGGGACGTTCGACATTTGGGGATCCAGTCATCAGATCTTCCATGTTTTGATTTTGATCGCAGCCGCGACACATTTGGTGGGGTTGTTGCATGCTTTTGATTACAAGCATGAGGGACCGGGTGTTCAGCTATGGTGATGGTTGGTTCAATATCATCTTGTTGGATGCGCGTCGTTTGGGAGCTGGAGATCAATGGCATATACCCTACATCATGAAGCATTAGAAGAATACTATAGACTACTTTTAGAGAATGTATAATGTCATCGAGCATATCGAACCTTATCCCCTGTTGAAATGTAAACAGCTACCTCTGACTTGGATGCCTCGCAATCACTTCATTTCGATCAGCAACTTTTCTATGCTTCAGCTTCTCTACCGATGGTACTGCCGCGGCTCCAGCGCCAAAGATCTAAACGTCAATAGCCAAGGTATGCGCTTCGGTACCAGCATCACTTGACACTTGTAGAGCCTTCGTCTCAAGCGACTTGCGCCATTATACAGAATTGAGAATGAGCTCAAGAGAAGTGAGGAGTCCGAACCAGTATAAAAGCTTCCTTCGGTAGTGCGCATTCTCAAATCAGTCTGCACTTCAAATACTTCCGACTTCTTCAATCTCCACCATCTCAGAGACATCCCCAAATTCAGCAACCCTCCAACTTGAATTAATCAACTCACCAAACAACCACCACTTCACCCCCAAGCCTCTCCCTCCCTAACAGGCGGCCTCCCCCACTCCTCCACCTCCTCCACCCTCCCATCCACAAGACTAACCCACCTCTTCACCAACCTCTCCCCCATACCTGGCTCCTTCACAACTTTCACTTGTCGATACCACCCATACTTCACAGTCTTCTCCATAACGTCCATAACCTCCGCATACTTACCCTCCCCGTCGACAACATGCAAATGCAGGGATGTGTTTTTGTGGCCAAGGACAACAGTGGTATGAGGCCGTGGGCCATCATAAAAGCGAATGGAGAGTTCGGAGCGGGGATGGCCAAAGTGGGTTGCTTGAGCTGTGTGAAGTTTCGTGAGTTGTTTGACAAAAAGAAAGGTGGAGTGGATTTGAGGAAGGATTTACCTAATGTTGAGTCGATGATGTACTGGGAAACGCCGCATGGGGGTTCTTGAGGTCCGGTAGCATCGGCAGAGTGGCGAATGGTGAATGCGGGGACTTGATTCTGAACGTTGGACATGGTGATTTTCTTGATGTGGTTGACTGTTTGGTGTTGATTGGGACGAAGATCTGGGAGTCGCGCCGGTGAAGGTGATTAATAAGTGAAGATGATGAGTTAGTGATGCAAGTAAGGTTAGCACGAAGGTCAAGGCATTTGAAGTGGCTTGTGGACGTTTGATGGATAACATGCAGTGGGTTCCGGGTGAGTCAACCGGCCCAATGTAATGAAGGCGTGTCGTGCACATCTTTCATTATGGCTCGAAGCTCCGAGACGAGCTCAGAATTGACGAGAATGATGTCTGAATTATGTGTGTTCAACACTTGCACACACCTGCGAGATGGCCTAGAGACATCTAGAGCTATCCATCTCAGAACCTGGCAACACTTCGGTTGCAACGTAAACCCTAATCGATGCTAGACATTCCACTGCCATTAGAATTCTGAATTATCTTGAGCTGGTCTCAAAACTCGAGTTTCCCTATTACCGGTCCTTCCTTCGCCCCAATACCACTTCACAAGGCCAATGTCGGTAATGGCCCATAACTCACTATCACCTTGAAATTCCAATTCATACACAACGCCTCGGCTGGGAAGATGGGTAGGCTCCAAAGCCACAAGGCGTTTTTGGTGACCTTGAATACGCAGAAACGAGTGATAGTAACCATGTGCGGTACGGATGGTATAAGCTTCGTCATCGTCCGCGGCTTCCTCTGCTTTGAATGCTTTGTAGGTGTTTGCAATGCATCTGGATGTGGTACCAGGTGTGAGAGACCCGCTGGTTCTGTCGAAGAATGCATTTGGCTCGAGGGAATACAGCTTCACGACGTTCCAATCTGCTACAGCAATTCGGCGATTGCATTTCGATAACGCCACAATTCGCTTAAGTGGAGATGTGGACGGTGAATCGAGGCCAATTAGCTTCGCCACGAAAACATGTTCCATTGGTGAGACATCGTCATCTATACTGCGATGACGGCAAGGATCTGTGGTTTCTACACCTTTCAAGAGGTAAGCACCTTTTGTATCGGTCCGTGGAAACACTATCTGCAGGAGCTTTGATTATTTAGCATGCTTCAAATTACAACGGCGCGGTATAGGAGTGTTACTTACCGAGTTGATACAGTATTTACTTCCGTCGCTCAGCCTTACGAAGTGGTGCTGATGATATGTGGCGATGGGGATTCCTCGATAGACTCCAACAACTGGGTTCAGAATGTCACCGCTCACGGTCTGCGGAATGTCTTCCACTATATCAGCGCCTCTAGTGTTAGATGTACAGTCTGCGATTCGATGGCTTGGAACAGCATCTCCAGTGTAGAGGAGAAGTTCTTTGCCCCCTCGTCCTCGTACTTTGTAAATTGGCTTTGTGAAATTCAGATGCTGGGACACATCGGCATTGGGGTAAATGTCTGCAGGCTTTGTGGGCATTGCTAGCGCATTCGCGTCTACGCCTAGTTGTTAGCATAGCAATCTCTGGTTGGCAAGTGCACTGGAGTATCCATATCAGCTATCTTACCAATGTCGCGATCATAATAGCATGTACGCATGTGGTATTCGGGATCGCGGCCACTGCCACATCGGAAGATCATTGAGATAGGTGGCGCTTGTGTTCTTCGTAAAGGATAATCAGACGTCACCAGGCACACAGGCTGATCAGCCCGGGACATGACGTCCACGTCTATGGACTCCTGGCCGAGGTCCACATCTCGAATGGTGCTAACTTTGAGATCACCCTGACAAATCTTCCAAACCACCAGTTTCAATCTTTTCTTGGCCGCGTTGATCGCATCTTGAACGAATCTCTGGTTCTCACCCGGAGGCGCTGGGGTAATGTGATACCGATAAAGGGCAACGATATGAGGAGGCTGGGCAGCTGAGCAGTAGCATTTTTGGAAAGCCAAAGCTGCTATGCTGAACCGAACAGTCCCCCGGTTTGAAGGACAACCAGGGTCCATGTCCACTAGATCGGCGAACAGAGTACCTTTTGGGTAGACCTGTCCTTCGACGATTTTGTAGACGTGAATATTTGCATCAGAACCTGCTACAGCGGAGAACAATCCGTTCGTAGTTGACTGGAGTAGATTAAGCTTCGGAGAAGACCACGAGTGTGAATACGGTGACAGCCTGCGGTATGATGAACTCCAGGTCGTCGAATGCTTTCGGACCGGCGCGTACACTATCGAGTCACAGAAAACATCTACGCCGTTGAGGGCATGTCGCGCGGCTCTTTCATAGAACCGCTGAAGCATCTCCTCTCGTTCCCCAGGGCGATGTTCAGGCAGAACGCGAAGACCGGGTAGACGCAAGAGCTGGCTATGTATGAGTTTCGATGAGGATAGCACGATGGATCTGATAGATTTGCATGTCATAAGAATGACCGAAAAGCTAGAAGCATCCAGTTGGAGGAGGACATTCTCCAGAACCTCAGGAGGCAGATCCAACAACATCTTCGGAGCCGGTGCTGTCGTGTCCGAATCGGGATTCGCTGGCATTTGATGCTGTTGTAATCTTGAACGGATGAAGGACGGGAGCAACTCCGAGGAATCAATGGTCTGCTTCAGCTAGAGGGGCGTTGATGAATTGATGGTGATAGAAGATGCAAGGCTCGGTGGGTCGACGACTTCCAGTTTCCATGGTAGCCCCGCCGGTGAAGAAGGTTGGATGCAGTGGTGCTTCATCCAACGTTGAGGCTGTCGGCAGCTCGTGATAAACTCTTGCTACACGAAGCCAGGATCACGGCAGTCTGATTACAACAATCACCAAAATCGACTTGGCTTTACGTCTTTGTTCCTTGCAATCTGGGTTGACTGATCCGATGCCCTGTCCGGGATGCTTGGAAGATCATGTGACTGACACCAAAAACCTACTCCTAATCTCTTCTAGATGGAACCGAGATGATGCTTTATCAGAAGAACAGGGTCGGTTGGATTTGACATATCGGTACGATGGCGCTGAATTGTTGAGAAGTTTCCATCTGACCATTTCACTCGGTCCAATAACTACTACCTCCGTACAACAACAATCAACACATCTTCCTGGATATCTCATCCCATTCTATCAGACACTCAAGACATCATGCAGGCTGGGCCTAGCAGCTACACTGAACATGATGTTCTCCTCCTCCTAGAACAGAAATTGCCCGAACCCTTGAAGCTTGCAGCGAGACCATTACCATTCGAACGTCTCCTGGCCGGCATTCCTTTCACACCACAGGCTCGAATATTGAAATTACCGTATGATGTTTTGAATCAAATCTTCGAGCATATTCCTATGCGTTCACTGCCATCTTTTGCGCTTACGAGTCGCGATTGCTGTTGTCTAGCTCGCGGGCGACAGTTCGCCAATGTGACACTGGACTATTCTCCAAACTCCTGGTCTCTTGCGCATAGTCTACTTGCTGAGGCAAATCTAGGCCATACTTTGGTCAATCGCCGTGCTCGCTTGCCCTTCATAGGACCGTCAATCCGACAGATCCGTATACGTTCTACGAAGGAATACATGGAGCAATATCATGGAATATCGATATGGCAGCCTCGAGATATCAGCAAAGAGAAATTGAAAGAGATTGGGGACAGATATCAACGCTACATTCGTACTGTACAGCTTGTTCTAGCGAACTCATTGCCCAACGTTGACACTATCATATGGACAGATCGTTTGGCCTTCGACCATGCTACCTACCAGGCTCTCTTCGAGTCGCGCGCTCAGCATCTAAGTTTGGACGAGGTTGAGGAGAATGTCAAACCCAATTTCCATGCTTCGGCGACTATGTGGCCCTTGCGTAACTTAAACCTCAATGTGGACGAGGTTCAGTCAAATTTGCTTGAAAGCCAGACAAAGTCGGTTTGGGACGCCATGATCCGTCCTTCTGCTTCGCATCTTGAGTCTTTGATATGGGCTGCAAGGCGTGGTTCTAGCAACCTTTCTGGAGCTGATGTCAAAGGTTCGATCTTCCCTGCTCTAAGAAGACTTCACCTTGCAGGTTTGGGATTTGCACACGACTCGGTATTTGAGTCGCTGATCAGTCCTGAATCTCGATTGCGGTGGCTTGGTATTCAAAGGACATATGCTGGTCCCTATCTGTCACGGTGTGGCACGCTCAGCTCGTTGGAAAGTTTGACCTGGCTCCCTCAACCCACAGAATCAGATGACGATCTTCTGTCCTTTCTTCACAGCAATACTCACCTCAAAGAGCTCTGTCTTCGAAATCCTGTTTCAACCCACACCCTGGATACAAAGCTCCTGACTCTACTCGGTTCTCAATTTAATAATCTAGCCTCTTTGTATTTGGTAGTGGAGGGTGATGTATTTCAAGAGTCCTCTCTAGAGCTAATCGGAAAGCTTTGCAACCTGAAATGTTTACACCTGAGTGCAGGTGATCAAGAGCACTCATTCGAATGGGACGTAAGTCACGAATCTATTCGCCAGCATCTATCCACCTTGACAAAACTCAAAACGTTGCTCTTCTCTCGAGACATCAGAAAGTGGGCATCAGTATCATCCTCCGAACACGGTAGCAGCGATAACGACCCATCTTTGCTGGACTCAGATGGAGACACGTCTTCCACGAACTCTGACGACAATCCGAATACAGACTTGGAGGTCATCATAGCCGCAGTGGCTCATGGCACAGGTCTTGCTCCTCCTTTGGCGCAAAATGCAGCACAAGCGATACCGCATAATCCAGAGCAGCACAATGAGCACAACCAGCAACCTGCTCCTCAAATCGAGGATGACACGTCCGAGGAAGGACATATCGGCTGGGAGTTTGCAGCTACATCGCGACGACCATTTAGTATAACCGGCTCGGAAATTGAGCGGTCCTCCCTGTCGAGACTGCTGCAAAAAATGAGGGATGAGAAAGTAGAGGAAGAGGCACAAGCGTACTTCTTAACTTTTGAAAGCCTGCACATGGTTTACATAGGACGGCAGGCTTTTGATCGCGCACCCGACGGGACTTGTGGACCGTTATGGCGAAATAAGCGTTGGGCTGATCTTGGAGATTTGTTTCCTTGGATGATGGGGAGGCTCGATGTTTAGACATCGTCTAAGCTTAATACCTATGGTCATCTTGAGATCTTTGTCCATTCCAAATAGCGGCCTCGCCAACGATATCTTCCTGGTATGCTCGCTTTGCAATACAGATTAAGTCAGGTGAGGAAGGTGATATCTGACTTTGGCAATGTGACAACAAGCTACTCAGTACCCAACCCATCTTCTTCGCCCTAAATCCTCCCTTAAGCACATTTCGATTCCAAAGCCGCCTGCGCACCTTCCTCGACGTCCCCCCTCGGATCCTCCAATAATTCTCTTGCGTGGCCATCAGGTGTCATTCTAATCACGCCGCCCAAACCTACAGAACCTTTTGCTTTTTGTGCTTGGCCTTGAGTAGAAGCAGAGATATTGTTGGTTTTTCAGCGACAGAGATGCTTCTTGGAACCGATTTTGGTTGATGGAGCTGAGGAGAGGGTCTTGGCGTGCAGCTCTCCTGATGTACAGTTTGATTGTCAGCACTATTTCCAAGATTGGTGTGACTTTGTTAGCGTCGTGCTTACTCCCGTACTGAGACCACAGGATCGAAGTTTAGTTCTTGCTGTCGATTATATGTAATTCTGCTCAATCAAGCTGGAAAGGCCTAGTTCATGCCGCGTATCTCGTCGAGGCGATAGACTGGAGGGTTGCGGTAGGAAGAGTGGTGGAGAACAAACAATGTTTGTAAATAATTACCAACAGCCGGCGATCATCAGTCCCCGCGTTTCAAGCCGCACCCAGACCTCACGAGCAGGAGCACATAGTAAGCAGAGTGGAGAGAGGAACATTCAACACCATACCACCATTCACAGTAAAGATCCTTTTGAAGCCTTTGTTTTCCAGCTGTACAAGATCCCATCAGGTCACCGATCAGCGGCACGAACAACGAATGAGCTCTTCAGGACCTGCTGCACCTCGCCTCCTTCAGCTCTAGGTAAGCAACAAGAACTGGCGTCCTCAGCTTCGGTTTCCCAGAGCTGACCGTTCACAGCTCGCGATCCCCATCATCGCCTGTCCACCTCATTCCCTTCGCAATTGAACACACCATGGCGACGCAATCACCGCTCGAAATGGAGGATACCTTCTATGCCGGAGCTTTGAAGCGGACAGGAACCATACTCGGTGACGCAAGAGAAGGCATTACGAAGTCGACAGCCACCATCTCAGAGAACGCGAGCTTCGGACTCAAGCGAAGCGGGACCATGATACAGAATGCGCGAACAAAGACGTGGGAGAGCTTGCAAAAGAGCGGTACTGTGCTGGGAAGCGCAAGACAAGGACTTCTGAAACGCTCTGGCACGCTCTCACAGACCGCCTGGGAAAAGCTCCAGAATACTGGTCTTGTTGCGAAAGAAGGAGAATCTGCGAAGGAGGCCGACGCTACCAAAAGAAAGGGATATTGGTCGCAATGGGCGGCTTCTTACACTAAGAGCTATTATGACCCAGAACGCGACATCAAAGTCTCATTCAGGGAGATTGCTGGTGTTACCCTGTCGCGTTCAAATCACTCTATTTCGGTCATCAATGGACGCGCCTACATCTTTGGAGGAGATCTGCCATCCGGCCAGCTCGCAAACAACGACATGCACTTGATCATTCTGCCTTCATCCTCGGTCCTCGAAGCGGACTACAAAAGTATCCCCGCGCGACCACAACTTAAAGATGGACCAGTTCCAGCGCCAAGGAGAGGACATACAGCCGTTGTTGTAGAGAACGAGATTTACATTTTCGGCGGGCAAACAGCATCAAAGCCAGCAGAAGAAGATGGACGCGTCTGGGTGTACGACACCATCTCCGCAAAATGGTCCTTCCACGACCCCAAAGCTGATGCGCCATACCCGCCATCACGATACATGCACTCTGCAGTGTCGTCAGATGAGCCTGGACCAGCGAATCCACCAGAAAACACAGTCGACCTTCAAAAGCAAGAGATTGATGCCAGTAAGACCGTGCCGATACCATCACCCTCGGATTCATGGGGCACAATGTTCATCTACGGCGGCAAGTCTACGGAGCGGGAAACCATCCTAAACGACGTCTGGGGCTTCGACATCACAGCTCGAGTATGGTACCCACTTCCCCCAGCCCCATCTCCAGCCAGACTCGGTGCCAGCTTCGTCCTCTCGAAAAACGTCCTCTACCGCATCGGAGGCGAGCTCGAAACAGGCAAGACGCCCAGAATCGACTTCCTGGACGTAGGTGGACTCCTCAAGGTCAAAGAACGAGGCGAGGCGTTTTACAAAGTCGCCCTCCCAGCCCTCCTCCGTGAATGGACCACCGCACCCCTCACAGCCCCCGTCAACGCGCCGGCCATCCGTCAAGTCGCTTCCGGAACCGGCAGGAAACTCCTCCTCCCCATCGCTGCCGGAACGCAAACGCTGAGCGCCGTCGATATCACGCCAACTGGCAGCAATGCGAGAATGGCCGGCGTCGATTTCCCAGAACAATCCATTGGCCCCAAGAATGTCGTTGATGTTACTGTTCGCTACCTCGATATCTACGAAGAAGTTATCAGTAAAGACGAGGAAAATGCGATTTGCGCTTTCAACGCTGTTGAGGGATTCGCGGTTAGCGATGGTACTGAAGTCGAGGCTGCCAATCTCGTTGTTTGGGGTGGTAAGGACGGGATGGGGAAAACTGTTGATAAGGGCTATTTAATCACTGTTGGTCCGTGAGAATATTCTGCGGGCTCACGTGTGTGTGTGTTTGGTTTGGGGTTTACTCGGGAGTTTGTGGATTGGATTAATGGTGATGTGATGTGATGCTTTGTTGGGATTGTTGAGAAGCGTGATGATTGGATTTGCTCTGTCTGCCTGTCTGTCCGTTTGTTGGTTGGGTGCGACGGGGTGGTGCTATATAGGTAGTGAGCGGTATTTGCAGCATTATATGATATCCTTCCCTTTTGAACGAGATCATACTGGTGTTTGGGTATACTCCAGACCTGGTTTCTTGGTTTTTCCTTTACTAGGTATTGGTTTCTACAGTTTCCCCTTTCGCGAATCAAACATTGCTCCTTCTATAATCCCTGGCTTATGCGTGTTTTCTTTCCAGACTCCAATTTCTCTCGATTCTGACCTTTACACCACTATTTCTCTCTCTCTCTCTCTCTCTCTCTCTCTCCTCCCTCACCCTCGAACAGTTGATCCGACACATTTCCACTCCCTCTCCTCTCTTCTTACAATCCTCCAAAACCGCAGAAGCGACAATCCAATTCCGCCCCGTCCTCACCACATCAACCGTGAAACACGCCATTCCTTTATCTCCTTTCTCTTCTCAGACACAGCTCGTACGCTCCATCGCCCATAGATGCCATAATCCAATCATGACTCCGCAGGATGAAATGAAGAGCGTTGTGTCGTAGCTACACCGTTCCGCCTGTAAATGGGATCGGCAATCGGATGCAGGATAGTAGGTATCCATACCTCTTCCATTGTTATTCGGCGATCCAAGTTCTATGGAACGCTCTACTGTTCACCCTTGCTTCTTCCCGATCTAGGCTGGAGAAAAGTGATTTGATACTCAGGTCATGATTGCGTGGTATTTGTCAAGGAAACCCTCCTGTCTTTCACGCCCAGAATCCTTTCGCTGGCTGTTTCTCTCTTTTATCCGTTTTAATCCCTGACCTGCCGCCGGAAACGGGGGACGTTGACTTGCGTTTGTGTCGAGTCGCTACTGGACTAGACCAAAAACGACCGCCTCCGCTCTGCCCGCGCCTTTGGACAAATATGGGAAATGGGAGCACGTTGAGAAAGTTGGCTTTGAATGAGAAGAACGTGTATTTCTGTGGTAGGTCTCAATTCCCCCAGATCCCATCGAACGTATATAAGCCCTGATTTCGTTCCTCCTCCTTGCTCTCTTCGGCGCATGAAAGAGTGCACCACCACCAATACCAAATCATGCTCCGCGCGTAGGACCAGTCAATGCCACCGTTCTCGTCCGCTGCGCCAAGTACCAGCCTAGGCTTTATTATGGTAATGAATGAGCACAGATGAAAATCCAGGGACCGGTATGCAACGACACCGCATGGCAGATAACGATGGTTGGGGAGGGTACTTGATTGCTTCCGAGGGGTTTCTCTTTTCTGGTACGCCGTCACGGGACATTTCCACAGCACAACTCCATCTTCGTACAATTTTCGATCCGTCATGAGATGGGTATATTCTCGGAGGCTGTGCATGATTCTAGTAAGCGGCATCTGATCCCGAACGGGTGCTTGCGAAGCCGCAACGTCGGCATCTGTTTTGTCAGATGGGAAGATCCGTTCGAGCAAGCATGTTTTTCAATATGTGCTTCAGGCTGTGTGGCTGTGTTCGATGGGTGATTCTCTAGGTTTTCGGCTAGGTAATTTAGACTTCCTTCAATCTGGGGCCGAGGCTGGCTCGTGAGCCGTTCTTTGCGCCGTTGGTCTGGGCGATGCTGGTTGCTCTAGAGCTGGCAGCTCTGACAACGGAGTTTGCGGGGCTGTGCTGTCTGGAGAGGGTACAACTGTCGACGAAGCTGATACCTGAGGCTCGACCTCCTCTGCTACTGCTTCCGGTTCTGACGATATGGCTGACGAAGATTGTTCAGAGCCGTCTGTCTCGAGCTTGTGTATTGAAGCCGCCAAGGTTTCCAATGGCCATCCTCCTGGCCTTGGCTTTGTTGGGAGTCTAGCCTCGAATCGTTCAAGGGGAGTTGTCTCCAAAACTGTCATGGTTTCAGTCGTCGTTGTCTTCATGGCGGAGCTAGGTCGTCCACTGGATCCTGGTCTCGAAGAAACTTCAGATTCCGCCTGCGATCCCTGAGGTGGACCGGTTTCCGATGGTGAAATACCATCGCACTTTGCTGATGGCACCCTTTCCACGGAAGAGTTTCGTGCAGTCAATATTTCTGGTAACGATATGGCCGGAGTCAAGATCTCGGGCAAAGGTATGGCCGGGGGAGAATTAGGTATCGGTGGCATGTCTCCAGAAGCATCCGAGTCCGTAAGATCTGGCAGCGGTGTTGGAACCCTCCCTGCGACCGGGGTGAACTCTGAAACTGGTCTTTTCGCGGTTGCTTCCATCTGGATCTGCGAGATCCGTGGAGCTGAGCCTAGGGGGCGAAGGCTTGATCTTGCTGGAGTAAGAACTGGTAATGCCCTTAATACCGGAATTTGGGGTGCTTCCCTATCAGGCGATGGAGTGCCGTCCCACAAAGGCATCTCTCTTACTGATCCTCGTGTAATTGATCCATCTGCCCCTCCTTCATTATCATTTGGCGACGCGTCTGATTCGAACATCTCGACCACTTGGTTGATTATCGTGGCTCGCCTGGTGTGGAGCTCAAATTGCGTCGGGGCATCTAGTTCGGTCCGCGGGGATGGCGTCTCGATTTGCCTGACGCTAGTAGCTGATAGTTCCTTGTGAATTGCCAATCTTGAAGCATCCAGCGTCTCCATCTCGACAACACCGCTCTTTCGACCTCGATAACGTTTAGAAGGCTTTCGCTTTGATAGCCAGCAGGAACATCCAAATATGACAATTGCCATAGCAGCAGCGAAACCGATACCCACGCCAATAATGGTATTTTGAGCCAACACCGCAGAATGTCTTACGTTGTGTCCTTGCGTGGCTATGGGTGTCGGAGACACTGGGGGCGGCTGAGTCGGGTGCGCAGTGTGGTTTGGGATTATGTTGACGATCTCGGGTTTACCAAGAGTGTAAACCAGTGTGCTATTCGTGCAGCAGTCGTAGTCGCGTTTACAGCAGTATGTTCCAAGTTCTGCGGAACAGGCTTGCAACCCTTGTCCGGCTTCGGGATTGTCCTCCGCTGTACACAAACGTTAGGCAGTACTTCAATTTCGCCTGCACTGTCTTCTACTCACCTCCGATGCAGAAATGCGGACAAGCTGGATCTTGGAACGTGGGATCAGTACATGCTGATCTATACAAAGTGTGTTTGTAGGTTGTATCGATTAAGGGCGAAATTTGGCAAAGGCCATTACTAAGACATTCGAATCCAGAACCGCAGCAGACGCTGTTGTTTGCGTTCGGATGGCATGGCTTTCCTGGACTAATGATACCGGATGGATAGTAGCAGCTGTGACTACCATTTTTGTGCTGAGCAGCAGACCCGGTCATGAAGACAGATATTAGTGCCAGCTCCAGAGGCCAGCGCCATCGCCGGCGAAGCCATTTGTATTGAGGAGACATGATGAGCAACCCCACGGTGCCCGGCTGCTAGCATTCTGGGATGAGGTGGCGGCACGAGATTTTGAGGCATTGCCCACAGAAACTTAGTGCTATTATCGTTGGAGAACAGAACCCAGCCCTGGCTGGGCATGTGGATACATGGAGGCTTGCCAAAGCGATCTGCGAATGCCGACATTGATTCGTCCATCCCCATTGTGTAAGCAGTGAAACATGTTTATTCCACGAGGCAGGGATATTGATTTGCTCGCCACATTGTCCGGGCGCCGAGCACGTCTAGGATGGCATGTGGAAAACCCTCTCGCTCAAACAGGGGTAATTTGATTTCCCTGTAAGGCGAGTATTCGAAGATGGCACCAGCTCTAGCCTTTCGCCTTGGCGTACTAGATGGTAGAATATGCCCACATATTACTTGGGCAGTGGGCGAGACCGCTTCCGGGCTGATTTCCCCATCGGTCTCTCACTGAGACTCCGTCTCCTCGAACGAGTAGTCGAGGGCTGCACCGGTGTGGTTGATACCAAACTCTGCCAGTCCTTCGAGCTGGGCTTCCACCGCTCGTCTACAGTGGACCTATCTCCTGATCTTTGATACGAACACGATAGGCGACATTAGTTGCTCCACCCGTTCTTTTAATCTATATAGATCTTCTCCAAGGCCAAGCGGAGAGCGACCTTGCACTGCTTGTCACCTGGTTTCGTCCAGCTGGCGATGTCCAATCTACGGGCAAGAGGGTACGATGATCGGTGACGGTTCTGGACGTGTCAAGGATGGCGCTGACAATGCCTAGATGTCTCCATATGGCATGCTGGGCAGATCTAATTAGAAATGATGGTTAGCGTCGATGTCAAAATAGGATCCCGGACATACAACTATATATTAATTACTGACAAACCGAGGTGTCATTCTCCAGCACTGTGCAAGGCACTGTGATACAGTGTGCTTTGTACACAGTATACCACATGCGATCTTCTGTCAAGATGAGCCGAACCGGTTGATGTGGGGATACGGGGATGTATTGACGATGGTTCGAACGATGTGTGGCCTCGACTTTTAGAGGTGTAACTCCCAGCTGGAGGACGGCTCGGACGGGACGGGAGGAAACACTGCAGCTGAGTCAGCTCAAAAGTGTCCCCCGCCGTCTGCCCGTTCCATCCCGTGCCGCTTGGTTGGACTGACGGATTCACATCCAAGATCAACAACGTTAACAACACTAGTGATGATGAAGCAACAATGGTGCTTACTCCGGGCTTACGATTACGATACTTCTAAGGACAAAAGTAGAATCGCCTCTTCTTCTTCCACCCACACAAAGAGAGGCCTGGTATCACAGTACAGTAGTCCTACGTCAATGCGGTGGTCGATCATCTGGAATGAACAAAGCCCATCGCCGTCCTCGATGACTTCTCTTCCACTTCAATCATACCTTTCATAATGTATTATCCAAGCCAATCGGTTCTTCCACTTCTTCTTTCCACACACGCAATCGCAACGGGCTGCGACAAACCATTGCCCGTCGAAGCCGGCTCAACCACCAGGATCCCGATCACGAGCGGAGGACTCGATAGGGAATATCTTCTTCATATCCCGACGACGTACGATGCGACCAAGAAGGTCCCGTTGATCTTTTCGTTTCACGGGAGAGGGAAGAATGCAACCAGTCAAATGGAACTTTCACAATTCGCCAATCCTGACTTCAATCCCGACGCCATCTCAGTATATCCGAATGGCGTGAAAGTGAGTCCCAATTCCTGTTTGGCGCGATTCATGAGTATCTTTTCGTGCCTTTCCATATCACCATATCCCCGGTGCCTGTTCAACGCTCTGATTTCATCGCAATCCCGTGATCAACCATCACGGACAGTGTCACGAATATACATTGAATACCGCAGAGAAACAAGTAGTTACTTATATTCTAGTCTTCATGGCTTAGTCGACACGGTATTCTCTTTGAATTCTTCAGAGACAGGACGTAAAATAACAGCTTACACTACATACACACATCAAATCTCCACCTGCCACCCACCAATACACTAAACCTTCCATCAGACAGACGGAACCCGCCAATGGACAGGCGACCCCTCCCAACCAAGCTCCATCAACGACATCCAATTCACAATCGACATGATCACCCAAATCTCAGACACCCACTGCATCGCGCCCAGACAGATCTACGCCAGCGGGAAATCAGGCGGGGCAGGTTTGACAGCCCTACTCGCCTGCGACCCAGCAGCCTCGGCCCTCATCGCCGCCTTCGCACCCGTCGCCGCTGCCAATTATCTACTGTCCAATGGCGACGAACCGCCTTGCAAGCCTGCGAGAAGCCCGGTTCCGATGTTGGAGTTTCATGGGTGGGAGGATGATACGATTTTGTATGGTGGTGGGAAGAACACGAGGGGGAATGGGGTTACGGCGCCCGTTCCGGAGTGGATTGATGAGTGGGCGAGGAGGGATGGGTGTACGGTGTCCGAGAACCATACGACGACCCTGTGCACGCCGGAAAAGCCGGTTGTGACGCGGTATTCGTGGGACTGTCAAGGCGTGGAGGGCGTCGTGCAGCATTACAATATCTCGAATTTGGCGCATAATTGGCCGAGTGTGCCGCCTGGGAATTCGGAGACGACGAGGAGTACGTGTTTCAATGCGACGACGTTGATCATGGAGTTCTTTGGGAAACATAGGTTGCCTTGATAGTGCGTATTGGAATGATAATGTATGTAAGATACTACTATAGATTGAAGTCAACGACCAGCCTACCAGTCACCTTCCCTGCTCGCAGACGAGCGACTGCTTCCGGCAGCTGATCGATTGGCAATACCTCTGCAATCTGCTTCAAAAGACCCCGTTGGGCGAACTCGAGCGCCTTCATGGTATGCGCTTGCGAACCTACAAGTGAACCCTTCACACAGAGACCTCTCATGATATACTGCTCAGGCCGCGTACCAAGAACAAGCTCACTGCTCTTAGGCGGCAACTAGAAAAACCAAGATTAGCGTCTCTATTCTCGTAATTGAAACGTGTGAGGGAAGAGAACTCACCCCAATACAACAAACAACCGCATTAATCCTATCCCCCACATAACTAACGGCAGTCGGATAAGCAGCCGGTCCAGTAACAAAAACCCCATGCGCCCCAACACCCCCCGCAACAGCCTTAACCTCCGCCACTGGATCCTCACTCGTCTTAAAATCAACAAAAGCCTCCGCACCCATCTTCATCGCAAACTCTCTTTTATCATCGCCCGTGTCGACGACGATGGGTCGGAAGCCCATGGCTTTGGCGAGCTGCACACCCTGGATACCGACCCCGCCGGCGCCGCCGGGGAAACAGGCCCACTGGCCTGGTTTTAGACCCGAGATTTCCAGGGAGCAGACCATGGTGGAGGCGCTGCACATGATCGGGGCGGCGATGTGGTCGCTCACGCCGTCTGGGATGGGCGTTGTGTAGCGCGCTGGGGAGACGACGTATTGTTGGTAGGAGCCTGTGTACGCGTGATGTTAGTACTAACTGACACGAGGTATAATATCATGTGGTCTGATTGTGAGCTGGGCACCGGCAGGAACGATGAATTGGTCCGCTGAAGTTTCCATGTCTTCCGAATTGCGGCGGGTTTCGATCGAGAACCCGGACGAGATTGGGAGCAATCTTCCGCCATCAGTTTTTCCACGAGTAGAACAAATTTCGTCCACAGAATTTGATTTAGCAATTTTAAGCAGCGCCGTCCCTTGGTTGGTTCATGTCCGCTCAAAATGACTCGCTTTAACGCAGGACCCGTGAATTGAGGCCGAGCTTGAAGAATTTCCAGCACAGATGATATCAGGATTGCTCGGGATCTTCGGTATCGATCTTAAAAATAAAGGGTGTTGTGAGGATGCTGCTGTTGCTCTGAACCCTCAAAGGTAATCCCGAATATGAACGGACGATCTCATTGCGCCAGGAGACAACATGAAAAAACTTACCAGTACACATTAATCCGGTGTGTATAGCATCGGGACAGTATTGCTCCTTCCCATCCCAACACAACTCGCAAGACCCACACGTATCCAACATGGGTTTGATCCCAGCCCGATCGCCGACCTTGAAGTTCTTAACGTTGGCACCAATCTTCACCACAACACCCGCGCCTTCATGACCAGGCGACTTGACGCCAAAGAACGACATGGGCACTGGAGTGAGATCGTTGAGCATGAAGTGGATGTCTGTGAAACAAATTCCGGTAGCGTTGAGTCTGAGCAGAACGTCGTTTGGGCCTTTTGACATTGTTAGTTCTTATGAGTATTTCGGGATCATGCATTGCGGTGCTTAGTGTGGTGAACTTTACCTGGTTCGGGAACATCGACCATTTCTACTTTCAACTCGAAATCTGGTCCCTCATTGTGAACAACTCCGCCTTTGCATTGTTTTGGTATGTCGAACGTTGGAGTATCCATTGTAGCGGTGTGTATAGAAATTGAAGTCGGCAGATTGGGTAGCTTCGGAAGAAGATTGGTATAAATGTACGAATATCTGGATCTAAAGACCGGATGATTGATGGTTCTCAGCGGTTCTCACTGGTAAGCTTCTTATAGATGACCCGCTCGTCAACTGCCGAACGAAAATCCGGGGACGCCACTAGCACAGACAAGGTCTAGTAGTCCATCTTAGCAGCAGGGCATATCAGCTGCCCATCGATATCAGCTGCTCATTTGCGTGGTCAATTTTGGTAGGGACGTATTCCTGGTGCGTACAACAAAGATCTGATAAATTGACAGAAGCACAAAGCTCCAAACCGCAAGGAACGATGACCAGCGGGGAGCGTACTGAGGTAAAACGTTGTTGTATAAGTAACGGTATGGGTCTTCGGATAGACCCCCCTTTGGTGTTTTACGCGAAACCACACAACCTTATTTAAACTATATAAATATATTACTATAATTATAATCTCTATATAAATTCTATACTAGATTACTCTAATTTAGTAGCCTTCTTACTTATAGCTTTAAGCTCCCTAATATTATAGTTTTTAGTATAGTTTATAACCCTAATAGCTTCCTTACGGATATCCTCTACTTGAGCCTTCTTTGCTATATATATCTACTTAATATTAATAAACTACTCTCTAGGGTTTACTATAACCTTCTTACGCTTTATAGTTATAGTATATTAAGAGAGTAAAGCCTATAACTATATAATCTTATAGTCTTTTTATATAGATTCTAGAAGCTATTACTTAAAGGTTTTTTAAGCCTTAGTAATAAACTTAACGTATAATAGCCGTATAACCCTTTTAGTAAGGATAGTATAATCTAAGGAGGCTTTTAGTATTTTAGGCGTAGTCTTAGGATTAAACTTCCTCTTCTAGCTAGTTAGTAGTAGAGTAATAGATCTCTAAAGTATAGATACTAAGGCCGCCCTTACGTAAGAGGATTTAAGTACTTTTAAAGGGTTAAATAGTACGATACTAGCTATTTTAAAGGCTTACTTAATAAGTTAAGGTATAAGTTCCTTCTAGGCCTAGTAATAGATTTTAATAAAGTAATACTTTTTAACTTCTATTAAGTTATCTATAGCTACTAATTATTATATTATACCGCGGTATTCTAACTTAACTACTAAGAAGTAGGTAAGATCTAATAGCTAGGTTACGTATAATAAATAAGGCGGTAGAAAATAAAGCTAGACCTTATTTATTATATACTTAAATATAAAGTCTACGCTTATATAGCTTCTATAGCTATTATATACGATAAAGCGCTATTAACTAGGTTTAATAGGGGTTTCTAGTAAGAAGATACGCTTAAGCTATTCTATATAGAGAGGGTTTAAAGTCTATCTATTTAGTATAGTAGGGATATATATTTAGGAGCTATAGAATAGTTACGGGATCCGAAGAATCCCCTATTACTCCTAGGAACTATAGTCCGAACATAATAATAACTACTACTAGAATAAATAGTATTTAAAATTAAACTATTCTTTTTCTTTAGTACTTACTTATTATTGAACCTCGAATATTAATTATTAACTACTAAACCCCGAATACTACCTATATACTAACCGAATACTATCTATAGGTCGTATCGCTACAAAGTCCTACTATCTATATACTAACTAAATACTACCTATATACCGGCTAAATACTATCTATAGGTCGTGTCGCTACTACTTTAATACCGATTATATCTAGGCCTAGTCTAGCTATAGCTAGAGCCTCGCGACTTAGAACCTAGCGGTACTAGAACTAAGAAATAGAAAAAAGTTATAGGTAATACTAGTCTAGACTAGTACCTAAACTATTACTACTACTCTATTAGAGATATCTAGCTAGATAGGACTCGACTATATTTTAGAAAAGCTAGGCTCCCTCCCGTATATTTATATAAATTAAGACCTATCTACTACGGATAGTACTCAAAATCGCTCTCGTTATTTATACGCTTTCTAGTATTCTATAAAAATTTCTCTATACGTAATTTATTATTATATCTTCTTAGGACTCGTAGACGGCGTCCTAGGAAGAGCTTATAGGTAGGAACTCTAAAGCTAAGGATCTACTTATATAGGAAGCCTAGAGAGTAGACTTTAATAGCTACTATAACCTAAAGAATAATAATAAGGAGACTATAACTTCTAGAACCTTAGAGAGTAACTTAACTATATCTAGACCTATCCTAGCTTCTACTTCTATAACTTCGGACGTAGGCCTTATTATAAGAAATAAGATAGCTACTCTTATATAGGTACTTAGTATAGACCTTACCTAGAATTTATCTAGAGGTACTTACCGTAATATTCTAGAACTTAAGAACTATATTCTATTAGCTAAAAATAAATTTTAAGGTAAGAATATTACTAACTTCCTCGTTCGCCTTAAGGATATCTTTAATATATATAATATCTAAGATAGTACGTTTAGGATTTAAGCCCTACTAAGAAATATAGCTTTAGAACTTTTGGTTAACGTTAAGTTATTATTAGGATATAAGACTAGAGACTATATACTTCTACGCCGTTTCTTATAAAAGGAATATAAGGGACTTAACGACTATTAGCGTAAGGAGATAGCGGCGTACCTAAACAAGCTTACTACTTAGAGTACCTTAGAGAAGTTAGATACTAGAGGCTTTATTAAAGAATTTAAGATATTCTAGCCTCTAGTCTATAGAGCTAATAAGCTTACTACCTTAGCGGAGAGCCGTATCTTCCTAGGGGGCCTATCTAAGGATATTAGATACTAGCTTAATCTTCTACTTAATATTAACCTAAGAGTACGCTTAACCTACTCTAATATTAGGCGTATTATTACTAAGGTAGAAAGGATAGTTATAGAGAATAAGAATATAGAGTATTTCTCCCTTAATAGTAGAAGAGATATTAGTCTTAATAAGGTAGTTAAGCGGATAGTCTCTAAGAGAAATAACGAGAAGACGAAGGAGAAGCCTAGTATAGGGAAGCTAAAGCTTTACTCTAATATTCTTAAAGCTCTAAAATAGCTTAAAATCTTAGATACTTAAAAAGAAGTTACTAGCTACTCTATCTAGTATAGCGAGGACCTAGTTATAGTTATAGCTAGAAAGAATATATACTAATTTATACTCGCTAGTATCTAGATAGCTAATAATATAAAGAATAATACTCTAGATATAGTCTAGATTACTAATCTACTTTCTACGCCTCCGTAAGCCCCCTTCTATTAGAATTAGGTAGGCTAGGTAAACTTATAGCCTTAGTATACTAGGCCTAGTTTTATACCTAGTTAGTCTTATAGACCTACTCCCTATATCTATAACGTATAGACGGCCGCTAACTAGTCTAGTCCTCCGTATATATATAACTAGGCCTAGCCTAGATACGCCTAGGGAGACTAGGCTTAGGAGAGATTATATAGGAGCTATAGAGAGCTAGGCTACTATAAAAGAAACTACCTAGACTACGTTACGCTTATCGTTTAGGGTATCTACTTCTAGAATATAGACGCCTCCCCTCGCTAGTAGTATTAGGGTACTTAGAATAATCTAGGTATAAAGATTAGCCGGATTATTAACTTTCTAGATACCTCTAATTATACGCCTTAGATTATCGCGTAATATAAGAGAAGGATAGAGCGCCTATATACCTAGGCCTAGCCTAGAAACGTTACCGTATACGGATCTAGTATTAACTTCTTTAGCTTAGGCCTAGCCCTCGGTAGAATCTTAGACTTAGACTACGACTTAGACCTTAACTCGTAAATAGATAGCTCCGCGTATAGGGATAAAGATATAGTCGTAAGTAATATTAGCCTCGCGGGAATAAGAAGCTATATTCTATCGATATATATCGCCGCCGCTACTTAAGGTATATCTAGAAAAGTAGATAAAGAAAAAGAGAAAGAGGCGGCCTCTAGCGGGCCTTTATTCTTACGTATATAGAAGGGAGTAGGTAAGAGGGCCCTAGCCGTAAAGTATATAGTATATAGTAGACTACGCGACGCTACGGAGGATTACCTTACTAGGTAAAAGGGGTAAGATAATAGTAATAGCGCTATAGATATAGAACTAAAGGACGACGTAGACGAGATAGGCGACTCGTAGAGTATATTACGTAGCTAGTTATAATAGTAGATACGAATAGTACCGACTAAGAAGCCTAAGGCCCTAACCTTACGGTAGTATATTACGAAGACGGATAAGTTAAAGAATAGAGTACGACTCGCTAGCGACTTACTTAGGTAGATAGTCTAGATTAGTATATAAGATTATATTATATACCTACTAGTCTTTAGGGATATATTATATAAGTCCCTACCTAAAGACTTAGTAGAGAATATCTAACTTAAAATAGAAGAGATAGAGCGCCGTAAGTAGAAGAGGGCTATATAGAGAAAGCGAAAGGCTACTAAGCGAACTACTACTTCTAGGGGTATAAATACTATTAGTAGCGGCCCTAGAGTAGCGGTTGTAGGCGTAGGTATTAATCTAGTTAGTAAGATAAATAAGATTACTACTAATATAGTCCTCGGTATTAATAAAGAAAATAGTAGATCTAGGGTCTCTACGATACTAGGGTAGAGGTAAATATAATATCTAAGAACCTAGCTCGGAAATATAGCCTAGCTATTAATAGTATAAGTAATAAGGTCTAGAAGCTAATTATAAATAAGTTAAAGGTTATAGATAGAAGGAAGATTCCGCTTACTAGGTAGACTAGTTATATAGTATATATAGCTAGGGTAAGCTTCGACTACTATAATATTATTTTTATAGTCTTAAAAGATAGCGCCTAGGCGCTTATTCTAGGCTAACTATTCTCGATATATAGTCGACTAGTTATCTTAGCTAGTACCGATAGTACTATAGACTATAAGGTATATTCTAGCGATAGAGTTTTAACCGTTAGATAGTAGGCCGTAACTATAGAATATCTATATACTAGAAGCCTATAGAATATAATTAAGGTAGCTATCTCCTCTAACGAAAGTAAGGACCTAAGCGACTTAGATAACTTAGAAAATAGAGAGGCGGATTTCTAGAAACTAGCTAGAAGTCCGTCTATAACTAGGCCTATAAAGGCTTACTAGTATTAAACGTAGGCCTACTAGAGTAAGAGATAGCCCCTACCGTTAAATACTTCTAGTATATAGATATAGAGTAGAGCTTACTTAACGAAGCTCCTAGAGAGGTTTATATAACGACTAAGCTCGACCTTCTAATAATAAGAAATAAGATAGCTAGATAGTAGGCGCGAGAGAAGTACCTCTAGGGTATACGGAATAGATATAAAAACTTTATATTTAGCTATATAATTGGTTAAAGCCCTAGATTAGGAGTATTTAAGTAGTACGTACCGTAGGTCCGGAACGTATCTAGGCCTAATCTAGATACGCTAGCCTCTAGATTTATATCTAAGATAGGTTTATAGTCGAATACGCCTATTCTAGCGGGTATATATAAGAAGAAGGTAGATAAGATATTACCTAAAAATATTCCTCTTCGAGAAAGGTCGACCCGGGGGGCCGTATTAATTAGAGGGAGTATATTATAAAGGAGTAGATTAGCCTAGAACCTAACTTCTATTTTAATAAGTTCTTTAAAAAGAGGTACGCCCTATTCCTAAGAGGGTAGAGGCTTACTAACTTATAGTTCTCTAAGATACGTATTAACTCTAACCTAAGTACTAATAAAAGGTCTACTATAAAGAAGATACTATACTAAAGAGAGGGAGGCCTAGTATAGGACTTCTCTAAATATAGAAAGATACGTCTAGAAGTTACCCCTCCTTAGGTAATCTAAGTTATAGACTATAACCTATAGTAGGCTAAGTCTTTCTATATTCCGAAGGCTTTAGGGAATAAGATTAAGTAGATATTCTAGAAGAGGATATCTACTAGTAGACTAGAACCTAGTTACGTACTATACCGTAATCCCTAGTTCCTAGTTTAGAAGAAAAATAGAAAGTATAGGCTTATTAATAGCGCTACTAATATTAATACCGTAATAATTAGGGACGCTAATATTCCTCTAATAGTAGATAAGTTCTTAGACTCCTTCGCGGGATATATATATATTTCTCTCGCTAATTTCTACTCTAGATATAATTAACTAGAGCTTATAGAGAAGAGTAGGAACCTAATATTCTTTTAGTCTTCTTTTAGTCTCCTAAGAATAACTATACTACTCTAGAAAGCTACGAACTTAGTAGCCTAGTTCTATTAAGTTATAAAGAAGATTATATTCTACTAAGCTAATTCTAGTAATATATATATAGACGATACTCTCTATAGTAGCTCTAGAATAACGTATAATAGAGCTATATTAGTACTAAGTAGAGTACGTCGCGCGGTTCTCGAGTATCTAGTAAAATTAGACGCCTTACTTATAGATATTAAGCGTACTAGAGCGACTATCTTAGGCGAAAAGTTTAACGTATATATAGAAGGAGTTAATATAGTAGGATACTACTATAATAGGGATAGCCAGTATCCGGTAGCGGATAAGATAGCTACTATTATTAACTAGAAGACCCTAAGGTTACTAAAATTAGCTAGAGCGTTTATTAGAGTCTACGTATACTACCGTATATAGATCGAGGACTTTATAACTATCTTAAAGCCTATCTTTACGCTCTTTAAAAAGAATACCCCTTTTAAGTAGGGAACCAAATAGAAGGAGGCTATAACTATTCTTTAGAATATCCTTATAAGTACGCCCGCCCTAAAGCCTATTTATTATAATAAGGATACTAGTTCTCTTATATTATTAGTTAACGCCTCTAGCGAAGGATAGAGCGGCGTACTATAGTAAATAGATAAGAATAAGAAGAGATATCTATACTAATATAAGAGTAGTATATAGTCCCTCTCTAAGCGTAAATATAATACCGTAAAGTTAGAATACTAAGCGCTACTATACTCTCTTAAGAAGCTAAGGCTATATCTTTAGGGAGCTAGATTTATTATCGAAACGGATACTTAGACTCTAATCTACTAGCTTAATAGAGTATCCTTAGACGTAGCTAGATTACTAGTTATACGCTAGTTAGTATAGATCTAGATATAGAATTTTAAGATTAGGTACGTAGAGGGGAAGAAGAATCTTATAGTCGACGGCCTATCCTACTAGTATAGTAACGTACCTAAGAAAGACGTACCTAAAGAACTAGAGTTCGATATAGAGGACTTCGTAGACTGTCGATTAGGTACCCTCTATTATAGCGGCCTACGTATATATCTATATAGACTAGGCTCGTATTTTAGAATAATACCTATATCTAGGCCTAGCCTAGATACGTTAGGGGACTCGGATAACTCCTAAACTTTTAGTACTATATAGAAAGAGCCTAACTAAGAAAAGAACGGCGAAGTATAGAACGGGCTACGAGATAATTACTCTAGAGAGTATAGCTAGATAGTAGAGTACCTTATAACCCTATATAATCCTAAAGGACTAAAGAGAAAAGAGCTAACTATATTAAAGAGGGCCGCTCTAGGATACTTTATATTACGTAAGTAACTATTTAAGAGAGGTAGGCGGGGGTAGCCTTATAGGCGTATAGTAGACGATACTATAGAAAGGTAGACTATTATTAAGTTACTTTATAACTCTTATAGTTATAAGGGTAGAGAGTCTATCGTAGCCCTAGTTAGGTAGCGATACTACTAGGATAGCTACTTTAAGGACGTTAGCTAATAGATTAAGGAGTACCTATAGTATTAAATAAGTAATAGGAACTATATAGTTAAAGGGCTAAACTCTATAGTTATCCGTAATAAGATTCTAGGCGTAAGGTAGTCTCTAGATTATACCTTACTCCTAGCTAGAGACGGTTATAAATAGATTATCTAGATAAGAGAGGAGCTAAGTAGCTAGTTAGAAGTACGTATCTTTAGAATCTACCTAGTATCCTAGTAGATTACTAACTTTATTTTTAAGGAGTTAATCTACCGCTAGAAAGTTATAAGTAAGATTAGGTTCGATAGGGGGTCCGAGAATAAGAAGTTTATAGATACTTTCTTAATACTATATAATATACGTAAGGTTACTATCTCGCCGTATAATTCTTAAGGCTAGGGTAGTATTAAGAGGTAGTATTAGTTACTCCTTAATATACTATAGAGAGCTACTTATAGGAATAGAAAATCTTAGAAACCCTTACTACCTACTATACTCTAGGTAGATAGAATTGTAGTAAATAGGACTATAGAGATAACGCCCGCTAGAATAATACTTAAAGAGGAGTATATCTTACCTATTAAGCTACGAATACTATCCTAGTAAAGCTTACTATAGTCCTCTATCTAAACTATAAGTTAACTCTTATACCTACGAGCTAAGTAACTAGACTAGAGAGATAAGGACTTATCGAAAGTAGTAGCTAAATAGTAGCGTATATATAAGGAGGCTAATAATTATTAGGAGTCGTAAAGATAGGTCTATATACGAAGGGAAGATCTAGTCGCTAGTTAGCTTATCTTACTATATAATACTAAGATTAATAAGGACTATAGTTTAAAACTAGACTTTATCTAGTCTAGGCCCTACCGTATCTCTATAGCCTATATAGATAGAACTACGGGGAGGCCTATTAGAAGCTACGCCTTATAAGAACTAGACGGTACTCCTATATACTAGTCGATTAGAGGTAATAGAATAAGAGTCTTCTATTAGAGAGCTAAAGTTATACTACTATAATTAGGACCTAAGGCTCTAGATAATACTAATATACTAGAACTTAATATAGAAGATATCTCTATAAATAAGAAATTAGGCGGGGAAGACGAGAAGTAGGGCGACGAAGAGCTAGATATTAAGGTCTATTAGAGATAGCCTATAGTCTAAATTCTACGACTATCTAGCTTTAACTCTACGGACTACTAGGTTTTCGAGGAGCCTAGAAGAAGCTCTAGGCTCTAGGCTTAAAGTTAACCTATAGCGAGGAGCCTAAATATACGACTCTATTTCTAATTCTATTTTTACGTTAGCCTTCGAGTTCCCGGAGCTCTTAGAATAGATATTTCTAAGCGCTAAGCGATTCTAGGTAGGGTCCCTAAGAGGTCGGGTTATCCCCTAACCTCTTAGAGTTAGGGGGGGTTAGGGGAGAGGTTCGAGTCGGGGGGGTATCCTCTAAGAGGACTCCGCCCCAACCCTTACCCCGATAAACCCTAACCTAACTAAACGGGTTAGGGGTACGTAATACTAGTCTTATAATATATCGTATAATATATATATAATAGAGGGTAGAGATACTAAGCTTTAAATATTAATCTATCTAGAGTCGAAATACTAAGTTTTAACTTATAATTATTTATAACTATATATATACGAAGTATAAATATATAATCCTAGAATACTAATAGTCTCCTAATAGTTAAAGTTGGTTATTACTACTAACTACGATTATAGGTCTATCTTTAAGCGAGTTTATTTAGGTATAGGGCCCGTATTATTACTATCGCTTTCTAGATTAACTATTATATAAAGGCTTAAGCTACTAGCCCTTCGTAACCCTAAAACTATTAACTTACGAGTCTTATACTTCTCTCTATTATTCTTATTTTAAGCGCGTCTTTTTGTACGACTCTTTACGCGATCTACTATATAAGGAACTATCTCGAGGTTATCGCCTAATAAACCCTCCTTATCTCGCTTAAAGCTACTAAGTATTATCTCTATCTCTATTCTAATCTTCTCTCCCTTAAATAGTAAGTTATTAGGATTAGGTATATCCTCCGTCTTACTTATATTATCGAGATTAAGTAAGTTGCGAATAAAATAATAAATAGCCTCCTCCGATATCTAACGCTCTACCTTAATCTTATTAGATATAACTATATCCTTACGCGTATAAATTAAGTAGTAATTCTAGAGATTCTACTTCTACCGTACTCTCTATTTATAGTTATTTATTATTAGGGCTTCGAGAATATTTAGACTATACGTCTTATTATCCGTATTAAAAGCGCTTATAATACTAAACTCTCGTTTAATACTAATACTAGCCGCCGAAATTACGAAAATATCCTTAACTATTATAGTAATATAAGGGAAGCGAGGCTCGATAAGCTTCTATTACTAGAAGAGTCTCTTTAGGTAAGTTTACGCCTCGTCTAGTTACGCGTTAGAGACTATTAGAGAACTATTAGGTAAGAGAAGACTTACTCTACGACCGATAGTTATTAAACTCTTTCTATCTATTGTTAATTATCCGGTTAGTTAGCCTACCTATAACTAGTAAAGGTATTAGGGCCTTAGCTATCGCTATTTATACCTTAATAGAATCTAGGGAGATCTCTATATTCTTAAGGCTATTAGGTATAGCTCTTCGTCGTTTAGTTAGAGTTCGCGTTACGTATTTAATATCGTATAGCTATTTTAACTCCTCCTAATAATACGCCTACTAATCGAACTTATTATTCTTAGTTAGTACCTACTTAGGGTTTAGCTAAGTACTAAGTTTTACGCGTAGATCGAGAAGGATCACTATTCCGTAGAGCTTACCTACCTAGCTATATAACGTAGTAGAGTAGTAGACCTTAATCTTCTTCCTTACTCTACCGTATACCTTTCTAATCTCGACCTTCTATCGACGCGTCTTACTCTTTAGTATCTTCTCCGCGTCCTTAAGGTATATAAAGAGACGATTATAGATTTTAAAAACCTAATAGATAGTTAGTTCTTTAGACGTACTAATAAGGGCGGTATATATAGTAAAAGAACGAAGAATATTAACGAGGTATTTAATTTAGCTCTATTTATTATTATTAAGAGAGAGATACGCGTATTCTTTCTTTATATACGTTATAATAGGCTTGCCTAACTTAAGGAGACGTACTAATATATAGAAAGTAGAATCCTACCTAGTCTTAATATCTTATATCGGGCGAAGATATTAGGCTATTAAATAAGTATCGTACTCCTTAAGCTATATAGCTTAAATTCTCTAGAATAAAAGCTAGCGTCCTTCGCTCGAATTAATAAAGATAGTAATCTAACGCGCTTTAACTATAGTATATAGAAGCTTTAGGCGAAGAATAGTATTAGTAGACTATAGGACTCTAGAACTATTAGGAGACTATTAGGGGTTAACTTACTCCTCTTTAAGTATTTATAGGAATTTCGCCCCTTATAAGTACTATAGTAGTTTTCTCCTCCTTCTCTAACTAGTTCCTTATAAGCTTATCCTTTATTAGTCGTATTTTAATATTAGAGAGAAGGCTATTATAGCTAAGCTATATTACGTACGCGATATAGGGATAGAGCGTAATCTCGTTTTAAATATTCTTATATTTATATAGCTTAATAATTAACGCGTTAACGGACTATACTATAGTCTTATTATTCGACGCGTTATCTGTAGTAAACGTAATAACCCTCTATACTAGGTCGAAATACTATAGCCGCTCTATGATAAGTTTAGTAAGATAAGTACCGCTATAGGTACCGGTATAGAGCTCGAGACCGATTAGTACGTCTTTAAGTACCTAATTATTACGAACCTAGTATACCTTAATTACGACGTAGCTATCCCGGCGAGGCGTAGACTATCTATCTAAGACGTATACGACTTTCTAAGGCGATAGAGGGAGACGTTTATAGATTATATTTTTAGTAGCCTCTCGTAGCTTAAGAATATAGTTAGTAATAGTTAACGAAGATATTATAGTAATTTTAGGATTTACGTATTATATAAGACGAAAGAATTCGATATTATTAACTACTATTATTACCTATTTATATAAGACGATAGTCCTAATAACTTACTAGTTAAAGCTACTAGTATATATCTTAATATCGCCGGCCTCTATAATCTCTACTTTAGTACGGTACTTCTAGTAGATATTAGTATTTCGAAGACCTAATAGTTTACTAATAGTCTTACTAATACCCTAAAGCCCTCTTTAATAGTTAGCTACTTTAAACCTCGTCTCTTAGAAATTACTTTATAGGTATCGGAATCGATATATTCCGTAAGACTCTTTATACCGTAGTAATTCCCGTAGACTATAATCTTATCGTATCGTAAGTATACGATCTTTAGAGCGCTAGTTATTTAATAAGCCCCCTTCTAGAAGTATATCTAGTATATAGCCTACTTAGTACCGCCAAATTTACGGAACTTTATTTTAGATTTACGTACTTTACTAATTTTGTCGAACTTGGTCTTATACTATACTTATTCGATAAACTAGTCCTAGAACTCGTCTATATATTCGGGTACCTAAATATAGACTTCTTTATTAAGGCTAATTCGTAGGAATAGATTATAAGGCGTAGGTATAGACGCGGACGACGATAACGATAAGGCTATAGTAGTATAGAAATATTAATAGATAAGGACGTAGACTAATATAGTATAATAGATAAAGGCTAGAGCCTATTTTCTCGTTCGAAATAAGACGAAAATCTAGTACGGTACTAAGAGGCTATAATCTTAAAGAACGTAATAAAAGGTATTAATTTATTCGAACCTTAATAAAATATCTCCTTAGGGTTCGAGTTAATAGGAAGAATATTATATTATATTATAGTATAATCTTAGGTATTAGGATATATATTTAGTTAAATTCACTATTTAATATTTAGTTTATATAAAGAAAGATAATAGGAGAGATCCTAATAGTCTTCTAATAGTTAAGAGAGGCTATATTTACGATATTAGATTTAGTTTAGATAAAGAAAGATAATAGGAGAGATCCTAATAGTCTTCTAATAGTCGAGAGAAGCGATATTCACGATATTATATTTAGTTTAGATAAAGAAAGACGATAGGAGATATTCTAATAGTCTCGTAATAGTCGAGAGAGGCTATATTTACGATATTATATTTAGTTTAGATAAAGAAAGACGATAGGAGATATTCTAATAGTCTCGTAATAGTCGAGAGAGGCTATATTTACGATATTATATTTAGTTTAGATAAGGAAAGACGATAGGAGATATCCTAATAGTCTCGTAATAGTTAAGAGAGGCTATATTTACGATATTATATTTAGTTTATATAAAGAAAGACGAAGAGAGAGATTCTAATAGTCTCGTAATAGTTAAGAGAGGTTAAATTCACCGTTTCTTATTTAGCTTAGATAAAGAAAGATAGAGAGGAAGATTCTAATAGTCTACTAATAGTTGAGCGAGGCTATATTTAAGATATTATACTTAGTTTATATAAAGAAAGATAATAAAGAGATTCTAATAGTTCCCTAATAGTTAAGAGAGGTAAAGACTAATAGTATTTATATTTAATAACTAAGGTATACTAGTTTTACTAAACGTCTCTATTCTATAGTATAAAACTCTAAAAATATATTATTTAATTATATTACCTACTATCTATTACTATCTCCTAGAATCCGCCTTACTAATTAAATATCTTTCGTCTAGATAGTAATACGTTATAGTAGGGACGGCTATTTACGGGCCGGTATAACCCGGTTCTCTTATTCTATATAAGGACGAGACGCGGCGCCTATAGACATTAGATAATTACCTACTAACTAGTATAGTAATATATTAATTTATAGCTATTATTGTCCTACCTTATCTTCTCTATTATATGAATTATATTTATCCGAACTACCTTACCTTAATCTTATAATCTAGTATAGGATTCTAAGACGGAAGTAGAAAACTACTCTCCTCTATTATCTACGCTTACTCTGCTATATTTTTAGTAGAGAAGTAGGTAAGTTAAAAGAATAATAGGTTCTTTATATTAGTTGTCTATATTATAGGAAGGAGTTGGTTTACCTAGTTATTCGCGTATACCTACGAGCTCTTACGACGGCGAACTTTTATATCTTAATCTACCTCGAGTTTTCGATATACCGACGACGATACCGACGACGATACCGACGACGACGACGATACCGAGACTAAAGGCTATATATAGCGGTATCGCTATATAGAATTTTCTCTCTCTTATTATCCTACTAACTATAGCGTAACTAATAATAACTCGATAATTATCCTCGAGGCCTCGAAGATTAAAGAGGCTATAGCGATATACCTAGTTAAGGATAAGTCTATTCCGAGGCAATTACCTTAAACGGTATATAGACGACGCGGTACGTATTTCGGAAGAATATCTACTTAAGTAACTATGTATATTTTTCCTCTAATCCGGTTAGGGAGTAAAGACTTATACGGCGATAACGATAGGCTCGTTAGTACCGACTTCGGGTAATACTCTATCCGTACTATTATAGTCTACTATTATAAGTACCGTCCTTAAGTTCCTAATACTAATATAAACGATCCTACGCATATTTTAGTATTATCTATCTTAATACTTCTACGAAATTATTTCTCTAAGATATTACTATAATAGTATTCTAACTATATCTAGTATATCTACTAACCCTACTATTTAGGATCTAAGAAGCCTACCTCCTCCTATTCTAAGTACTGATAGCTTAACCTATAACTAGGAGGCCCTAGAGGACTCTAGTCCTAATACTACTACCCCTCCTAAGATAAGTACTTCCGGAGCGACCTATCTTCCTAGCGGTACTACTCGTAGCGGGAACGGGATAACCCTATTTACTATTAAGGACTTCTTAAACCTTATAACGAATATAGCTTCCCGAGCTCCTAATACGGCTCCTAGTAATACTTTAACTCGTTAGTAGACTACTACTAAAGAGTATAGTATATCTAAGAAACGTCCTATTTACTATAACCCTAGGAACCTCCTCCTCCCTACTTATAAGGCGTTTACTAGGAAGAACGTATCTAACTTTATCTCGAACTTAGAGAAGCGTTTTAGCTTTTTTAATATTACCGAGAACGAGTATAAGTACTATAGCCTCCTAATAAACTATAGTTAGACCCTATAGGACGATATCGAGTATCTAAAAGGCTAGTCTAAAAAGGACTAGATAGCCCTTAAGAAAGTATTCTATAAGGAGTACCGCGCCTAGGACGAACGACGAAAGAAGGAAACCTTAACCTACCTAACTAAGCTCGCTATTTAGAGCGAGAGTAGTATTCTAAATACGAGTAGCTTTATTAAGGAGTTTAAGACCTACTAGCTAGGTATCTGTTAGCGTAAGACTAGTACGGCTATAGACGGAGTACGTATCTTCCTTAGTAGTCTTCCTAATATAATCCTAACTAAGGTTAACTATATAATTAACCTTAACGAAGAAGATAAGGACGACCTATACGAGGATATTAACGTAGTTATTAAGATAGTAGAGAAGGTTATTTATACTACTAAGAAACTTAAAACCTTCTATATTAATAAGGAAGAGGATAAGGAAGTCGGCCGTATCGCTAATAAGTTAGTCGTTACTCGTAATAAATACTTCGAGGGTACCCGACGTAAGAAAGCTACCGGTCCTCCTAAGTTAAATCCCGATCTTATTAAGGCTATTAGTAAACTCCGTATTGGTAATATAAGTAGAGAGATTCTATATACGACTATTAGCCGAACTTATAACCTAGTTTTCGCGATTATATAGAAAGATACGATATAGTTTACGCTCCTTACCGTATATATTAATAAGAACTTTCTAAGTAAATACTAACTCTAGGTCTA
This sequence comes from Venturia effusa, assembly GCA_007735645.1. NCBI lineage: Eukaryota > Fungi > Ascomycota > Dothideomycetes > Venturiales > Venturiaceae > Venturia > Venturia effusa. The sequence goes on from CP042197.1 coordinate 770,594, forward strand.
GTAGTAGCCTTAATACTAGTCTTAGATATAGTACGTCTAGGAACCTATCTAGCAGCCCCGTTATAATAGCTAGCCCGCCCCTCGCAATACTAATTACGTAAATAACCCTAGTAGTTCCTATCGTAATAATAATATCGGAAATAGAAATAATTAGGCTTTATAGAAGCTACGAATATACCTCGGATATAACGACCCTTACTATATACTATTCTACGTAGATAGTTATATAAAGGATCTATACGCCTAGGGAGTATACTTCTATAATCGTTAAGAGGGACAGAGAGGTCTTTTCTAGGGAACTATTAATAACCTAGGAAATAGAATCTAAGGACTTCGTCTAAGCTAGGAATAGTATTAGCTACTATAGATTCTCGATATAGTAAAGAAAGGACTTAGGCCCTCGTTAGTAAAAGTAAACTCTATTAGTATTTCCTATCTCCTTAAGTCCGATAAGGAGATTAAGATACCTTCTTACCCTCCTAATTTTATTAGTATTAGAAGTCTAGAAGTATCTACTACTAGTACCCGGTCCTCGTAGAAAAAGACGCCTAGAAAGTCGAATAATAGAGTTTAAAAGCCGTCCTCGAAGAAGTCTACGAAAGTAAAGTATACCGTTCCTAGGTAGTTTCAAGACTTAATAGACTAGGCTATCGAGGGAAGCCCTTAGAATAAGGATAATAACGAAATAATAGACGAAGATTCTACCCTACGTAATAAAGAACCCGTAGTCGTATAGAAGAAGAAACAGGGGAGGCGGCCGACGTATAAGTAGTACCTTACTATATAGAATAAGTCGTCCGACGAGCTAAGACTAATCTAGAAGATAATATAGTCTCCTAGCGGGATTTAGCTTACTCTAAATAAGGCCCTTATCTATATTTCTTACTTCTCGAAGTTTATATTTTAGAGTCTCCCTCTAGATATAGTCGAAAGGGTCGCGCCTAAGTTTAAAGCTACTTAACGACGGAAGGAAGAGAGGCGGCTTAAACGAGCCGTAAAGAGAATAGCTTAATAACCCGTAACGAATATAGTATTACTTAATAGTCTAGCTTCTAGAGACGTAAAATACCTAAGATCCCTCGCCGATATATCTATTAGTATTAATTTAATTACTACGTAGGTAGTCGATATTATCGACCGAGCTAACGGTAAACGATATATATCTACTAAGTCCCTATATATATACGTATATTTTCGAAATATATCTATAAGTAGTCTGATCGATACTAGTATAGAAGTAAATATAATTAACGAGAATTACGCTCGACGTATTAGACTTAGAATTAATAGTTTTAGAGGGCTAGAATAGTAGTAGGTACTCTAAAGTCTTTATATCGTAGATAGGAGAAGTATATCTATTATTAGGTAGGTAACTATATAGATCCGCCTCGCTAACGTAGGTTTCTCTTATAATAACGTTCTCTTTATAGTCCTCTAGAAATACGCCTAGCCCGTTATACTTAGTTAGCTATTCGCCGCGAGATCTTCTCTTTAAGTCCTTAACTATCTAGACGGCTTAGTTAACTATATCGCGACTTCTATTCCTAGAGATAAGACGGTAACCTAGTAGGCTACCGTAGTAGAGATCGACTATACGGTAATCGCGAAGGCCTTAAGGGAGGCGTCCTCGGAGGTAGAGGTAACTCTAATAGTAGAGGAGGATAAAGATAAGAAGAATAAGAATAAGGACGGTAAGAATAATAGCTTAGACGATAACTCGGGAAACGAGAGTACGGATTTATAAGGCCTAGAGACTTATCCGTAGTAATTAGTCCGAGTATACTTTCTACCGGAGAAGCGAGATTAGCTAGTTTATTTTTCGATATTTAGAGTACGGAAGACGCCGCCTCGGAAGTCGATAATCGTAAGTAGCTAACGACGACTTACTATAATCTCGCGACCTTCTAGATCGAAATAAGAAAGAAGAAGACTCGAGAGAAGTTCTTATAGAATAGGCGCTATATAGTAGATAATTTTAGAATATAGAGGATTAGATTCCCGTTTAGTAATAAAACGGACTTACGACGAAATCGCCGGATAAAACGGACTTAGATAATATTCGGGGCCGCCCTGGATATTAATATCGTTAGGTATATACCCGTATCTCGCTAGATCGACGACTCTAGCGTTCGGAATAGCGCTAATATACTCTATAAGAGAAAAGCGAATAAGGTATAGCCTTAGAATATCGCTCTCTAAGATAGAAGTACTCCTAGCGGCCGCGTCGACTAGAGGTAGGTTACGATAGCTAAGTAGAAGAGCCTAGAAGCGGACTCCCCACTTAATATATACCTTAAGAAGAGATATATACTATTCGCGCGAGGTACTCGACTTATAGAGGAGAGGTTTCGAGAGATACGTATTAATTCGGACTTAAGCCCTAAGGAAGTTACGCTTATTAAGGAAATACTCTACCGCCGGGAAGGTTCTCTCGCGTAGGACTTCTTAGAGTACGGTAGAATACGGCCTAAGGTTACTCCTCCGTAGCGTATACGTACTATTAAGTATATTCCGTAGTAGGCTAAGTTATTTAATATTCTAAAGACTCTTACGGACGAAGTATAGAAGATATTTTAGGAACGAATCGATATAGGACGCCTAGAACCTAGCTATACGCTATATAGGAATCCGTAGTTCCTCGTCTCGAAGAAAGGTAAAGATTATAGACTAATTAATAGTACGACCAATATTAATACCGTAATAATACGGGATATAAATATTCCTCCTTCCGCTAATAAATTCGTAGACTTCTTTATAGGGTATCTATACGTCTTACTTACGGACTTATTCTCTAGATATAACTAGCTCGAACTTACTAAAGAGAGCTAGGATCTAATCTCTTTCTAATACCCTTTTAGACTATATAGAATAAGGACGCTACTATAGGGAGCTACGAACTTAGTCGCGTAATTCTATCGAGTAACTAAGGTAATTATCCGGTATTAGATATATATAAGCGACGTTTATATTAACGATATTCTTAATAAGCTAACGAAGGACTACGGAGTATAAATAAGTAAACTACCTAGGATCCGTAAGAATATTCTTAAATATATTAGAGGTCTCGACGTACTCCTAGCCGACGTTAAACGCGTAGGAGCGATAGTATCTAGAAAGAAGTTCGATATATATATAGAAGGCCTCTATATCGTCGGTTACTAGTATAATAGGAATAGACGTTATCCTAACGAGTCTAAGGTTACCGCTATTCTAGAATAGAATAAGCCTCGTATACTAAAGTCGGTAAGAGTATTTATCGGTATATACGTTTATTACCGGATCTAGATTCCTAATTTCGCTCTAATTACGTAGCCTATATTCGTCCTCTTTAAGAAGGATACTAAGTTCTATTAGGAAGAGTCGTAGAAACGAGTAATATAACTACTCTAGAAGGTATTAACGAATCCCCCTACTCTTAAACCTATAAGATATAACGAGGAAGCGGGATAGATAATTCTTATAGTAGACTCCTCTAATAAAGGTTAGGGAGCGGAGTTAGTATAGATATACGATAAGAAACGGTACCTATACCGATATACGAGCGGTATCTAGTTAGTCGCTAAGCGGAAATACGATACTATTAAACTAGAATACCGTACCTTACTTAACGCTCTTAAGAAGTTTAAAATATATCTTTAGGGAGCTAGCTTCGTCGTCGAGACTAATACGAAGACACTTATTTACTAGTTAAACCGTATCGCCTCGGATATTACTAGCGCTCTCGTAACTCGCTAGCTTACCTAGATTACGATATAGAATTTTAAAGTCCGTTATATCGAGGGGAAGAAGAATATAGTTACTAATAGTCTCTTACGTTAATATAAGAATACGGATTCTAAGGACGTCCCTCTCGTCCTAGATTTCGATATTAACGACTTCGTCGTATTAGATCTTAGAGCTATTATATATTCTAGGCCTCGTATATTTTCTCTATTATCCTCCTCGGAGTATAATAACGCCTCTCTAACGGAATAGGATTTAGATTAAGGATTAGGTATATCCTCTATTAGGAGGTATATATAGTAGGGTCTTAAGGGTAACTACTCTACTAAATATAGGATAATCGCGGATTACCTAATAACGCTCTATCGACCTAAAGGTTATTAAAACGCGAAAGAATACGGGAGTATCCGACGAAGGGCTTTCGACTACCTAGTATTATATAGATAGCTATTCCGACGAGGAAAAAGAGGCTCTCCCTACCGCCGCGTTATCGACGATAAAGAAGAACGCTTCCGTATTATTTAAAGGCTCTATAATAAATATAGCTATAAGGGGCGAGAATCGACTATAGTACTCGTTTAATAGAGATACTACTAGGTTAGTTATTATATCGATATATCTAAGTAGGTCCGGGAGTACGAAGTTTACTAGAAGAGTAATTAGAATTACGTTAACGAGGGGCTTAATACGATAGTTATTCGTAATAAAATCCTTAGAGTCCGGTAGGCTATTAACTATACGGGAATACCTAAGAAAGATAGTTTTAAGTATATTATATATATACGAGAGGAATTAAGTAGCTAGTTAGAGGCGAAGGTACTTCGTAGCTCTCCGAACGTAAAGTAGATTATAGACTTTATTTTCGAATATATTATCTATCGCTAGGGGGTGCCTCTAGAGATAGGTATAGATAGAGGAAGTAAGAATAGGCGATTTACGTTAGCCCTTCTATACTTATACTAGACTCGGAAAATATAGATATCTCCGTATAACTTATAGGGTTAAGAGGGTATTAAGAGGGCCTATAGACTACTTATTATAGCCCTCCGAAAGTCGACGAACGGTAATAATAAGTCTTAGGTCCGTCTATTACCTACTACGCTATAGGTAGAGCGGACGACTACTAAAAGAATAACTAGGATAACTCTAGCTAAGATAATACTTAGCGAGAAGTATATTCTTCTAATTAAGTTAAAGATAGCTACGTAGTAGACGCTAAACTAGGACTCCGTCTTAATAATAGAGGATCTCCTCGCTATATAAATACGTTAGATCGACTTACGTAACGAGGATCTTCGCGAGGTAGTAGTAAGATAGGAAAGAATAAGGTACAAGGCTAATAAGTACTAGGAAGAAACTTACGAGTCCTAACGACGACGAGAACGACTATATATCGGGTCGAAAGTTCTCCTATATAATACGAAGATTATACGGAATTTCGGAAATAAACTAGAGTTTATTTAGCTCGGTCTATATATTATATCGAGGGTTATTATTAACTCCTATATAGAAAGACCTATTAGGAGCTATAAGTTATTAGAGTTAGACGGAATAGTCGTATTTAAGTTAGTTCGTATAGATCGTATACGCGTCTTCGTTTAAAGGGACGACTCTCTTAAGTCTAATTAGTACTTAGACTTTAGGGTAGGGGAGAGGACTAGAGTAACTACTCTAGGTAAACTAGATTATAAATAGGAAGGCCCTCTCTCTAGTACGGATTACGAACTAGACTACGAGTAGGAAGGACTACTTATCAAAGTTATAAACCCTTAAGGATTTAACCGTAATAAGTATAAGTAGTTTTTAGATTACTCCTCCGACGAGATATCTATAGAAGAGCTATTTATCGAGATTATATAGCCTAAAGGATTTAACCCTAATAATTATAAGATTATCGACGATAACCTAGATTAATAGATACTCTATACCCTTTATAGCGTATTCGTTCTTCTAACTATTATAAAGATAGCTAGTATAGTAGCTAGAGAATATAGTTATTATACGCTAAAGGAGCGAACTATTAAGCGCCGGCCGAAAGATAAGCTAGTTATTAGATACCCGATTAGACTCGACCTTAATAAGAAAAAGAGTTCTCGTAATAAGCTAAGATAATAGATATACTATCGTTCGGAATACTTACGTCCTAGTTAAGTAACTCCCTCTAGTTCTACTCTATCGAATAGGAACTCTTTCCCTATAACTAGGTTAGACGCGTATTTAAAATAATAATCGAGCTCGCTTATAAAGATATATTCTCTAAATCTTCTAACCGAAACGGCGCGATAGCATCTCTTTATCTCTCTATAATTAAAGTATTCGGATAAAGAAAGAAAAGGAAAGTAGAATATAAATAGCGAAAGATATTCTTATAAGGGAGCCGTACTACCGAAGTTCTACCGGTATACTCCTAGGGTTCTACCGTTCGACCTTCTTCTACTATACCGTACGGAATTTAAGGAATATTCGGAAAGAAGAGGGCGTTTAAATCTAAAGAAAGATATTCTAAAACTCCTAAGGGCCCTTACGCGCTACATATTCTCTACTTCTTAAGTCTAAGTAGACGGTATCCTATATATATACCTTTACTAAAGATGCGCGGATAAAGAAGAAAAGAGAAAGTAGGATATAGATAATAGAGGATATTCTTATAAGAGAACTATACTACCGAAGTTTCGCCGGTACGCTCCCGGAGTTCTACCGCGCGGCCTATATCTCGCTAGAAATAGACCGGTACGTATATCCTTTCTCCTAGGTCTACGAAGATAAGACTTAACGACGATATACTATTATTTTCTATTTTCCTCTAGTATAGTATTATATACGTAGATAAAGATAAGGAGGACTACGCGTTAGTTTTCGTAATAAGGGACGGAATAGGCCGATACGTATATCCTTTCTCCTAGGTCTACGAGAATAAGACTTAACGACGATATACTATTATTTTCTATTTTTCTCTAGTATAGTATTATATACGTAGATAAAGATAAGGAGGACTACGCGTTGGTTTTCGTAATAGAGGATAGGATAATTAAAATACCCGGGAGGAAAGCGACACTTATACGTAAGAAAGAATATATTTAAACTCCTAAGGTTCTTTATAATAGGTTAGCCGGTTTAAGCGTATTATAGAGATAGAGCTCGGGGAATAGGTTATCGGAGTAGATAGCGGTAATAATTATAAGCGATATAACGGTCCTCTCCGTTAGTCTAGGTTGTACTATACGGGAATCGAGGAGGATTTAAAAGGAAGAGCGTAACTAACTATATAGAGATATATCGTAAATCTCCTAAGGTTTCTTACGCGACGCCTCCGTTTATTAGGAACTAGACGGCTAGAGCCGTATTCGTAGATAAACTCCGATTCTAGTAGATAAAGAAAGAAAAGAAGAGTAGAATACGAAAGTTAGAAGGTTTCCTTATAAGGGAGGTATTCTACCGGAGTTCTACCGCGCGAGGGTATCTATATTATAAAAATATTAGGGGGACGGGAGTTTAAAAAGTTCCGTATACCGGATTCCCGGCGGAAAAATTCTCGTAAAATAGACTTAGATAATATCCGGGGCCGCCCCGAATATTAATCTTATCTAGGAACGAAGATAGACGTACCGCTATACCTACGAGCGACTACTCCTATATATATCGTCCTTAAAAGAATAAAAAAAAAATAGGCGCTTCGATATATCTCTCGACGCCTAATTAAATCTCGTAGCTATATTCTCGGATAACTAGAACTAGAAGTCTTTCTATCGTATACGTCTCGACTAATATTAGGATTAAAGATACTCTCTATATTTCTTTTACGTCTCTTTATTTATTTTCTTTATTACGTATCTCTTTCTTTTATTCTTTTATATAGAGCTTCTTTTAATACTAAAAAAGAATAAGGTTTTATAGGGGATTTAGATTCTGCGGGGGAACTTAACTAGAATAGGAAATAGAATTAGTAATAGAAATACTAAAGACGTATAATATCGTAAGTAAATACTAAGAGAGGCCTATATAAGCTATCTCTATCTCTCTCTCCCCGAGCCTTCTATTCCCTTAATAAAAGTTTCGGATACGATAATCGGTACTTAACTCTAGAATAATTATACTTATACCCTTATACTTAGACTTTTACTAATACTTCTACTTTTAACTAAAATAAGTCGAACTCTTTAGTCGGGCTTAAGGATAGCCGGCTCCGCTAAGAATATACCCGAACTAAATAACGGGGATACTACGAGCGCCGATAATAGCGCTCTTATACTACTACCTAAGGATAATAATAGTCTAGGCTTTATTACGTAACTATAGGGAGTTAGAGCCTCTAGAGTAGTTACCTAGACTAAAGAGAATTAGGGTACTAAACTAGCTAAACTACCCCTAGCTCGATAAGTTAAAGGACTACGAGCTATTCTATCTTTAGTAGAGAGAGAGGTAGCTCGATTAGAGCTCTATTCGAGGCTCGCGGTTTATTACGTCTAGAACTCTAATAGGAAGGAGTAGAAGTATCTCTCTAATAATACTAAGACGAAGAAGAAAGCGTTAAGATTAGGAGAACTAGATCTTAGTACGAGTTAAGTAGTAAGGACCGAGAAGACTTAGAAGTAGGTTCTAAGTACCTATAAGGGTATTTCCGATATAGACTCTATAACGTACGGCTATAAGGAGGTAGAGGGTACCCGACCGAGTTAGATAGGCGGTTTTATAGCGGATCTAATTAATAATCGCTAGTTACCTCTAAACCTAAACGGGAACGACGGAAGTATTCCCTTAACTACGTAATACTAGGTCTCTAGGGGAACCCTCTAGGCGTTAAGAAAATATTTCGAATATATACTTTCCTATTCTCTCTGCCTAGCCCTCGAGTTCCTTACTTAAGCTATCTATATACGTCTATAGCGTAATAGGAGTAGAAAGACGAATAAGATATAGATATTAGACGTTAAAGATCTAGTAAAGATAATTTCTAGTAAGACCGAGGAGGCTATTAACGAGGTCCTTAATAAGACTTATAGGACGGACCCTCTTAACTAGTCTCCCTAGGGCTTTATTCTTTACCCTTAGTATCTCCTACCGATTACCCTTAATATATATAAGTAATACTAGAAGCGAACGAAGCCTTCTAGTTAGAAAGATACGGACGAATTCCTTATATATTAACCTCGGACTAAGACTATTAAGGAAGGGCTATTAGGTTTAACTAGTACTAAGCTCTTTAAGTAAATAGAGAAAGAGAATAAGCTATCTCTTCTAGGGTCCCCAAGGGGTCGGGTCGGGTCGGGTTTTAAGGGTACCCCCCCGACCCGCCGCGGGGGGGGTAGAAATAGGGGGGGGGCGGGTTTTCGGGTCGGGGGGAGCTTTTACCCCCGACCCGCCAATCGGGGGGAAGTCGGGTTTTTTAAGTCACATGTTTTAATACTTAACCTAGGTATTATTAAGATCTAAATAGCTAGAATTATAGAGAAATACCTATTCTATAAGTCTATAAGGTTATATAATATAAAATACCTATAGGTCGTCCGTAATTAATAAAACCGTACGAAAAAGTCACGTTTTTTAGCCAAGAACCCGACTCTATTAATCGGGGCGGGTTCTATCGGGGGGAGGGTCGGGGCGGGGGGTCCTAGGGACCCCTATACCCGACCCGAATACCCCCGACCCCCCCTGCCCCCGAGGGGTCGGGGGATCCCCCGACCCCTTGGGGACCCTAATCTCTTCTCGAGGAATTCGGACTACTACCTAAGAAGAAGGAAGCGCTACTATAGATAGGAGTATCTAATAAAGGTAATATAGGTAACGAAGATAAGAATAAGAAGGACGAAGAGGTAGCTAATAAGGAGTTAGCTCCTAAGGCCTCGTAGAAGTCTAAGAAGATAAAGGCTAAGAAGGTAGTTCCTCTAGGAGGCCTTTAATACGGCTATAGCGTAGAAGCTAAGAAAGTTCTCCTCTCTAATCGTAAGGCGTCTAAGAAGCTGAAACTCCCTACTCGAGTTAGTCTAGATACGAAGAAGAAGGTAGAAGAATACGGAATACGTAAGAACCCTCCTAAGTTCTAGTCGTTTACGAAGATAGTCTATCCGCTAAGGGAAACTACCTATAATAATTACTTTCGCTATTTCTACGGCCTAGCTAGCTTATAAATTCGTACTAGGACGACGGAGATACTTATAACCCGACTTAAGGCCTTTTTAGAATACCTTAACCCTACTAAGTTTATAGTTAGTAGAGAATATTATACCTAGTTCCGAGTATTAAACTAACCGTACGTTTAGTCTAACTACCTCGGGGTCTTCGCGTATAAGCCGGTTAAATAGTATCTATTTAATAAGACTTTCCTTAACGAGGGAGAGTAGGAGAAGCTACGTAAAGATATATAGACAGACGAGGAACTAGTAGAATAGAAAGAAAAGGGTAGTATCCTCTATAAAGGTACGTTTAAGAAGTAGGATACTAATAGTAGGTATTAGATAACCCTATCGATAAGGTTAAATATATAAAGTATATTCCCGAGAAGTTTAAGAAAGTAGGTAAGAACTAGACGGTTAAAGAGCTCTTACGTATTAAGTCGGTATACTACCTCTAGTATCTAAGGAAGGTGAACGGAAAGTATAACCTCGGTTAGAACCGTACTATATATTACGGGGTTATCTAGTAGGTAATACGATAGTCGATCGAGTACTAGTTACGCTATATTACCCTTCGACCTAACCGTCGGTTTTAGCTTATCTCGTACCCGTACTATACTAAAACGACTTAGGTCGGCGATAATATTAACTTCCGCTACGTCGATATTAATATTAAGGATATACTTACGACTAGGAAAGGTAAGAACTAGATTTAAGGTAGTCTAACAATATTCGGAGAGACTACGAAGAACTATACCTAGTTTATACCTAAGATATATAAGAACGAGAATCTATAGGCGTAGATTAATAATAATAAAGCGCGAGGGACTTTAATTAGTAGTAGCTATATTGCGAAGATTAAGAAGTAGTACTAGACTAAGAACGATATTAAGAAGTTTAAGACTAACTTTACTAAGTAGATTACGCCCGATTATACTATACGTATTACCTATCCCTTAAACTTCTACGGTTTATATAGTAAGGCCGATAGGACTCGTCTAACTCTATTACCCTAGTACTACGGAATCGAGAAGGACTATACTATAATAGAGATTCTAGAAGGAGGTACGTAGAAGTAACTCGTAAAGGTATATCGCGATCTATTTACTAGTCTAACGTCGCTATCTAGATACTCTATTAATTACGGTAAACTACCGTACTCGTTCCCGACTTATATCTCTTTTTACCTCGATAATCTAATTAGCTAGGCGCTTATTAGTCGAATAAAGTAGACTAACTACGACGTTATTAAGGCGGTCTAAGAGGTTATCGAGATAGATACTAAGAAGCGTAAGGCCTACCTTAAGAAGAATATAAAAGAGGCTATTCGGCGTATTGGTAAGAAGTTCGCTAATTTTATTAATAAGGAGATCCGTATCTTTAGGGATAAGAGCTTCTTCGTATATCGCTTTCGGGAAGACCCTATTATTAAGCCTAAGATCTACTATATAACCGAAGAGAATAATAAGGATCTTAACGTAGTACTTAGAGACGTTATAGACGACGGAGAGTAGATTAAGACGGAAGTAATATAGGGAGGCCGATATAGTAATAATAGCGGGAAGGATAGTAATAAGAAGGACGGTAAGGAGCTCGGAGAGAAGGTAGACTAAGTAGTTAGTAAGGCGTCTATTTTATTTTTCTAATTCTACTTAATTTATTTAGTATATTTATAGCTAGTAGGATTTCTTTAATAGCCTAGGTTTTAATTACCTACTTTCTTTATATAGCGTTATAGGACGACGCTATAGTAGGAGGGGGAGAGGATATAGTAGGGACGGCTATTTACGGGCCGGTATAATCTAGTTCTCTTATCCTATATAAGGACGAGACGCGGCGCCTATAGATATTAGATAATTACCTACTAACTAGTATAGTAATATATTAATTTATAGCTATTATTGTCCTGCCTTATCTTCTCTATTATATAAATTATATTTATCCGAACTACCTTGCCTTAATCTTACAATCTGGTATAGGATTCTAAGACGGAAGTAGAAAACTACTCTCCCCTATTATCTACGCTCACTCTGCTATAACGTTTAGCGTAGATAGCGTATAAGTTAGTATCTATTACTTATTAGTATATTAGATAGATAAAAGATATACTAAAGTTTATCTTTAAAAAGACTAACGATAAAGGCTTCTATAGCCTCTTATAGGGCCTCGAGGGCCGATCTCTAGAAATATAGATCTAATTTATAGTTTTAGGTAATCTCGTAAACTAGTCTAGTAAATAGCCCGAACTTAGTAAGTATTTTAGTCCCCTTCTAGTAGCGACGAATCTTACGTAACGCGACGGCTAGAATTTACGTTAGTAAAGATTAAAGAACTATTAGTAAACTATTAGGTATTTTACTTACTTTCTAGCTTAAAGCGGCGGGGTACCCTCTTCTAAGGACCTATAGTTTTCTTTCTACCTTATTTATAAGGCGCCTTTTAAGTATAAGACGCGGCCGTACTTACGCGATTAGCGCTATTTAGTACTTTAGTACTACGGGATAGACGGATATCCGTACGCTTTACTATAGATCCTAAGTTATAACTAGGCTTATTACCGCCTATCGTAATATCTCTAGTTATTAGATCGGCCTTTCTTTTAGGAGGTTATTTACGAGGAGGTTAATTTTAAGGCGGTAGAGGTATTATATCTATTCTAGCTTTAATACTAGGGTCTATACTCTCTAAAGAATACGAATTACTTAAAGATTTTAATAGTACTAGTAAAGGTTATAGACGTTATAGAGGCGGTAAAGGCGGTTTAGGCGAGAAAATTAAACGGCCTTTAAAGTTACGAGATAGAGGTAGAGATACGGACGAATTAGATAATCTATCTTTAAAGATACGAGGCCGAGGTAAAGGTATAGATAAGCTAGGGCTAGGTTAAGATATATTAGAGTCTTAGCCGCCGTCTTAATTAGTATCTTTATTACTAGTATCTATACTAACGCTATTTATAGGCTCGTCTTCCTATTCCCCGAGTTATTTCTATAATTATCCTCTCTCTTTAGCTTTTTACGTAAGGTCGCGTTTATATAGTTTATCTTAACGAGTACGTATCTCTACGCGAAGCTAGTCTTCTAAAAGCTATTACTTAGTTTTCTTTCGCGGTTCTAGCTCTAAGACTTTTAGGATAAGTTTTTAGAAAGATACTCGTTTAGGGTTATCCGCCTAAAGTAAAGGTTAATATTACTAAATATATATACGATCGAATTCCTTATAAATATATACTATAATAAAGATTAATAAAAAGAATAGAATAAGTAGGGTAGAATTAATATAACTAGCGAAATTAAAGCGGGCGTAACGGTAATATTCTAAATAGGAAATAGTTACGGAGGCGCGTCTTAGGATACGACTAACTAGTATAAAAAGTCTATACGCTAAGCTAAATTAGGCGCTGAATATCGGCCTATATATAATATTTTACGCTTAGAACTAAGAATCTCTACTAATTATTTATATTATTCTAGTATATACTATTCTATCGTCTTTTAGTCTCTATTTATATTCTTAACTATTAGTAGACTATTAGCCCTTATCTATAGCGCTATCTAAGCTAATTACGTAGCAATCGTCGAATCTCTATATACTAAAAGAGACTACGCGCCGTAAGGGTATTAAAGGCTTTAAGAAGACGAGAGATAAGGTAGTTTTAAGTCTAAACTTATAGATAATCGGCTCGTTAAGCCGGCTTATATAACGCGTACTCTATTATAGACGCGTACGGTAAGGAGCGATAGTAACGAGAGAGAATAGTACTATAAACCTATAGTCTAGTATTATTATTATCTCGCCGTCGCTCGAGAGCGATAGCGACCTAGCTATATACCTAACTAAGGTAAAGTACGTACTATATCCCCCCTAGGAGAAGAACGGGTACGTCCTCGTACTACTACTATAACTATATATAATATCTACTTTTTAATATATCCGACTATACCTCTAGTATTTATCTTACCTAGTTCTCTAATTCGATAGTCTAGATAGTACCGCCTATATTACTATTCCGTCGGATATATCTTATATTTAGTATTACCGGGGGGCAAAGTCGATATTTTACGTACGCTTACTAAGGTAGTAGGCGGAATTTATACTTAATATTACTAACTTTATAGTTATTATAGAAATTATCATATTCCTCGTTTAGTATCTTAGTAACTATATTATCCTATTTATCGCTATCTCCGACTACTTAGGCTAGCGGGACGGTACTATTAAAAATATTCTTTCTAAAGGTCTTTTCGATATAGAGTATATAATCGATATACTATTAGACGGTAGGAACGTCTATATATCTACCTAGGTACCGGTTATAGTTAAGCGAGGGCCGTACGACCTTATTATAGAGGTACGACTATCTAGTTAAGCCGGATAATATCGCGTTGGCGGCTATCTATCTAAGCTACTACAGCTCCTTAAGGCGTAAGTTTACGGCGGTTATAGCCTCTAGGCGACGCTCGAGTTCGGTATTACGGTTAGTTAGATTATTATTATTCTTCTAGAGTACTTAAGAGGTCTTACGTAGTATATCGTTACTTTCTAATAGTAACTTAATTATCTTATATAGTTCTAACTCTAAAGCGTCGGTAATATCCGATAAAGGAATTCTCGATAGTATAGATAGCTAAAGGCTAGTAAAACCCTAGGTTATCGGAGCGGTTATACCGAGTCTATACTATCGGGAGCGACCGTATAGGGTTACTAGGCTAGACGGTTAACTTAGTAGCGGAGATAGTAATTCGGTATCGTCCGTAAATATTAGTTATTTATAAGAAGCTAGAGTCGATATACGTAGGCCGTAAGCTATAGTATTTATACTACCTATTAAGTCGCGACGAGAAGTTAGTAGTAGTAGTAGTAATCTATTATTATTAAATAATAATAGTCATATAGTTAAGTCGCGACGAGACGTCGGTAGTAGTAGTAGTAATTCGTTATCGTCGAATAATAATAGTCGTATACTATTCTAGGACGTTAGTATCGATATAGCTAGGCTAGTATCCGCTATAGGTAGCGGCGGTAGTAGTAATATCGTATTATCTATAGATAATAGTTTTTTTCCTTTCTCGGACGTTAGAATAGTAATAGGTAGTACGTTTAGAGGCTCGGTAGCCGCGGTCGCTTCTACTCTCTCTTCTTTAGTAAACTACGGAGAAGGTATAGTAGTCCCTAGGGGGAGTTAGGCAATAGAGAGGAATTTAGCGTACTAATCTCCGTCGGTATAGAGTATCTATTAGTTATACTCTATTCCTACCTATATATTCTTCTCCTTATTAATAATTTGTTTCTATTAAAACTTATTAGGGTATAGTTTCGAAGGTAGCGCTACGAGTAGTTTACGTTAGTTCTAGCGCGCTATCTTACGACGCTCGTTCTTAAACTCCTTAGCTAATTAGGTTAGCGTAAGAGGTAGTAGTAAGAAGTTATACTATAAGCTAGTTTCCGCTATTTTAACGGTATACGCCGGAGTAGTATTCGATAGACCTCCGGCTACTACGAGGCTATAGGGATTAGTAGGCGCCTTAAGTAATAGTACGAATAGATTATTAGTCTTCTTTAGCGGAGGTACTATATTCTTAGGTACGGTAACGCTCGTCTTCTTTAGTAGAGGTACGTAAGTAGCGACGTTAGCCTTTCTCTTCCTAGGTAGAAAAGGCTAGCCGGGTTATAGTACTTTACTAATATCTTCGTCGCTCTCCTCGTCGTCGTCTTTTTAGCGTAACTATTATCTAGGCGTAGGTATAGGAAGGCGAGGTCTAGGCGCTATCTTCTTACCTTTATCCTTATTACGAGAGGGCGGTACCGTATAGAATTAGTTCTTTAGAACTAGTATAGAAACGGTCTAAGGGCCTTCGTATATTACGCTAGTAACTAAGTAAGTAGTCTAGCGGTAGGGTCTATCGAGCTATAGCTAGGGGTCTTTAGTATATACTAGCGTCGAGGTAGTTTAGGTTGCCTAATAGCTTTATCGCCCGGCGATATCGACCTAAGATATAATATTACTATACTTATTCTAGTTAAGAAGTCGAGATAGTAGTTTATCCTTAGTTATTACTATAGTTTTACCTAGATACTAATTATATTTCGCCTTACGGAGTTCGAAGTTAGCGACGACTTCTTTAAATAGAACGTCGGGAATATCGAGATCGTAACTCTTATAAAGGTAGCTAAAGTATCCTAGCGCGGTTCCGTCGCTAATACGTACGAAAAACCCTACTTCTATAAAGATATTAGAGTAAAGGACTAGCTTCTTATTATTATCGTCGGTATTTACTAATCTATAGACGTTACTAACGCTAAGGTCGGCGGCGATTATATTATATAGATCGACTCGCCTCCGGGCCTCTTTAGCTATTTCTATATATTTCTATATATATAAGAATCTCTTCTTATTACTATATTTCTATACTATATATCGGTCGTACCCTAGCGGACTAATACTAAACTAGTTAGCGGGAATTTACTTGCCGTAGTCGACGAACTCCTAGGGAACGTATTTCTAGAGTAGTAAGTATATATCGGATTTTACTATACTAGTAGATCTCTCTACCTTCTACGGGCCTTTAATAACCGACTAGTTTTTTAACGACGAAAGATATATAAAAGAGCTAAACTAGTAAGGACTATTAGGATTAAACCTTACCTCTCTATATAAAAGCTACTTATCGTCTTAGTAGACTTCGCGCGTAGTAGGTTCTTTTATATCGCGACTATAAGATCGTCGAGACGGTAGGTAAATACTAGTAATAGTAAACGTAAGTAGGTAATAGTAGGCGATAGCTCGGATAGAGTAGAGAGAAGAACGCTAGTCTTTAAACTATACTACGTAAGCGTCGTCTATAAGTACGTTATTATTAGGGTAGCTCTCGGGAGTATTATAATAGATACGCTATATATAGTATTTTATATTTATATACTAAGCGGGGGTATCGTAGGGAAAATTATTAGGGTTAGGAATATCTATATTATACGAGCCTAAATAGTATTACGCGCGAAGAGTATAGTTAGAAGAGCCGCTACTACGATAGCCGGCGTCGTTTATATTAAATATAGGATCGAACGGAACGAGGTAGGTCGGACGAGGAGGGTACTAAGTATAATTAAAATCGCTACCGTAGAATATATCGATTTAATAAAGGACGGCTAAGATTCTAGTACGTACGACTAGTAGAATAAGGAACTTAGATAGTACGTCCTAATAGGTAGTACCGTCGTATATATTATAGTATTTAAAGATTTAGCGAAGTACGCTAAGAAAGCGACTATACCTTAGATAGAACCGTATAAGATCTATAAATTCGGATAGGTCGAGTATTAGTTCGTTAATATCGTTATCCTAGAACTATAGTTCTTATCGCTCGGATAGGCTAGCGCGAGCGATAACTAGAATAAGAGAAGAGATAAACTCTAGAAATAGAGGAACTTCGTAGCCGAAGAAACCTTCCTTTAGGTAATTAGCGCGGAGATTACCTATAAATCTTAGGAGTAACTTAGCTAAGATTTCCGCCGAGACTCTATCGAAGCCGAAATCGATAAGAATACTAAAGTACTTTTCTAGTTTATACTAAGAGCTATTCTAACGATAGTACGTCTAGAGTACGAACTTAAAGAATTTAGGAAATATAGCTATAGAGAGCTCTTATAGCGTTATAAGGTCGATAATATCTACGCGCTATAGCTAAGACTATTCTAGTACTATAAGTACTTTCTTATCGTAGGCCGTAAGACCCTCGAAGGTAAATAATTTCTATTTATAGTAGCTAGCGAAAACTAGCTCGTAAAATAGGTAGAAGTTATTACGTTATAGCTAGTTATAAATTATATAGAGTAGGAGTACTCGCGGAGGGATTAGGATATATCTTATTGCTAGTATTAATTAAATCGAGTATTAGTAATCTAGGGCGTAACGGTCGGTTAGACCTAGCTACTTAAGCTAGGTAGATTTAATAACTTCGATATAAGCGACCTAGAAGGCGTAGTATATAAGTAGGAAAGACTATACTCGTAACTAGAAGAAGAAAACTAGAAAGTCTAAGTTAGGGAGGTCTAGAGGTATAGCGTCTACGGCCGGTTAAATAGCGGGTAAGGGAAATAGAGAGATTACGCGCTAATTATTATTATTAGTACCGGCGTTAAAATCGTAGTCTAGAAGGTTTCTTAGGGAGAGCGCTTCTAGTCTAGGTTCCGAGATATAGCTGTCCTTACTAGATTATAAGGTTAAAGATAATATTAATATAGATATAATAGAGGAAATAGAGTTTTAAAAGTAGTTAGACCCTATAGATATAGTCTACGTAATAGCGTAAGCTAATAATATAATTATAAATAATTATAAGGCGATAACGTTAGTAATATTAAAGATAGTAGATATTAAGAATTTATATCCGGATAATCGCGGTATAGGTAGTAAGCCTACTATAGTACTCTTAGGATAGGTATCTCTACGTATAATAGCTATCGGGTAAATATATTTAGGGGTTTATCGTAAGTTATATTTCGAGTAATCTTCTTATTCTTACGTATCTATCGTTTAGAGCGACGTTTAGGTTAATTAGGGTAGCGTAAATTATATTCGGCTATTAACTCTTTCGCTAAACTAAGGTTGCTAACTAAATACTACTAATTATAACTAGATCCCTAACCGTCCTACTTAACTAGGTACTAGCGACTACTAGCTATATTACGTCTATTAAGAAGTCGCTCGATTATATAGATAGAAATACCGTCTTCGTCGATAGTATCTAGACTAGGTTCGGGATAAGGATTACGACTAAATAGATCGTCGCCTAGCGGATAACGCTCTAATTAGGCGACGGAGATAACTAGGTAAATTCTTATATATTTAGGGAGTTCTAATTTATATACGAGTTCGTTAACGCGCTTCTTTACCTTAACCCGTAAACGCTAGTTCGAGTATTTATAATAGGCGTATCTAGGGACGTTATACCTACGGTAAAGCCGTAGGTATACTATCTCGTCTTTTTTAAAGCGTAACGGCTTATACTTCGAGTCGTATCGTATCTTAGTATAAACGTTAACTAGCGTAATAGCGTCCTAAGCTATATCGCAATATTCCTATTAAAGAATAGTATAGTTACGAGGAGGTAACTCTATAAGTACCCCGAAAGCGTCTCTCGGTTATATACTATATAGGAATTAATAAGATAAGACTTCCGTCGTTGTATTAGGCAACGAATTTATATACTATTAGATATATACTAAGAATTCCTTTTATTCGACGTCTAGCTCGGAGGTTATATAGAACCGGAGGGCTACTTCTACTATTTAGTTAGTACGTTCGCTCTAACCGTCCGTCTAGAGGTAATAGGTAGTTAAGAATAAAAGTTTAGTATCTATAAGTTTAAATATTGTTTACTAAAGACGATCTATAAAACGTAAATCTCTATTAGATAGTAAACGAGCTAGGATACTCTAGTTAGCGAATTTTAGTTCTCGTAAGATAACTACTACCTAGTCGTCGGCGCTCTATATACTATATTCTAGAATAAGTAAGATTATCTTTAACGCTATATATGTTATCGTAAAGAGAGTATTCTAGCTTCCTAAGGTCGTTAGAGGTAAGTTAGTAATAAAATCGAGCGATACTAAGTAGAAGGGGATTAGTAGAGCCTATATAGGCTTAAGTTCGCTATAAGGAGGGTATCGTATAGTCTAGTTAACTATATAGTCTAGATAGTAACTAATGTAGTCGCGTAAGAGCTTAGATAGGTAATAGATATAAAAAGCGGACGATATACGGCTAAAAGTACGATAGTAGCCCTAGTAGTAGTACTAATTATAGGCGATATTAAAAATAGTTAGGATATAGTCCTAAGAGATATAGAGTCGCTCGTAGCCGCCCTTCTTATCCGTATAGTAGAGTAGACTAGTCCTTTTAAAAAATCGTAGATCTAGTAGGTAGCGTTACTCGTCGTCGTCGACGTCTCTATCGTTACTCGATTTCTCGGTCGTATCTAGCTAGTACTCTTATAGTAACTCGTATCGCTTCTTAAGTTATTACTACTTAACTTATTACTACTCGGCTTATCCCTACTCGACTCGTTACTACTCGACTTATTACTACTCTACGTTAAAGTATATAACCTCTATCGGTAAAGGTAGTATCTTAATATCCTTATTTTTAGATAATAGCTACTTATAGATCTTAATCTAGCAAGAATCTCGAGAGTAGCTAGCCTATATCTACTACTTTAAATCGTCTAATATTTCGACTAAGAAGACGTAGTAGATACCTAGAACTATAGCGTCTTCTAGATCGTCTACTAGGTCGCGCTCCTTATCTATTCGAGGTAGTTAGCTAAGGGCGTTAGGTATAATATATATAGTACCTAGTTAGTATACTAACTCTAGATTTAGGAAGGTAGAGATAAAGGCGGAAGCGGCGGCTAGCTTTATACTAAGGCGGTCTAGACTTACCGTCTTATTTAAATTTACCTATCGTATAATACTAATAATAGCTTTATAGTTAGTAAATATAAAAGCTTTAGGAGCTAAGTAGATTATATATCCTAGCTTTCGAGTAATCTAGTATACTCCTACTACCTCGAGTTCGGTAGGCTAGTACCTAGAAGTAGTCGCGGTAAGGGTCTTACTAAGGAATATAATAGATTATATCTAGACGCTAGGAAAGTAGGCTAAGATCTTTATAGGGATTACTCTCTTTTCCTCTTATCCGTCCTCCGTATAAAGAACTTTAGTATCGGAGAGTTCTAGGGTAGAGTCTCTAACGATATAGTATACTAACCCGCTATAGTCTATCTAAGAGAAATTAATATCGATATAGAGAGGATAGTAAGAGTCCTAGTAGTATAGCGTATAGTCCTTACTTAACTTGTCGCGGATAGCTTCGAAGGCCTCGTAGAGCTCTATAGTATTAGCTACCTACTACTTCTTTATAAATATAAGTCTAGAGGGGCCCTTAATAGGCGCGTCTTTAAGTAGTTATATCTTTTCTAATTAGAGTAGCTCGTTTAGCTATACGTAATATAGAACGAATATACGTAAGTAATCTATTATACCGATAATAGTCTCTAGGTCGTTTAACTTAGTAGAGTACTATAGGTTAGCGATAGCCGCTAATTTCTCCTTATTCGTACTTAAGCTGTACGCGTCGACGTACGTCCCTAATAGGGTAATAGAGGGAAAATAGAGGAATATTTTCTTTAGAGCTAAAGTAAACTTATATTTATTAAGCTTAGTAGATACGTTATAGAGGTAGCTAATATAGAACTAGAAAGTATTAGAAGCTATAGCAAAATCGTCGATAAAACCTTTAGCGTAGTCGAATTTAGTAAGTATATTAGTAATATACCTTTATATATATTATATAGAATTATAGTACTCTATAATAAGGATATTAAACTATTCTTAACCCTAATAGGTATTAACGATAAGTTTATATCGGTCCTCTTCTTTTACGGCCTATTAGTAGAAGAAAGATAAACCGTCGAATACTAAGATAAATAGCTTAGAACGTAGCTTACTAAGAAAATCGTTCTATAGTAGGAGTAGATAGAAATTCTTTACGCTAATAGCGTTTAGTCCTTAGAGGTTAACGACTACTTAGGGTTTACGCTTAGTAGTACTATTAATATATACCGTCTTCTATACTATAAATACGGGGAAGGCGAACGGCGTAGGCTTACGGGTAGATTCTATTTTATTTTAGGCTATAAGCTAGTCGAAGATATAGTTAATCTCGACCCTTGCGTTCTTACTATATTAGTAGATCTAGGTATTAAGTTTAGGATCTTTCTAGAACTAGGAGAGAATAGGAATTTCGGCCTATTCGTCCTTTAGGATACGAATAATACCGGACTCGTCTATCTAGAGACGTAGGTACTAATTAATAAGCTTAGTAATTACCGCTAACTATTTAGTATTACCGTAAACGGTAATACCGTTCGGGAGTACGTATTTACGCCGGTCGTTATCGTCGGAGCCTTCTAAAGTAGAGGGCTATATAGCGGCGAGGTAATAGCTCTCTATAGATAGGGAGTAGTAGCTAGTATACTCGTACTCTATTAGTAATCTAAGCGATACCCTACGCGGAACTACTAGGGTATATATACCGTCGTTTCTAACTAATATAGAGTAAAATAACTCGTCCGCGACTTAGTTATAGATAGAACCTCCCTAGGCGAAGAAGGGGTACTTTAGGGTAGGAGACTTATACGATAAGAACTCGTAGTCGCGGCCTTATAAAAGCGTTATTAGTAGCTTTACTAGGACCGCGACTATATACCGTAGAGGGACCTCTATCCGTCGTAGTACTAGGACCCTAGTTTTATTAATTACTATCCTCTTAGTATAGAGGAAAAGGTCGGCCTCTACCCCCTAATATTGGTTAAAAACCGCCTTATAGGTTAAGGCTAGAAGATCGATTCTATATAGTCGGAGTACGTCGACTCTAATTAGTAAACCGGCGGTAAAACCGTCTACGATATATACCTTAAATATCGTAGATAATAGTACCTATTTCTCTTTAAGAGTCGCTGGGAAGAATATTATAAGTATAATCTTTTTAGTCGAGGTAGTACCGCCCAAGATACCTATAAGTAGTTATAGTATTTCTAATAGTACTAACGTATAAGAAGGATTAGCGGGGAGAACTACGTCTCTTAAATATAAGTAACTAATAGATAATATCCGGTAACCTAAGTCTATATACGCCTAAGCTATCTTACCCCTAGGGTTAAAACGTACGTAGATCTAGGCGTAGTTATACTTACGAAAACTACTAACTATAGTTAATAAGCCTTAGGGTTACCCCTTAATAACTAGTAGATTAGGGCGGGTGTCTTCTACGGTATCTAAATATTTAATAATAATAACTTTATCCGTATCGGTATTCGGAGTATTACTGTTTGGATTTAGCTACGTTTAATAGTATATAATTATATAGAGGGCTAGATTGCTAGAGGTAGAATACTACCTTAATCTATCTAGATCTGGCCACCTTAGTAGATATAGGGGTTATATATATATATAGTCGATTGTAAGTCCGCTTATAATTAAGAATTAAGTATTATATAACTCAATAACTAGACTAGTTCTTTATCTTTCCTTATTTCCTTACTTTATCTTTCCTTATCTTATTTCATTAGTACTATTAGTTAACTACCTATTATTCCTATAGGGTATTAGTTAATACTAATACTAATCAGTGGTTAGACTTAATTCAACTATAGATTCGTAAGGTTTCGCTAGTAAATAAGGAGATTACAACTATATCTCCTAAGTTTCAGACGGATACTTGCCTGAAATAGTCCGATAATCGTATTTCTACTATTATATACTCAAATCCCGACCCTACCGTTTATCGATAATATCGAACGACTACGTCAAGCGAACTTATAGCCCTAGGAACAACGAATTTCTATCGAGAATCCTTATAGATTATTAAGATCTAGAAACTATAATATAGCTAGAGAAGACGAGTAATAGAAATCAACCCCGAGCGTTATAACTACTAAAAGTACGAAAAGCTCCTAAGTATAACTTAAGGGATAACTCTTCTTTACTAATAAGAAGTATCTTAAGTTATCTTTATCTCTTAGTTCTATAACAACTAACGAAGAGCTCAATAGCTATATCGTATACTAAGCGTACCTATACGTATTAGTAAGTTTACTTAACGAACTCTAGGAGTACTTTTACGAAGACTTTCGTAATTAGAATACTACTACGTAGTAGAAAGTCGATAAGGAACGACTAAGAGCGCTAAAATCGGTTTTAGGAGAGGCTCTTCTAGCTATAACCTAAAAAGGAACCCCTATAGAGCTATAATTAGCTAACGGTATTTAGGTAATTATATCGACTTACTAGTTAAACGAACTTATAGATACTATATCTATAGATTATCCGAAGATTCCGCCTATAACTCTAACTCTAGACCGAAAATAACCTACTACCTAGGAGATTTAGTATATATAACTAGAGTCTAGCAACTTAAGACGATTTTAATCTAATATTACTTAACGAAAAGGCAAACAACCTATTAATAATTAGCGTTATAGAGTGCCACCATCAATAGTTTAGGAAGAACTAGAGGAGATACCAGCCTAGTAATAATCTTAGTAGCCTATATAGTAACTAGAACGACCTAGATTAAGACTCGAAGATATTTTTCGGAACTTTATTAATAGCTAAACTAACTTATAAGACCTATAAATAGTAGTTATACGAAGATTAACTAACCTTAATAAGTTATATACCGACGATATAAAATACGGCGGAGAAGAGGACGACGTACTCGAAACTAAGCTTAGGATCTTCGTAGAAAATATAGGAAAATACGGAATATTTAACGGAAAAGAGGTTATTAATACGTTTCTAATAATGCTAAAAGAAAAGGCTAGAGACTTTTACTATAACGAGATAATAGTAAACCGACCTACTAGATAGATCTAAGGTTTTAAATAACTACTACGGTATTTCGAGACTCCCGAAAGACGCTAAAGATAATTAATAGAATAGAGAAATACTACTCTTCTCTCTTATATTTAAAGTTCGCCAGAAAAGTCAATTCTAGAGTATCTAGAACTATTTATTAATTAGTTAAATAAGCTACGAAGAAACCTCGAAAAGTCTTAGGCGGAAGTATACGAACACTTACTCCTAGGCTATAAAGGTATTCGAGAATACTAGTATACCTTATTTACTCCTATAAGCACGTATCAAGACTTATTTAATTAATTATAGAATTCTATTATAACGATTACGGTAGAAGGATATATAGTACGCTTCTAGACATTAGAATAGAGCTAATAAGCGTTTATTCTCAACGAGGAGAATAGTTAAACTAACTTATAAATTATAAAATACGAAAATAACGATAATGAAGCGTACTATACTAATAGAACTTATTAGAAAAACTCCCTTTCTAGAGGTAGAGAAAGAAGTATAAGATATATAATAGAATACCTAAATAGAGGGCAATCTTCTCGAGGAAGAGGAGGAAGATTTTAGCTAAGAAAAATAGGTTAGAAATGCTACGTATATAGTAAATAGGGCTATTAGTCCGTTTACTATACCCTAGAAGAGCAAAAGGCTAGTATTAAACGATTCAAAGCCTTCTAACTATTATACTATACTATAGAAGAGATTATTGAGGCCTATATAGTTATAGTTAACTTCTAGGAAGGTACTAATAATATATAGGATAAATTAGCTAGAGAAGAAGTATATTTTCTCTTTTAGGAGGAAGAAAATAACGAAGACTTCTTTATAGTCGCCTAATAGCTATCCGATAATACTACTATATATTTCCTTACTTCGAAAAGGCTAGCAAACCAACTTATACATATTATACTAGAGATATTTTAGTTTAATTATCGGTACTCGGACTAGGTATTTTAGGGTATCCTACCTAATATAGGAGTATTAGGGATCTCTATAGTAGGAGAAGGCTAATTCCGAGTATTACAAGTTTACTTACTACTTAATTTAGATTAATCTACCGCGGGATAATATAATATTCTATTTAGTAAAGGTTCTATATTAAGCCTCGGAACTACTACGGTACCAATACCGTTTAGATCTATTGATTTCCACGTAGTACCGGCCAATACACCGTTTCTTATATATATTAGAGATATAGATCGCCTTAGAATCTATCTTAATAATATTCGAAACCAACTAGTCTAGGGTAATAAGTACTTTTCTATTACTAAGAAGTACGGTTATCTATAGATTAAACTACTAGTTCTTAAGCAAATTATAGATATCCCGTATATATAAGATAGTTTAATAACTAATTCGAGTTACTTAGCTACGTTATTAAACGGTTCTAACCAATAGTTAGTCCGTTATAATACCCCGGAACTATAAAACACCCGATTTTTAATCCCTTACCAGCTAAAATAAGCTACTAATAATATACTATCATTCACCTTCCTCCAATCATTCTTTTCAGACCTAGATGAACGTTAATTAAGATAAATTTATTAACGTTTTAGATATTCTTAGGCTTAGCGTCTATTAATAATCCTTACTAGAGTAGGATTAAATAATATTAATACTAACGTTATTTAATTAATTACGTTAATTTATAAGTTCTACTAGATAAATATAAAGGCTCCAATACGGTTTAAATTTAGCTTAAAAGATAATCTCATTTTTAATTTAGAGATTATTATAGATATCTTCTTTTTAGAAGGAAAACTAGTACTATATATTATAGATATAGTAACTACATTTTAAGCTGCTAGATTTCTTAAAGAAATAACTACTAATAAGGTCTAGAAATACGTCCGAATAATCTAGATTAATACCTATTTAGGTCCTCTAGATATAATTATTGTTAATACCGGTACGAATTTTACGGCTTATAAATTAAATTAGGAGGCAAGTTCTCTTGATATATACGTTAAAGAGATACTAGTTAAGGCCTATTATAGTATTAGAAAGGCTAAAAGATACTATACTATCCTTAGGAGGTGCTACTTAATTTTCAAGAATAAGTTACCTTTAGAAAATAGTGAAACCCTCCTCTAGTATACTATAAAAGCTATTAACGATATAGTAGGGCTAAATGGATTTATCCCTACACTTCTCGTTTTTGGGGTATACCCTAAGATTATAGGTTCTTATTCTCCTAGCCGTATAATTCTTTAAAGGGTAACTGTAGTTAAAAAGGTAATAAAAGGGCTTAGGGAAATATAAGTAAAGGAGTAAGTAGCATCCGCCCTATTATAATGGAATAGCCCTATACTAATTTCACTATATTCTATGCCAATTGGATTAGAGGTATTAGTATAGAGAGAGCCTAGGTAATAGAAAGGACCCTATATACTAAAAAAGATCGAAAACTATAACTGTACAGTTAGAATTAATAATAGGGACGTAGTATTTTGGTCTACTAGCGTAAAGCCCTATCAAACTCGACTATCAAACGAACTTATAGCCGAAAACGATGTATTTTTATCAGATTCTAAGAATAGGGAAGTAGTAATTAGGGAGGAGGAGTAACTTCCCTTCTAGGAGCCTAGGATGGGTAATAGTAATAAAAATAATAATCTAATAGTAGCAAGTCCGTTTAACAGCCAATTAAGAGTTTCTAGAATATAAGGAATAGTTATAATTAATACGGTAAGGACGAGATCTCGACGGCGATATCTAGATAAGTATATCTAGTACTTTATTTAGCCCTAGGAAGTATTTCTCTCTACAAAAGAGAAATCAGACTATATACTATATGTCTAATTACGTATAGAAGGCAAACTCTCCTTAGATAACCTACTATTTTAAATTTTAACAATAACTAAGATTGATAGGTTAATAGGTAAAGAGGTTATAAAGTTTATATAAAAACCTATTATAAATGAGCGTATTTTTAACTCTCGAATAGTCTATAAAATTAAAGAAAAAGGGACTAATAAACCCTATAAAAAGTTACGGCTTATAGTATAAGGATTCAATAATAAAGGAAAGGAGGTTATCCTAACCTAATCGCCTACTATTTAGAGAGTAAGTTAGAGATTAATACTTGCAATTATAGTAACTTTACTTAACGTACGTACTCTCGAGTTTCTACGCCTTAAAGTTCCTAAATCTATACCTAAAAGATAACGAAAACGGTTCCTCTTAATATTAAGAGATATTTCGTAGGTATATACCTAATTAAAGACGATATTAAATAGGAGAATGCTCTTAAATCTACTAAAAGAGATTATTCACCTCTATCCACCTGGAACCATTATAGAAATTATTAAACCCTTATATAGTATTACTAAAGCAGGTCTGCACTAGTTTAATACCTACTATAAATACTATAAAGAGAACCTAGATATAACTACCTTAGTCTATAATCCATGCCTCCTAGTTACAAAAGGAGATATATTTGGTATTATTAGTATATAAACAGATAATACTTTAATTCTCTATAATAAGGACTTTAAATTTAAAGAGGAAGAAGAAAGATTAAAAGCTAACTTCCTAGTAAAGCCTATTAAAGAGCTTAATAATAATAATTAGCTTATTTTTAATAGCTGTATATTATCTAAACGAGGACCAAACCTACTTATAAAGTAGAAAAACTAGGGAGAGAAGCTATTCCCTATTAATCTTAGCTAGGAAGACTTTAAACAATCCTATATCGAGCAACGTATAAGAGGTGCATATATTATATTAATCTACTAATCTAAAGTAGCTTTCGACCTTTCTATAGCTATATAGTATTAAGATCTATTAGTTAAGAATGCTAAGGCTCTAAACAAACGCCTTATCTAGTAAAAGGATAATTTAGACCGAGGATTAAGCTTTATTCTACTAGATCTAGATAAAGTAAAGCTATTTATTTTTATCAACGGCTCTTTCGTAAATAATAAAGACCTAAGTAGCTAAATTGGCTCCTTAATTATACTTAGAAATAAGTCCCTATAAGATTTCAAGTTTAATCTTAAGGGAAATATTATCTATTAGTCTTTAACTAAAGCTAAAAGAGTTACTAGATTAGTTCTCGCCTCTAAAATCCTCGCTATATCTAATAGAGTAGATAAGGGCTATATACTAGCTACTACTCTATCCTAGATCCTAAAAGAAGTCGAGTTTCTAGTAGTTCCTATTATTATCTGCATAGATTTATATAGCCTATATAAATACCTAGTTAAGCTAGAAATAATAAAAGAAAAGAGACTTATAATTAATATTATGGCTCTTAGAGAGGTATATAAGAATAGGGATATTCTAGAAGTCCGTTAGATTAATAGTCTTAATAATCTAGCTAATATACTTACTAAGGCGAAACCTAACGCTTATTTAACTAAGTTAGTATCTATAAATAAACTCGAAATTCGAGTAGAAGGCTGGGTAAAGCGACTAAACGGACTTACGGGCTAGAATATCTAGTAATTCTATTAGTTTTTATGTCTATAATTTTTAAGGAACTTTTGCTAAGAAGGTAGTTAGTATTTAAAGTTCCTAATATTTTTATATATTTATTTATTATAAGTTTACTTACTATACTTACTTCGCAATTTAGACTGTTTTTCAGAAGTAGTTCTACTCCGTTTTTATATTTTAGCTTACTTTTAGTATAGAGAAAAAGAAAGAATCCCTAGAAATCATTAGAAACTATTAAAAACTATTAAAAACTTATTTAGTAATGCCTGCTATAGTATTAATATATATATAAACTCTATCCTAAATTTAGCAAAAACTAGGAAAGTATATTAAACAAACTTATAAGCCTTAGAATACCGAAAAAGATTAACCTCTCTATAAACTATTACAATCTAGATCTAGGATAGGTCCCTTAGGTTTAGGAGTTATATTCCTAACCTTATTAGATCTATTACTGTAATACTTCTTACTAGTACTCTTAATCTAAGAGCGAGCTATAAAGTAATAATTAGCGTAAGAACTATTCTACTTAATTCGACGAATAGTAGTAATAATTATAGTAATAGTACGGTAACTATTGAAAGGAACTATATAGCTACTACGGTAATAGGTATAGGTACGATTTAGAGGATTGGTAATAGCCCCTCTCGATATCTAGCTAAAGACTACTACTATATAGTACTAGTAATAAGTTCTAGTACTATCTCGATCTACCTTCGGCGAAAAACGAATATCTTTACCTATATTCTTTCCCGGAACCTAGTTAGCTTCCTAAGTAGGGAAATTAGGACTATCTTAACCGCCTTCGCAATTAATAATATCTAAATAAGTATAGGTTAAGAGGTTTCGAGTCCTATTACAAGAATCTATTATAGCGAATAGCGAATAGAGTTCTCGTATATTCCCTAGGTTTTTAGGCGCTAAACTAAACTCTCTAAAGAATTTAAGTAGTCTAGTAGGCTCTCGGATGCCTAGGACTTTATCTCTATTTAAATAGACGGTTTTTCCTTCGAAATTCTAGAATCTACTAGATATAACTTAATTAGGATTGCTAACAGGACAAGGAATCATCGACGTAGTATTATGAGGAGGTCTAGAACTATTATTAAGTTAACTTATAGGTTCTAGTATAATAGAATTCTAACTTACGGGGTATTTCTAGTACTAGAGCTACGACCTCTACTACTAGAGTTTCTACTACTAGAACTACGGCTAGAACCACTCCTACGTATAGTACTAGGACTCTTAGAAGGAGGAGGAGGAGTCCTAAGTTACCCTATAAATAGGCCTTATCTAGGAACTGCTCCTCTACTATATATAGAAAGAGGTACACCTATATCCTAATACCTAGATATAAATTGACGATCTAGGGGCCTATTAGGAGTTCGAGGATTACTACGTATAGTAGGAGGAGTAGTAGGAGGAGAGCTATCGTTAGAAGGCGATTTAGAAGAGACTAGTTAAGGATCTATAGGCGTTAAACCACGACTACGACCTCTAGGTCCCTAGTTTCTACTACGGTTAATTAGTATAAATACTATCTTTCTACTAATATATTAGTAGCAAGTTAGTTTAACGAGTAGATTTAATTACCTTAAAGAAAGAGATCGAGAGTTTTTAAGAATTTAAAGGAGTAAGAGTAATCTCTATTAAGGAAGTTAAAGAAAAGTTAAAGGATTCCTACTAAAAGGCTATTAATTTAAAAGTAAAAGATTTGCTAATGTTTAGGGGAATAAAAGAGAGAAAGTAAGGTATAGAATAGCTACTTATTTAACTACTTCAACGGTATTAACCTGCATTTAATAAAACGGCTAAAAACAGGCGATTCTAGGCGATTTTAGATAATTTATATACAATTAGGCGACTAGGTCTAGTTATATAATCAATAATTTATACTTATATAAGTTATATAGCTTATAATAACTATATATTAAATTACTATTATATAAGAATGCCGGTAACAGCCTTAGTAACCCGTTAGGAATAGTATAACCCGACCTTTAGTAATAGACATACTAGTAATACGAATTTTAAGTATCTAAAGTATATAAGTTCGTTTAATAACCTATCCGAACAATTCCTAATAGAGGAAATTTGATTTAATAACCGACGGGGATGGATATAGGATAGTGGATAGACTTGGTTTCTTAGTTTTAGGAGTACTTTCCTATAGGATAGTTCGGCTATCTATATACTTATTTCACGTAGTATATTTTATAAAGAAGAGTTACTAGTATTTGGATTTAGCTGCGTTCAATAGTATATAATTACATAGAGGGCTAGATTGCTAGAGGTAGAATACTACCTTAATCTATCTAGATCTAGCTACCTTAGTAGACATAGGGGTTATATATATATATAGTCGATTATAAGTCCGCTTATAATTAAGAACTAAGCATTATATAACTTAATAACTAGACTAGTCCTTTATCTTTCCTTATTTCCTTACTTTATCTTTCCTTATCTTATTTTATTAGTACTATTGGTCAACTACCTATAATTCCTATAGGGTATTGGTTGATACTAACAATTACTACTTATATCGGTATCGTAGCCCTACGTTAGGCGTCGCTAAAATCTATAGATAGACTTAAGGTATCTCTATAGCTTATTACTAGAAGGGAATATAGCGGGGTACCTATAGTATTTAGAAGGGACCGACCGATTTAGATTTAAAACGCTAAAACTAGTCGGCTAAGGTATGTTAGGACTATAGACGAGGTTTATCGCTAGCGGTACTAAGTCGGCGCTAAGGAAGAAATTATCGATTAGTATCTACTACTAAGTATCGTTATTATCGCCGTCTTAGACGGATATATCTTCTTCTTTAACGTCGCTATCTTTAGCGTCGCTACTATAGGTAGCGTTAAGATAGTAGTTTCGTACTTTCTTACTCTAGTATCTTTATCGGCTATCCTACTTATTCTCTCCTAATTTTATAGAGTTTCCTTCGCTTGAAGTTGGTCGGCTATTATTATTAAAGAAGCGTAGACGAGGAGTTACTATCGTCTTCTCTTACTCGCTTTTCTATACTTAATAAGTAACTACTTCGGAGGTAGGTACTACCGTAGCGTTCTAGCGATAACTATTCCCGTTACGGTTCTACGAGCTAGCGTTAGAATACTAGCTATTCGAACCGTAGGTTAGCTTACTAGTAATATTATTGCGACTATCTTAAGGATAGGGGGTAAACTTACTAGCCTACGGCCGCGATATTCTAGCTAGGTCTTAAAAGTCGAAACGCTAATCCTCTAAACTATCGATAAATTAGGCGAAAGTAGTTATTATAGTAGGTTTAGGGACGAGTAGTCGTATACGTAGGTTAGTTTTCTCCTAGATTTTTATAATCTATTAATATATCTTATCGAAACTAGCGGCCCGAAGCTCTCGAGCGGCTAATATTATCTATTCTAATATTAAAGTTCTCTTAGCGATATCTTCTACCGAGAGGAATCGTTATTTATATCGCTATATAGTATCTTAAGAACGTATCTAAAACTACTTCTTAAGAGCCGTAATCTAGTTATTAAGGCTCTTTCCTAACTTAACCTTCTATCGCTTAACGTCCGATAGCTAGGACTAGTACTAGATTTATATAGACCCTCGAAGATACTTAGAAATATTAAGTTATAATACCCGAGCTACGGTAGTAAAATAGGCGTCCTTAAGTTACTCGATAAAAGACTCGACGGTAGAGTAGTAAATCTTCCTACCTATATCGTATATACTTTTCTAGGCCTATAAGTCGGGTTTAAAATATCTAATATCGTTGGCCCTAAACTTACATTCGAGCTTAGAGTCGTCTACGTCGGACTCGTCTGTAAGGACCTCCTCTTTATTAGACGATATATTCTATACGACTAGTACCTTTAATCTCGCCTTATACTCTCGTACCGCCGTAGATAAATAGAGAGGAGGTAGCGGTAGGGTATAGCGAGGTAACTCTAGCGTAACTTATTATCCTATACGTTAATAAAAGGCCTTAAGGTTAGCCGTATAAATAGCTTAGGCGTTATCGGCTACGCGGCGAGCTTAAGCGCCGTCGGGCTTAGAGTACTCTCTAGCGCCCGTATAGTTTACTTTACCTAGTCGCTAGGCTCGTTCCCGTATAAGTTCCTAAAGAGTAGGTCGCGTAGAAGAGAGCTATAACTCGAGAGCTTATTTCTTAGCTAAGTACTACTAACGTAGTTACTCTATTACGATATTTTATTACGTTACTAGCTCGCGCTACTACGTAGCTAATTAATCGACTAACTACTATTAGAATTTATCTTACTCTATCGTAATCGCGTCTTAAAGTAGTTAGTCTATATTTTTAGTAGTATCCTTTACTATCCCTTCGATAGCGGTTATTTATATAGGAGTAAGCCCTATTAGGGAGTCGGGGTTATAGGCTTCTAGCTATTTACTATTATCTCTTTTCCTTAGTCGTATACTTTCTATATCGCTAATACCGCTATTATATACGTATTCCTCCTAATATAGCGTACTATTACCTGTCTTAAGTAATAATATATTTAGAAAAGGCGAAATACGAGTTAGCGGATAAGTTATCGTCCTAGCTATATATAGTACGTTTAGGACCGGCTTATCGAAAAGAGAGGGACGTTAATTAACGAGATCCGGTATTAAGTATCTACGAAGTTACTTTAGGTCTCTTTTTAAGATACCGTAGCTACTAATAGCTACGTTCTAATCTTACGGATACGAACTAGAATTATCCGTAGTCC
Source organism: Venturia effusa (assembly GCA_007735645.1). Lineage (NCBI taxonomy): Eukaryota > Fungi > Ascomycota > Dothideomycetes > Venturiales > Venturiaceae > Venturia > Venturia effusa. Next base: position 804,024 of record CP042197.1, read on the forward strand.
GTTTTAATATATCGGTAGGAGCGACTAATTCCGAGCGTAAGTAACTAACTTAAGTAGCGATAAAGGCTAAACTCTTTTACGGCGGAGAGGGGTAATTCTAGATAATAGTATTAATAGCGCGGAGAAGCTCTTCTTCGACGAGAGTAAGCTAGTCTAGGTTCTACTTAAAAAAAGCCTTAGCCTAGTATACTAATTCGATCGACGTAGCGTTAAGTAAGGGCTTTCCCGATAATATTAGGGTAATAGACTAATTAAGGCGCTAAACAAGTAGCAGATCTAAAGGCCTTAAAATTTACTAAGAGAAAGAGAGAAGTTTATTATAAGAGGGAGAAAGTAGAATAGGAGGAAGAGGTTATTTATATTCGAATCGAGCCTTCTAATTACCGGCGTAGTTAACGGTATATACGTAGGTAGAAGATGTAGTTATAGCTTCCCTTTAGTATACGTAGGTAGCCGGTACGTAACGCTCCTTCCTCTAATATATATAGGGAGTTCCGAGCCTAGTAGTATGCGTTCTAGGCCGGCTTAGTAATATATAGAATACCCTTAGTATACCGTAATATATACTCGGTTCGGCTTAATTCGGGTAGAGCAATAGTCGATAGGGGCGACGTCCTAATAGTAGCGTAACGCTGTAAGGTAGTTACGGATAATAGAGGACTATAGCTATATATCGATAGCTAGTTTAAGTAATAGTACCGATAATTAGTACTTAGCGGGTACGACGGCCTAGGTAGAGATCGACTAAGGGTTTCTAATAGTAAAGGGTTAGAATAAATCCTATAGTTAGTATCGACGCGGGTCTGTCGGTCGCTAGCGTTTTAAAGTCGCTAGTAGGACTAGTCCTATTAATTAATCAATATAAAGGTACTAAGCTACTATATAACGCGTACTCTATTATAGACGGGTACGGTAAGGAGTAATAGCGACGAGAGAGAATAGTACTATAAACCTATAGTCTAGTATTATTATTATATCGCCGTCGCTCGAGAGCGATAGCGACCTAGCTATATACCTAACTAAGGTAAAGTACGTACTATTATAAAGGACGGAAAGAAGCGGTATTATAGTAGTAAGAGGTTAATTTAGGTTACTATTAGGATAAGGATTTAAACCTAGAAAGTTTAGGTATAAAGTAATACCTACGCTTACTAAATCTCTTTCTTTAATAATACTATTACGGATCTAGCTAGTCCTAGGGGGTAGTCCTATTACTCTAGTTTTAGAGTAGTAAGATATATAGTATTCTAGAAGATTTTAAACCTATAAAGCGTAAATATTCTAATTAAAGGCGTAGATATAAGGTTAAGAGCGTAAAGATAAGGATAATAACGCTAGTACTAAAGAATAAACCTATTAATATTATATTAAAAGGCGAGTCTAGAGACGGGCTATAGCGTCTAATATTATATCTATTCTCTCTCTATATACTAGTACTAAATAAATAACTCTCTCTCTATATTAACTATTAGAAGACTATTAGTAATGCTCGCTATATAAATATTATATCTTAAGACCTAGATTCTACTTAATTATCCCTCTTACTTTCTCTAAGAATTTATACGACCGTACAATACTAAGTAAATATTAATTCCGATATAATACCGAGGGTTATACGAAATTATTTAAGCGTATATAGCTATACCTAAGGTAGATAAATAATATATATCTAAATATATAGATCGATAGTATACTCGTTGTTCTTCTTTACAACTAAGTATTATTTTATTTAAACGTGTTATAGTATATATATATTAATTCTTACGGGAATTAAATATATTTATTAAAATCTTAATAAAATATATCCTCGGGGTTCGAGTTAATAAGAAGAATATCGAATTATTACGTAGTATAATCTAAGGTACTAGAATATATACTTAGACGAATTTATAACCTATTATTAAGCTTATATAAAGAAAGACGACGGGAGAGATCCTAATAGTCTCCTAATAGTCGAGAGAGGCTATATTTACGATATTAGATTTAGTTTAGATAAAGAAAGATAATAGGAGAGATCCTAATAGTCTTTTAATAGTTAAAAGAGGCTATATTTACGATATTATATTTAGTTTAGATAAAGAAAGACGATAGGAGATATTCTAATAGTCTTCTAATAGTCGAGGGAGCCTATATTTACGATGATATATTTAGTTTATATAAAGAGAGACGAAGAGAGAGATCCTAATAGTCTCCTAATTATTAAGAGAGGTTAAATTCACCGTTTCTTATTTAGCTTAGATAAAGAAAGATAGAGAGGGAGATTCTAATAGTCTACTAATAGTCGAGAGAGGCTATATTTACGATATTATATTTAGTTTAGATAAAGAAAGACGATAGAAGATATCCTAATAGTCTTCTAATAGTCGAGGGAGCCTGTATTTACGATAATATATTTAGTTTATATAAAGAGAGACGAAGAGAGAGATCCTAATAGTCTCCTAATTATTAAGAGAGGTTAAATTTACCGTTTCTTATTTAGCTTAGATAAAGAAAGATAGAGAGGGAGATTCTAATAGTCTACTAATAGTTAAGAGAGGTAAATACTAGTATTATTAATATTCTACGCCTAATATATACTTTACTTTATTCTATAGTATATAACTCTAAAAATATATTATTTAGTTATATTTCTAGCCTAGAATTTACGCGCTACTACCCCTACCCTAACGAAGCTATCTTACTAACTATATATCCTTCGACTAAATAGTTACTTGCTTAGTATAGATAGCGTATAGATTAGTATCTATTCTAGATTAGTAGACTAGAGATAATTAAGTATATATTAAATATTATCTTTAAATAAGCTAACTAGGAAGGCCTCGGCCGCTTCTTAAATTATATCGATAGCCGTCTTCTAAAAGCGCGTATCCTTAATAATAAGTAAATCCTAGGTAATCTCTTTTACTAATCTCGTAAATAGTAACTTACGTAGGAGGAGTTTAGTCCTCTTCTAGTAGCGACGAATCTTACGTAATATAACGGCTAGAATTTACGTTAGTAAGAATTAATAGACTATTAGTAAACTAATAGGTATTTTACTTACTTCCTAGCTTATAATGGTAGGGTTTCTTTATAGAAGCCTTTCGAGTAGTTATTTTTCTTAAACGTAACTTAGGCGTACTAGTTAAACCTTTTAAAGACTTTCGAGCGATCTAGGAGCTACTAGTAGTAATTATACTAGTTATCTTAGTACGCGCCTAAGGTTATAATTAGTATTACTAAATACGCGTACGCGTAAATTTAAAATAAAGATATACTATAGTAATAAATAACGATAAGAATAATTTAATAGGCCTAATAAGATATAATTAACTAAGTTAATATAAGGATAATAGTTATAGAGATAACTAGTAAAGACGCGTTCTAATATATAATAGACTAGCGTTAAAATCTCTATACGCTAAGCTACTTTAGGCGCCGATTATTAGCCCGTACTTACTATTTCGCGCTTAGGACGAACTTCTTCTACTAATTAATATTATCCTATCTATAAAAGTAATTTTATCGTATTTTACTCTCTAATTATACCCTTAACTATTAGTAGACTATTAGCTATTCCCTACTTTAGCCGCTCTCTACTATAGCACCTACTAAACTAGTTACGTAGCAATCTATAAATAAGTATTTATAGAAAGAGACTACGCGCCGTAAGGGTCTTAAAGACTTTAAGAAGATAAAAGATTACGCTAGGCGGTATCTATATACCGTAATATTAGTAGCGCGTAAGAAAGTAAAGGACTTATTAGGCTTTAATAAATTACTAGAGGCGCGTTAAAAGGAGCTTTTATAGGCGGCTACTTAAGAAGTTATAGATAAGAGATATATCTATACTAACGTTTCTTACTCTTTTACTAGTCCTCTAACTAATTAATACCTCTAGAATTACTACTAGTAGCTATCCTAATATCCTTAAACGCTCTCTTAATAAAATTATCGCCTTCGAACCTAATAATAATAAAGATAATAAAGACGACGACGAAGACGACGATAAAGACGATAACGAAGAGAACGATAAAGATAATAACGAATCCCTTAATTAAGATCTAGACGTACTCCTCGATACTAAAATCTAGTTCCCTATAGTAGATAAGTAAATTAAAAAGTTCTAGGAAGGTACTATCGCTCGCTACTTAAACTACTAGTAAACTATATTTAGACTTATAAGGAGATTATAGTAGTATATAGCGTAATTATTAAATACTAAGGCAGATAGTCTAGTACTCGTTACTTAAAATAAGAAGATCTATAAATATCTTTATAAAGAAGAACTATTAGTTAGTATTCCGCTTACCTAATAGTCTACTAATAGTCTCTTACGCTTATATAGGCCCTTATTACTATAGGAACCTATACTATCGATTCCCTTCCCTTTATCTCTCCTTACTAATTTTTTAATATAGACGAAATCACGATCTTACGTAATCGACTTATAACTAGCCGTTTCTTACTAGGTCCTACTAGTTAGTAGATAGTATATCCTCTTAATAAAGCTAGATTAAGAGCTAATCTACCTAAAGCCTCGCTAGTAAATAAGGTATAAGAGCTTATATTTAGTTCGAAGAGAGATACTACTTAGAGATATAGTAGAGTTTATAATATAGATCTCTAACGTTTAGTAATATTACTATTAGCTAAATAGAAGACTAATATTAATAGTAATTATCTTAATAAAATAGATATAGTAGATAATAAGAGTACTCTAGCCTCTATATTTTAAGGTTAGCTTTAAGATAAGAATAAGGAGGATAATAAGGAGATAGAAGAAGAAGATAATAATAATAATAGGAATCTAGATAGTTTTATAACTAATAATAGTATTATTAATAAGTAAGATATATCGGATAATAAGTCTAAGGACGGCGTCTAATATTATACCCATTCTCTCTCTATATACTAGTACTAAATAAATAGCTCTCTCTCTATATTAACTATTAGGGGACTATTAGTAATACTCGATATATAAATATTATAACTTAAGACCTAGATTCTACTAAATTATTACTCTTACTTTCTATAAGAATACCTTATCTCTTAATAATATTATATAATACTTTAAATAGGTATTATATCTTAATAAGTATTACGTACGCCCCCGATTCTACTCCGATTATCCTAAAACCCCGACCCCCTCCCGTTTACCCCCCCCCCTACGGCGGGTTAGAGAGGTACCCCTAAACCCCGACCTAACCCGACCCCTTAGGGACCCTAATTCTAGGCCCGACCTAGATATAGAATAGGATACTTAGAGTACTTTAAAGAAGAAAGATACGTTATAGAGCGACGTATATAGGGTAGGAGAGAGAAGATTATAGATTATCTATTCTATAATTAGATTATTTAAAGGCGACCTAGATGAAGTTAAATAATAGGGACGTAAAATACTCGCGTATTAAAAGCGGGAGTAGCCTTATATACTCCTAAAGTTTTACTAGAAGTTTCTTAATAAATAAGGGCGCTACCGCGCTCTTTAATCTTTTTATAACTTAAGAACTTTAATACTTTTAATAACCTTAACTATATCTCAGCCTACTAGGATAGATATATATTGGATAATAACTTTAAGAAGTAATAGTTATAATAGACGGCGACGATAATTAGTTACGCTAGGTTAAGGCGGCCCGCGATACTAGAAGGAATAAAGCTAATAAAGGCGGTCGTACTAGGGTAGATAATATAGACTCGCCTTAACTAACGGGATCGTTATTAGAACGTATATAATCTAGTAAGCCTAATAAGTACTAGAAACGAAAGTAAGAGAGAGAGCGGGTATCTTTACCACTAGCCTTATATAGTAACTAAATAGAATAAGGCTCTTCCTTACGACCCGTCTTAGGTAACTAGTCTTAGTTAGTATAGATACGAGGTTTTAGTAGTATAAATTTAATACTAGTAGAAGCGAATATATATAACCTACCTAGCCTTTAAGGTAATTTTACTCTATTAGAAGCTTTTATCTACTACGCTATCTATAGCTAGCGTTAGAGGATTAAGGATATTACTAAGGAGCTTAGACTTTATCCCGTTTAGGATAGGCGTAAGGTTATTAGGGAGCTATTCGAGATTTAGAGGAGAGAGATAGAGAATACTAAGATAATAGCTACCTACCTCTTTATATATATAGAATCCGACTTAGACTTATAGTAGGGCCTAAGTAGCTATACTATCTTTACGTAGGCCTATAAGAATAAGCTTAAGGAACTTACTAAAGCTACTAATAATATAAAGAAGATACTCGATAAGAAGAACTCTACTATTAATAGAATCCGTATAGCTATCCTAACGCTACTCTAGAGACGGCCCTTCTAGCCTAAGACTATCTTAGATAGGCTAATAGACGATAGACTATCTCTACTAGTATATATAAGTAGAGTAGACTCTATAGGCCCTTAGAATACTATAGTTAATAGACGTAATATACTATAGAACTTAGCGTAGTACCTTAATCTATATAGACTATATTACTCTCTTAAGGAAGTACTTTACTTCCTAGGCCGATAGATCTTTATCCGAGTTAGTAACCTTAGGGGAGGCGTACGTAATACTCTAGCTCTATCTACTAAAGATATCTAGACCGTCGTTAGTAGGATTAAAATAAATAAGAACCTAGTCCCCTTCGAATCTAGGCCTAGCCTAGATATAGATCCCGTTACCTAGGCGGAATAGAAGAGCCTCGGAGAGAAATACTATACTATAGAGTATCTCTAATATATTCTCTCTATTACGAAAGAATATATAGACGTATAGAACGTATAGAATAAAGTATAGGCGGGATCGCCTCGGTCGGATTATAGGTCTCTTTACGACTACTCTAGCTAATAACTAGTAATTACTACGCCTATAGTTATTATTAAGATAACTCGTTAGGGAGTTATAGATATAATAAGCCTAGAAAGACTATAAGCTCGCCTAATAGATAGTTCTACTACTATCGGCTTACGTCGATTAGTAGCCTTACCCGGCTTGGTTATATTATAGAGCTAGACGTTAATTACTAATATACCTAAGTACTCGGAAGTATCTATTAGCGCTAAAGATAGTCCTTCTACTACGGAGGATTAGGACGTCTAGAGACTAAGGAAAGCTAGAGCTACTAGTAAGGATTATATCTATAAGAAGAATAGTAAAAGAAAGGTCTTTATAAAGCTAGCGGAGGAGAGAAAGATACCTAAGACTATCTATCTATAATAGCTTAAGGCTAGAGTCTTATACGCGAATATAGTCTAGCTTAGTAATAATAATTAAGTACTTAAGGTAAATATTTACTTAAAGTATACTAGGCTTAGCGTAGAATAGATAGAGCTCTAAGTTACTTAGAGAACTACTATTAAGCTACTAGAGCGCCTTTAGGACTTCTTATTATATAACTCTTCTACTACTTTCGTAGTAGGTAGAAATACCTATACCTAGTTTAAGAAGGGCGCGAGGCCTACTATAAAAACTAATAAACTTAAGATCTATATCTTTACTAGATCCCGACTAGCCGAGCTAGCTAACCGCCTAAATACGCTAGGGTAGAATAATCTTTAGAAGGATATACTTAGAAATATAAAGATAGCCTAGTAGGAAAAGGATAGGTAAATTACCTCTAGAAAAAAGTTTTAGTACTAGGGTATCCCTTATAAGGAGCTATAAGTTATACTTAAGAATCTTAATAAGACGAGCTAGGTTACGAAGATCTATAAGGGTAAGAATCCTACTATTAAGGAACTTATTTAGCTAGAGTCTACTATATACCTATAGTACTAGTATAAGATCCGTAGACGTAATAATCTAGGCTAGAATCGGGCTTTATACTATAGTCTAGGCTAATAGGTTATACGGTAATCTCTAGTATACTAGGCTACTTACGTCGCTACTTAGCCTAACGGTAGATTTTAGCTTATCTCCTACCTCTACTATACTAAGTATACTATTAAGGGCTAGAATATAGAGTTCGTCTATATTAATACTAATATTCGTAAGGCTATTATAACTAGTAGAGGACTTAACGTAATCTAAGATAGTTTTACTATCTTAGGTAAGAATAAGTAGGACTATACTATAATTATCCTAGAAATATATAAGCTAGATATATATAAGAACTAGATATAGCGTATAGAAGCTCGAGACGCCCCTCTTAAGAATAGCTATATAGCTAGTATTACTCCTAAGCTATACTAGACTCTAGAGAACGCGAAGTATTTTAAGACTAACTAGATAAATACTATATATAATAACCTAACTATCCGTATTACTTATAGCCTTTAACCTTATAGGATATATAGGCCGGCTTATAGGGAGCGTATTACGTACCTACTATAGTTCTATAGTATTAAACTTAACTATAAAACTATAGAGATAGTAGAGGGCGGAATATAGGACTTACTATCTACTATCTATAGGGATATAGCTACTAGGCTCTTAACTTCTTTAGGCTACTCTATTAACTATAGTCGAATCCCTTAGCTATAGTACGCCTCTATTCCGTACCGCCTTAAGAGGAATATTATAGCCGCTCTTATTAGATAGATAAAGTAGAGTTCTATAGTTACTAACTAGGAAGCTCTACGCTTCCTTAATAATAAGTAGTATAGAGATAGGAAGATTAAGTACTTAGAGCGAGAGATTATAGATACCTTTAGAGCGAAGTCTAAGAAGATAGCCGCGTTAGAGCGTACGATCTATAGAAAGAACTCCTTCTTTAACTATTTATATATAAAAGATACCTATACGGGGGAGCGACCGGTAGAGACGTATATTAAGGAGGATACTAGAGAAGAAGAAAAGAAGACTATTACTTCTACTATTAAGAACCTTAAGTAAGAGTAGGAAGTATATTTAAGATAGTAGAAGGAGTAGTCTATAAATCTAGGCCTAGCCTAGATATAGATTCTAGGCGCGCGCTTATATTTAAGTACTACGCTAGCTTAAGAAGACTAACTTAGAGTTTAGAAATATAGTAATTTTAATTTTAAGGACTTTATTATATTCTAGTATTCTTAATTTTATAGTTTATAGCTTACTATCTTATCCCTAAGAGCCTAGCTTATATATTTATAAATACGTTATAGAACGACGTATTAGTAGGCGGGGAAGAGAATATAGTAGGGATATATATTTAGGAGTTATAGAATAGTTACGGGATCTAAAGGATCCCCTATTACTCCTAGGAATTATAGTATAAATATAATAATAACTACTACTAGAATAAATAGTATTTAAAATCAAACTATTCTTTTTCTTTAGTACTTACTTATTATTGAACCTTAAATATCAATTATTAACTACTAAACCCTAAATACTACCTATATACTAACTAAATACTATCTATAGATCGTGTCGCTATAAAGTCCTACTATCTATATACTAACTAAATACTACCTATATACCGGCTAAATACTATCTATAGGTTATATTGCTACTAAGTCCTACTATCTATATACTAACTAAATACTATCTATATACCGACTAAATACTACCTATAGGTAGTATTGCTATAAGTCCTAGAAGCTAGCTATAAATTTAGTAAAGAAGGTTAATATTAATCCGGATTTATATTACTATACTTAACCTACCTAAATTAGTAAGGTTATATAATACTAATTAGGGACTTTATTATATATAAACTACTATACTTATATATTAGTATCTTTAAAGATAACGAGAGGCTTAAGTAGTCTACTATCGGCTAAAATATACTTAACGGTAGTAACCTATTCTCTATCTCTAGGTACTTTAACTCTAGCTATTCTCTTTAAAGAGGATCTAAGAACTCGTATAGTAATAGTAGCGCCTATAGCTATTCTAGTCTTATTAAAGTTATAGATATTAGCTATCTTAATACCTAGGCGCTTTATTACGGTATTTAACTTATTAAAATAAGCCTTAAGAATCTCTAGTATAGCCCCTTTAATCCGTATAGTATCTATTCTTTTACCTATAAGGGTTTTAACGTATAGGTTTCGTCTTTTAAAGCTAGTAATCTATCTCTTTCCTAGTAGCCGTACGTCGTCTTAAGCCTTAAGAATCTTTAAAGCTATCTTATAAATACGGGGTATAGATAGAGGATAGCTATAGTAATTCTTAATAAGAATCTAGTCTATAAGCTATTACTCCTATAATAGGGTAAGCCTTTAAAGATAGGCTACCCTAGTTATACGGCTTTAAGGTCTCTAAATATAGTTTTGGAGGGTCGTACGGGGTACGCTATATATATCTATAATCGCGTTAATAACGAGATAAGGATTATTATAAACGGCTTTAAGTACTAATTATAAGTTAGTAACGCGTGGAATAGGTAAAGAAGCTATAGTTAATAGAGATATCGCGTAGTCAAGTTGTCTATTTAATGGTAGCTTCATTTTTACGAAACACCAAAGAGGGGTCTATCCAAAGCCCTATACCCTTACTTACCCCACAGTTGTTCGGGACATGTCCATATTAAAACAATTTCCTAAGTGTGGGGTCGAATTCGAAATCGATCTCTAGCCGCAACCTAGGATCTGGTATATCTCGGGGGGTTATATCAGGCGACTTTTGATCTTGGCATGCATCCTGCGCATGGATACTATTGCAGCCGTTCATTTGTAGCTTCCGTTTGATGATGAATTTAATTTCTAGCCGGAATACTGTGCGTATACGGTAGACGGAGTGGAATCGCAATGGCCTCCAGTCGGCTCAGAGTCGCCAACATAGTGGGGTCGCCAAATACTGGCGCAATTCCGAGCGTTGCCACCTGGGAGATCTCAAACTCGTGTACCAGCGTTTCAGATCGATGTGGAAATACTTCTGACAACATGTCTTTAACAATTGCTAGGAGCTTGAGATTATCGATCCGGATTTGCAAAAAATCAACGGAAAAGGTTAATAATCGGCACCTCTTTGACACGATTCGTCGTCGGTCGATTCGTGCACACGCTCGTCAAAGTTTTAGACTGGCTCAACCTTCTGGCAGGGCGATCCATTCTCTGAAATGCGATTGTCCAGAATCACAAAGTCAGCATCCGTACCAGGTTTCAGAGAACTCTTAACGTCTTTTACAGCCGACATCTTTGTTGGCGTGATTAGGACAGCACCAAGAGCTCGTGCTATACCGGTGTCGCTCCATTCGATGAAGTTGTTCGCACATTCGATAAGAGTGGTCGAATTGCCTGCGACCTTTGCGGAGCCTTCCAGCGTGAGTCGATTGCCGATTTGGTGTTCCTTTCACCGTTAATCCAATCATACGTGCCACCAGGCAGCGCAAGATACACAGCATCAGCGAAGAGAGTGAAGCCTTCATAGTGAGCGTGCCAGTCAATGTTGACCGCACCCCCGTGTAGGTATCTTCCGTCTGCGATGATTCCGAAGAAAGGCTTTGGTGCTTTTGGCTGAGACGCTCGTCCTAGCAAGCCACACATACCTTGGTTGCGTTAATGCAAAAGATTGCACTGGTTGAAGAGATCAGTGATCATCGCAGCACTCGCATCGGTTCCATGTTTCGCTTCTTCGTAGGTCGCGGCAGTGTGTCCTATTGATATGCGTACATTGAGAGCTTGCAGGTCCTGGATAGCACTCATGGCAACGTTGGGTTATGGTGCCAATGTAACATATGTGATGGTGTAGGGCTCGAGACTCTCGATCCCGTAGCAAGTAGCATGATCTTTGAGGTCATTACAGGTCAATGACTTTGTCGGGAGCGGATTTGTCCTTGAAGGAAACTTGTTCGCCGTCGAAAATGCGGCCAGTCTGCGGACTGATCCGGAAATCTTGATAGACCAAGTCATCGTTCTTGACGGCACGACAAGTTGTAAATTTGGTGGTGTTTGTTCTCGTCAAGCTAAACGTGCGTCTTCGAATCGCGGAGGGCATGTCGGGAGCTTTGGTCGTCGACGAAACTTGAGGCGGTCTGGAAGCAATAGGATAAAGAGGAGATGAAAGACGAGAGGCGCGTCGAATAAGCCGGAGGTGGCAATCGCAAGTCGTTGAACGCTTCTACACGTGCCCGTGTTCAAAACAGCCCAATGCGAGCAGTGCACACGGAGTCGCGCCATGTCTGGTAGCCGTACCGACTTGCATGATCTCTCTGGGATGGGACGGGATGGGATGGGATGGGATGGGATGATATCCTCATGGATGGTTCGGTTGGTGTTGGAGGCGAAGCCGACGCCGACGCCGACGATGCCCCCCTGTGTCTTGGACACCTCAAGTCGGCCTGCACTCAGTGACTCAGTCTCACTGCGATTGCAGGTGCACAACTTCTCGCGCTTAGCCCAATACGTTCCACTTTCGGCGATGCGACGCTACGGAGGCAGGTATCCACTGCCTGAGGTTCCAATTGCACCATTCCATTGCGACGTACTGCTTCACCACTGCTACACTGCTACTTCACGATCGCGCTGCATATCGGCTCGTTCGCTGGATTTGCAGCTATTGCATGGGTCACGCATGAACCAGTAGATCGTCTTGGATGAGGAGCGTTGCAGCTGCCAGTTTGCATGAGTTTGGCTCCGCCGATCCGGTCGCCATCATGGGCAAGGAGAACCTTGGTCCGGTATGGGACGACCTTGATAGAACATTGGTATGTTGAGGTTTCCATCCCTTCCCTGTCGCTTCGAGGCTAACTCCAAAAAGGGTCAATTGTTGATGGTGGGCTTTGATGGGACCGTCGTGACGCCGCAGATACGCCAGCTGATTCAAAAATATCACGTTGGCTCCATCCTTCTGACAGCCAAAAATCTGAAATGTAAGAACTCCATCCGTGGTAAGGCTCAACGAAGCGAGACACAACTTTTGACGTGAGAACAGCTGCCGAGGAGTGTACTGCGCTTGTCTACGAATTACAGAAGACAGCTCACGATGCTGGGCATCCCGTGCCTCTTCTGATCGGAGTGGACCAAGAGAATGGCGGCGTCAACAGTTTGTTTGACGACTTGATGATACGCCAGTATCCGAGTGCCATGGGAATAGCTGCGACCGGGTCGAAAGAGCTTGCATTTCAAGTCGCCAAGCAGACTGCCGAAGAAGTGGCAGCTACCGGTATCAACCTGCTCCTAGGTCCTTGTCTCGATGTCCTGACGAACGCTCGGAATCAGCCTCTTGGCGTCAGATCGTTCTGCGACGACCCTATGGAGGTCTCTGAATACGGAATTGCGTCTATGAAAGGCTATCAAGAAGCCGGTCTTGCAACCATGGGAAAGCACTTTCCCTCGTACGGGAACTTGGAATTCCTCGGTTCTGCTCTGGACGTCCCTATCATCACTGAATCCCTGGAACAGCTCAGCCTGAGTGCTCTTGTTCCGTTCAAGCATGCGATCAATGCGGGCCTCGACTCCATGATGGTGGGCGGTTGTGCCATGTCATGTAAGCGATTCTTTCTATTGCATCTTATCGTGCGCTGACCGAAGTAGCGGCTGGCCTTGATGTTATGCACGCTTGCTTGTCCGAGCAAGTGGTCGACGGCTTACTCCGAAAAGATCTCAAATTCGATGGCGTCGTCATTTCAGAGTGCCTGGAGATGGAGGCTCTGAGCCACAACATAGGAGTCGGTGGTGGTACTGTGATGGCTGTGAATGCTGGCTGCGATCTGATCTTGCTTTGCCGATCATTCGCTGCCCAAAAGGACGCCATCTTAGGTCTCAAGTCTGGCATCGAGAGTTCGATGATCACGATGGACAGGATCCACCGTTCCCTCAGCAGAGTAGTGTATATGAAGTCGAAGTGCGCTTTCTGGGAGAAGGCTCTTCACCCACCAGGCACATCACTTCTATCGTCGATGCAGCCGTCGCATACAGCACTCTCGACGAAAGCGTACAACAGCTCGATCACGGTGGTGCGGGATCGAAATCATCTCCTTCCACTGGCCAATACCATTGAGCCCAAAGAGGAACTGGTTTTGCTAACGCCTCTAGTCAAGCCTCTAGCAGCATCAGCCGCTGCAAGAGCTGTACTGGAATCCATGGAGGCTCACTCGCCCGAGCCTGCCGCCTGGGAGCGTTCTGCAAGCGTGATGAGTGGCGAAAGAGTGTTTCGCGAATTTGGACGTTCGCTAGCTCGACAAAGAAATGGCCGAGTCCTGCACACTTCATACACGCCAAATGGCGTTCGACCGATACACGAAGATCTGATCGATCGTGCCAGTGCCGTGATCGTCTTGACAGCCGATGCCAACAGGAACATTTACCAGCAAGGGTTCACGAAACACGTATCAATGATATGCAACATGCAGTACTCTGTAGCAGGCGAAAAGAAGGAGAAGCCAATGATTGTGGTGGCTGTCTCCTCGCCCTACGACTTTGCCATGGACTCGACGATCGGAACATATATCTGTACCTATGACTTCACAGAAACGGCTCTTAATTCTCTAGTAAAGGTACACGATCGCATCAGAACATGTTGGGTATAACGCTGCTGACTATGTATGTAAGGTCTTGTACGGCGACATAACTCCCACCGGATCACTGCCGGGCTCCATCAGCCAAAACCAGAAACTCCATCCAGCTCGTCAACATTGGCTCGTTGAGGCCTACAACGAAGAGCGTGATGCAAACATGCTCGACAAACTGATCGACGACATTGTCATGGACAGTACACCTAGTCAAAGATCTGAATTGGCAGGGGCCACTTCGAGCGCAATAACTTTGCATCACCCGGAAATCCTAGAGGCTCACTTTGTCGTGAGGAACTCCAGCACGCAAGCACTTTATGGTTTTTGCGCAACGTATTTTTTCACTGCCACCGGAACGGGATGTATCGGCTCTCTTTTTGTTGATCCGTGCCGAAGAAAGCTCTCTATCGGAAGGTCGCTACACAATCGGGCAATACGAACGCTCCTACAAAGGGATGGCGCAAAACGGTTTCAGCTCGGATCCAGACTACCGAGTATTTTTCTTGGCATTCCCACCGGCCACAACATTGACAGGAAACGGCTCAGGAGCTGGTTCGCAAACATGGGTTGGAATACTGCATTGTCTCGGCCTGTCTGTAGCATGGTGGCTCGCAATCTAGCCGATTGGTCCCCACCTGAAGGCATGGCCAAGAGCCTACAAACTGCAGGAGCCGAGTTTGATCTTGTGTCCGGTTGGCAATATGCTGGTCCAATACTGGATCATATCAAGACAAGCAATCGACAAGGCTTGGCCGAGGTGTACAAAATGGCATTGAATGACCCTGCAGCGTGTGGCATCATCAGGGCCAAACACGGAGAGGATCAGACAATCATAGGGAGCATAGTATTGGTAAGCACCGTCAAGACGATGGTTGGGCACATCAAGCTGAGACGCAATTTAGTACAATCCCCACTCTGTACTGGCACAATATATCCCTGCTATCGACAGACAGAGTGGTGGAATTTCGTCGCCAGTGATCTCGCCTTCCGCTGCAGA
This sequence comes from Venturia effusa, assembly GCA_007735645.1. Classification (NCBI taxonomy): domain Eukaryota; kingdom Fungi; phylum Ascomycota; class Dothideomycetes; order Venturiales; family Venturiaceae; genus Venturia; species Venturia effusa. The sequence continues at coordinate 819,365 of CP042197.1, forward strand.
CTATGGTGCTGTTTTGTCTGGTCTTCTGCTTCTAGGCGTCAAACGGATCAAGCAACAAGGCTACAATGCCTGTATCTTGGATTATGTCGATGGCGACGGTAATTTCGATGGTCTCACCGCCATGGGCTTCTCCCTGGGACACGGCTTCGATGAAGGTACCGAACATGCCGTCAGAGAAGACTTCGGCCGAACTGCAGGCTAACGCAACACAGTCGGTTCCGATGCCTTTACTTTTGCTCAAGTAGCTGTCAGTTGAGACTGAGACGAGGGGACAGCCACGCTGTGCATCGGTATTCTCTACGGTGGAAAGAACAAAGGTTCGGAATTTACCGAGCCGTCGTCACTTTTGCATCGAGGCTGACACGATGTTAGCAGTTCCGCTTTCGATGTCGCCATAATTAGCTGACCCAGGTGCAGTCCTGCAGGTCAATAGAAGACTCGACCCGCCAGGAGAAGGTAATTGACCTAGCCGTCAGGCAATCTGTGGGAGAAGTCACGCTGCATAAAGCTCGCACGTGGGCTTTGCTCCCAGTCTGCGGCATCGATCCACAGACGTGCAGTACATGTATATCTCCCTTCTGTCTGCCATGAAAGTGGCCTCGAGGACGTGGAGAGGCAGGCACGGAGGTGGCATTGGGGAGCGATTGGACAGGTTCTATTGTTGTACCCTGGGCGTGTGGGCTAGATATCCAGGATTAGACTGCAGTCCGTGGGGACTTGGGCTCCTATTATCGGCCACGGATTGGAGCAGATGATTCGCTCCTGGGATCATGGTGGAAGTGTATACTGGGTGGGAGGGGTCTGTTCACGCTTCTGTTTCGGCACCCCCTCGACCCCCTCTCTGTCCCTCATCAAGCATCCTCCTCCCGCGGGTCAGTACCTGGGACCAATGCACCATGACCGTTGACAAGACTGAATGAGGCAACTCACAGATGTGCCCGTGGACTGTGGTAGCGAATGGCAGAGGACGGATTGCGATTGCGTTTGCGGGTGCGGGCTCCCACGGCTGCATGGTGGCCAGCTACAGTATTGCTGCTTGCGGACTACTATGGACCACTATCCGTATGTGCCACTATAGTCGTGCGTCTTCTCCCGTTGGCCATTGCGGCTTCTAGTACGCTTCTCGAAGGATGGCGGTGGTCAGAGCAAACCTAAGCCATGGCCGTGCTCCGACCCCAACCCCCGCGCTTTCTACCGAGTAGGTATCCGCCATTGGAATGATTCGATGCTCTTCACAGCAAAGTTTCTGGGCCCAGAATACATCCTCCACACTTCGCCTCATCCCTCACGCCACTCTCTCACTCTCACTCACTGTGCACCGTACTCGCCCCCCTTCGTATCTGCATCCAGCGTCCGCCAGGAGATACACAGACAGATGCCCTCTTCCTGTGAGGCCTCGGCTGGACATGTTCTTGTCGTTGCCGTGGGACTGCTGGGCTAGGAACGACTCCTTCTCTCCTCTACCTCTAATATTAGCTCAAGCTACGCCAACTCAGACGCAACCTTGTCTGATCCTCCGCATCTGCTATTCCTCGGTACCACTTTTCGCGTTGCCATACTATCTCTTCGTATTCTTCGACGCCGCGGAATACCGGCCTCTGTATACACCTCCACTGCCTCACCTGCGACGCCGCCAGATACCTACGCATGTCCGCTCCTCTTCCCCCTCACCCAGCGCTCCCCTCGTCACTCTGCCCAGATGGAAAGCTTCGACACTGTGACCATGTCCTATCTCCAGCCGGGAGACCAAATGTCCATGTCCAACGTCACGGCCGCAGACGCTCTGCTCCCGCTAGATGTTCCCCTCGACAATTTGGAACACCACTCCAACTTCGATGCCGAAACCTATGCTGGGTATGCGCCTAAGACGGAGCAGACGAGCTTGCCCAACTGCTAACAATCTCCTAGAAGCGAGACTGCGACGCAATACGGCCATCATTCTGTTCATCACGGCGTTCCTTCCCTCAAACGCAATGCGAGCGCCTACGAAGACCACTTTTCGGACCACATGAGCAACTATGACACTCCCATACCACAGGAGCAGTCTACTTTAGAGCCTCCCTCGTCGATCCAAAGAGATAACAAGCTTCTGAGCTTCTCAAATCCCTCGTTTGGATACACGTTGCTCGATTACGCTTCACGGCCAGTCTCCATATCTACAAACGCCCAGCTTCACGGCATGTTCTTTTTGGCCGAGTCGCCTTGGGCCATTTCGGGCGAAATCGTCGCGCCGCCAACCGAGCTCACTTGCTATCGTCGGAACCTTTTTCAGATCAGCGGAACTCTGACTGTTCCGCGAGGCATGCGCTACATTCTGACCGACCAAGGCGAACAGATCCCGATACTCGGTCAGGAGCTGGTAGTGTCGGCCACCGAGTCTGTCGAAGGAAACCCTGTAAAAATCATCTCTGTGCCCTGGAAAACTCCGGCCAGCAGCGGCCCACCCGTTGAGGACAGAGCGGAGAAAGAGCCGTCAACGATGCCGTTGGACTTGATGAGCGGTCAAGAAACGGGATCTGAGTACGTCATCTTTCCAATTTCATGGAAACGGCTTCAATTCAGAATAGCGACTGCCAACAATGGCCGCAGAAAGGAACTTCAGCAGCACTTTGTTCTCAGCCTCAAAGTCATGGCAACTCTCTCGACAGGTGTCGTGGTCCCATTGTGTGAAGCTCAATCTGGAGCCATCATCGTCCGTGGCAGAAGTCCTAGAAACTTCCAGTCACGCAAGGACTTCCCCATCAGCAGTGCAACCGCCAGAAAATCCGTGAATTTGCCCTCCAGGACCTCGACTGGAGAATCACTACCCAAGCACGCGAAGCATGGGACTCGTGCAAGCACCAGTGCAATCGATATACCACATCTATCTTTCCCTCACAATAGCAACGGCATCCATGTCTCGCCAGACTTCTTCGATTGGAAAATTCCTACAGGCCAGCCTGGAGCAATGACTGCTCTTCCGATGGATCCACCAGCTTTTCATGTTCAGTCACCACCGAATGCATATGCTCAGTCCAGTCCTGACCTTTCGCGATACCCAAATGATCAAAAACCTCAAACTGCTGCCCCTATACTTCTGTCACTGACAGACGACGAGCCTCGGAAGTCAAGCTCGCCAATGGACAGTTCTCGAAAACACGCTCGCATTTCTGAACTGACTCCTCGGACCCCCTCATTCTCGGTCAATCTGACCAATAGTCCCGACGAAAGTGCAGATTTGCTGTACGAGTATTTTCCGTTAAGCCTAGACGACTGGAGCACGCCCTGCGATGCGGTCTATCGACCTGTGAGTGGTCATGGTTCTTCTTCTCAAGCCACTCAAGATGGTACTAACTACTCGCAGCATGTTGTACACCACAGCGGTCTGCCTACAGATCCGAAAGCGCTAGCTGTCAAAAATCGCTCGAAACGATACTTCTCAGATGACCAACATTGAAGGCTTGGATCTTTACTCAAGCCTCAAGAATTTTCAACACTTCTACCTAATGTTGGAACGACACCAACCGACAGGTACTCGCATCTCGATCTGCATGTCAGAGCACAATCGTGGCATGTGCCTCCTCCTTTCCACGCCGCACCAGCGGAAGCATGCACCCGGCTGACGCGAAAAGCGAGCGATCCTAGATCGAGTGTGCTGCAGGTCTGCAGTATGCGAGGAGGGACTAGTACCAGTGTCCCTTACACACAACGGTCAGTGACTGCAGCGTCGCGTATGCATCTCTCCGAGTTTGCTGAGCATCAGATATCCTGCAAGACACTGGAAGCCAGATACATTTGGAATTCAAAATTGGACTCACACTAGGTAGGCAGACGATGGGCAGGACCGTCCACGGTCGATGCAGACACGAACGAATTTATGATTTGGGATTCTTGATTTACATGAGCATCATACCCCTCTCTGCATATGAGTACGGTGTTTTGGGGCTTCCGGCCAGCTGCCGCGCAGTTGGGGACTACGTTTAGCGGTCGGTCGCCGACGATTTGGAATTTTGCGAGAGCATTTATGATTACCCAGACTTCACCGCAGAAAAGGGGGATGATGGGGTTGAACGGAAGCCATTCTCGCAGTACATGTCTCAAACGAGACGACGACGACGACGACTCATGGGTAATGCGCGATGGCGACACTAACGAATGGAGAACGTCTGTACGATTATGATTATGATTATATATTCGATGATGACTCCAATGACGGCATTTTCAATCGTCTCTTCAAGGTTCAATTGTGACCTCCACCTGACCTCCTCTTCACCTGACCCGACCCGTCCCTGTTCCTGTCGCATATGTTTTAGCGAAGCGGGCCGCTTTTTCACCGCTGCGCTTGCGGATAACGGACAGGACAGGGCACTACTAGTAGTAAGGTAGGATATAGTAGTGAGACAAAACCCGTCACGTTACCCATAGTGTATAGGGGGAGTCTGGACCTTTCCCGGGATATTGGGATATTGGGATTCCGGCGGAGCGTCCATGCAGGTGGGGTTCAGAGTCCGCAACTATTTAATATAACATGCTTGAGGGAGGGAGAGGAAGTCAGGTGGACGTGTGGAAGAAAGGTTCGGGGAGGAGGAGAAGGAGAAGGAGAAGGAGAAGGAGAAGGAGAAGGAGAAGGGGGGAGAGTTTGTTTGGTTAGAGGTGAGGCATGCACTCACTCAGTGGTTGTACTCACTCACGAGGTGGTTGTACTCACTCACTCACTCACTCACTCACTCACTCACTCACTCACTCACTCACTCACTCACTCACTCACTCACTCGTTCGGTTCGGTCGCTCGGGTGGGTTGTTGGTTGCTGATGCTCGGATGAGTCTTTCCCGTATGTATGTCGGTATGTACCTTTCTTCTGTTTGTTATGTATATGTGTATCTATGGGCAATAACGGGATTTGTATACGTAAAGAGTTTGGTATCTTATAAGACAGAATAGGATGAGACGAGACGAGGCGAGATAAGAGCAGGAGGCGACGGGAGCAGACGGGAAACACATACAAACCGAATTTGGGGTAAACGCCTCGTCTGAGGTCCAACCACCTCACCTCGCCCGTCCGCATAAGAGACAGAGTATTCATGAAAGAACTCTCCCATCACTCAATTCGCTCGAGGATACGAGTACCGGGGATAAGTGCTTGCTTTGATGTAAGAATACAGATCTCCCATCTCCCATCTCCCATCTCCGAATTCCGTCCTCCGGGATCATCGCTTGGAAGGTCAGGTGCGGATCCATCTCCGGTGACGAGGCTGCGCGAGGCACCTCAGGTAGGTACTTAGGTACTTAGGTGGGTAGGTAGGTAGGCATGGGATATCAGCCTCTTTGCCACCTACATTCCCATACCTACAAGACTGGTATAGCGGAGGTCTACGAATGTGGGTTCTGGTGACTCGTGTGACATGAAGTGAAGTGAAGTGGTGGACAAGGACGGATACTTATTACCGCGCGATGATATTCCAACGTACATCTGCGCCTCCTCCACTCAATCCATGTTCCATAAGAGCTCCGTCAGTTCTGTTGACCGTTGCGTACGCGAAACGATATCCATCGATATCCATCTTTCAGTTCCCGGGTCAAATCTGTGTACCCTTCTCGCTCACCCCAACCTATCTCATACTTGCAGCATTGCATCTTTTGCAATGCCGCATCATCCATTAACCGACCAATGCCAACGGAGACCAAGAGAAACTGTTCCATCGAGCAAGGAGAAGGCTTCCTGCGATCGGATCGGTTTTCACGTTCAGCCAGACAAGCTGACTCCGGTCCATGGCGTACACCCTATGAGCAGAGGTGATAAGGCACGTACCGTCCCCATGCAAATGCAAAGCGCTTCGTTCATCTCTTCTAAGTTGGATGACAGGGAATGTATCTGCTGTACAATACCAACAGTTTCCCAACGCTTTATGGTATTATGCGTGGTGTCGTTCCAATACAGTAAATGTCAGGCGCGAAGGAAAATGCTGGTCCATTGTCCAGGTCTCCCTGCTTTGTCGAGAGGCAGGAACTTGTGCTCTCGTCTAGCTGTTCATCATAAATACGTACAAGAATTTAAAATAAATCCTCGCTCAGAAGAGAATCGTCCGGTTCTAAAGGTTGTTGAATGTGCCAACCAATGTTTGACGCCAGATCACGCAAACTTGGCCAACGTGAGGCTCAAGTCCTAGATCCTCGAGTAGATTTGGGCGCAACTTCCTGAATCGTAATATGGCCTGAGATCTGGCGTGTGTAAAATCGGAAAATGAGCCCCATATAGAGCAAGTGATGCTCCCGCATTGACAGTGGCTGTGTCCCGGCTTACGGTCTATCCTTCACGCTGGCAATGGACGCTGCCGCCACGGCAGCACCAAATATCGCAGCCTCAACAGCAGTCTCAAGAACAATGGACTGCCCTTTTCCGCCAGATAATTCGACCAAGTCGTCCAAGTGTTTCTGGGTCTCTTCTCTGAAACCAGGATAATGCTGGATGACCGAACCATTACAGCCAACAGAAAGATGTCCAGCGTCTTGAATACGAAGACCTGACAATGACGCCCTCATCACCCAAAGAGCGTGTGCTGCAGTGGCTAGGTATGCGGCTGCTCGCCGCGAGACTAATTGGCAAATTTCTCGTACAAAAAGGAGGTCGGTGACCGATAGCGTACAAGCCATCGGATGTTGCTTTTGAAGAACAGCCGCGGCTTTGGAGAGGCACGGAGAATCTCCGCTACGCATTGTTATCCTCGAAGATTCAGAAACCAGATGTGTAACGACTTACTCTTCAAATGCAGCCATGGTCGAAGTCTCCAGCGAATATGGTTCCAAGAAGCGTTCCGGATATTGTCCATCAAATAACCCTGTCGAATGGATTGCTTCGACCAAAATCAAGCGCACAATCTCACCCTGATACCGACCACCAATGAAATACTCCAGAGGCTGAAAATCGGGCATTGCGTGAGCCTCGTTCAAAGCATCGTCCCACCGTGTCGCCGGGAAGATCTGCTTCCCAAACATACTCATTTCAGTGTTCACAAGAACATGTTCTGCATTTTCGAACCATGCTTGCGACCTTTGCCCAAATTTCTCTTTTCCAAAAGATTCCACTGGTAAAACCATTGACATATTTGTGCCAGTTCCCAGAATCAAGCCAAAGCATGTCGCATCGTCTTGGTATGCTCTTGTCAAAAGTGTTGCTTGCCCATCGTTAATGATCGCATCGAGGCGAACGTTGAGCTTCTGCACAATTATCAGCTCGGATTTTAGCATTTCCTCAATGAATCGCAAACCTTCTTCCGGCATGCTAGAATAATCAGGCTGCCAATGTCTTGCCCAGTCACGCCAATGCCTGCCTTGAAACCCTTGCCCATGTCTAGCAGAATACCCGTGCCCGGCGATGTTGTTCTACGGATTGTTAGTCATGGCAAGACCACACGGATGACTGCCCAGAGCGTACTCAATCGGAAAAGACCATGCTAGGCCCATGATGAGTGTCTCAGTGCCATGAACCTCAACCACCACAGAATCGTTCAATGTCTCTTGAATCTTCTCGGCCATCCAATCGAAGAATTCGTGACCCTCCAATGCCTTGACCAAATTGCCGATTTTATATGTGCACATCTTCACTATGCGCATGCTCTCTTTCTCGCTGTCCCTGCCGTTTAGTTCCACGAATGCCACTCTGAAGGTCGAGCCACCCACGTCCAGCGCCAGATACGAACCACGCTCTTGACCTGTGGGCAGTGTGTAGATGTAGGAAGGCAGCATGCTGATGTTGCTCGATTGTAGCTTTTGCTTGAACTCCTCTTGCAATGCGTCTGACATGGCCAGCATGTTTGTTGTAGTGATCGGCGACTGGAACAGCCGCCGGGCCTCTTGTAGAAAGTCATCCATGTTGCAGTCGTATTCAGCTACGACATGGTGATTTGTGTGTTTTGCCGAAATAATAGAGGGGAGAGCTTGTATGACTGAAGGTAGCATAGCGGGTGAGCGTGTAGAAGGAACGATCAAGTCCCAGATGTCGACCATGGGCACGCTGGCAGGGACGCTGGCAGGAAGGCGAGGTACGTGTATCGTGAACGGTAGGCCTGATTACGCGAGATAAGCTGACTTGAGAAGCAACTGGTATGACTCGGAGCAAGTAACTGGACAGGGTAGCTCTAGTCTTGGTGGGTGAGAAGGCTGAGATAGCGGGGCCTTGAGATGTGTTGAGGTTGGCAGGCTCGCAGTAGATGACCAATATCGCATAGTGACAGTCCCGAAGAATCAAGTCGTGGTGAGGTAGTATCGTTGCTCCACAGCTCGAATTGCCGTGGCAGCAGCTACAACAGGATGCGAGCAGGCTTCTGAGGTCGAGGCATGAGTAAACGGAGTCGTGCGATATGGTCCGAGATAAACCAAGGGCGGATTGGAACTTCCTGCCAGCGGGAAGCCTAGTCGGGATTTTACCTTTGGCTGTTGAGACGTTGCTGGACAAAGCCAGAGAAGTCCCGCCGTCGCGACGTCGATGTTACATTGGAGCTATACCGATTCGGGACAGTTCATATGGACGGGAGGTCCCAACCTTAAGGAAACGGAGCCGCTAAATCTCCGCTGTCCTGGTCGTTGCCGCGTAAGAACCAAGACACAAATAAATCTTCAAGCAAAAGACCGCGCAGGTCAACCTTGACGGCGATATGAGAAAGAAGCAAAATGTGTTCTGATCGTATTTTCATCTGAAACCAATTTAGAAGACATTTCCCCCACTGTCGTAACCATCACCGTCCAGCCCCCGTCAACCAGAGATCACAACCTACCGTATTTACTTGCGAAAATCGCTAGCTCATTTTATTCGGCCCTTTCGAAAGGTTCTCTTCCAATTGGATTGAACCTCTCGGAAAGATCATGTAGACTCCGCTAATTACTGTTCTCGCACCTAGCGTCTTGGTTTTTAGCTAGCGAGTTTCGCAAGTAAATACGGTACACATCCGACCTGAACAAACCCATCCCCATCGGCGTTCAACAAGAAAGTCCATGGGTACACTGTTGGCGGCACACCTTAAGACCCCCCGACCTACGTCCTGAATCGGTACAGCAACTTGTGGTTATCTGCGCCTTGCACTAATAAAAGATGTTAGCCACCATCACAAATACATATGGCCAAAATTTCTGTGTCAAGGAACAGGATTGTTGTCGGCAGATGGAGGAGGCATTTTGTTGACGAGGAGAATGATCAAGGAGAAGTCGTCGAGGGGACTGTTATGCGTAAATGGAGGGGAATGATCCTTTGCGCCACTGATCCGTGGGGGTGAAAGAGCGAAGGGGCGAACGGAAGGAAGATATGGGAGTAGAAAGTATTAAAAGACACGAAGATTGGGCTTACATTCCAGTAGGTTTGAAATCCGCCTGTCAACTGTCCTTTGGGGCAGCACGACGCCGTATAACCCGTTGACCCAGCGATAATGTTGTTTTTGTCGACATGGCAACAGGCGCTCGCGGATGTCTGGCCGAGGAAGAGGAGAGGCGCGAGGAATAAGACTTTCATTTTCTTTTCTGCGAGAGATGGAATCGTGATGATGTGATCTTGGTGATGGTGGAGATGAAGATGGGTAGGAAATCGATGGGAAGAGAAGGGCAGGTCTATTATATATAAGTTGAATGGGACACGGTTTTTCTATTCGGCCTTCCGCTGCGGAGTTGATGATCCTTCCTGGAGAGCTCAAGGGGATCTCCTGGAAACCTCGGCCTTATCACTACAACGTATTGTATACGAGAAGCCGTTATCCAGGCACGCGGGTGACAAATATAGCGGGCCATACAAGCGATTCTCAATCCTCACCAAAATCCTTAACTTCTGAGAGGAGTTCCTCCACACATACTCGGTAAATAATTCTAGGAACTCGGATCTATCTTTCTACTCTATAGAACTATAGATCTACCTCTTTGGAATTTTTATTTCCGACGTTATGGTGCCCGAAGCTTTTCTCGTGCTTAACTTTTGGTGAGGGAAACTGCTTAGATAGGCCCGCTATATTTGTCACCCGCGTGCCAGGATAGTCGTATTTGTTTCAGTCAGGCTGAAAAGGCCGTCGCTACGCATCGGTGCCGTGGGAGACCGAAGCACTATCTTTGGCCATCCCCAACAAGATAACCTGGAAACCATGTATATCAGGTCTGGTACTATAGACCCATCTTTAAACTTAGAATACTATTTATACTTAGTCTGTCGATTCTACAGCTGCGAAACTTCGTTTCTCCTCCCTCCGATTTCCATCTCCCATCGGCCGCTTACGGAAGAAGTTGAGGAAGGCAAGGATACTCCAAGGCAAGGAAAGGACTACTCCTAGGCCTCTTTGTCTAGTTAATATAGAGAAAAGGGGATACCCCTTAGAAAAGTGCTAGGGATAAGACCTTTCAGCGCTGGCCGTGACGTTTACGGCTAGAGACGCAGGATCAAACTAGCTGCTCTCACTCCTAACTCGGCTCGTATATTGGGAGTAAAGTAGATTATACAAGGGAAAAACGAACTCCTGAGCCTTTCACTTCCACAGCTGTATGTTGTAAAATAAGTGTGGTACATCGCCGATGCGTAGGCAAAGGTATCATTGATCCGCAGCAATAAGATTGATTGAAGATATCAAAGTATTATTGTCGTTTGGTATTTATCGGAACTCTCCTCGAGAAGCTGAGGGAGGGAGTGAGTAGACAATCCGAGAGCTCGCCCGCAATTGTGATATACGTCACGTTATCTCCTATCCACTGTGAGAGACAGCAAAGAAAAACGTTGGGAGGCTTGATTACTCCACAGGGATAAAACATCCATGAACAGCTTGCACGTGGACTCCGGTTGGCTCTTCAAGCCTGTTCTTGTTTCACTTAGATTCAACTTCACTGCGGAGGATCGCCATGATCCAGACATCAACCAGATAGGCCTCGAGAATCGGAACACAGTGGGCGGGCTCGGAGGGATCCGAGGACCCTAGCCGAACCTCGTGGGTCACGTTATAATAAGTATTATATTAAGTCACGCAGTCGCAAATTCTCAAGAATACTAGCATTTTGTTACCGCAGATTCCTTGTTTCTCCGTCTCTTCATATATCGATCATGCTTCTCCGTCTTGGCTTTTGAATTACTGTCCATCCATCCACTCTCTCACCCACTCACTCCCTCAATTTCCCAAGAGAAACTCCGACCCAATCCACAACACCAACATCGCTTTTGCGCCGGTGTAGGGTGAATTAGCGCTGCGTTCTGAGAAGTTCCCGCAAGTTTAGCGTGCGGTCTGTGACCTACCGCAAAATAACCGGCGCAAAAGCGATTTCCCGCCTCGACTCTCCCTCCAAAATCCTCTTTCCCCATCCCCATCCTTCCCCACCAACATAGCACACACGCGCCCATGGAGACAAAATACACAAAACGACAACACAAGCAAGACCCTCCCTTTCACTTTGTCATAAAGAAGCCAAAAATACGCCTCGTACGCCTTACCCACCCATACCAAAAACCCGCTTACATCATCAATTCCATCCCCACCCACCGACGTGTTGTATACGCGATCCAGTACTACAGTACTACAGTACTGCAGTACAGGTGTGAGGTGACATCCCAAACGGCAGAGCTGACATGAGTTCGGGAAGGATGCAAGGGCATCAATCTTACCATCCCGTGCCACTGGATAAAGTCACAAGTTGTTAGTGTCTGCAACGTCCAGATATAAGCTCTCTGGAGTCTAAACAGGTACTTTAATCCCATTCAGAGCAACCGCTGGTGACAGTGGAGTGGAGTGGAGCGGAGTGGAGAATATCTCGTGTCCGGTTTCAGCAGTACCTGTTACGATTCATCGATCCGGCGGTCTGTCCAGAATTCGGTGGACCGGATTTCAAAGAAATACGTAAGCCGAGGTAAGATACATGGTAAATACATTGGAACCTTCTAAACCCCAGCCCCGACTGGATGGTTCCTGCTGGTCCTCCACCAACCAAGCTACCTTGCCTTGAGGGATGTAGAGGTGGAGGACAATTTCCTTAGCCATCGTATTTCGAGGTAGCTTGGCAGCCTTGGTCATGGTCCCTGTAATCAAATGAAGTATAAAGTAATCACACCGTCCTGGGTGTTCACATGCTGCATAAAAGGTTTGCACCTCCCAGACGTCTGTGGAGGTGGATTCGTGTACATCCACTTCTCCAGACTCCATCGGAGAAACTCGAGATTCTGGTGAGCGATTAAATTACTACTATCCATCATGACCGTAGCCACCAAGGTCCCTCATTGAGAGAATTCCTGAACTGCGCCCGCTAGAAAACCCGGCAGACAAAGATCCCATCAAGAACGTTTGGTGATTTCGTCTTTGCTGATCCATCACACCTTCTCGGTGGCAGGACCAACACCTCCTTGGTGGCTGACACTCCCAGTGGGTACGACATCCTCCAAAGTCTCGTCTGAAAACTTGAGGTCCTCCTCGATAGGAACATGATCCTTGATCTTGGTGAGGATCAAAGGTAATGCGAAGATGAGTCCACCGGCGAGAAGACCCCAGCAAGAAGCGAAGAGATTCATGTACGGAACTTTGTTGCTGTCAAGGCGCCAGATAATGGCTGAACCAGCCGATTGCTACAGTTCATGTTAGCGCATGGTGAGATTGACCTAGCAACCAGACGAGACTTACAATGCCCTTGTAGAAACCCGCAAAATTAGCCAGCTTGCGGCTGTTGTTGGTCATCGCACCCATGAACCAGTACACACAGGTCTGGAACGCAGCGTCGTAGAATCCGTAGAACATATAGAGAACCAAAGGTCCGCCATATCCCGAATCAGACCAGTCCAAAGCCTTGATTATAGGGTCTGATCCATCTTCTGGGACAGCGACATCTGCTCTTGTATACTCCTTCTGGAAATCGTATCCGCCACCCCATATCGCGAATGTGAGCACGAAGATGGCGACCCAGGCTGCCTTTGCACGAACGCTACGTCTGAATCGAGGTGTGTCCAGAGCATATCCGAATACGTATGCGCCAATAATTTGCATGATGTAGTAAATGACGCCGTTGAGCGCTTTTGTCCGTGTATTGAAACGAGCACCATTGACGCCGTTGAAGTGGTAGGCGTAGAACCAGTTGGATGCAAAGAACATGGGGAACATGAAGAGGATGTAAGGATCAGTCTTGAAGGTTTCGACGAGTCCCATGAGCTCCGATTTCCAGGTAGGATTCTTCTGCATAATAACTCGCGATCCGTCGCCTCGAATCACGTCGTTGGCGTTGGTCAGAGTCAGTGCTAACGCAGCTCCCAGCAGGGTCAGAACGAGAAATCCAATGTAAGTTCCGTCAGACACGGTGGCTTTTGACGTAACGTGGATGTTCTCTCCGAGGGGAATCTACGACTGTCAGCTAGATCCTCGATTGGTGATCTCCATTGCCTTACCAGCGACCCAATCACTGCACCGAGATTAAAGATCATCCAGAACCACGAAATGTACTTTCCCTTGGACTTTTCTGGCGGATAACTCATCATGATGGCCCCCTGAGCGCACCACAGGATTCCAGCACAAATGCCCAAGTATGTTCCAGCGAAGACGGCAAATCCATAGTTTTTGTTATGTGCGTAGGAGAGGAAAGATGCAACGTAGATAGCGTAACCTGAAAACTGTGTTAACAAAATGTATCCCAATACAATTTCACCGGGATCTTGTTTATACCAGTTCCTCCAAACGCCAGCGCCAACTTGATGCCGATCTTATTCGTGAAAGTTCCGGCAAAGAAACCGATAACCGAGAAGGTAGCATAGAGCGCCATGTTGGCGTCGTCGGCAGGCTTGGGATCCAGATTACCAGCTCCTCCCAGACCACTCAGCGCGTTGAACATCCCTGGACATAAGAAGCACACAAATGCCACGATGACCAATTGAACCTGCGGGGAGGCATAGTACGGGAATTTGTAAGAGCCTATGCCAAGCTGTCGATATTTCCAGCTTCTAGGTAGCTCGAGAGTGGCGGCCTCGTGGTGGGATGAACCTGGCGTGGGTGAATGCCCGTCGTCGTTCGGCGAGACTGTGGCGTCTCCGCCCTTCTCGCTGACTTCCGCCATTGCGGAGGCAAGATTGGGAGATTGACGAGAGGAAGAGGCGTAGAGCGCTAGCCTTCTGCGACGGCGAGGTTGTTGTCCTACTGGGGACGGAGGTGATAGAGGAAGTTGAAGATGACCTGTAATCTTGGACCTTGACCTGGGACCAGACGGACACAGCTATATAAGGATAGCATTGCTGGTACGAGTAAGCCAGAGACAAGGTGTAGACCGGAATGAACCAGGGTCCTAATCGTGTCCTGGTCGCACGAGCACACGAGCGCGGGTGAAGATATCGAGGTCGTAATTGGGCGAGCTCCCAACGCTATGGAGATACGAGACTTCCATGTCCTTTGCAGCACTGCCGCACGGGCAGTCGCAACCACAGTTCTGGGAGTCTATCAGGATCACGACAACCTCCGCGCCAGAGAGAGAGACAGGAATGCATACAGCACATACGACGTGAGTTCACAGGTCGCTGCATCCAGCCTCGCTACCGACGGGTGATATCTCTTCAGGTGGAGAAGGCGGCCAGAGCTTGGAAGCCGGGTCAGCACGCGATGTAACGCTGACCCGAATCTGCAAACGGCACCCCAGACGTCGATCATTCCTCTCACCATCACCTCACATCTTGATGGGAGACCGCAAAAGATAACACCGTGGTAATGAGATGGAGATGTAGGGCCGGTGCCCGCAATGCGGAAACCACTTCTTACTTCCAAGTGCAGCGTCCAAAGCTCTTGTAACCATGGCTTGTTCGTGCAAAGTGGTGGACACGAGGTTGGGCGTTAATTCAATCACATTCGATTGGATCTCTCGTGGTACAAACTAGGCTCCACGAAGCAATGTCTTTGATCTCATGGTGAAGAAGACCACGAGTCGAAGAACGTAATTATCTTAGTATCTAAGATGCGGCATACCAGTCAAAGGAAAACAATTGAAGAACAAGACGACTGACGTGAATATACATATTCCTGCTCATATCACATGCATAACCTCGAAAATGAACAAATATAGCAGACAAGAAGAAATCAAGAAAGACAGCTTCTCTACCAAACGATGTGAACCCAATCACAAATCGATTGGACTACTTAACAGCTAGCACAAGATGTATCTCGACACCACCGAGTTTCAGCCTTGGCTTGGCCAACCCACGATCAGGAGACCCATCATGCACGACAATGCCACAGCAGCGTCCGAAGACGTAGGCAATCACATTGTTGGTACGACTCCGACCTCTCACATCACATATTTTCTATCATCGCGCACCAAAGTGGGACACATCGGACCGGAATCAGGATCTTGAATCGTGACAACAATCCTGTGCGTTCCATGTTAAGAACTATATAACAATTTAGAGTCCTCAGTTGAGGAACAATCATAGTGGTAACCTCTCATCCCTCATTCGCTGACGAAATAGGATCCACTGAAATTTCAAACCGGTGGTAAAGACTGATGGTGACAATAAAGCAGAAGCAGTAATGATCGAGAGCGAGAAGAATCAATCAATTCCGATAATTGACCGTTGCTGCATAAGAACCATGCGCGATCAGAAATGACCGGCAAGATTCGTCAATGCGCGACCGACTACCATCGCGGACTGAGTTACATCTGCATTTTCCGCGCCACCAATCGAACTCTGGTTGGCCTCGCTGGGGTAGAAAAAGGCGCACACACTGTACTCGGTTAGCTGATGGTTCCACTGGGAATGTCGAATCCCTTACGCAATGATAATGTACGATGCGATGAGCAAGACACCCTCGAGATAATTGCTTCGACCGTCCAGAACCAAGAAGTTGACGACGAACACAGCAACGAATAGAGAAACCGTCTCGAACAGGTTGAAGTAGAGACTCATGCCTTTGTCCATGCACCAGCCCAAGATGACAACGACAGGGGTAATGAATAAGGCAATCTGGATACTAGACCCGACAGCAACACCGATGGCAAGATCCATCTTGTTCTTTGCGGCGACAGTGACAGCAGTAACGTGCTCAGCAGCATTACCGACAATAGGCAAGATGATGAGACCGATGAACGCTTGACTGACGGACGAGTTTTCGACCATACCTGGAATGGCATCGACAAGAAATTCGGCGCAAACTGCAACAAGACCCGTACTGATGAGGAGCATCATAACGGCAGCGGTGCGAGACATTTCCGGCGGCACCTCGTCCTCTTCAGCATCGTCTGCTGCATCAGCTACTTGACGCTTAGGTTTTGGGTCAGCGATGAGTCCAGGACGTGGTGGCCAGGCTCTGGTACCGCCTGGAGTTTGTCTACCAGCCTCGCTGATACGATCCGGCAAAGAATTGGTGCGTCGAAGACCAGTTGTTTGAGGACGAGAACGGGCAGGAGCCAGGTCGTTATATTTGGGCTGAGGATCCACGAATACGTTCTGTGACAGCAGTTTGGGAAGAGCGGGCCTTGGAAAATGCTTCATCGGAGGCAATGGTGTACCCTTCGGCGTAGTGGTCGGGGCTGTCTGATCGGAGATATCCTCAACGAAGCCAACAGTGCGGGACGGAGATTCAGCGTTAGCCTTGGAGCTTTCTGCTTGGATGTGCTCTTTCTCCGATATCTCACCCGCTCCAGGCCTTTTAGCTTTCTGGCCAAGTCTCTTCTCCTTGTGCTTCTCCTTACGAGTCTTTTTCTTTGGCTTCGATTCAGATGGTGATGTTTGTCCAGTCATAGTATTGCCGAAGTCACGACCAACAGGCATCCCTGCTTCATTATCGCCCTCGTCTCCGCTCACTATATCAGGAAGGGCCACGCTAGGTCGACGAGGAGTAGTGTCGAAGTACGACTGTGCAGGGTCAACAGTAGGGGAGCTGACATGGGAGGGCAGCGAGGGAGTGTCGACAGAACTAGCGCTGGACTTTCTTCGTCCTTTCTTGAAGTAACGCCTGATCTTTTTTGCTGTGTTCACAGATCCTGAAGTGGTGTCGCTGTCTGTGGAGCTAGAGTCGGAGGAGCTTGAAGAGCTCGAGGTGTCCATAAGGTCGTGAAGAATTCCCGGGTGAGACTCTTCATCAATCTTCTCTTGCGGCATGCTGGTGTATAGGTATGCATGTGATTTCAATTGGAAAAGCAGGTATAGGATGTAGACGAGTAGAAGGATCTAGAGGTAGTGAGTAACCATCACAAGCTCCCTGACTACCCAATTCTTACAACACTGGTGCCACGACTGATCTTGATTGTATTCCTGTCGGCGGTGTCGAGGTTGGCAAAAGATGCGTGAAAAGCGGTCTACATGTTTATCAGTTTATCGATGTCAGTGGAAACAACAATTTTGACTCACAGGTAGCAACAAACTCATGACGCTCAGACTCAGCATCACGGCACTCATCTGAGTGACTGTGCTGTTATAGATCTTGAGGAAAATTAGTCCGAATCTTAATCGAAGCAAGTGGAGGACTTGCCTGTTCTCGATATCGAAGGCCGCCTGCAGCAAAAGCCATGCCCAAGATGAGCAGCAGGTTAGCCAAGATGGAGCCGAGGAGGGATGCTTGGACAATTCGGATTTCATTCTGCAAATGTTAGCAGAACTCATGCTCGACTCTGAACGTACTTACCTTCACGAGTGCAATACTGTTATCAGTAACAAAATAAGTTAACACTAGTCTTGAACAGAAAGAAAGGGGTCACAGCAATTGGGAACAAGGGGAGCTTTGGGCTAGAAGAGGCGCGGCTTTTAAGCACGCATTCTGCTTGAGGCCTTAAAGGCTTCACATACATACTGGAAGAGTGTTAGTAGATGAATTGCAGCGAGACCAGGACAATGATGCTCACAATATGATCAATTCCACAGCGTTGCCGAAGGATACGTTGAGCAGTGCTCCTAGCGTGTCTCCCAGCCTGCCAGCAACACTTTCTGTTGCATGTGCAAGTAATCCAGCGAGAGGGATGACTGCGACGGCGTTCATGGCGAAGACGATAGATGGATTTAGGCCAGCGACCTTAACGGCAATGCCCAATGGTACGAATACGAGTAATACATTGATCCAACTGTGGAAGATGGCTCCCTTAGTGTGGCTAACAAAACGTATGGTTCCGGCTTTTGCACGTTGGGATAGAGGAGTTTTGGGTGTATGTTCGGCAGAGCCGTCTATGGTGGTAGGTTTCTCTCGTGCAACTTGGGTATCGTCAGGAGGTGGTGCGGCTTGAGGGCGAGCCGCGGATGTATTGTCGGCAGCTTTGATGGACTCGAGAGTGTCAGCATCTTGGCTACTTGTGTGGGAGAAGTGCGGAGTGTCGGTTGTGGTTGCACCATTGTTGTGGTCGTTAAGTGGGAGTACTGGATCTCTGGTTGTGGAATCCCTGGTGGTGAATGATTTAACCCATCCAAAACGGTTCTTCTTGGTCTCTGAAGAGTTTGAAGTTTTTCCCATCGATTTCGAGCGTAGACGCCGTAGTGTGTGTGGAGAGGTTGTGTCGTGTTCTTGGGACGCGGGCGCGATGTATTTAAGCACAATGGCGATCGGCAACTAGGCCGGGGTATAGCAGCTAGCGCGATAAGGTACGGTACGGTACCATGTAAGCTATGGCGGAAAAACCGGGAACGCAGTCACACGGTGGCTGAGCTTGCGGAGTCATATCCTACAATGGAACACACGTCAACGTCTCTTGCATTTCGTTTGTTATACACGCGCTCCCTCGATTGATGACAACTGTAAACCCTCGCACAAACGGAAAGGAACGATCGGAACGCGTGGTTTACAAACACTCCGATCCGCCGCTCTTAGGTCCCAGACTTCAGGGGAATCCGAATTGACCATGGCGAGTTGCCTCCATGGGAGATCCCTGTGCAGATTGAAACTGCCTTCCCTTCCAAGGTTCTCATGGTTCGGGCCCAGTTCTGCGTCACTGCTGCGCCCTTCTGAGATGCGATGCGGGATCGCCACGGAGGCGAACTCGTCATGCACGTGGCGGACACGCTCCAATTGCTTCAATCACCTCACAAGCAAGCGAAGAACTGACAAGTCCTGCTTGGCAATAAAGTCCCAAGAGAAGCGTTCCTGTTCTGGGACCCGGGCTGCAGGGATAAATCAGGGAACTCGCTGATTGCTATCGCGGATCAAGGGTTTCAACATGTTCCCGCCGGGTCGAACAAATACTTGCTTGATGGATGAGCTTGCTGACTTCGAGACGTTGGAAATGGAACTGAAATAGTCGCTGTTTTCTGGATTTGGGACCATCCGTCTGCACATCTATGACGGCTTCAGCCCAGCGATCAACAAAGTCCGAACTGGACGACGACAACAAGGAGGAATACAGCCCAGCGGACTGGATCCCACAAATCAGCCTTCATGAATCTGCCCAGACTGATCAGGCTGGTCATTAATAAGGCTGTGATATTGTCAACCTATTCTTAAGTTTGATCCGTGACTATAAACCTCCGTCCTATAACGAGGCCGGACATCATTGAACCATGATGAACTCTTAAGCAGACCCGTTAAGAAAACCTGGTAGACTGGATTAAGGCACAATTCTGTAACACTTAGATTGAAGATTATGACCACCGTTATTGTATAGAGGCCTGGCATGTCTTATAGCATCGGAATCATAACAAAGTTTCGCTAAAAATAGTCTCAAAATCGTGCCCCAAGTGCGGAGCGTTGACCTTGGTTGAAATCTTCCTCCAATGAAGAATCAAACATTTCAAGTCCGTTCATCGTGTCCTTTCCCCAACCGTTAACTTCTTATTGAGAATCTCACATCTGAAGTCAACCTGCGCGCAATTCAGAGCTTCTCAACAGTGCTGCTAACGGAAATGCCATGGCCGCATCATACCTACACCTTGGAAGTACCTACAAGCGCGGCAACAGATGACCAAACACCCCAGAGTGTCTCTCGAACTGATCCGATTGCACCATATATTGCTATCCATGGGACGCTGATATCTGGGTCACTTGCAAGACCTTGTCCCAAACGTTTCACTATTCTTGCGTGAGCGTGACAGCAGCGAGGTACATCAGAGAACTTACTATTATAATAGAAGAATTGCACCGGCAAGCCTCCGCCCACGATCTTAGCCGGTATCACTCTGGCAAGCCAAAGTCCTTTGACTTCATGTGGCATAGCTATCGCCTCTGAGTCTTCGATCGCCTCATTCAATAACACTGCTGTTGGCAGATCAGGTTCCAGAACAGCTGCACGACCCAAACCGATCAGATCAGCTGATCCGCCTGCATTTCTGTCAGCCAACGCTTAATAGTGTCAACAATAATGTAGGACAATCACGTACTTTCAATCGCATCGGCCATGCCGACTCTTAACCGAAAGCCACCTGAAACTTGGATAGGGATTTTCGACTTCAGTGCTTGAACACGTTCAGCGAAATCAGTAAAGAAGCTCTCTCGAATCCGAGTGGACTCTTTCTTCACTGGGGCTTTGGCCAAAGACCGCTCCGTGAAAGACCCAAGCAATCGGCCTTTTTGATTCTGTTCCGCGCTGCCTCCACTGATCTCCACCATGTCTACCATCCCGCAGGTCACGAGCCATCGTACGTGGTCCAATGCTTCGTCTTGGTCCAATCCGCCGTTGGTCATGTAGTCGCTGGAGTTGAGCTTCACTGACAGGCAGAAAGAAGCAGGACAATCTCTTCGAATTGCCTGGACTATCCTTCGCAGTATCTTCAGCCTTCCCTCAGGAGAGCCGCCATACTCATCCGTTCTGCGATTCGTATGAGGTGACAAGAACTGGGATATGAGGAATCCATGCTGCTTCAATGTCAGTTCCTAAAAAATTGGCGCAATTGTGAGCAAGACATACCGCTGCATGAATTTGCACGCCTTTAAACCCTGCCTTCGAAGCCACTTTCGCGCCTACCACGAACGCCTCGACGACTTCATCAATTTCTTGATGCGTCGCTTCTCGCGGGATGCCCAGCATCGCCACGGTAGCTTTCTTATCTAGCCACGTACTTCCCATCTGGACCGGGACCGCGGACGCACAAATAGGCTCCATATCAGAGGGCCGAACTCCCGCACCTCCGGGACTGAGTCTACCCGGGTGCGCAAGTTGGACGATACAAGGCGTGCCGTGTGCCTGAGCAATCGCAGCCCACTCCCTCCATTTTTGCAAGATCGGCTCTTTAAGAGAGTCGGTATCAACGACGACATCGCCGGGAATGGATAGAAATCTGATGTCGATTTGGACCTGGCCTGTGATGAGTAGTCCGTACCGAGCCTTTGCCCACTGCCCGTACAACTTCCTGAACTTGTCTATCGGCGGATCGAAGTGTGGGAGTGATGCCAAAGTCTCTTGCATTGGGCATTTCACCAATCGATTCGGTAGTGTGAGACCGCATGGTAACGTGAGAGGCTGAGATATTGTCTCGATGCATGAAAGAGTTTGCTTGGTCATGATTCAAATGTGTCAAATTACCAGGTGAGCAGCGCTGGAAAATTTGGAGAGGACCACAGAAAACAAGAGATTAATCAAAGATTCAAGATACGCCAGAGGGTGGCGGACAGATGGGGATATCATCCCTTTAAAATCCCAACTTCAGCCACAAGATCATGCTCTCAATCAGACTCAGGTGCAACGCTGATCCGATCTAGAATACCGATGACCCGCATCGATCCTCTTCATAAGTTACGATTTTTCCGAGCACTTCCGCGCGGACTGTGAGTCGTTGATTTTCTACAAAGTCTCGAACTTAAGACGTCCAAGTACGTACCGACGAGATAAGATGATATGAGTATCTCCGAGATCAACACCGAATGCAGATAGGTTCCTGATAAGGCTAATCTACTAGTCCCCGATCAACTAGGATCAGCACTAAATACCGCAGGTTATTTCCATGCCGTTAACCTTCGCTTCACTCACTGTACGGGAATAATCGCAGATGTCTTAAACTGCTAAAGCCCCAAGAATCCGATATGACTCTGCATCGAAGGGAGATGCCTAGCGGGAACCCGCTTCCCCTAAATTTTCACGCTCGTAATCAACGGATCTCACGTCTACGATATCGAGTTGACCTAAATTCCATGAATCAGTTCTCAGAGTGCATTGATAATATAGAAGCTCATATTGTTAGAGATTCATCGAAACCGATATCAATTTTGATGTTGGAAACAGATATCAAAAGCTACTTGGAGGACACCAATCTAGACATTGTATCCAGATGCTCAAATCATATCCCAGATCACTTCACAAAAAGGTGGAACCATGAGACATTTGCATACATGTATAAGTCGTGATGGTGGTGAATATACACAAAGCCCTATTTTGATCTCCGCTATGCTAACATCAACGCTAAGCTCACAACCATTTCCTATACGTCTCAAAGATCCGATACAACACCAGTCTCTGCTTTTCGAGCCCCGTTTTGATATCGGTGAGTTGGTCAATCTCGACGAGGAAGTCGCGGAAAACTGTGCGAGGGAAGGTGTTACTGGCGAGTTGGCGGAGCATGTGAGCTTCGCACAGTAGTAGGCCGTAGTCTTTGTAGTATAGCTCGCCGTACTCGGATGGTATCGCTGATGTAAGGATCCGATGGATGTTTCTAAGAGAATGCGTCAGTCTGTGCGTCAGCTATGGCTTTCGGTTTGAAGTCCTGCAATCCCGCATCATTGTCGACAAAGTTCTAGCGGAAATATTTTTCTCCAGTGCCAAGGATTTATCGATACCAATGAAAATGTGAATCTTCCCTGAATGGAAAAAGGGATTCAACATACCGGAGCACGCAGGTCATCTGCTCTTGCGTTTTGCCCTGTTGCAGGCCCTTTCTGCTTCCGAAAACACTGTTAAGGTAGCGCACTACGCCAAAGGTGATGAGGACGCCAGGCGTAATCCCCAGCAAGCCGAAGAGAAGCTCCTGTTGCTTGAGCAGAGAGTCAATGCCACCCATTGCCACTTCAACATCAACCTTGGTCTTCTGTATCTGCACCAAAAGAGCGCGGATAAGGTTTCCTCGAATGGCGCCGACAAAAGGTTTTGCCATGTCTCTTTCGTACGCCTTCAGAATGGGTGTCAGATCGCCATTTTGTACTTTGGATTTGATGTCACTGAGTTCTGCATCGCTCAAAGAGCCGTTCTCGTCCCGAGCGAATTCTACGACCATCCGTTCAAGGCTGTTACGGTCGCCTTCAAGACTCCCTTTGCTCATGATGGCCACCTCGCTCGATTCGTCATGACGGATAGTGCCAATGACTCGTTCTACAGGCTCGACGACCCAATTCTGCCAGAAATCAATGCATGTTTGTCCAAATCCCTGTATCCACTCGATGATTTCGGCCTTCCTGTTCACCGCAATCCGTAATATGGTACTAGAGGATAGAAGAAGTGCGGTTGCAGGAAGCCAATACCGTATCAGCCGCGACGGGCGGCCGCTGTGATCTAGTCTCTGACTGAACGACATGGTGTATTCTGGCAACGTATGGCGTAGCAGAAAGTCTATTCGTGTAGAGATCTCTGCAGGAGTCAGATTCTCTGCTGTCGCAACGCCTCCGTTTTCGGCCAGAACAAAAAGTCGGTCATCGCGTCGCATTGATCCGATGGTCTCATCGAAGCTCTCCACATCAGCTTCCGGATCCTGGACATGTGATAGAACAGCGCCCATCAAGGCAATACTCTTCGTAATTGTGCTCTTCCATTTGTGTTGGTCGTCTGCCGCGGCTCGAACCTCGCTCGGTGTGCTTATCCCTTCTTCGTGAATGTTCTCATTGCTCAACCCTTCTCCCAATATGACACCTAAGGCATTCGCATTTATCTCCCTCAATTGCTTGAGTCTCTTTTGATTCTTGATCGCTTCATTTCGCACTCTTGCCAGTGGTGATACCACTCTTCTCTGCATCGTTGCCAGCGATCGGTGTCGCACTGATTCCTGCACCAACGCGTAGAACTGCCTCCATCCTTCTGTAATTGAGCCCGTCCGTCTAGCTTTGACGTCTGAATAAATATCCTTCGTCCATTCCCATATCCTAGTCGGAGATGTCTGTAACGAGTACAGTCCAGCATATTTTCGCGAACTAAGAATGTCGTCCCAATACCAAATATGATCGCTAACCTGTAACGTTTGCTCCAGAATCGTTTTCAGAACCACGCCGTATGCTTGTACTGCCGCCTTGCTGACCAGCAACCATTCCAGCTCGTGCTCGTAGCTTGCATCTTCTGACGTAACCTGAGCGTCCCTCAGGACGTAGAGAATCTTGTCTTTTGAGGATAGGGGCGAGGCCGAGGAGACAGTGGTAGAAAGCGATTTGATCAGCGATTGAAGCTCGGTAATGCGATGTATCTTCTTCGTGTCTTGAGGGCCAGGAACAGAGACGGTCTGCCAATCCTCTTCTGTGGTCGCGTTGGAAAGCTGCAGTCGATCAAGCTGGCCGTCGATGCGACGAACTTGACTATTGAAATCAGCGGCTTATTCTTTGAAAGAACGTTCAAGTCGAGATGGATATCGAAAGACTTCTCGGGAATCCAGAATGAGAGGACTCTGCTAGGAAATTATCAACAGCGATGTACTGTCAGCACAGCTCAGCGCGAAGGCGACGTGCTGCGAAATTCCCAGGGCGCAATGAATTGGGCTGACTGTAGCGCGATCGAGCATAACTTACTCAACTACGAAAGACATGACGGTTCCAGGACTATGGCATGCTCCTGTCAGTGGTTTTCCGCATTTTCGCAAGTTGATGCATTTGTTGTGGTGTTTGGAACCGCTGTCCTTGCAAGATCGGATCCACCGCGATGACATAACAGATTTCGCCTTGCCGTTTTGGGTCGGCCCGGATCTCTCAGCCTTGTCGATCAACGGGGCCGTTGAGATCTACCTTCGACCCTGTTCCCAGTTTGTACCGCCCATAATCATCGATTATCATAATCGTGCCAGTATGAGCAAATCCGGTACCTATCTGAATGGTCCTCTAGCTTCAATAACAAGCTTGATGCTACATACAATCCCAGGGAGAACTGCTCCTCATTTCGGTCCTGGCATAACGCCCTGATATACCTTGAACAAGCAGATCCATGGCCTTTTCTTCTCAAGCCATTCGAGACTCTGCAGTCCATATATCAAGCAATTTTGTTCCTCTCAATGATATGCATCCCACTTGGATTATCTACGTGCCACTCAAGATGTGCTTATTATTCACATTCCCTGTTGGAATCTAAAGAGCATACCTACCTGCGGTACTTAGCCAACAGATGCTACTCTGACTGCCCAGCCACGGATACAAGCGCGAAAGTAGTACGACAGCAGGACTGCTCGTTCCGCAAAATCTGGACGGCGTCGAGGTCTGCTGCTTCGACAGCCCAAACAACTTCTAAAACCTTCTTACTGCCCTCAAGCTCCTCAACGAACCAATCATGGGATGCGAGTCTTAAGCAGGCTACTACAGAAATGGACAGGTCTAAAATTTGGCATGAGATAGCGAGGATGGGGATTGATTTGAGTCGGCAGGCCCGAGTCAAGTCGAATTGATAATAACGAGAGACTTACAACAGAGCTGTTGAAAGTCTCTTACAAATTTGAAAAGAAGTAATAGGCCCTTTTGTGAACACAAAGTTACCAACAGTCGAGATCAAAAACCAGGACTATTAGATTGTGGCTCAAGCACATCGATATTGCATACTCACCTGCAGTACTCCACTATGAGTCTCATCCCTCATCATAGCGGCTCGTTGCAGCTCTTGAATCGAATCCAACTTTCCAATCACAGCGATCCATTTGGTCGAACAGAAAGAGAATTCGGAAACGTGGTTCTTCAAAAGCACAATAGATGGTGATGAACCTCGCAAAGTAGTCTTCGATCCTGCTCACTGTTTAGTCCAGCTCCAAGAGCATTCGCCGGGGTTTTCGACGAACGTGCTTGACTATTAAACTTCAAGGCTCCTCAAGCTCGACCATCAAGGTGAGATTGCTTAATTCAGCTCCGAGTATACAGATGCAGAAGCGCTATTAGGCGAAGGCGAGATGCTCGAGGCATTTCAAGATCCACGTCAGCAACAGTTGCAGCCACGATGACCACCCCTGGTTATCCTTGTGAACGACATAGGAATGACAACAATTCTCAGAGGGAAAGGGAGTACGTAGATGATCCTTGACGATGTGAGAGATTGACGAGAGTGCGAGTCGGGGACTCGGGCTCGGGGATACCTGATCGTGAAAGGAGATCTGCTAGGTACATATCCCTAACTAAGTTAGTGCTAGTCTCTAATGATCCTGGAGAGTATCTCGGCCACGACTCAAAACGGTCATCTTTGATTGCTTTTCGATTTTGTCCACGACTACCTTTCATCAATTGCAAGATATCAATCAAGAATCTCGTCTCTTCCATCCTCAATTTCTCGATCATTAGCTTCTACTATCGAGCTTCAATATATCGGCATCGGTATACACGCACATCGGCACCTCGGCAGCTCCATCTACATCCGTATTTTCGTCGCATCTCACATGCTTCGTCCGTTTGCAACTTGCACATTGTGCGGTAGGACGACAGCGCGAGGATCCGCCTTCGTCCGAACCGATCTCCCTCTCGTTGATTCCAGCTGGCAGCCCGTGGGTTTCCCGTGGCGCTGACATTATCTTATTGACGATCAAATGTCGGCCACTGCGAGAAGCTCTGTCCCTTGGTTCAGCCGCTAACACCACTCTCGTTTGGCAAGCCAACGACCTTCGGATATCAAAAAAGTTCTCGGCCTGCAGATCGTGTCGCCGCGGGCTCAGTGGATGGATGAGGAGATTCCGTTCTCTTCAGCGACTCACGAGGCACTTATATCATGAGGGGTGAACATCAATGTTTCTGGTCTCGAATCAAGAGCTTGAGATGGACTGCATCAATTGTCGTGTTTGCTGCTGACCGATAGGTCATACAGCCGTCTCAACGGCGCATCTTGGCCCTATCCATCCATTGTACCTTCTTCAACAATTGGTCGACAGATATTCTCCGATACATGTAGAGTGTTACTAAAATTATGCGAGAGTCCCTGATGATCTTCCTTCGTTACCAGCGCGCACAGAATCACTCGCTAACACATTGGCCGGTCCCCGGGTAGCTCGATAGCCTCAAACACTCGGGTGCTTTGCTGCTCCCAATTGACAGTTCAATGATGGAAATACCGGTCGGTCACATTTAGTAATGTGGGGGTGGAAGTAATCGAGGTCTCAGATACTCTTGTTGTGTTAGGGACACACCCGAGGCTGACTAGGCTTTTAGGTGACTCACGGCATGTGAATTGTAAGATACTATTCAAAGCGTGGACGAGCCCTGCGAATCTGAGAGCCCTGCCGTCTACCATGACCATGGCCAACACACGAGGAAACCCTAGTGCCCGTCCAAAGCCGTCAGCCTTGCTCTCGGACGCTCTTCATCGATTCTGGTATAGACAAGCCAAACTCAGCATGGACTCGCCTGATTAGCCGAGTCACGGTCAGGAACGATGTGTGTCTGTCAATCACTTCGAGATGCTTCTACCTTTGGACTCTGAGTTTCGTGGGGTAGATACGACCATCTAGCGATTGCAGTTCGAGGTCTCCACTCAAGCTCTCTGAGGAGGTAAATGTTCTGTCCTTTGCCAAGATCTATGCAGGTCTCGGTTCTTGTGGGGCAATCAGCCGTGTCATCTCCGAGAGAGTGTTGCAATCGCTGGGCTGAGCTCGTTTAGGAACAACACCTTCGCGCCTATGCCAAATATAGGGCAACGCCATTCACAAGATCACCGTCTGTGCCGGGAGACTTTCCTGATCTGATCCTATTATTGCGAATTCTTCAATCCATCCACCAACCTCTTGACGGGGAAGTCTTGCGCCCTCGCTGCGTTGACATGACAAGGGTGACAGCAGAACCGAGGAGCGGAATCATTCTCGAGAATGAATCGGATCAAAACACGATTTGGCGAAACATTCTGAAGTCATCCTGGCTTGGAACTTGGTATAAGTTCGAGCGGCCCTGTCTCTGTGCGAGATACTGCATCGTCATAGTATTTGTCTCTCCACAAAAGCTGTCCTTAGCAAAGTACAACTCACAACTTATCGATCACCATCACAACTTAACATCTTAAGCAGTCGCCAAGACGACGCTTTTCCACACCAGCACATCATGCACTTCAAGCTTCCTCTTCTTGTTTGCTTAGCCAGCATGGTACTGGCCGCACCGATTGCCGCACCGATCGACCTCGTAGCGAGAGACACTACCGTTTTGGACCGTGCAATTTCTCGATCTTCGTCCGCCCTCACCAACCTCGCCAAAACGATCGATGGATACTACCATGCACCTACTCGCAATGCCGCCACACAGCAAAAGCTGATCAACGACGATTTAAAAGGGGCAGTCGACGCTCTCGATTCAGGTGCAAAACTCATTACATCAACCCCTCCAATCAATGCGCTTGAGAAACCAGCAATAGTGATAAAATCGAAGGACCTTTTGGACCAAATTCGGAAGGTGAGCGACTCATGGGTTAAGACGAAGACCCTGATTGTCGCCAATGGAGGAAAGCAAGCCATCGGGGATGCTGTGAGACAGCAGGCTCGTTCTGCCAACAACTTTGCTTCTGTCCTTATCAGCAGAATGCCTGGTGGGGACAAAGAAGAGATGGCGAAATGGTTTGAGAGAGAAGTCAATCAAGCGGTCACCAAGTCGGTTGTTGCTTTCAGCTAGCGCTCGTTGCGTTCATCTCTGCTATGCCGTCGCGCTGGGAGCAAGAGCTCACAATGGGGCGGAAGCGAAGTCTTGATAAAACTCGCAGGTTCTGTATAGAGTCATATCATATTTAATATTTCTCACTTCTACCATCTCAAATATTTCTCCTTCAAAAATCTGTGCATCTTACGATTCAAGGTATTGACCAACAAGGTGCGTTCTCTAGCTTTCTCCCCAGACCTTGTCGCTGACACATGACTTATCAATCCCGCGCTTCGGATCTTAACCTCGGAGGCACGATTTCCAAAGTGACAGCTAAAGCATTGGGGAGATCCTTCAAATTTGCTATCTCGCTTCACAACCCTCCTTCCGCCAAACCATAGTATGTCTCATTTTGCATTCAATTGACAGAGACTACCAATTGAGACTCGCCAGGATATCTTACCGCATTCGGCCCGTCCCCGAATCCCGATTTTTGTTGTCTTTGCAATTCGGAAACGACACCAGTCGATCAGCATTCTTCACATGCCAGGTTTCGAACTCAACGAACGCAGCTTCGAGGAGTGAGCCCTGCAGAGTCTACCGTTTACTTCATTTGAACTTCTCAAGAACCTACGGTTCATTGCCGTCTGATATGGCAGCAGAGTGTCGCGTCAGCTGACTGCGTCATTTTCTGAGTCTCACAAACAACAAATATACAGAATTGGAGCACTTATTGCTATGCAGGTTTTGCACGTCAACGTATAGCTGCTCGCAGAGAGCTATACGATTCTTTCGAATGGTAATGATGCTTGGTTTTGCATTCGCCCGTTGCCAATATTAATGCTCGCACCTTGCATTGCCTACGAGCTGAATGGTTGACATCAAACTGAACTACCCAAATACGCGCCCATTCGAAGAACCTTTCAGAAGCTACGGGAGAACAGCCTTTATGACACAGCACTCCAAGCACGAGCAAATCGCATCGCTCAGGAAACTTTACAAGAAATCAGAAGCAAGTATGCACGAAGAGACATGGACTGGTTGGAGACGAGGGCTTGGGGTCGAGGCAGACCAGCAGGGCTTTTGATGGTCCATTCGACGGCCGACAAGCCCAAAGTCGAGTAGAACGACACGCTTTTCGGCCGCTGCCTTGTTGACAAATCTCACAGTCTGGCCTGGTCGGATAGATCGTAGAATTTCCTAGGATTTCGGTGACGTAGTTGCTTCGTCGCACTATATTCTCAAAAACAAGAGGGACGGGAGATCCCGACGCCTGTCAAAGCAAGTTTGCAGAAGGCTTGCCATCCGGCAAGCTCTGAAGACCAGAAGACCATAAGAACGTCGATTACGAATACACGACACTACGTCTACCAGGCGTGAAAGACCTCAACTTGACCCCATACCGGAAGCATATCTCGTAACCATGAGCGGTCTCAATGCCGCTTTTGCCCGGAGCATATACGGCAAGCTTAAAGTCAAAAAGATGAACCTGAGGTAGTACCATGATGTCCCGGAGACCACGATGTTAGACAGCATTTGTTGGTGCAACAGCTTTAGGCACGATACGTCAAAATTTCTTCCGACGCGCTGGAAGTCGGCCAGTAGTGATGGAAAATTTTCATGTTGGAGCGACCTTCAACACATCAAGGTGCCCAATTTGAGATGTCGGGTGCCACCGTAATCAGTCTTTCACCATCGTCAGGAGAGAGCGAAGTGGTCTCCCGAGCCAGTAGAAGGAACAAGCAGGCCATCACCTCGTATACTACCTATCAGCTGGTCAGCAGTACCCCTCCATTCAGTGAGAGCTCCAATAAATGTGGACGGGCGACGCCTTTTATCTACTGTTCCGGCGTCGCATATACTCACCCGCAGTCGGTACCTGAGTCCAACTCCTGTTCGTTTTGCCAATAATGCATCAAAATGACACTCAAAATTTTCTCCCCTCGGATTGATATGCATCAATTCTCGGCGACCCGCTTCCTTCAGGTCGCCAGAATCTTCTGCAGGTGATATAAATCTTCGAAGCTGAGTCAGGTCTTGGAGATTCGCCGGGTGCAACTTCCATACCTTTCACTCGCAACTTCCCTCTATCCCTGGAATGAGACTTACCAACATGCCGTATGCCATCTATCTCAGCAAACACTTTCAATGACTCTACTTGCTCCATCACGTATTAAATCAATCACCAATACCACAGGTTTTCCTTTTCTCTTCTTACAGAGAGCATTGTATACCATTGAATATGACCCGTCTCTTTCCAACAGAAAACCATCCCGCGATGCCTAGAGAGACTGTGTCTGAGGAGACTAGATCTGCGGAGACTAGGTCTGAAGACACCAGGTCTGGAGAAGCTGGCTCTGAGGAGCCCCGGTAAGGCTATCCCCCAGACCCAGCCAGGTTCAATCTTTGACATATCCCTCAGAGCGACCGCAGCTACTGTAGTGCGCGCAACACGGATCCGAACAAGAACGACAATATTTTCCCTACCACCCGAAATCCGTCAACAAATCCTCGAACTATCCTATGGCGACATGCCATCAACGCCAGAACACACCGCTTGCCCTGCGTTCATTTCGAACTGCCCACGAAGCATTCTTTACTTCGACCACCAGCGTTGGATCAACAAGTGGACTATTTTGCTGCTTATGGTAGACCCAGATCTCAGGGATGACGTCACGTATGTGGAAGATCTTTATGCGAGAAGATTTGTGAGACATCACCAGCCGATGAGAAAGAGATGTACCCAGAAACGTGGTACTTGCGGAGAGTTCAGAGATGGATACAAGAGGCCGGATGGGGGGAAGCATCCAGGTCAATGGTGGGGGGCTGGAGCAAATGCCAAAATAGGTGATTGGTAGACTTGACACTGGAAAAGAGCAAGTTGAACTATGGAGGGGATTCTGAGTCGCAATCCGAGAGAAAAATAAAGAGAACATGATTTGATGGGATGGGAGGGATCATGGAAAACCACACATTGCTCATGCGCCTGTGCTCCACCACGCTCTCTTCACCCTTTGCATTAAAGAAATCCCGAAAGATCGCTGCTGAAACACTGGGGATTCTGTTCACATAGCAGTACTCACCAATGATGGCCCCGATGACTTACGTCCAGACACCCCATCTGAAATCAAAGGCATAACCAATGTCCAGTTAACAAATTCGACGAGCCCGTTGAACCACCACGCATCGAAAAACCTGCCGAATTTAACTTTCGCTTGCACCCGATGGAAATGCCAATTGACCATTGTGATGTCTTACCTTGACGCAGCCCACCCATTGTCTCCATGCTGTTCATTTGAGATGCCAAACTGCGCATGCGACGGCTACACGTCAACTTTCGCCAGATGGACCACCAAGCTCCTCAGAGTCGACACAGCTCTTCGCGTCGACATCGAATGGGCAGCGAAGGCGTGAAAAGCGATGCATGCAAAGGAGAGACAGGCCTAGTCCGCGCAATTTTAGGAGTGGCTCGTGTCATTACCACGCGTAACCATGCACAGAAATGCGAGCATTGATCGACCTCCTTCTAACATTGATGGGGCTTCATTCGGCGATACGGGTTTACACGCACCTAGAGTCAAATACTTATTCGGAGTAGCTTTTGCTCGTCTAGCAGCCACAGACGAGCAGCTGAAAAGACTGGCACTTTGACATGCGAGGTATCTTACCAGGAAGGCAATAGTCGGAAGCCGACGGAGGATCGAAAGCCCCGAAGACTACCTTTTCTCCACCTCACCTGACAATCGGCAAACCTGCCTAACGCGATTCTAGGAACCCTAAACCATTAGAGAATTCCGAATAAAGCCCTAGATTGAAGTTGAATTGTGAAGATGAATTTGGCAATGACTCCACGTAACAATGAGACCTGACGCGCGTTGATTCGGAATTCAGTTTCTTTCTCACGTGGCGATTTTTGGGGTATCTTGGCCACAGAAATAGATTGCCAGAGTGACTTACTACGATTTGGACTATCTCGCCTAAAATCGTGTCTGCACTGTGTATTAACTAAATCATATCCATGACACACTATACTTGCCATCCGTGCAATGCGTAGCCAAAGTTTCCTTGCTCCATATTAGGCTACGCCAAAAGTTGCGAGGAAAGCTTTCTACCACAATAAGTATCAGCGCCCACGATGACCTCACCAACCTAAGATGGGAGCTAGGCCCGACCCGCTTTCACGCATATGCTACTTGCGAGGGTCAGTGTGCAGGTAGGACGGCAAGAGGCGGAGATCAACTATCGTTTCGGTACTCTGATACCAAGCATCGTAGCCATCTTCTGCTCACTCGAACACCACAAGTTCCACCCAACACAGGCAAGTGAGGACATATTAAGCAGGCTTTCTCCTCTCTGTAACGCTCACAACTACCTCCGCCTCTTCCACTTTGCGTCAAGTGATAAACAACCAAATCTCGCGCATACATCATCACCGGATAAGAGGGATGGGCGAGCTTGTTGCATGTGAATTTTCTCTTGATGTCTGTGGACGAAGCTTGTGCAACACACATCTTCTATCAATTGTGACATGTTCGCATTTCAGTTGCTTTACATTTATTCGTGGGACCACTTTGGCTTTGGGTCCTTGCCGGCAAATGCAGCCATGCCTACTGATGTCAGCAAATATTTCCAGCGGCGGTTCAATCTTAAACCACAACATACCGATTTTCTGATCCTTGCTGCCGAACAAGCTATGAAATACTCTCCTTTCAAATTCAACACCTTCCTTGATGCCCAGATCTTGGCTCTTATTGACAACCTCTTTGCCTGCCTTCACCGCGACGCGGCTATAACTTGCGATTTTCTCGGCAGCGCCAATGGCTCCATCGAGACATTCGGCTGGCGTGTCAAATACCTTTGCAGCCAATCCCCACTCTCCAGCTTGTGCACCACTGAAATTGTCTCCCGTCAAAATCAGTTCCATGGCCCTGGCTTTCCCGATCGCTTTGGTCAACCTCTGGCTCCCACCGGCTCCAGGAATCGTTCCTAGCTTGATCTCCGGCTGCCCAAACGTCGCTCCCTTGGAGGTATACATGATATCCGCCATCATGGCTAGTTCACAGCCACCGCCCAATGCATAACCATTCACAGCACTTATGACGGGTTTCTTGATTTGTGAAGTCATGAGAGACCACATTTCTATGAAGTCCTCTGAGTAGGCTTTTGAGAATGTGAGATCCTTCATTTCTTTGATGTCGGCACCGGCAGCGAAGGCACGGTCAGACCCTGTGAGAACAATTGCACCGGTGTCCGAGGAGGCATCGAGCTTGCGAAGGGCATCATTGAGTTCGAGGAAGAGGGGAGTGCATAGGGCGTTGAGGGCTCTCGGACGGTTGAGCGTAACTGTGGGAATCGCTGGTTAGATCTGAAGGTCAAGATTCACGAGAACAAATCTTGTGATTGTGGAGTTGTACAATTGGAAGCTTACTCAATCCAACTCCAGGTTTGGGTGTCGAGACCTTGATGAATTCATATGCGGGGAGCTCGGTGGAGTAGAAAACGCGAGTTGTCCTTGGGAGAGGAGAGGTATGCGAGATGACTTTGGAGGCAATTGGCCTCCAGGACCGTAGATTGAGCATTTTAAAGGTGAGATGTAGCCTGTAGGTAATTGAAGGTTTCTCAGGTTTAGAAGCTTGTGAGAGCCTCTCGGCTGTTCTTGAACCGTTGATAGCCTTGGAACCGGGCAAAGAGATCCGTTTCGGCCAAACATAACATCCGCGAAAGTCATGTTGATAACCTGCTATAAACACGTAAATGGGACTGGAATGCTATCAAAATGATATAGAAAATATTCGTGCTTCATCTTAGTCATTTCTTTGATCACACCACGTGATTAGTGCCGCGAGTGAGGCGCAGGGCTGTACTAAACCGACCGCAAGCCCCAAAAGTTGAGCTACGTTCGAAAGGCCAGAGAGCAATGTCAAAACTGAGCATATAAGCACACCACCGCCCACCCAATCTTCTGCACTCCGCTACGCATACAGAACCTGTCGCTGAACACTTGTCAAACACCCACGCGTCGGTTTAAGCTGGTTCGATTCCAAGGACACGATTTCGAAGACCAGGCGCACAACTTTCTCTGGGAATTCCCCAGTTCCTCTTACCCTCCTACATAAACGCCAGGCATCCATCATGGACGCTCCAGAACCAGCCGATACTCCCTTCGCCGCTGTCTCTGCGGAAACGACGAAACTAGGACGTGTAGGTCGCATTTTCCGAAACAGGCCGTCAGTTGGATAAGGCTAACGATTCACCTTGCATTTAGATGTACCAAGCATACCTCGACAAATCAACACCGCATATTACCTACCGATGGATAGGCACGGGTGTGCTGTTCTTCTGTTTCTTCCTGCGGATATTACTGGCTCAGGGGTGGTACATCGGTATATGATATGGCATTTTCGGCTGCGCATATCATCAGGGCTAATACGATGGTATAGTTGCATACTCGCTCGGAATCTACCTCCTCAACCTCTTCCTCGCCTTTATATCGCCGAAATTCGATCCTTCCATTGAGCAAGATGAGGGCATGGAGGATGGCAATGCAGGAGGCCTGCCTACGAAACAAGACGACGAGTTCAGGCCATTTGTTAGGCGACTCCCTGAATTCAAGTTCTGGTACTCAGCGACAAAGGCCATTTCCCTTGGCTTCGTCTGCTCTTGGTTCAACATGTTCGATCTGCCGGTCTTCTGGCCGGTTTTAGTCATCTACTGGTTGATCCTCTTCGCATTGACAAGTTCGTTGTATCTGTCCCTCATGAAGGACAAAGACTAATATAAAATCCTAGTGCGAAGGCAGATCCAGCATATGATCAAATACCGCTATGTACCCTTCACAGTCGGGAAAACAAAGTACTCCGGTAAATAAAGCCTATTTCCCACAGTCGCTGTGCGGACTTTCCGAGTCCCTAGACAATCTGAGGAGAAGCTTATACATTCTTCATTTGCAGAACCAGAAGCTCCGCTTTCTACATCTAAATAGTTTCGATTGCACGTGAAGGTGGGCAGGACAGAAAGTTTGGCAAGGTGTCTAGCGATTCTGGCGCTTCCACCTGTCCTGCTTGGATGAATAGAAGACTGTCTTTCTTCTATTGGAGATAAGGGCTTGAGATGGCATGAGATGGACGTAGATGATAATGGATGAGAGTAGACGTATGTCGATCGATGTAGGAGCTGAGGTATACTAAATCTAAGTATGAGACATTGGGACACCATGTGCTCAGCACTTCACATCGTCCGGCTGCGAGCCGTGTGTCGTACACCCGCCCATCTTCTCTACAGTCCAACCGCTATCCTCCGCCTCCGCAAGAAAGAATCTACCCAGGGTCGAAACTGGCTGAAAGCGAATCCCAGCCCCCTACTGGAATAATCGACGCACCCAAAGACCTTACTGATTTGTGCAAAACCCCCAAGCATCGAACTTTTCGAACAAGGCGAGCTTTGCCCGTTTAGGGCTGTTGTACATGCATGCGATGAAGTCCGGCTTGTAGTTCGGAATCGACTGGTCCAGCCAGCACTATTTTAAAACTGGTTAGTTCGCTGGCTAACGCAAAAACGTGGTATCAAAGGGATTGTAAGACATACCCTATTGTCAGTATCGAAACAACCATTCTTGCAGCAGGATTTAGTCTCGGGTGACCATATGAAGACGGGTACTTTGGCGACATCCGCTGAAATTCTCTCGCAGGCGATCCATGGTAGATCGCGGTCCTCCCTAGGATAGCACTTGGAGCCATTTACTGAACTAAGAAATAGGTTGGTCAGGAAAGAGTTGGTATTGTGTGCGTGGTCTCACGTACCTTGCGCCTATAAGGGCAGCTACGGCGATGGCAGATAGGTAATACATGCTGGGTAAGTGAAGGATGATTTGATGGGTAGAGCAGTGAAGTTGCGGTTTAGGTATTCGACTAAGGAGCTGAAAAGCCCTATCTAAATATCCCACAGGGAGGTCGTTGGCTATCTTTGAGCTTCGTATTGGGCTATCTTTGGGCTTCGTGGTAATTACCGGACGCATCTACTAATTATAGTATTCCCCAATTTGACGACCCCCCGCTCAACCAGAAGACTGAACTCATTTAGTTGTGATCTTATTACCATGTCTAGCGTTGCAATCGCTTATGTCTGGCCATCTTCGAGATTCGTTGTAATCGATCATCTCTTTGAGATTCGTTGTAATCATAGAACCCACCTACTAATTATGGCGTTTCCAACCCGACCTTCCCCTGCTAGATCAGAAGACTGAACTGCATCGCCAACTGTGCCCTAGAATCCTAGACGCCAAGCAAGACGCCCCACGCGACATCCTCCACATCTTCTGTCATTTGATCTACTCCTCCGACCGGTACAGGAAGTTGAGTGATGAGGTTATGTGACTAGCAATTTTGTGAGCGTGAACCTCAAGTCGCGGTTGCGACTGTAGTGATTTTTGACCTCGTCTGAATTATTTCTCTAAGGCCAACTTGGACCTGGTACAGCAGAGTTTGACCAGGTGAAGTTGAAGAAAGTGAGTGATCTATCTGATCCGAGGCAAAGTTTTCTGCCAGTCGGCGCTTGCTCGGGAATTTCCCATTCCCCTCGCTGACACGAGACGATCGTGACAGCACCATGATATTACGGTTCCTGGCAGTCTCTGCGGCCTGATGCTTCGCCAGCCCGCCCATCACGTCAGTCTACCTTGCATTGTACAGTATCATTATCGTCTATCCCTTCATTCAACACCAATTGTGCTCACTGTCCAAAAGTTTTGCTCCTCAGCCTGTGATATTTCGCAACAGCATGAAAGGGCGCAAACATCAACATCACAAACTGTTCTACTCAAGGTCTCCAATCATCGGGCGTCAAGACTACCGATGTTATCGGTTCGATGAGCATCGCACTTCATTGTGGTAATTTAAGGCCGATGACGCTTTCTCAGCGGATCAATCATCAGGACGAATAGTTTAATTACCGATGACGCGGATAATTATCCGAGATTGATGGCTTTGAACTAGTAAGAGCGGTGTAGAGGCTACGTCAGCGAAAATATATATCAGGACAGTCGAGGGGGGTATAAAGACATGAGGAGGTGGTAGATCTGGACCAGGGTGTTGAGTTTGGCGATTAGTTAAATTTACTGCGCGTAGGAGGGTGGTCCGTGCGACTATGCCAAGACCAAGCTTCACGTGATCTAAATATATGGCGCCAGTACCTTAGCTACCGCTCAAACTCAATATGATCATTATAGTCATCTCAATATCATTATTATGACCACGTCTGGCTTCATTCATCGGATGAATGATGTTAAGTAATGCCCGTCATCGGAAGTTCAAAAGCTTCATCGGCCGATGATTGGAGACCTCGGTTCTACTTCGTGGCCACACAGGCGATATCCTCGTTCGATCCGTATCTGATGGCTTGGAGGACTGCGACCCATATATTGCATGTCTCGGACTCGCTGTCGTTGATTAATTGACGCAACTAGGGAACGCCGGAGTCGTAAGTATCGACGGAGATGGCTTGAAGGAGTGGGCGTTGAAGTATGAGGAATGTTGCTCGTGGTTTGGTAGGTGATGGAGGAGTGATGACCAGGAGGAGCATTGTTTCAAGGGAATATCTTGGTGAGTGGGAGAGTTACAGCCTTGGAAGACTGGTTCTTATTCAGTAGTCGGACGCTGTCAGCTTTGTAGAGGTGCGAGTAGGCACAGAAAGGACACTGTAAAAATCGAAATTTTCTCGAGTGGTATGTATGACCTTCAAGTCAATTCATGGCGTAGTAGCTGACTCTAAAGGCCAGGTTAGAATAGACAGGATGAGATTGACGAAGATATCAAAACTGAGATCACAATTGACAAAAGAAGAGAATGTGGTTGCCCCAACCTGGGGATTGAACGCCGGGCATAAAAAGCAATCGGGTGTTGTTTACACAACACCACACCCAACTACTTCTATTACGGTACCGCTAGGGAACCCCGCCTCGGGTCTTGCCGACTGGGACACTTGGAGGTATTTTGATGTATTCGCGGCTGAGAGAAAACTCCGACTAATTGCGTATATATAGCTGCATTCCCCTGCGTGTCTGTCGAAGAAGAGCGTTACTGGGGGCTGGGATAAAGTTGTGCGTCTCCTGCTCAATGGCTATGCTCGAACGGAGGAGATGACGCTTGGTCACTGGATTGTCTTCACATTGCGGGCAGTGAACGATGGGCACTGAGGTATGTTTGATGTTTCTTTCTTAACGGTTCTTTCTTAACGGTTCTTTCTTAACGGTTCTTTCTTAACGGTTCTTTCTTAACGGTTCTTTCTTAACGGTTCTTTCTTAACGGTTCTTTCTTAACGGTTCTTTCTTAACGGTTCTTTCTTAATGTCTACCGAATAGCTGTCCCCCTCTCTCTTCTTTTCCAAGCTGTGCCTTATTCCGACATCGTATCACTACTCAACCCCATTTCGACGTACGATCGATTCTCATGCCGCCAACCTTTTCCAATCAGACCCAAGCTCGCTTGGATCAATGACTCTATAGTGTTTCAAACATGTTTTCTTCCCATACCACAAATTGTCCCCAAGGGTCGCATCAATGGCGAGAAGTAGCACCCCATCTGGCGACTCGTCACCTTGTGATATCAAGAGAACGGACCGTGGGCCAGTAGATCATCTACACAAGTTCCTGGATCGGGTGACTGGGTGAGAATTGCTTGACAGAGCTCAGCCGGGAGAATGAGCAAGGTTGTTGGCTATTTTGTTGACGGAAAGTTGACGGCCTTGGTAGGTATGCAAGAAAACGCGGACGCCACTGAATTGACCACTGACGGGTTTGGTAACAGGGGAATGTGGGGCAGAGCGAGAGAGTTGCTTTTAAGCTGGTGCGTCCAAGTCTCGTCATCACCCATTCATGACACAGACTTGGTGAGAGTAAGAAGAAGATCCATGGACTGATTTGGCAGGCATAGGACCGTGGGTGCCTTCAGTTTGATGAGCCTTTGAGCCTCATATCACCGAATGGCAGCCGAATCCATCTACTAGTACCCTTTGCGCTTGTTCTGCACAACAACAACCCGATTTCTTCTCTTGCGCTCAATGCGAACCACTCATACTTCCTCCTCAAACTGCAGCACTCGTAACTTCGTCGTCTAGACCGCGTCGAAAGACCGGGTAGTAATGCATCGTCGAAGCTCCGCGAGGATTGAGAAAAACCAGGTCTTCGAGTTTTGGTCAGTAAAGGAACGCTGAGGGGTTCATGGATATTGTGAGGAAACCATCACGATGTTTTGCCTGACGGAAACTAGTCTGGCTGTACTCTAAAGTGGCGAATGGTAAGCTTTCAGAGAAAACTTACGGTCTGAAGATGACTCAGTATGGTCAGTATGAGCGCATCCCATATCGGCAACTCTAAGATACGACATTGTGCATAGGATCATGACCACACGGTGCTTTTCAGACATATCCATCAGTCATGATATATCAATTCCTCACTCCCCTCCTTCCAATTGTCTTTTACCAACCATCACGAAGGTCGCTGAAGATAGGCTGCGAAGAATCCTAACATCAGGGTGGCGCGACATGCTAAATTCTGCTTTCAATCTCTCTCTTTCATGCTTCGAGGCTTTTGTAAAATGCTTCTCTAAATGCCCTGTTCCACAAGCACTCCACATATTCGATGTCCTTGGTCAGCCGGTCATCGACTCGTTCGGGGGTTGCCATCCATCTTTGCGTCTACATAGCGTGGCCAGCCTGAGCTGTTTGGCGATATGAATGGATAAGGATCTATGGGCGGAGCTCACTTGGGGGGTCTCAACCATTCTATTCTCTGCGTAAATGGCATTCTTCACGAGGGCGGTCTAAACGGTCTGTATTCATCGGACTTATTTCTTTGTGCTGCGCGTGGCTTGGGATGAGGGAAGCAATATCCTATGCACAAAAAACTCGAAGGATTCGGATTTTGTATGACGATGGCTTGTCAAAATTTGCGTGCAAATGAAAAGATAGTCGTTCGTTTTCGCTCTTTGGAATAGAATAGAAGTCGTGTGATTCTTTGAAGACGTCTACTCCTATTTTATTATCGTATGTCCGAGTGGCTCGACCAGCGAGTAGTAGGTGTGATGGGGATAGCGAGACTTCGCAGGAAAATTGAGCGTACAAGCAGTGACATGAATTGTTGCTGTTGTTTGTGATGACAGATCAATCTTTGATGACATTGTTGTATGGAGGCAGTACTTTGATCACTGTGCAAGGTCACTGCTCATGGTGAATGGGACAAGAAAGTTGAAATAAGTTCGTCATTGCAGGATAAATTCCATGTCGTATTCACATTCACATCAAAGACCTCTTGGCCTCGCCATCAACCATTTCAACTCTCTCAAGAATGAATCTAACCCAACAAACCTCCACCACCCTCCTTCTTCCCACCAGTCAAACCACCAGTCGTCTGTCCAACGGTATCGGTAGCGCCCTTGGTGGTCTCGTTGGCCTTGTCCGTAG
Source organism: Venturia effusa (assembly GCA_007735645.1). Lineage (NCBI taxonomy): Eukaryota > Fungi > Ascomycota > Dothideomycetes > Venturiales > Venturiaceae > Venturia > Venturia effusa. The sequence goes on from CP042197.1 coordinate 860,378, forward strand.
CGCCCTTGACAGTCTTTCCAGCGGTGTCCTAAAAACTCATCAATACTAGATGGTAAAAGGGATAATGGAGATGGATCTTACGGTAACACCACCGGCAGTGTCAGTAGCGGTCTTGCCGACCTCGTTGACGGTATCAGTTACACCTCCGAGAAGTCCTGTAGCTCATCAGTCGTTGTTCCCAACAGAAACACAGGTGAGTAGTCCTTTTCACGCACCAGACATGTTGATTTATTTAATGATTTGAGAAAAGTTGATAAGTGATGTGATATTGTGCGATGTAATCTGCGTTTGATGAATAACTCGAGTTGAAGTATGTATAGAGCTCCTTCGAAGCCTCAGAAGACTGCACCTCTATATACCTCAACCCCACTCTCCACCTCCAGCTCTCACCACCCCAAAAACATGACATCAACGCCTGACGTATCCCAGCAGGAGAATCCCCACTCCGCCGCCAGGAACAGCAGGAATACGTCCTCCCATCCATGTTTTTCCAGGGAATCCCAAACCCAATTTGATCGAAACCCCCAGCCACCATTACCTTTCCGGGTTGCCCGGGCACGAGTATGCCAGGTTTTCGAGGCGCCGATTCCAAGTTTTCCAGGTGTGGATGCCAGGATTTTAATAAGGCCGAAGGGTCGGTACCTAAGGGTAAGGCTGAGAGAGGGAGATCGGTCCTATTTGCGTCATTGGGGGACAGGGGTTGGAAAGGCGGGTATGTACGGCGGGGGGCCTACGTAGATCAGGGCTCCGATAATCGGGGACTCAGACGGACCACCATCACCACCTCACCTTTACCACAGCTCGAACCTCTCGCAGTCAGAAAAAGGGACGGAAGCACAAAAGCATCTAGTGGAGTAAAATCAACCTTACCAATTACCAAAACTCCATCCAAATCCCCGGATCTCTTACAACAAAATCCACAAACAGAACCCCACCCACCAAAAAGAAAATGCTCCTCTCATCTGCAGCACGTACGCACCGATTCAACGGTAGTCGTTTTGTCATCATGCGGTCCTACCTGGTAGAAGTGAAACCCGCAGGGAAAAAAAAAGGTTCCAGGCACTCATGGCCAAGGAGAAAGCGAGCAAGATTGGGTTGTAGACAAGGGGGGATATAAGATTCGAGCGATACTTATCTGATGAAACGACTCAAGATAGCATGACTTCGCCATAAGGGCAAAATCATCAGGTCACGCAGACCTTCTTACATACCAAATAACAGAAACTGAGTGACACATAGCTGTTTGTAGGTACTGGTAGACAGGATTAAGTACTTGAATCCACCGTCTCAACCATGTGACTTGAGACGACATGAACGACTCGAGATGGCCACATTCATTCATACAGAGAAGGGAAAGCGGATCTGTCATACATACTCCTAGAAAGTAGTAGAGGGGTGCGACCACGAATCAGATACGTTTGACTCTATTGGGCCAGTGGAGGCAGGCTCACTGCCCATATCGAGAGACCTCCGCCGATAGACAATTGAAGCTATCGGCGTGAGACAAAAACGCCGGCAATTGATTGGTCAAACATTAATTTTGGCTCCCGTCTTGCAATCCCACCACCGTGTGTATCACATGGAAACTGTTTAGAGAAAGATATGGGTAAGGTGGTATAGGTAAATTCGCTCTCTTGTTCCAAAGTTTTTCCTAGAATCTTTTCAATCGTTGTGGTGCTCGGGAAACAGATTTCGATCGTGGACGTTTGGGTGACCCGTCACTGGCGTTTTGTCTCACACTGATAGGACAAGTTTCTTATTGTCGAGGGAAAATGAAAATTTCATCGATCTTGACTTGGCAGAACTTGAACGGGAAGACACGCTCTCGTAATTAATGGACAGTGTACGGTCCGCGAGTTGATCAAGCAAGGCACCAGGGAATCGGAAAAAATTGTAGACACCATAGCATTCTATTTGAGATAGGAGGAAAAGGAGAACCACTCTCGCAAGCAACTCGGTACCCCTTAGCATTAAAAGCCTTAAGTACAGCCTATATCACTACCGGCCATGCTTCAACAGCCCTTCGGTCCATTCTCGGCGTTGCCTAATCCGATATTATGCTTGCCCAATCCTGGCGATCTTCACCTCCCCACACGCGCACATCCACGTCCCTTCGGTCCAACCCGATGCAAACCTCGGCAGCCCCCGAGTAGAAGTAAGAGAAACCCAAGGATCCCAGAAAAGAAATGATAAAATACAGACAACTGTGTGAATAGAAGGAGAATCTTGCCTCAAGCCCAGATAAAGGCGTCATCAGACCAGCGACACTCGACACATTCATACAAGCCCCTTAGGGCGGATGGAATGGTCTAGTATAGAAGAGCACAAAAATAACGCCGTACCAAGCACCCTACGCGGTTTCGATGGAAAAGTCGAAATGACTTGACTGCAGATGTCCCATCTTTTGATAACCCTTTCCCGTGATGCCGCAGAACTTTTGATGCTACTTAGACAAGGTGAAGAAGCGCATGCAATGCAATGAGGCGGGAGACGATCAAACGCCCACCTGCGGCAAGTGCTATGCAGTGATAAAAGTCCAACCCGATCTACAAGGGAATTTTGATGCAACAAGGAAATATCGAAGTGCCGTGAAATATCGGTCTGCCGTTGGCTCAAAAGCCACTTCAAGCTTTGTCTTCGGGCTCGGTCTTTGCGGGTTGAGCTTTGGTGACTTCGGGCGAGACGGAAGGTGGCGAAACGACATCATCTGGGTTGTCCCCTGATGCATCAAGAGCTGCGAGGGCACTGATTTGATGTTAGTTGTGTTCAATAAAGGCAACCATCGAGGGAACTTACTCGTATGCATTCATGCTCGAAGTTGGCTTCTCCTTGACTGGGGGCGTACCAGTACGAGAGCTAGCGCCGGAGTCATCACCACGGCCTGACACTGGACCGAGACCACGACGACCGCTGCTGCTTCGGGAGCCCAGCAGTGACGAAGGACCTAGCGAACCAGGTCCGCTGCTACGGTTGGTGGCGCCACGGGCAAGTTTCTTGAGGTCATCCATGCCAACAGTGTTGCGCTGGTAATCTTGTGGTGGAGGCATGCCATAGGAGGCAGCACGAGCATCACCACGTCCCATCTGCGGGCGTCCTGGACCACCGCGAGGCGCGCTGTTGCGTGCATTGTCAGCGGCCTGGGCGGCCTTTTGAGCCTCGACGTGGATCTCCTGGATGGTCTTAGGGCCCTTGTTGTTGTCTTTGGATTCCCAACCCTTCTTGCGAAGATCCGTGATATCGAGCAACATATAGAAGACACGGCTAGGAAGTCCTTCCATATCTCGAACACTGTTGATGCGTTCCATGTATTGGTCAACCATCTGGCGACCCTTGGGTTCGTCGTCCAAGGTAGCACCAATGGTCTTAAGAAGCTTGACCAAACTCTCGACGGCAGTCTCGTCTGGCATGCCCTGGAAGTTGAGCAGTTTCAGGACACACTCATGCATGATGCGGAGCGTCAACATGTTGAGTTTGTAGAGCTCACCAATAAATTGGATAAGACCAAGACCCTTTCGCTTCGCAGCAGCAGCAATGTAGTAGTCGTCCGAGAGCATGGCAGCTTCTTCAGTCTCACCCTCTGGCTTGGCCGGCAAATTGACTTCCCATCCACGCTCGAATTCCTCTTGGCAGCGATTGAGCAAGTATTTTCGGAACAAAGCACCACCGACGACTGGAGCGCCGTTCTTGTCACGAACATTTTCATCGCGGATATCAGAGGACATGGTCTCAAGCATGCGCTTGCAGAACTTAGCATACATGCTGGCCCAGTGTGCTTCGTCGCAGGCTTTCTCGAAAGTAAGCTGGATAACTTGGCGGAGAGTACGTCCATCGGGCTCATCCTTGGACTGAGACGAGATTGCCAGGATATCGCCAGAAATCTTCTCGAACTTTTCTGGCGTCATCTTGTTCAGAGCTGCCTTGACCTTTCGCTGGACCATGTCAGGGGCCATATGTCCACCGGGTAGTGGCTGTGATTGCTGAGGAGCGACAATGCTGGCAGGCTTCCAGCCAGTCCTCGAAATCTCGAGAGGAGCAATATCCAAGTTGGCAGTGAGAGGCATCTTCTTACGCAGCTCGTTCTCTTGCGCAGGGTTGTTGCCACGGCGACTGCCCTTACCACGCTGGCTGGCATTGCGAGGCGAGTTCATGCCTTGTCCAGACATAGACTGAGAAGAAGGAGTGCGAACCATGCCAGTTGAGCCGGCCATAGGGAATCCTCCGCGACCGCCTGGGAAACCACCAAAGGCTGGAATTGCACCTGATCCAGCACGAGGAGCACCACCCATCGAGGCTTGCTGAAAGCGCTGTTCGGAAGTGGTTCCCGGAGGCAGGGTGCGAGAACCAGAGCCAGCAAATTGACCCATAGGGCCGCCAACCACACCAGGTCGGTTGGACATTGATCGACCACCCATTGATGGTGTGCGGGCTGATCCCGGTCCAGTCGAAGCAGACGAGTCTCCAACCGTGTCCTTGACGACCTTGTCCCAGTCGATGGATGGCTTCTCCTTAAAAACTGGCTGGAATTGTAGCAAGAAGCTCTTATCATATCGGCGGCCTTGAGAGCGAGCAGACTGGTTGATGGAAGGGTTCGGAGACTGGATACCCTCAGGGTATTTGACCGACTCATTCTTGATTTCAAGGAAGCGAGCAGATTTAAGAGACTGCATACCTGCAGTAGGCTGAGCAGGCTCGACGGGCTTGCTCGTTTCTAGCTTGAGCGCGGCAGGTCGAGAAGGCTTTAGGGTCGAAGGTTTCGGGGCTGAAATCGGCTGGACTGGAGGCGCAGGAGATTCTGACCGTGGCGTAGATGTACCAGACTCGGTAGCACCAGCAGTTGGACCGAATTGTGTGTTCTTCTTCAGTTGAGCGAACAGATCGGTATCTGCTGTGTCTGCACCTTTAGACTTGGCCTCCTCACGCGCTTCAGCTTCACGCTCGAGACGCTTCAATTCCTCATCGGCCATGACTAGATCAGCCGCTTCTTTGCGAGCCTTGTCAGCTGCCTTCTTCTCTTCGTAGGCCTTCTGCCTCGCCTCTTCTTCGGCTTCTGCCGCCTCCATTTCCGCAATCATGCGCTCCATTTCTTCATCCGCCTCCTTCTTCTTACGCGCGGCTTCCTCCTCAGCAGAGGGACCAGCTGCTTTGGCCTCGACGGCTTCTTTCTCCTTTGCTGCGTCCTCTTTAGCCTTGGCAGCAGCGTCTTCCTCTTTCTTTTTTAGCTCGGCAGCATCCTTCTCTTTCTGAGCCTTTTCAGCCTCTTTCTTCGCTTCCTCGGCTTTCACAGCTGCCTTCTCGGCCTCAAGATTCTTCTTTACTTGTTCTTGGAAAGCAGCTTTCTTCTCTTCGGCGGTCTGGGCTTGCTGCGAGACTGTTCGCGCATGTTGTGGTGTGGAAGACTGTGCCCGTGGAGGTGGTGTCGATGATGATGGAATGCCAGCACCGGAAGAAACTATGACAGGGCCCTGCGGAGCACCTGAAACTTTGGTAGGCGGCTCCTTTTTCACAACAACCTCCCGACCATCGTCTGGTCGGACGATCTTGATAGCAGCGCTCCGCTTCGGTCGCTCAAACGACGGCTGAGCTGGTGCTGGGCTGTTGGAACCAGGCACTGGTGTGATCGGAGCTTGCGATGGAGTGCCGGGGTGGGTAGATGATGGACGATCGAGATGACCTCCTTGCGAAGAGGTACGTGACATTGGGGTCTGGGGTCCAGGCTGTTGGTAAGGGGGAGGTGCTATGTGATTTCTGTTGTAATATGGCATTGGGCTAGCCGGCGTACCATATGGCACGTTCGCTTGTTGATGTTGCATATAGGCGCCAGGGTACGGGCCATATTGCTGCTGAGAAAACTCACTTCCCATGTACATTCCTGGGTGCTGGTCATTTGTTAGAAAAAGCGCTAAGGCGTTGACTGGAAAGCCTGCTTTCGCGACAGACTCATCAACCGAATGCGGCCCGTTGGGTTTAGCCCGAACGGATGCACCTGGTGGATGAGCCCATCGAGACTGTAACAGGCTACCGAGCATAACAGTCTCGGAGGTTGAGAAAGGGAATGGTGGTTTGCCGCTCAGCTGATCGTTTGACAAGTTTGTCGGATCGGAAGCTGCACTTTGGCGTACTGAAGGAGAAGGGGTATTTACTTGGTTTGGGTGCATGAATTGCTGAGGGTATCCACCATACTGCGGAGGCATGTGACCACCCATCATTTGCGGTTGAACGTGCTGCATTGCAGGACTTGCTCGTGCCTGGTATGGGGATTGTCCGGGGTTCAAGGTAGTGCGCTGGCCGTACGTGTTAGAGCTTTGGCGTTGAATTGGTTGGTTTGGCATGACAGGTCTGTTGCTTGGTGAGTATGGCATAGGTGGACCTTGAAATTGTGGTTGCTGTTGTGGGTATGAAAGTCCTCGGCCAGATGGTGTTCGTTGATTCGCAGGAATAAAGTTTCTGCTGCTGATATCGCTGTGCGCGGACTGAGAAGACTCGCGGCGCAGGTGTTGACCTTGCTGCATCTGTTGTCCCGGTCCTTGAGGTCGCAACTGAACTTGTGTGTTAGCAGCAGAGTCACGGATGACAGTGTCGGCTTTAGGGGCACCCACGGTCTGGTCGGAGCCTGCGAGCTGTCCGAAGTTAACACTACCCGAAGCAGCGAGTGTTGAGGGAATGCCTCCACCACTGGCTGTGTGCGGCTGCGGAATAGGGGATGGGGAGCGGTCAGGGTGCGTGAAGTTGGCGGAGAGGGAATTTTGGTGAGTCTGAGGAGTGGTGTTCGCCATGTTTGGAGACGGTGAGCCGTTGATTTGGCCGAAGTTTATGGGTGGTCGAGCAGCGGGTCCCGAGGGCGCACCGTTTTGCAAGTATCCGCTCTGAGCGCCTGCACTGATTGTGACTGATGGCTTTCGGAAGTGGTCGCCTTGGGTGGGCGCCCCGTTGGCAATGCTCGCGCTGCTAACGATGGCAGGGGCTTGTGTAGCAGGAGGAGCTGCGGATCTGCCGTTCACCGGCGACGCAGTGCTGTTGTGCGGAGCATGCCGACTCGTCTCCAAGCCTCCGACCACGAGAGGGCCGTTGGAGGGTGGCGAGGGCTTTGCCTTTGTCGCGTTTGCGTAGGAAGCTGGGCGCTGAGATCCTTGGGCAACAGACTGCGAGGTGGCGGACGGCACGTTGACAGAATTAGGCTGAGCGGTGCTCGTCATTAGAGGTGTCGTTGTGGTGTATTGTGGGAGAAAGTTTGTGCTGGGTTTTTCGAAATTATCCCTGAAGGCGTAAGAGAGTGACGACGGGTGGAGGTCCGGCCTGCTGTCGTGCGATCAAATGAAAGAAAGCGGACGGTCGAAGCAGAAGATTGGAACAGGGCTCTGTCGCTGTCGAGGAGCGAGAGAAGGGCCGTGGATATGGTGGGCGCGAGGGCGATGTCTGAGCGACAGACCTCGTTGGGAGAGGTCGGAGGCTGCAAGACACGGTCGGGTCGCGGTGAGGAGACGGAGCTCGACAGGTGTGTGCCTGCGATTCCGGTATGAGGAGACTCGTGTGATGGAGTGCTCCGATGCAGTCTAATCGGCTCTATATCCTACCTAGATGGGATAAAGAGGATGGGGATGCGGTGAGGTTGGGGAGAGGGAAGGGAAGAAAGTCGGCACATTTGGTAGGAAAAATCACTGGCAGTGCCAAGGCCCAAGGGAATTCAAGTTCTAAAATAAAATACCCATACCCCCAGCGAACTCCAGTCCGGGAACACAGAGGGATCATACCATGCCCAAGGGAATTCCTGTCCCATTGCGCGCAGACAGACTCGTCCAGCAGATTCCAGTGGGCTCATAAGGTACTGCTGATTGGTGCAGTGCATATACCTGCGCCTGCCTCTGTATTCTATACTCCTCTCCCGTCGTTCGCGGCAGTGGATAGGCAGCAAACTGGAGCTTGGAAAGCATCACCCACACAAACATGTCGAACTCGAAGCAGGTGGTCATAGACAAGCCTTGTATGTATTTGTGATTGCCCAGCGTCAGGTGGTTGGATATCATGATGCATTCCATTTCCATCCACTTCACCTTTCTCTCCTCGATTGGGTTGACCTTGCTGGCCTCGGGTCCATCCCTCAGGGGCTGACTCGTAGACTGGTGCTTTTTTCCCACCCGCAGGCCCGACAAGCCGCCGGTATACTTTGTACCAAGGGCGCATCGGCCACATGTGCCTGTATCAGAGAAACAGCTATGGTTTGGTGGCCAGGTATTTGCATCTGGATTCTGGCTTGTTTGAGGCCGCTGGTGCTACTCGTAGACGGACATGATGGGCCTTGCCCGTACTCCGTATCTTAAGATTACCACTGATGCCCCTCAGGATTCATGCACGATGATGGCCGGCACTCGTGGCACGATGCACCCATCGCATGGGATACGATAGTGGGCGAACCAGGCAGTCTCGTGTCTACTCAAATTAGTCATTGCTGCGACGTTCATTCAAGTCGTTTCAGCGCATTCGCAGTGTTTTGCGCAATCCGCGTGGGCCAATATAGATTATGGAATGAGTCCCACTACCTACGACTCGCTGCAGGTGTGCGTAATCTCTCATCTCTGGCCGGAAGAATGCTCCCTTGGTCTGAAGTTCTGAACTCGGCCTGTTCCTTTTCCGCCTCCATTGGCCCAGAAACGCCTATGTCGCAACTCAAGGCAAGGTCGTAGAACCTCCTTCGGCGTGCATCCAGACTTCCAGTCCAAAACACTATCTAATCGATTAGGCACGCTGCACGCCATGAGCCAGCGCTCTCTCTTGTGCAGAAGGTTTGAAGTGGCTTCCCGCAGGTCCAGCACTTTGGAACATTGCGGATGCCCAATGCGTTACTTCCACAGCTTCCACCAAGTTTTCTAGAAGCCCGCTACAGCCCAAATAGGGAAACACACCGCGCCACCAACCTTGAAACAGCAAGTCCTTCACCTCCCCTCGTCGGTAACTGCGGACATTCTGTAAGTAATGTTACACTCATATCACACAAATCGCGCGAGGCTGCTAGACATATGTAGTACCTCTCACTCACCTTCAAGTTCGCCGTCTCGTAACAGCAGGGCTGCATCAGGATCTGTCGTACAAAGTTTCAAATGAGCACTTCACATGCAGATCATACACAACTACAACAGAACCAGAAGGACGTCAGAGCTGGGAGTCAACAAGAGCTCACAATCCACTGCCCGCTTTACAGGCACCTCTTCTTTGACGACGAAGACGGCCTTGAGCCAGTGTCGGAAGAATCTGCACCATTCTTGAGAGCAACTGTTTGGCGCACGAAGATTTGCGCGCAAATTCCTGAATAAATTTCTGCAAGCTTGAGATGATATTTGATCCGCGTCTGCCTCCACTCGCGCGGAGTTCGCAGAGCTCGTCTTTCATTCCACCGGAACCGTCGATCCGCGACGCGCGTGCAATTCACGAGGAACATTTTCTTGAGAGCACGGCACAAGCCTCCGGAAAATTCTCATTTCACCCTCACAACTTCGCTTGTAGCGATCATTACAAATCACAAAACCTTCCAGTACGGCACAAATCAGGCATCGCGATGTCTTACAACGTACATGGTTGTTGATGAAGCCCGGAACCCGAACCAGGTGCCAACCATGCGACTTCCCCGGATTGATTTGCGCGGACCCAAAATAGCCCTTTTCGATGACGAGGCGAGGGGACTGCTTATAATTCCTCTTCGGGAAATGATGGTGCCGGGTTGTGTATGGCAATCACAGTCCTTGGCGACCCGATCCGATTCTCGATGCGGTGCGATGCGATGCGATGCACCCAGTCGATGGATTCGTCATCTTCGAGAATAAATGTGAGGAATAGAGTACCGAAAGCGGTGTTTTTTGTAATCTTACTAAGATATTGTAGCCTGTCCACCGATATGGATATAGAAGCCCAGTAAGGGCTCTTCTACATGGAAATAAACGTCGCCCTCTCCAGATCGCTTGTGCGCTCGCAATCAAAGAGTACCTAGAGTATGGAGGTGTCAAAGCACTCCACAGCGTAAAAAGCTTCCGATGCGACTCCACAACACTGCTATCTTAGCAATTTTAGACTGGTTTATCTTACAACCCCCAGATCGAAGCAGCAACGACCTTTGTCGATACTCATCTTCATCCTTCGTAAGTATATATGAGATCTCGCGGACCACAAACCTGTCCTCACAGCCGGATCATCTGTGAATTCAGTTCTGCTAATGGATGATTGGAGCAGTGATGAGGCAGGGGCAAGTGAAGAACGCCAGTCCTAAGTATCTTCCAAGCGTGGTCAATTGCACCACATCGTCTGGCTACCGACGCTCTAATCATTCCTCACAGAACTGTTCTTAGCCTATGGTACCGCTGCGGGCGACATCCATTTCTTCTCCTTTTTGAGGACAGAAATGATGGTTCTCATATAGCACATGAAGACCCAATTCCAGGAGGAACCGGTATGGAAAAACAGACCAATTCTACCAAGCTTGGGTGAAAACACGCTCATTAAACAACTGAAAATCTCACGGTTGCGAACTTCTGATTGATTCCTAGCGAGGTCAGAGCTCTCAGCCTCAGCCTTGTGCCGCAATATCAATTCTTGTTCTACTCTGCTTTCTTAACGCAGATGTTCTTATCATTATGCTAGTTTTGTCGATGGTATAAGGTTCTTTGAAGCTCCAATTGAGATCTGGGTCATCTGATTAAAATGTGTTGTAGTAGACTTTTCGTAAAGAACCTGGCGAAGCTATAAGAATTATTGGGGAAAGCTGTGGTACCGATTACACAAACACCACCATGACGAATACGCTGCGAATGTGGAAAAATGTCGGACATTTGATTCCACCGAGGCATCGTGCCCAAACATATAAGAAAACGAGCAACTCAATATTACGAACCATAACAGTAATAATAATCATCCGCGGCATGCATACAGCAGTGAGCCCCCCTCACGACTAAGCACCCATTTCCCCTTACCACACATCTACAGTGCGATTCAATCATTTTCACTGACGAATAATTTACATGAAGCGTCTCTTGGTCTACTCCTCACCTACCTGCCGTGGAATCAAAAAAAAAAAGGCAAAACGAATCTTCATGTCAAAATAACATTATTCGTCCTGACTGACAAACATCAAGACCGGGACGATATTGATAGAACATAGTCGCGTATCGGACCTCGTATACACGAATATCTTCTTTTCGTGAAGAAGAGAAGTTACGAAACAAACGATTCAGTTTTCTGTTCACAACTCCATGCGTTCGATCAAGTCTCGGGCTACAGAAGATCGATCCTAATTTCTTGCTCCATTGACATTGGAGCTGGGAAAGTGGGGAGTTGAGGGAAGGGTTTCTCGGTTTTGAGGATGGTGGGTGAAGAGAGGCAATCATGAACATGAGGATAGGGACGGAGATGAAGAGTAATTACGACCACTATTCTCATTCACGTTGAACACCCCGTCGTAAAAGATTAAGACAGAGGATTAATGTTCAGAGTCCTCATAAATAAACACGGACATTGACCCTTGCAGAGAAAATCTTGAGAAGAATCCTACTGCATCTCATTCCAGTCAAACCCAAGTCTGAAACTGAATTCGATGGAATGGAGATGATTATTTATTGTTTTCCTTTGCCCGGCGTTCGGGTTTCCTTATTTTTGCAAGCCAACTCGATCCCAGCAATCCGATTCTGCGTGTGCAGAGAGTCGCAAGTCATGATGAGCTTGACTTGGAGAAATATCGAGGTAGTTGAACTAGTGATTGCAGGATATGACTTTCCAGTATCGCCAATACTATTTACTGGAATCTTTCCATGTGACACTAGCCTTCAACGCACTCCTCAAGGTGAATATAGACGTACATGATATTTCCAAACTGGTAAGAGATAGCGAAACCCTCTAGCCACCTCAACAACCATCATCACCCACCACTCTGCGAAGCTACATCCTGTAAGACGGGGGCAGTGATACTAGACTTGAGTCTGCCACACTGGATGCACTCCCGTTCACAGGCACTGTATTCCTCACTCCATGCAACTCGAGGTCGAGTCCGTCATGGTTAATTGAGACGACTTTCCCTAGCTTTCCCTTGGCCTGGAATTTCCTTCGCTTTTCCATCATTGCTCTCCACAGAGCAGTCCAGAATGGCCACATGATGCACATCAATAGAGGCACCGTGAAGAGTAAGACTAAGAAGATCTCCACGCCAGGGTAGGTCGTCCGTAGGATACGCTCCAATTTTTGTTTGAGTTCCGCGTTCATGTGTACAGCAGAGTTTCCATCTCGGGTGATGTCGATGTCTCCACGATGGACACCTGCTGCGCTGATGCTCATCTCTCGAGACCAGCCGCAGCTTGAATACAAGGGCGCTTTGACGGAAACCAAGCCAGTCTCCTTCTCGATCTTCTTACGAAGTTGCTTGGTATAGTATATTCCCCAGCGAGTCGAGAGAGAGACGACGAGCTTGACATTGGGCTGCTCCAAGTAGCCGTAAGGTGCCGGCGGCACATAGAAGAACATCCGATAGGGATCGACGGGTTGCCATCTATGGAGACAATCGGAGACTGGTCTGGGATCAGAGACCGAGATGAGGCCAGGTGGTGGCGCTACTGGTTCCCGAAATCGTCGGTCGGTCGCTGTAGTATTGCTAAGCGAGATGGTTGAAGATGCTGTGTTCTGATGGTCAACAAGCCTGTGGACCATTTCCTCGATGGAATTAAGTTTTTCTTCGTCGTCAGAAGAGAATGTCGGATATGCCCGAGCACCTAGGAGAAGTGCAGTTATGGTGGCTGCGACTCGCATGATTATGATATTGATGATTCGTGATGTGTAGTGTTATTGAAGTTTCCGCTGCTGGCTCCAGTGTTGTATACGAAAGACAGAGAATCTGCTCACTTTATTTGAGATTTCCATTATTCGGAAAACTGTGGCCCTCGTGAATTTGACTCTCGCGTACCGTGGGTTCCAAAACGGGTTTTCATATTCGCACCATGGCTTCCATCATCACGCACCCAAACGAGCAGCACCGTCTTTCTGGTGGTTACCGAACTATCATGAAATGCAAGTCAACTGTCGAAAATAACGGGCGTACCGTGTATTCCAAAGAGAACCCTGGTGCTATTCATGTATCCCAATTTGAGCCTGTAGAGCTTCTTCGAGTGTTGATGCAGCATTGTCGAATTTGTGCAGGTAAGAGGTAATACAAGATCCAGGTGTCCAGGAATATGTCAAAAGACACAATCAAAATGACCAGGATACCAAACCTTGACATGCCATAACCTTGGATAGATACTTATGGATGATCATATTCGTCCGGAATCATATCTTGACATACCATTAGTTTCATCAAGAACAATAAGACTCGCAACTCCAAACACAATCAGCGACATTGACCGAAGACTCCAAGCTCTATAGCATCAAATACCAGCTGAAATCCGTAGTTCACCTCAAGCCGACTCACCTCATCAACCTCAGATCAAGAAAGAGATTATAGAAATGTAAGATCATCAAAGTCAAGTCTCCCCCACCCGTTGCAATCCTCTCGAAAAGCAGCTCAAAGGGACACTCCGGCTTAATCGTGATCACTGTACTCGCTGGTATGTGTTGGTCTGCGCCAGCGACGGGTACCGAAACTCAATGGGAGGAGAGTCAGTTGCTGCCATGCTTTGAGAGGGCTGCTATCGTGGCGGGGAATGTAAATAGGGGAGGAGAATTGTTACTCCGTATGGGGAGAGCAGAGGCGTATCAACCTCCTAGAAGAATTCTCATAATGAGATCCATCATCACGGGAGGTTCGTCTCCTGAATAGGACAAATCGGCTCGAATGCAGAATCCACGAGGTCTTCCATCATCGCCATCGTTTCTGCGCTGCCCAGGAGTAGTGAGCATCTCAGACCATCGCGACATCCTCGGTCCACGGCTCCCTCCTTCCCAATTCCAGGAAATTCAGGGCGCTGGTGTGGCTGAGATGTTTGAAGCCTGATACAGGAACGGTGTGAAGTTGATGCTGTCTCTCGGGAAAGGAAAATCCCAGGTTTGATAATTGAAATCGCGCTAACGAGACGGTCGGCAGCGCGTCCCGCGTTGATCCCTGCAGATGTCACGAAAGCTGTTGAGGACAGACCGTCAAAGAAACGAAAGATCTTCTTCCTCCTATTTGTCTGCGGGACCGAAGAACAGTCGCAAACTCACGAAGAGGAGGCAATTGGGATCGCAGATATTGAGGCCTTGTTGTTGGAGAGAAAGGACGGTCAGGATGCCTTCGATGTGGCTTACGGATCAGCAAAGTATGTGCTTCTCATCTCTACAGAAGAGGCGCAAGATGTATACTATGGGATGATAGCTAACAGAGTAAACAGAAGTAGGCGTGGCCTTCTGCTCCGGCGGTAAGCAGATCGATTTCTCCTGTCAAAGATCCCTCACAACCGTCCAGCACATCCACTCGAATACATCTGTCAATTCAAGAAGTAGCTAGGGAATTTTATGGAATGGGAGAAGACTCTGTACACAGCTTCGAGGATCAAGCCCTCAAGTGACTCCAAGAGTGAACACTCTGGATCAATTTGAACATTTGATGCCCAAGGCGCAGAAAGACACTACCCCAAACGAAGACTTTTCCAAGCCCAAAAGACCACCGTCCTCAAACCACTAACACCTCCCAGGATCCCTCTTCCTAACCCTCGGCCTCCTAACCTTCTTCGACCGCTCCCTCTTAGCAATGGGCAACATCCTCTTCCTAATCGGCCTCCCCCTAATCCTCGGCCCCAAAAAGACCCTCACATTCTTCGCGCGCCGCCAAAAGCTGCGCGGCACATTCGCCTTCACAGTCGGTATCCTGCTGATCCTGTTCCGGTGGCCGCTGGTGGGGTTTCTGGTGGAGCTGTACGGCATCCTGATTTTGTTTGGCGATTTTTTGGCGACGGTGGCGGGGTTTTTGGGGAATGTGCCGGTTGTGGGACCGTGGATTAGTGTGGCGTTGAGAAGGATTGGGGTTGCTGGGGGTGGAGGGGAGGAGTTGCCTGTGTAGCGGGCGAGGGGTTTGGTTTTGTTCGGGGCTTTAAACGAGTATTCTGTGGGATGAAGAGATGTCATGGCGTACGCGCATATACCATAGACGGCAATTGGGAAAGGCTACCGCGGGATATGAAATATGGGATCTGGGAAAAGCTATTTTGGGCTTGTCCAAGATGGTGGTACAGTTTTGTTTGCATATATTTTTGAATCATGAAAGGGAATCCATACCCTACGGGTAGCGCCAGAAAACGCTAAGATCTCACAAACAACTTTTGAATGATGACTCCGGACATTTTCAGTGCACGCCATTCGTCTTCTTGATCTTCCTACGATCACGAATGGACGAGGCCAGCTCTTCTAGCACGTCCACGGTCGACTCCCAACTTATGCAGGCATCGGTGATGGACACACCTTTCTTCAAAGCGCTCGGTCCTTCTGTTGGCACTTTTTGGTTGCCCTCGTTGATGTTGGATTCGATCATGACACCCACGATACCGTCCTCTCCTGCTCTGATCTGGTCTGCCACTGTTTGTGCGACCTTGGGCTGATTACGGTGGTCTTTATTCGAGTTTCCTATAGTAATTGTTAGTTTCTGCATGGCATCAAAGACAGTCTGTAGAGCTTACCATGCGAGCAATCCACCATCATGACCTCTTGCAATCCCTTCTTCCTCAATGCCTCTCGCACACCTTTGACACTCTCGGCATCATAATTTGTGCCCTTGGAACCACCTCTTAGAATTACAAAGCAATCGTTGTTACCTGCTGTCTTAGTAATGGCAGCAAGACCTTGCTTTGTAACACCCATGAAGTGATGTTTCGCCTGCGCAGCTCCAATTGCATCAACGGCAACACCCAGTCCGCCATCCGTGCCATTCTTGAATCCGATTGGGAAGGACAATCCACTGGCTAATTCTCTGTGAAGCTGGGATTCCGTTGTCCTAGCTCCAATGGCACCGAGCGAAATCAGATCTGCTAAAAATTGTGGGGAGATTGTATCAAGCATTTCGCTGGCAATCGGCATGCCGCTGGCTGTGAGATCCGCGTAGAGCTTCCTGCTCACACGAAGACCCTTGTTGATCTGGTAGCTCTCATCGATATCTGGGTCATTGATCAAACCCTTCCAACCGACTGTCGTCCGCGGCTTCTCCAAGTAGGCACGCATGATTATGAGGATATCATCTTGCAGCTTCTGAGCAATGGCCTTCAGACGATGGCAATATTCGATGGCGGTGGCTGGGTCATGGATGGAGCAAGGACCGACCATAACCATGAGACGGTCATCTTGTTGGTGAATAATTTTTGAGCATTCTTTGCGGCCGCGAAGGACGGTGTCGAGGGATGCTTGTGTGGCGGGGACTTCGGCCGCGAGCAGCGCTGGCGGGATCAATGGGTCGTAGCCGAGCACTGATCGGAGGAGACGGTGTTAGATATCGACGTTCTTGTTATGATTGTGGGCAAGATTGGGAGATATTGGCCGCTCTTTGGGAAGATTGCTTTACGGACTTACCTCGAGTGTCCTCTTGCTGGTCCTGGGTCGGGGATGATGAGGACATTTCGAGACGTGCGAGAGAGGGGATGTCTTTCCTTAAGATGATTGGCAATCAATTGGTGCTGTAGTTGTCAATAATGGCCGGCAGATGCGTGGGCAGGTAAGGTACCTATATATTTTCGCCTCTGATGAGTCAAGTGGAGTCCGGATTGGAGCATCGAGAAATTCGCATGCTGGCGCAAACGTGGGGAACTTTCGATGATCCCTGCCCCTGCTCCCTTCTGCCGTGTCCGTCCCTGCGAGTCTCTGCTGGGATCTTCCTTATGGATATCGCGCCCAGCTTCACTCATTCCGCCACAATCGACCGGAAGTGCGGAGGACACGGGGAACACGACGAAATTTGGGCGGATAAGGAGTCGGACACTTGAAACACCATGAAGAAACAATGACAATCACGGCTCCAGTAGTATCTAACACCAATCCCCGGCGTCTTCTATACCACCAGTGCCTTCCCCTCCGTCGTCCTCGTCCTCGTCCTCGCCCTCGCCCTCGTATAGCAGGACTACGCCAACAAGCCCTTTTCCCCGCTCCATAGCATGCTCCTGGCTGGCACATATTCTGTCTTCAACCCGCCTCCCGCTTCAAGTCGCGTGCAGACTCTCAACTACAACGACGAACCCCATTCCGCTTCATCTCAAATGGACCGGCTGCCGTCCAAAAAACGAGGTCGCGATGACCCAGGCGAAGATGGCTTGCTAGACGCAATACATGCCGACAAGGTACCGAATGCCCCTATCGAGTCAAACAACTTGCTTTCTCTGGTTCCAACGTTGCTAATGCCCGCAAGCGTCAACGGAGCACTGCCTCTCCCTTTGACTTTGCCTCATTCAATCTCATGCGCCCGCCCATGTCGAGGGCCCATACTCTGCTGCCCTTTCGACTGGATCATGCTGTTCCACCGCAACAACAACTCCCTCCGACTCTCGAAGCCCTCGATGCCGACTCCAGCTCAGAACCATCGGGTGGCAACTCGCCTGCATCATTCATGTCGTTACCCGGCCCCTCCGAGTTTGCAGACGTCGATATGAATGTTGACGAGTCTGTCAGCATTGCTGGATCTGTGTCACCAGAATCTACATGTCTGAATCACAACTCATTCCTACGGCCTGACAAAAAAGATCTACGCGATCAGTTCCACGGCGGCCGCATCCCGACTCCCATTCATTCCTCGTTTCAGATCGGTGCGCCGCCTCGGTCGCTGAGTCTTGGTCTAAATAACAGCTTCGGAGACTCTACACTGCCAGGAGGTTTCTCACGCCAGTATCGTCCGCGTCTGGTGAACGAGGCAGATCACAGGATGCCCTCTCCCATTACAGAAGATTGTTTCGAAGGACCAACGGAGGTTACGAGTAGCCAGCTCTCACGCTTGAGCGTCTCCCAAAACACCATGGACGAAGATAACGACATGGACATGGACGACATAATGTCAAGCCAGCAGCAGAGTCCGCCCGTGTCACCTACTGGAAGAGGCAGAATTGGTAGGGCAAGGAGCGATGCTATTAGCACGGGACAATCGAAAAGAGTGGTTTTTGGATATAGAGATGACTGCGCGAAGTGTAGGGCGCGGATGCCGGGCCATTGGGCACACTTTGTATGATTTCTGCATCGTGGAAGACTCCACTGCACTTGCCCGCATTATCACCATGACATCTAAGATTTCTTGGCGCTGGCTCCTACGCCATGGATCATTTTCTTATACATAAGATTTTGGGACGGTCTGGGAGAGGATATACACACGATGATGGCTGTATTGGGTCCGGGCCGACGTTTGCGGTCTTTTATGCTTTGATGTTTCTTTGCCGCGTTTAAGTCACTGCGCGATACCTGATTCCGTAAGGAATGCATCTGTTCGAATAGTTGTTTCCTATCACTTTATGCATGGTGCTCTGTACGAAGTCTAATGACGAGCTTGAAACGCCCCGAGAAACCTGTTGGCACGAAATTGTTTTCGTGATGCACTGTCGATTGCACGTTTGAATTTGATCGGAGCGTCCGTTGTTTTCTGGTGAAGTCGTTGGCGATGCCAATCCACCGCAAAGACGTCGTGGCAGGCCTGCCATTTGAAGGCCTGCCATTCCAAAGCCTTCGTGATTGAGCCTTCTTCTACTAAGGAGGTCGATCGATCCCGTCGACCGAGTTCTACCCTTCTCGTGAAAGCAGTCTTTGAACCTGCACCCGGCCGAGTGGTTGGTGCTTACATAAACCGAGAATTTTGGAGCCGCATAAAGTCGCTACCAGTGGAACGGGAGTAGTCCCCGGCCCCGGCTTCCATCAGTTTTCCATGCACATGCATCCGCTTAATAACGACACCTCATTAAGGTTCGACCTCGCAACACACCCAGGACTCATTTCTATCACATTCCATTCGCAGAGTACTCTGGACGTTTCAAGGTCTGCTGTATCACGCGCTAGCGTCTGCGCCCATACATATAGAGCAAACCAACTTCAAACGCCACCAAGTGCGTTGTTAGTATGACCTTCTCCGTACCACTCTTAACGTGTCCTTGATCGCCTTTTCACTCGACGACATGGCGGACAACATGAGTGAGGCGTCGGTAACCTCGGATTTGACGCAAATAGCAACTTCACCTACGCAGACATCGACTTTCGGATTACTTGGTTGGGTAATTTTGTCTGCTCTGAAAGTCGTGCCTGGAATTTTGTATTACCTCGTTGCTTTTGTCACCATAACCACCCCGACATGGATTTACAGGCTACTTTCCTTCAGCTTGACTGTTACGGTCAACTTTTCTACGATAGCACTTTTGGTTGTGGCGTGCGTTTCGACCATTACTTATCTCCTGCGATATCGACTTGGCACATATGCTGGACTACCTGTAGAGTCTCCAAGAAAAGCAACCGACGTGGATGTCTTTCCAGATCCCCAGTCTCGTGAAACCAAACCCGGCTTGTCGAATTATTTGGATGAATTTCTTAGCGCCATCAAGGTATTCGGATATCTCGAGAGGTATGTGGGTCGCTGAGCCCATATTGGAAGCATAAGCTCACGTGCTACAGACATGTCTTCCATGAACTCACTCGGACCATGCACACGAGGAAGCTCATCGCGGGCGAGACGTTGCTCTTGGAAGAGGAGAATGGGTTCTGTCTGGTTGTTGATGGCACGGTCCAAGTCTTTGTCAAGTCACACAGAGATGAAGAAATCAAGAAGGACGATGATTCGAGCGATGATGAAGGATTCGAGAATGAGCAAAATCAAGGCTACCAGCTCCTGACTGAAGTCAAAAATGGCGCTCCTTTGTCGTCTCTTTTCAGCATTCTATCTCTCTTCACTGAAGATGTGCAACTCAAGCACAGCGGCGAATTTCGACTTCCAGGTTCAGGACCCGATTCGCCGCCCGGTCATCGACATGGAAGAGATCCCACACCTCCCGGTATATCTGCCGGTCCAGACAGCCCGATCCATATAACTCCATCCCGAAGAAGAAGACACGTACACAGGCGGAGTTCTAGCATGGCGAGTCCTGCAGGTGGCCCTATGGCTCGAGTCCCGCCATTAACTCTCGATCCAATCATCGCCGATAGACAACATTCTCAACAAGAAGAGAAAAGACAGCCGAGCAGTCCGAAATCCATACATCCTCACATTGTTGCACGTGCAGCGACCGATTCCACGATTGCCATAATTCCCGCGTCAGCTTTCAAACGTCTCACCAAAATGTATCCGAAGGCAACAGCTCATATTATTCAAGTCATATTGACAAGATTTCACCGAGTCACATTAGTCACCGGACATGAATACCTTGGATTGACACAAGAGATACTTAAGACTGAGAGGATGATCAACAGGTTCATTCATTACGAGCTGCCAGATTTTCTTCGTGACTCCGCTTTGAAGAGGTTGAAGGAGAAGTTTGGAAGGGAGAAAGATCGCATGAAGGCTGAAGACAGGATGAAAGGCATTGCCCTACATAATCCAACAAAAGGACGGAGGCGACGATCAAGCACACATATACGCAAAGACGCAGCAATGCAGATGCGAATGGCAGCTTTACAGTCCCTAAGATCAGATACGATAGTGTCTCCGGAAGCGGAAAGAATCGGAGTCAGCGCAGGAGATCTTCTAGCTAATGGTGTAAGAGATCGATCATCATTTTCACGACCCTTGCAGACACCAGCCGCACCGCGTGCTGGCGCTAGGTCGCCTTTGGACAAAGGTTACTTCAGCCCCCGACCAATGCAGATACAGAGACAAGATTCTGTTGACGAGGATGATCTTTTTAGAGAAGCAATACTGGAGAGTATGTGTAAAGCAATTGGAATGACAAATGCGGATACTATGGCCAAACCCGATTCTACTGAACAGTCTCCAAGACTTGTCTCCTTCGACTCTAGGAGAAACAAAGCGGTTTTCAACACCAACTCATTTACCAACCTTGGTTTTATGGATCCATTCGAAGGCTCTATTGGTGGAGCCGACAGTGAATCGGTTGCCTCGGCGTCAGCGTCAGGTGTAGGAGGTCTTCAGCATAATATCCTAGAGGACATGGTCAATGAAGTCGAAATTGTGTATTTTGAAAAGGGATCGGTTCTGGTCGAGCAACAGGAGAGGCTCCCGGGTTTGTACTACGTGATAGACGGCTTTCTCGAGGTGAGCATCACAATGGAGGAAGAAGCGAAAGAGTCGAACATTCTTGGCACAGCAGCAGCACCCATTCCAGTGAATCCCAGAGCAGCGTCACAACTTCCCAGGACAGCAACGATGGCGTCTGGTGGAATTAGCTCGTCGAAGCCCAGCAAGCCTCGCGACAAAATACCCAAGAAGCGCCATCGCCAAACCCTCCAGCTAGTCAGACCTGGATCAATTGCTGGCTATTTGCCAGCAATCTCTGCCTTCCGCTCCTTTGTTGATGTCACGGCAAAAAGTGATGTCGTCGTCGGCTTTCTTCCCCGAGCATCACTCGAACGCCTAGTTGAGCGATATCCGATCATCCTGTTGACCTTGGCAAAACGCCTGACTTCGGTTCTTGATCGCATGGTTCTACATATCGATTTTGCACTTGAGTATCTGCAGGTCAATGCAGGACAAGTAATCTACGATCAAGGCGATCAGAGTGATTCAATCTTTATCATTTTGAATGGACGACTTCGCGCAATACAAGAAAGAGAGGACAGGAGTATCAAGGTGCTCGGCGAATATGGGCAGGGCGACAGTGTTGGAGAGCTAGAGGTCTTGACAGATACCTTGAGACCCGGTTCGCTACACGCCATCAGAGATACAGAATTGGCCAAAGTCCCGAAGATGCTGTTCAACAGCCTTGCACAAGAGCACCCAGGCATCACCATGAAGATGTCCAAAATACTTGCGAGGCGGATGCGTGCCATCATGGAAGATCCTTTGCATAGTCACATCAATGAACGCACCACCTCAGCAGCCTCTGGCAATCCTTCCTCTAATGTCAATTTGCGCACGGTATGTGTGCTTCCGATCACGGCTGGTGTGCCTGTTGTCGAGTTTGCATCGCGACTGATGAATGCTCTCACGCAAATCGGGACGTCTGTCGTGTCTCTCAACCAGGCCGCAATCCTCAACCATCTAGGTCGACACGCCTTCAGTAAGATGGGAAAGCTCAAGCTTTCTCAGTACCTAGCAGATCTGGAGGAGAAGTATGG
This sequence comes from Venturia effusa, assembly GCA_007735645.1. Taxonomy (NCBI): domain Eukaryota; kingdom Fungi; phylum Ascomycota; class Dothideomycetes; order Venturiales; family Venturiaceae; genus Venturia; species Venturia effusa. Next base: position 882,548 of record CP042197.1, read on the forward strand.
ACTCGTACTTTATGTAGCGGACACCAGCGTGCAGTCCCCATGGACAGCGACATGCATAACCCAGAGTGATTGCATCCTCCTGGTTGGCGCTGCCGATGGCTCGCCAAATATTGGCGAGTACGAACGCTTCTTGCTAACCACCAAGACTACTGCAAGACGTGATATGGTCCTTCTCCACGCGGAACGACTCTGTCCTCCAGGTCTCACCCGAAAGTGGCTTCGAAACCGTGTCTGGGTTAATGGCGGACACCATCACGTTCAAATGACATACAAAACAACACCGGAACCAGTGCGAGGCAAAAGACCATTCGGCAATGTCCTGAAGCAACGGGTGCAGCATTTGCAAGCTGAAATACAGAAATTCACAAGTCGAAAAGTTCGACAAACCCCCCTGTACTCGGCGGAAACACCTTTCAAGGGCGACTTTCATCGTCTGGCACGAAGGCTATGCGGGAAATCTGTGGGACTTGTTCTAGGTGGAGGAGGTGCGCGTGGTATAGCCCATGTGGGCATCATCCGAGCGATGGAAGAAGCCGGCATCCCAATCGACATGGTTGGTGGAACGTCCATTGGCGCCTTTATCGGTGCGCTCTACGCATGGGACGCAGGTGTCGTTCCCATGTACGGTAGGATTAAGCGCTTTGCTGGACGTATGGGCAGTATGTGGAGATTCGCTCTCGATCTCACCTACCCTTCGGCCGCTTACACCACTGGGCACGAATTCAACCGCGGCATCTTCAAGACCTTCGGCAATTACCTTATCGAGGATTTCTGGCTGCCGTACTATTGCAACACGACCAACATAAGCAAGTCCCGAGTCGAATACCATACCAGTGGGTATGTGTGGAGATATGTCAGGGCGTCGATGTCCTTGGCTGGCCTCATCCCGCCACTTTGCGATGATGGAAGCATGCTACTCGACGGAGGTTACATCGACAACCTCACGGTCGCACACATGAAGTCTCTCGGTGCAGACGTCATCTTCGCCGTCGACGTCGGATCGCTCTACGACACCACTCCCCATCAATTCGGCGACTCGCTTTCAGGATTCTGGTCCATCTTCAACCGATGGAACCCCTTCTCCAGCTACCCAAACCCACCTTCGCTCTCCGAAATCCAGTCTCGCCTCGCCTACGTGTCCAGCGTCGACGCGTTGGAGAGGGCCAAGAATATGCCGGGCTGCTACTACGTCAGGCCGCCCATCGATCCGTTCGGCACACTCAGCTTTGGACAGTTCGATGAGATATACAAGGTTGGCTATGATTGCGGGAAGGAGTTCTGCCGTAATTTGAGGGAGGAGGGGGTTTTGCCGTTGATGTTGCAGGAGGAGGGTGAGCGGAAGGATTTGAGGAGGACGACGATGGCTAGGAGAGCTAGTATTTAGGTGTTTTGGAATGCAATAAGTGGATACGGGAATTTAGATGGATGCGGTGAAGGTCTGTATTGAGAGAGAGAAGATGTGAGACATGCATGTGGCTGTCTCGCAAATTCGCCATGCCATGAATTTGAAAAAAGGCTTATCTCAAGTTATATGATCGGGTCAACTTTACTGCAATCCATCGATCTCGGTCTCGAATAATCATCTGTTTTACTAAAAGAAGGTGGGGATTCTGGAGTACTTTGATAAGAAATCCCAGAAATCACAAATCGATCTACCACTACACCAGCCAGATACATAACCATCAATGTTACCGCGTTGTTAACTGCTTAAGCATCTGACCAAAAGCCACATTCTCTCCTCATAATCAGCACCTCTTACGATGACTAGATCTTCAAAAAGCTCGTTCGAATAGTACAGAAAATCGACTTCTCGCACGGTTCTCTTTACACGTATTGCCGGACTGGAGTTTTGTAGCTCTATATGATGATATTGCGCCTATATTCGATTTTGCAGAAGAAGATGAAGAAATCGTTGAGCCCTCGCCCTTGTCTACTTCGTGAATAATTGATACCTGTCGTCGCGTCATGCTTCTTTTGCCTCATCTTGTGTCATTCGTTGGGCTTTGTGTATCGCGGTTGGATCATGGGGATATTGTTTGTGGTGATAAGAAGTCGGGTGGTGTGTTATCGCTGTTTCCGTGTTGTGTGTAGAGGGTCTGACGGCGGACTGTTCTATTGTGTTTTTGGAGATGTTGTTGGATCTTGGTGCGAGGTGAAGGAGTGAATGAGTGGACATACGGACCCGAGGAGATTATGTTTGAGGTGTCGGGAGATTCTCGCAGTACCAGTCCAGTGAATGACGAAACGTGGATTGTTTGCCGGCATCCGTTCTGGATGAAAAGGTCCTTGATCCCATAGCGGTTATTTGGTCGTCTCGAAAGGTACTACCCCTGCAATGTCACGACCGTGAAATCCGGGAATCGAACTTTGTTCACCCGGCGCGCCGGACCCTCGTCAGCAATTCCTTCCCACGGTATCGCAACCGAGCTCTCAAGAAACGTGGAGGAAGGACCGCGGCACGGTGAAGACCACACCTTGATCTCGAATTCTTCCACAAGCGACATGCATTTCTCCACAGGTGGCAACGGCCTTGCAGATCTACAAGGCGGGAACTGCTTTTGGAAATCCGAAGTATACCGGTCATAGACGTGGATTAGATAAGCTGGCGTGAAACGGGCAGCAGCACACAACTGGATCGGCTCGTGCTTGGGACTGGTGCAGTCACAAAGAGGTTTCGTCTGGGCATCGTGGCAGACCAATGGAGGATATTTGAAATGTCTTTCAGGACCTGGAGCACAGCCTCTTTGCCATGCCTTGGGCAATACGCACACCTACGCACCCAGCCCGCCCCACCTATGATTCCTGCTACTGCTAGCAGCCGGGAAGAGCACTGGCCGCGGACGCCAATCGACCAAGTCGTCGCCGGAAGGGGCTAGATGGCCTGACTCGGCTGCATCTTGATTCTCCCAGTGCGTCTCTCCAGAGTCTCCACTTCCGGCTGTGTCGGACTTTGGCTGATGTCTGATGAGACGCAGCAGCAGCCGTAATCGTATACCTACCTGCGCACATTAGTCGTAGTCGTAGTCGTATCTCTCACAGGCACAGGCACAGTACAGTGCACAGTGGCTACTCGTTGCATCTCCATCCTCCAACCTCCCTCACCTCGGCTTGCTTCTCGTGTCGTCTTTGTCTCTGCAATTGCCCGATCGTGGACACAAGGTTACTTCTTTATTTCCTTTATATAGCATCTGCGAAACACCCCACCCCCGGGATAATGCGTGGAATAATCGTCACTGCGCTGCAGCTGATACTACTGAGTGCCTCAGTTGTGCTCGCCCAAACCGTCTCGCCCTCGAATTCCTCACAAAGCACTGCGCCTCCCCAAAGTGAGCCCATCCAGGCCACTCCGACTTACTCCAACCCGTACAACAACAGAATCAGCCTTTCCGCGCTGACTGCAAACGCCTGGTCGAGGACCAACAGCAACGTTAGTAATCCACGCGCCTATCTCGTGCATGTAAGATACGTTGTACGAGCTCACCAGCTAACCGTCGGCTTCCGCAAGCAGGACTCGAGCTCGAGGTTGATAGCGACACCGCTCCTCACCGACACCAACAGTCTAAGCTCAATTCAACCTTACACCTTCGCTGTTATACAGTGCGATCCTGCTCCCGGAAATCTTCAACCCATCGACGTTATCATCCAAGCCATTTCCAGAGGTGCTCAGGCTATAGTTCTCTACAGCACTTCCGCCAACTACTGCTCACTCCAACCTGGCAACGACGTGCCAGACACTTTTCCCATATACTCGACGACCAACACTCGTGACTACCAAATCCTCACTAGCCGAACCCAGAACTTCTCGCCGAACGGAAACAGGAACAACTGGGCCATTGGCACGAAGAGTACCCTCGACAACATCGCCAGCAGCATGAGTTCACCCAGCAATGGGAGTTACTCGCCGGGAGGACCTTCGCCCTCCACCGCGGTCGCCATGATCATCCTCTACAGCATAACCGGTGTCATCACCGCGCTGTTCCTTGTCATCATCGTCACCGGCGCCGTCAGAGCGCATCGGCACCCAGAACGATACGGACCACGGAATGTACTAGGCAGGCCACGGCAGAGTCGAGCAAGAGGTTTAGCAAGAGCCATGTTGGAAACGCTACCTATTGTCAAGTTTGGAGAGAAGGAGGAGGATGTGAAGACTGGCGATGTGGAATTGGCAGAGCCGAGCACAGCTCATGCGAGACATGTCGATGACTCGACAAATACAGTAGCCTCCCCAACAGAGGCAACGCACTTGACGTATAGAGACCCGACGCCTGCACATACCGTGGATAAATCAGAAAGCTCTGAGATTGTGTCGACGGAAGCAGTGGCAGCACGAGCATCACCGGAGCCTGCTGTTTCGGTTGACGAAGACCACCTAGGCTGCTCGATATGCACTGACGACTTCGAGAAGGGCCAGGATGTGCGAGTGCTACCTTGCAAGCATCAGTTCCACCCGGCATGTATAGATCCATGGCTTCTCAATGTCTCAGGAACATGCCCGCTATGGTACGTCTTGCCCACATACATTCATCGACAGTAGCTAACAATGCACAGTCGTATCGACCTCCGTCCTGTCACATCCATCGATTCCGTGACTGCCTCACCAGATAATCTTCCACCTCCACTCGACGCCGACGGCACCAGTCCTCCATCCAATCGTGCCTCTCGTCGCATGTCTGGCTTGTGGGAAGTTCTCAACCCTCGACGTATGGCGCATGCCTCGCCAGAGGAACGGATCGAGGCCCTCCGTCGTTTGCGGGAGCACAATGGCCGCAACCCCACCGAAGAGCAGGAGACACGCCGACGGAGACGTCTAACAGCGAGGTTGGGAGAAACGTTTGGCGTACGGACGAGAGCTCGAGGAACCAGTCCGGCAGGTACTGCGGGCAGCGCCGACGTCGAGGTCCCAACCACTGTGGTCGAGAATCCGGCATCCCCCACCGGACCGAACCCGGGAACTTCGACCACTACTCACTAAACACCGGTATTTAGTGTATATTCCAATCACACAACGGGAACGGGGATACTGTTTCCGTTCCCCTTTCTCATCACGAGGTACATAATGTATTCTGTCCAATCAAAAATACCGTCTGGGTTTGTACATACGAAACGGAGCGGAGCGGAGCGGGGAGCTAGCTAGCGTGTTGTCCTTTTTGTTGCATTTTTTTTCTTTCTCTCTTTGCGGCGTAGCGGCGTAGTGGCGTTTTGGATGGCGACGGGAGCGGGCTGCGTCTTTCATTAGGTACTGACACTGTTTATGATGTTTTTACGTTTGATGTTTTGATGTTTTACGAAGATGAAGATGGAGACGAAATTGAAGATGGAGATGAATACCCACGGAGGGCGGACGGGCGGGCGGGGCGATTTTTGTGTTACGATAGTGCTGGAAATGGGAAATAGGGGCGGGATGTTATCTTACCTATATCACCAATTTTTGGCCCCGGTTTCTGGTGGTGCGCGGTGTGGGCAAGGTGTGGATATATACAAATTACATAGGTGACGGAAGGGTAATGGGAGAGAGGGAGGGGATCAATCTGTAATGTCCTTTTACTGTGGTGTGATTCGAGAATCGGAAATTCTGGATTTCACTAATGAGTTGCTGCATATGTTTTCTTCGACGGGAGCTTCGTCCCCCTCGGCCGATTTCATGATGGATGCTTTGGAGCGACTACCTTAAGATGGAAAAACCTCGAACGTGTGAATTGGTATCTAAAAAGGGTCAAAGTACATCCCTCCCTCAGCACTCAAAAACCAGATGAAGCGCTTGCTTGCTTGAAAATGCAACACACAGACACCCGTCCCGTCGCAAGATGGCTTCACTTCCTCCTCCTCAAAGGAGTAGAAGGCGCCTCGAAAGAAACATCCAGATTAAAAAGCGAGTCCCAAATCCCACCTCTCCCTCTTGCAGCGTTTGCAGGTGCAGGCGCCGCCCCGATCGGCCTACTCACCTGCCCACTCCCCCCATTCGAACTCTGACTCGAAGCATTCCGCCTCAACGACCCAAAGGAGGGTCTCATGACCTTGTTGCTAGGTGGTGACGACACGGCAGCAGCAGCACCCTGCTATGTAAGAACACGTCAGCTCAGTGGTCCCAGACAAGAGCGCCCAGTCTCCTACTACTAGGGCCCCCAGAGGAGATTTCTGCGAACCTCGTCTAGCGTACTCGCCTCGACGGCTGCGGGCGCGCCGCTGTCGACGGCGGCAGCAGGCTGCATGCTCTCGGCGTCGCTCGTCGTTCTCAGATGGCTGGGTCCGGGACCAGGACTCCGTCCGTTCTCCGGGGGGGTTTCGGTGCGTAGCGCTTCGTTGGATCCGGCTTTGCCGACTCCCAGTCCGACTGGCACGTTCTTCTTACTGCTTTGACTGCTTCGACGGCTGTCGAGGCTTCGACTCAATGCTTTGGAGGCCTCCTCCACGGCGTCGCTGGTTTTCTTCTTCGAGGAGCTGATGCGGATACTGCCTCGAGCGTCTACGTTGGCGGCAGAGACAGTAGCCTTTCCAAGACCGGGCGTGCTCGGTGCACCAATCTTTTCTTCTTGGGCCTCGAGAAGATACCATCGCAGTCCGTCACTCAGATCAAATGGGTTATCGTCCTCGAAAGACATGCCGCCTTCACTCTCCGTAATGGAACGGCCATCGGCAGCCAGATGAGATGTCCTTGACGTACCCATAGCTTTGGTCAGATCCACAATGCGTTCATCGATCTTGGTGATGCGCGCCACAAGATGATCTCTGTTCGCCAATCTAAAGCTGTCCTGCTCTTTCAAAAAGTAGTGGGGTGCGCCAATATTGAATGCCGCCCACGGTCTCGAGACCTGATTGCGAGTGGGCAAGAAAAGAGCCAGATCGCCAGCTTTGAACCCACGGAACGCAATTCGTTCGTGAGCTTCTGACTGCACCCGTTGAGACTTGTCTCTGTAGGCCCGCGCTTCTTTCTGCCACTTGCGTGCTGTGTGTTCCATATCGCGAATTCTTTTGGTGATTGCTTCGCTGAATGTATCCAGGTTGAACCGGTCGATTCTGGCCATGAAATCCTGAAACTTGGCCTCCTCATCTTCTGGAGAATCCTTCTCCATCCACAGCAGAGGACTAAGATCGGAGAGGTCGTCAAGCAGGCGCAATGCCGACGGGGGAGCAGCAACACTGCGATGCATGGATGCGGCACCGTCTGCACCAAGCCCCAGAACAGTGCTTGCAGCCGATTTTGACGCGCGTGCTACAGCCATTCCTTGTTCCTGAAACGTAACGGTGAAGCCGAGACTTTCCAGAAGACGGTTGAGACGATCGTTCTGTGCGTAAAGTCTCTGAGATATAATTCTGGCACGCTGCGAGCGTTGATGTAATCGTGTGCCACTAGCATTGTACAAGTCCTGCAGCTTGCGATGCTTGGTTTGTAATGATAACAACTCGACGTCCAGACCGTTGACGTGTGATCGAGCTTCGGCGAGTTTGGTGGACATGTCGCTGACTTTGGCCTGCTCTTCTTCGATACGTTGTCGCAGAGACTCTGAGCCAGTCTCGCCTTCGGCGAATTTAGTTCGTAAATCCTTAAGATGTTCTCGCTCATTCTGAAGCTCAGAGGCGAGCGAGGATGCCTTTTCCTTCCCCGAGGATAGTTCCTCCCGAATGGAACGCATGCGCTCTTCTTGTTCCTCTAACTTCGTCGCCAAATTCGAGTTGTCGTTGCGTTGACCTTCAAGCAGAGATTGAAGATTCTTGTTTTCTGACTTTGCCAGAGAGACTGCATGCGACAGCTCTCTCACATGATTTGCAGATTTCTGCGCGAGCTCCTCTAAATCCGTTACCACCTTCGCGGGGTCTTCAGGAACAGGGTCCTCAGTGAGTGATGCATACACGCCCTTTAGCACAACATGCCGATCAGACTCAAGTTCCTCACGTCGATTGAACGCAGCCTCAAAAGTTTCGGCGCGGTTCTCTGCTTTACGCAGGTCCTCGGCAGCTTCCTGGCGTAGTTGTTCTAGTTCCGTCACGAGGCTCTGAACTTTTGCATCAATGCCCGTTCTTTCATTGTCGCGACTGCCCAGCAACCTATCAAGCTCGTCTTCCATCTCTTCAATCTTGAGCTTGTGTTTGCTGATTTCAACTTCCAGAGATCGACGCTCGTCTGCAAACTCTCTTTGCAAAGCTTCCAGGTTCTCCATAAGATCTTTCTTAGTGGAGTTCGCCTCTTCGATTTGTCGAAGCGTGGTTTCGTCAGATGCCCGCCGTGCTGCAGCGGTCTTCGTGAGCGCTGCACGTGCGTCTTTTTCAGAGGCAAGTTCAGACTCCAGCTGAAGAACCCGACGTAGCATCTCTTTGTCTTCCTTCGCTAGATTTGAAGAAAAGCGCCGTGAAGCGATCGATGACCGCCTAGACATGCTATCGTGAGGACGTGGAGAGCCTGGTGGCACCTGGCGATCTGCCTCCGTGGTTGGCGTGGTTGGTTCCGTCAAAGGGGAATTCTGTGACCCATTCACCATGGATAGGCGATTTACATGACTTTGCCGATGTAAAAGGTCTTCCAGTTTACGGATCCTGCTCTTGTAGCCCCTGGCTTCTTCTTCGAGCTTGAGATTTGCTTCTTTGATGAGACGTACTTCATCATCGCCGCGAATCATCAACGAGCCCTTTCCAAATCCCGCCTCGTGGATGCTTCCCATTTTGAATGCCTTGGCACGTTTGACTTGCTGCTTTGTAGGTCTGTCAAGATCTTTGATCATTTGCTCCAGAGACTCCACCGTACTTTCCATACCATCAGCTCTTTGTAGGTGTTTCATGTAATCATCAAGATCCTGACGCGAGACATCTGGCCAGGGATGATCTTCACCTCTGAGGTTGATCTCCACACCCAGGACCTTGCCTTCTGCGCTCTCACCTACCACATCGTTGACACCTCTAAACCATCTCTTTCTCCTCTTCTGTTCTTCCTCTTGGTAGACTGCAAGTTCTTCAGCAAGGGCCGCTGAGTCGTGCTTCAACTTTTCGACCCACTCCTTCCGTCGTGTCGCTTCCAGCAGAATGGAGCCATACACGAGCGGAAGTCTTCCGATCAGAGAAACTCGATCGAAAGCCGCGATGCTCTCGTCCGGAATTTGCAGAGAGGAGAGATCTTTGGTCACCGCTGCGAGCGAAGACTCGATACTAGCTATTGTCTGGAGGTTCTGCAGCGCTCGTTGCACGGTGGCGTTCTTCTGTTCTACGACATGATTTAATAAATCATCTATTTCCTTCGCACATTCACGTAGATTCGGACAGAAATTCTTTGTGTGAAGTAATGCAATCTTGGAAGCTTGCGCCAGTGATTTTGGATCGTTGTTCAATCCCAGAACATGTTCGCAATCTGCCGCAATTTTATCTGCGATGACCTGCACCTCCTGCAATTGTCGACTGGGCTCTTCCGGGTCGTCTCTGAGAGACCGACTTTGGCTTGTGTCCAGATCCTTCATCAGCTCTTCGTATTGTATTCCCATCCTCTCGATGGCCAGCTTACAACCTTGAAGCTGACCATTTAGTGTGTCCAATATCTTCTGGCTCTCTGTCACAGCCTTTGTCGTTGCCGTCTTGTCGATGAAGGTAGCCAGAGTCGAGCCATCCGCAAGTCTCTTGCCTGGATTCTTCCGTCCGACTGTCTCTGCGCTCTCAAAAAAAGGGGCGAATCCAGGTATTGCAGGAATCGAATCAATCTTTGCGAGATTGTCTTCCCATGCTTGCAGATTCGTCGACGTTTCTCTCGATATCTCTTCCAACCATGTCTTGCCTTCGCTATATTTCTGCTCCAAGGCCCGCATGTGACCCTCGTGCGTCAAAGTGGCTATCCGTAAACCTTGATCTATGACGGCTCGCTTAGCAATGTAGTCGCTGGCTGTAGCGCCTATCGTCTTGCATGTCTGGAAGATTTCCGTGGCCCATGTGCGGCGCTCCTTGAAGAGAGTCTGCCATGATTTTAGGCTGTTCTGGTTGGAAAGGGTATCAGGAAAGTCTTCTGGAGACCAAGGTTCGGGGAGGAGAGAAAGTTGGACGGCATCTTTGGCATTCGAGACGGTGAAGAGTTCCCGGTCGTATAGATAGAGCTCGGTCTGAAAAAGTGTATTAGCACATGTTTGCTTACTTTGGTCAGCAAGTATCAACCTCTGTCAGTAAAGTCTGCAGCTTCACATGTCTTCCTTTGGGAGTGAGCAGGATCTGATCGTGGGCTGGGATGCTGGTAGCTTCAGCGACCCATGAGCGCAGGCCTTCGAGGGAAGTAGGCGGAGGACCAGTGTTCTGGATGGAATCGCCAGTAGGGATGATGTAGATACGGAGTGACATCCCCCCCTCCGCTGGCTCCCTTTGCGGGAGAGTGTGTTTGCCAGAGTGTAAGGTAGGATAGTTTATTTGGGTTGTTGTTATGACGGGATGGTCCACGAAGCCTTGGGTCTTGGCTCGTACGCGGGAGGGCTAGTATCGTATTAAATAGCCTGAGGTTATCGCATCAGGAACCCTGCATATATTTGTTTAGCCACTAGCTACAAGTAACATTCCACGCGACACACATCACGTCCAAGACACCGATTACTAGTAACATCCAGTGACAGCACAAGTCATCTGAAGACATGGACACCATGGACACGGGTACATCGCCCAAGAAAGGCATCAATCTGGATGACCTGGATCATCTGATCAAGACGCCCGCGACAGACGCATTCAGTTTCAACGAACGCGAAGAGCATATACTGCAATTATGGGATCAGGAGGAGGAAATACGACTGGAACTGCATCTCTTAAAAGCGCAAACTGGAGGTACATATTGACACTGGTATGGATATTTGGCAGATCTGACTCCCGACCCAGTAAGACAGGATGGGGACCTATCATCACTTTCAGACCAAGAAATTCAGGTAGAAATCAAGAAGGCGGAGCACGAGCTCCTCGAAGCGCGTTCGAAATACATCTTGAGGAAACAGATCATCCGGAACGTCATAATCACTGACCCGGTCCTAAAAGCAGTCCACGAAGGCTCAAATACCACTGAACTTGAAAAGAGATTGATACCACTCATCGTCGAGCGCGACACCTTATCAATGATCCATAGCGTGCTATCAAAAGATCTTCAGGCTGCCAATTCTCGGCTTGCGGCGTTAGAATTCGATAACGTTCAAGCTATTGCCGAGAACAAGGAGCTAGCACGTGAAATGCTGAAACTTGCCCATGAATTGAAAGCAGAAAAGGTTGAGGAGGTCGAAGATGTGCGCCTTCGAAATCAGTTGGAGAAACTCGAAGAAGAAGTCAGAAAGTCAAGGATAGAATGGAGAACCATGAAGAGCTTGGTGGCTGGTATTGTGGCCGGAAGTGGTGTGGACTGGGCCAACGATCCAAAGCTGCTGAGTCTGATTCTGGATGAAGAAGATGAGCTAGCCTGAGCACAACGACTTCCGAACTTGACAAATTGAGTTCTCGTGATTCACAGAAACGCTAGACGACAGCACGAGTGTACTTCGAAGCCAATTGCCACTCCAGCAATCGATATGGAGAAGAAAACATTTCCGGTCTTCGTGAGAACTATTTCGCTAGAAAAACACCATGTTCATCTATCTACTCGGCTCTAACACAATATTCTTAAACATGCCCGCTCTACAACAATCATCAATTCAAACCTATCTGCCCAAAACCATATCAAACCTATCGCCAGAACTCATTTACCATAGCACACCGTCCGTCATACAACAAAAACAAAAACAATAAGTCCACCAAGCCAAGCCGAAACAACACCACTTTCCTCCCCACCCCATTCGAAGCACACGACAAATTGTTCACGCAACACAAACGCTCTCCCTCCTCACCGCTAAGAAATTGGCCTGGTCACTCTCGGGACTTGGTGGGGGAGGTGGAGGTGGTGGTGGAGGAGTAGTGCGACTAAGGGAACGAATACCATCAGCTTCGTCCGGTGTGTCTGGTCCCAGCGCAGATGGATCAATTGCATCGCTTTCTGGACTTGGCGGCGGTGGAGGAGGAGGCGGAGGAGACGGTGGAGTGCGGCTTAATTGACGAAGTTTCTCAGCCTCATCTAGCGTGTCTGGTCTCGGGGCATATAGTGATGAATCGAGTTCAGGGGCGATAACATCTTCAACCGAAAATACTGACGGCGGACCAGATGGCGAGACTGCATCGCTTTCCGGACTTGGTGGTGGAGGAGGAGGAGGAGGCGGCGACGGTGGAGTGCGACTCAATCGACGAATTTTCTCAGCCTCATCTCGAATTGCTCGAATTGCATCCTCCGAAACAGGTGGGATTGGGATTGGTAGACATCCCCGAGGAGGAAATGGCTCACCCGCAGGCATGTTGATGACGCCCATGGTCGATACTGAACAGTCTCTGGTTCTGATTTTTATTGTAAGTTTTGATTTCTATACTGCAATGTTGCTGTACTGTGAACTTGGTTTACTGATGAGTACATTTGAAAGAAATGGACAGGCTCTTATATATGTTTAAGAAACCCCCAAGTACTTCACAACCTCGTCGTATTGCTTGTTTGTTCTTGATTATGAGTCCTCTCTCCAAGCCTATAGAAAAGCTGAACGTGGTGCTGGGCTCCACTGCCATCATGGCCAAACGATCTCTTCGCTTCTTGTTATGTAGGTGGTAATGTTGAGAGGATGTGTCAATGGTCCTTCACCTTTTTATTTGGCAATCAGAATAGCACACGTAGATAAGTAAGTCAGACGAGAGTCTACTTTGTTCTGACGAGCGACGACGTTTTTGCACCGCACCGCGATCGGCTCTTATCAGGATGCGCCAGCGGAACAACATTTTTGTTGGCTCTGTTCTGTTGTCCTTTGCTTTCCCTATCAGAAGTCGGTGGATAGTGCTTGGATAGGACAGTCATTTGTCGCTAGCACCACTTCATCAAATGGGTTGGTGCATATAAGGGAAGAGAACTGAGCAAAACCTACGCCTGTTTGCTTCAGAGGGGTCCAAAGACGGTCAAGTCTATCTTTCGAATTTCTCAGAACTCGCAGGTCTCAAGTATCAATTTCATCACTGGCATGCCCTCAAGGTGATACGGCGCGTTTCCCAAGGCTTCCCAAAAGGCAAGTAACTCCTATATCTACTATATATCCACAACCTCAGCAAGCCAAACCCCGTTCGCCAAATCCAACACCAAAATCAATCCTCAAAGCACAGTCTAAACCAACCCATCATCATGACCCAAGCCATATCCTTTCACAACCTCCAGTCAGTAATCAACATCTACACGACACAAACACCCCGCTCGAAGACTCGGCAACAACTTCTGGAGTACTAGGTCTAGGCGGCGACGGGGTCGCTGGCGTGGGATCTCCATCCCTATCACTTGACTTCTGCACATCTACTGAAACACAACGGCACAATTCCAAAACCTGGCGTCATCAAACACATAACCAGATTCAGGCTCTGGCGTCGGAGTTCGTGATCTTGGATCCTCCATATCCAATAAATTCTCTGGCGGGGGAGTTTTTGAGGGCGGTTGGGCGCCTGGGAGAGGGGGGTCCTGGAAAGGTGGTTCGGGTATGGTGTGTTGACGATGAGAGTGGTCATGGTGGATACTAAGATGTGTATACCATCAATATCAGTTTTGTTGTAAATCTATGGTTGCAATAAAGTCGTGATTCATATCTGTGACGTGAAGATGAGTTTGTGAAGGATGTAGTAGCCCCTTTTATACGCATAATTACACCACCTCGTGACGCCTTGGTTCGCTGGCAGGTGAGCATGAGTTCGGCGGTTTACCTATAGATTTCTCAAATGTGGTCTGCTGCCATTGCGAAGTCCTGATTGACAGGTCCTTACACCTCCCAGAAGGAAGCAATTCGTTCAAAGTACTTTCCCGTCACACCTCCCATTAGGATACAATTGGGACAAGATGTAGATACCCGGTCTTTTCCCTCCATCTGTTGCGCAACTCTTGAAGTTCCCCGCCGCTGCAGGATCTGAGCTGGGCACCACACACTATTTCATATCCAATCAGCTCGCTGACATTGAAAAAAAGAATCGCGAAAGAACTTACAGCACCATTGTTGTCTACACAGAGTGAACCGCAGCAAGATTTGGTGTAGCCTGTATCATAGTAGTATGGGTTAGTTCCGAAGAACCCTTTTCGGCAGGCTGCGGATGGCTGGCCGGCGTAATCGCAGTTTGCCCCCGAGCTAGAAAGCAGGTCAGTAAGGGAGGAATTATATACTTATTCTTACATACCTTGAGCCCACAAAGGCTGCTACAGCTACGAGGAGGGACGAGAAGCGCATTTTAGGTGGGTACGGAGTGATTTGTCAGCGATGATGAGACAGCTAGAGCCCGAGTGGTTGAGTGCTGGTATTTTAGGTCTGCGACTTTCAAGTTGCTGGACGTCTTATTTGAAAGAATCGTGGCCATTTAATTTCAGCTTCGGTATGATCACCGAAGATCTAATTATAACGTTTCCTCGATTACGGAAGTCTACTATGGTAGCCGGCGGAAGGAATATTAGCACGTCGATCCGCGGTGATGAAGCCGGACCTACTATAATAAATACGTTGTCAACGTAGAGATGAGAGCAGGCTATAAGACCCAATCGGAGTCTACGTTTAAATGAATATTTTATTGCTTTGGATTGATCAACCTAGTAACATTCTTTCCGCTGGCTTCCATAGTACTTCGGTACCCAGTACTCCGTATCTCCCTGATAATCCAAGGCACCGGATCCCCGCCTCAGCTAGATCACAAGTATCATCTCATTCGTCGTCGTACTTGGCCTTGTAATCGCTCTTGCGGGCGTAGCAGTCTGGAAAACTTTGCTGAAACACCCTGGACTGGATATTCTGGGGTTGGTAGATCTAAAGAGCGTGAAGAGCGTGAAGAGTGCGGAACACAGGGCTTACCACAGTTACAGCGTTTGGCTTGATCTAGCAACTCTGCTGTCTCATGGTGAAGCTGTTTACATGCTAGATTGAGGGATATTGCGGCTTTGAGGGACGGAGAATAGGTTCGCTCGAGTATCGCTTTTCGATCTGGGAGGGACCAGGCATTGCAGTAGGAAACGTAGTGATGTTCGTGGTAGGAGTTGAGATGGAAATATACTTCGTCGCGTAATTCCCGGGGGAGATTCAGGAAAGGAAATGTCTCGGACATGATGGGCGAGTGGCCAGAGAGCGGCTTTCTCTGATGGAGACAAGCAACAGCCAGTTGTCAGATCCACAAACGGATCGACGGTAGGCAGTTGTTCTTGGATATCATCGCTCCAGAGTCCAGATTTGGAGGTATAAAGAAAAGCGGGTCCGTCCCCCAATTCACCAAGAGTGATTTGTAAAACAATCTTGGTCAACGTCATTCTCAACTTTGTCAGCGGGCACGACTTCCTCATCACGCAATTGGGATTCGAGACCGGGAATAGGAGGTAATAGGTATTACTGTATCCATCTATGAATGACACAAGTTAGGATATAAAGACTGCAGGATCGAAGGTCTTGGAGCGTTTTTACAGATTTGTCCACATCCCTTCATCTTATGCAAGCAATAAGACGTCGTTTACTTTTCAAAGCTTCACAATTCTCATCATCAGCATCTAGCAGACCATTCTCAATCTTTTCTCCTCGAACTGCTTTCAATATGACTACTGGAACATTCGAATATATCGATCGTACCTCCTTTGTCGACAGCCAGGAGCCATTCGTAAAGCCATGGGCCAAAGTAGATGGACCTGGCTATTCCTTCCGGCGGACCGGTATCAAGCGCTCTGTTGAGAATTTGAGAGGGCAGGAAAACCAATTTTCCGTCAATACTTCTGGCTTTGCGATCTACAATTCTCCAGCGACCGAGAAATTCTTCACGGACGATCAAGCTGTGAGAAAGGGGTATTATGAAGAGGTAGAACAGCTTTTGCGATCAAGACTTCCTGGTGTCAAAAAGGTCGTGATCTTCGATCACGTAAGTCAAGCACAGCCAACTGATTGCCCAAGTTAACGGTAAACGCAGACAATCCGACGAAAAGAGAAATCATCACCAAGACAGCCGGTCCAACAAGTCCACGTCGACCAAACGCCAGGAGCAGCAGAAGCGCGAGTCCGGCGTCACCTCCCACAAGATGAAGCCGAGGAACTGCTGAAAGGAAGATATCAACTCATCAACGTGTGGCGACCCATCGCAAACCCAGCAACCGACTTTCCACTAGCCGTGATCGACTGGCGCACGACTTCACCTCAAGATTTTATCAAAGTCGACTTACTGTATCCCAAGCGACAAGATTCCGCGCATGACGATGATGATAGAGGAAAAGAACAACTTCCGGATCCGAGTTCTGAGACCTCCACAACGGGCTACGAAATTAAAGGGGAGACATTCTCCGTCGCGCCGAACGAGAGCCACAAGTTCTACTACTACAAGGATATGACTCCTGACGAAGCTATGTTTATCAAGTGCTTCGATTCGCTTGGGGAGGGTTTGCCTACAGGTCAAAAGGGAGTGGCACGTTGCACGCCTCATACGTAAGTAATTTTTTGTGTCCTCGGGTTTTCAAGCGCTAACTGCTACAGTGCCTTCATCGATCCACAGACCCCAGCAGACGCGCCAGGAAGACAGTCCATCGAGGTGAGGTGTCTCGTCTTTTACGAGTAAAGTGTCAGCATGATATATAAAGGTCAAAGGAAGAGAAACGGGCCAATGTAGTAATTCACCATGACCGTGAAAAATGAAGAATGATGCTCATACTTTTCGGGCGCATTGTAAGAGATTTCGAGATTCCGAGAAAATATAGGATCTCAATTCTACTCCCAAAACCTATTTATTAGATTTGTACGGCTCATATAGACACCGCGCCATCACGAAATCACCTAAAACACACAAAAAACTTACCGCCAACGATCCGCTCACGTCATCTAGGAAACGGTTCTCTCAATGCTCGAGATGCAATGTCTCCCAGTACCTTGTCTATGATAGAATGCTGTGATCCAATTCTCGGGGTTAGAATCTGATTGAAAATCCAGAGATGGACACACTTGTCATCTCCCAAGTTCCCCTGCACAAACAGCGAACTGCTCGATTTTCCTTTGCCTTCTTTGACTCGAAAGTCGATAAATTTCTTAATTCCTTGGTATGTTCGGGCGCTCATATTCCGTTACTCGAATTCCTGTCCATCTATATACCTCTATATATCATTCATTCGAATCATTTAAAAAGGTCTATGAACTGTTATCAGAACTCCTTGAACCAGTACAGAAGATTCATTTTGATCATCGAGCATTGCAGAAGAGTAATGCCGATCAAGGCATTCCGATCCGGCAACCTGCGCGTCTCGTCTATTGCACAAAAAGACTCAGTCTACCCATACCCCAGCCATCCGAGTCCAGTACACCTGTCCTTATTTCGAAATCCAATAGTTTTCCCATGCCCCGAACCCCAGGAAAAACAACACCCGCTATGCATACAACTTGATGAAAACAAGAAAGAACAAAGTGTAGAATAGTACATGAAGCGCATGCCGTGTTGTGACACTCTACGAGCCCATAGCTTTGCCCATCAAAGCAGCCAACCTGTGGTACTCTTTCAGCAGCTCATCCACGTCTCCCAATCTTAATTCCTTCGCATCTTTACACTCCACAAACCGCTTGTTGGGCGGAGAGGCTTTCTTGAGCTCCTCTATCGCCGCTGCCGCTTTGATATCCGCAGTTGTCCGCGACTGTGGAGATCCAGGTATCATGGGTAAGGCACTCTCCGAGGCTGACGCAGTCAACGGTGTCGGCGACGGTGGAGGGAGTGAAGCAGCAGCGGGAGTGGTTCGACCGAAGAGTCCACTCATGCGAGAGAACTGGTTAAGAGGATTGATCGTGTTGCCGAAACTCCGCATCGATTCGACGGCTGGATTGGAGTCCTTGGACTGTAATGGAGGAGGCGGCATTGAGGTTAGCGCAGGAGGTGGCGTCGTTTTTGTTTCGAAAGCTACTCTCTTACTACTGCCACCTGACTTGTTGCTGTCTACACTCCGTTCCCGCAGCGACCTTTTACCTGCGAACAGCTCTGTAAGTTTATCTTCAGAAGCTGATTTTGAAAGCGGATCCTCCAGGACTGCTTCTCTTTCCGATGCAGGAGAGCTCGTCATGCCAACGCTCGCGTCATCGGCTTCCTCGAGTGGTTGTGTAGGCGTGCTGACCAATTTCCGTGCATCTTCAAGTGTTTTTGGTAGCACTACCTCTTGACCACTCTCATGGCTGCTTTGTTCCTGATGCTCCCGCATACGTCCGAACAGAAATTTGAAACTGCTCTCGAGCGTACTATTGATAGTGTCGAAAGCCGAGTCGGCACTTTCAAGGACAGCGTCCCTGATCGAGTCGCTTGCCTCATTGATCTTGTTCGACTGCATTTGTATCAAATTGCTCAGCCGGCGCTGTTGCTTTACTGGCGAAGGAAGAGGTTTTGAGGGGTCCAAAGCAAGATTCTCCGCGGAGCCAGTCGCCGGATCCTCCGCTGGTGTGATTCCAAGACTCATTGGCATCGAATCTGTTAGAGGGGTCAATGGACGTAAATGTTTCTGTGGTCCCTGGGGACTTTCATCAGCTCTTAGGGAAGGCAGATCAACAGTCTCCAGAAAAGAAGCCGCGGCCTCCAGATTCACGAGACAATAAGCCGCTTCTCCGTCCACCTTGGCAGCCGCACGGAAACGTTGGATGAATCTGAGGTTGCTGATCACGTTGACATGTTCCGGCGATGAAGTGATCAGAGCATAAATCAAGGTCGGAAGGATTTCGTCGGCCGATGATGAGGATGGGAAAAGCTTAGAGAGTGTCTCCACGATACTCTTGTGTGCTGCGCTTAGATGCTGCAGCTTCCCGAGGGGATAGATCTCGTCGTCCATGTCTTGAATATTCTTTCTCGCTCCCGCAAGCAAGTCTTTGATATGGTCCTGTTCATCCACGGTCTTTTTCCGGATTTCATCCGGAATCTCATCGGCACCAGCTAGAAGTTCTTTCAAGCCAATACCAACAAGAGACAGTGCCGCTATCCGTGAACGAAGCTTTTGGTCTCTTTCTTCATCATCGGCACTGCGATGTCTGTATAGCCGTGCGTATAAACGCCCGACGACAGCCTTCTCAACACCTTCTTCCAACGCAACTCTCTTTAGCTCAAGCAATCGTCTAGCCTTCTTTCTATCTGCTATCTCTGTGGCTGAAAGCATTTGTTGGTCTCCGCTAGCCTTTCGTGATGGAGTTTCTTTGCGGGCAGTCGTCTTGGAGGAGGTGGAGGTTCGGGAGGGGACGGAGCGAGTGGGTGACTTCTCTCGCCGAGATATCCTTGAAGATAGGGTAGCAATATGGGTAGCGATGTGGGAGTCCGCCTTGATGTAGAATTCCTGGAACATGTCTGATAAGGCATCAATAGAGAGAGGGGTTGGATGGATTTTGGCGCTGAGTGATTCGAGGAACCTTGAGGGAGATTGGTTAGCATAGGTAGCTGAACAGATTATCGCGAGAAGACTTGTGTACCTATCCGTCAAACTCCGTATCTCAATAGGCAGCTCTTCGAAGGTGTCGGGCGCCTTGAGCGTTGGACTGGTCAACTCGGTGGGACTTCCAAGTGCAATGATGGACTCATCGTCCTCAGCGGTGGAGAAGATGGCGCTCTTCTCCGCAAGATGACTATCCGTGATTGCTTGTCCTCCATCTTGGTATAATTGTATCTCTGGCACCGAGCCTTGAATGGTTGCAGCACGAGCTCGACTTGTTTCTGTCGGAGTGCTCGGAGGACTTGATAGTCGGCTAAAGGACTTTGAATTCTGGGCCTTGGGCCGTGAAGAGACGTCCCAAGAAGCGTTCCTCTGCATGCTAGTGAGTTGGAGAAAAGATAAATCGAAATGACATTGTTGTTAGGAAATGGGTGGTTATAATAGTTGCGAAGGTGAAACTGGAGCAACAGAAAGCATTGGGACATGGACCTGGATATGACGCCCGCGTCTAGCTTCAAGTTGTAAAGACAGGCCTGATAGCACTGGCCGCTTGGGTACAGCGTATTGATGGTGCCCTCGTCCAATCACTGGCCTCATGGGACATCTATGGCCTTGCTCATTGGTTTTGGCCTTGTTTGATCTATTTGGAGACACCGAATCACAATTGATGAGACCCGTATTCCAGAAGATGAGAATCCATAGCAGTGTCCACGTACGAGTATGAAGAACGGTTGCGATTCTGCCTCTGATTTCTGAATGCTCCAGATCGCTGGGAACTTGACGATGTCGATCCGAAAGAAGAAAGGCTGTAAAATATGCGGAATAGGGTATGGTTCCGCTCCGCTCCCCGCAAACACCCCAGACAAGGCAGACGCCTGCAGTCGGGTGGAAGCATCATCGTCACCGACCTAGTCATCCGCTACGCATAGAGTATATCCGCAAGACGAATCCACCGGAACAGCACCAGAACACCCCATTCCTACATCTACTCGCCGGAATACTATTATGCCTACCACGCACGTCCTGGTCTAAGAGATATGCGAACGAATACAATCACAGCACTCCTCTCGCTCGCGCTCGCTATCGTCACCGCGGAGCACGCTCCAAACCAGGAACCTCTGCACGATCACCCACTGCCACCTATATTCATACCTGGCGGGAAAGATGTCCTGGCTGGGCCTGCGGTAACGGGGAGGGAACATGTTTTCGTATGGGACGACGCCTGTTTACAAGTTGGGGCTCTGCAAACTAACCATACATGTAGACGTTGAGGCAGATATTCCACCATGGAACCCATAAATACCCGGGCCTGCATAGGAGACTAGATGTTCCGAAAGATGCATCTGTCTACTCGACTTCTGGCGATTCGTCATCGCTAGAGCCCGTCCCGAAGTTGATAGCGCAATCACACACCATGAGCATCCAACGCTTAGCAGACAGGCGGTACGAGACCATAGATGCGATCCTAGACGCAAAAAGAGAATCCGGACAGCCAGTCGTATTGGATGCGTCGGCATGGACTGTCGACAATATACCTGGCCCAAACGTCACGGACAAAGAAACAATTTTGAGCATGGCAAGAATCGCAGCCAATGCCTATGTTACTGGACGGGATAATTCGGAATGGCTCGAGGTTGGTGGAGGATTCAACTATACAGAGGATTTTGGCTGGGAAAATGATGGACTCCGGGGGCATATCTTTGCCGATACAGAAAATTCAACCATCGTCATTGGTGTCAAGGGGACATCGCCTGCCGTATTTGATGGGTCGGATACTACAACAAACGACAAGATCAACGACAATCTCTTTTTCAGCTGCTGTTGTGGCCAGGGCGGACAGCTAACGTGGCATCAAGTCTGCGACTGCCAAACCTCGGCGTACAAGTGCAACTCCACCTGTGTTACGGAAGCATTGAAGAACAAGAACCGCTACTATTATGCAGCTCAAGAGATCTACCGAAATGTGACAGCACTCTATCCTGACGCCGACATTTGGATGGTGGGCCATTCTTTGGGTGGTTCGACGAGCAGTCTTGTTGCCCTGACATATGGCCTGCCAGTTGTTACATTCGAAGCACCGGGTGAAGCCATGCCAGCAGCTCGTCTTGGACTTCCTACACCTCCTGGATATCGTGTCGGCTCGCATCAAGAGCGACCGCAGACAGGAGGGTATCATTTTGGCCACACAGCAGATCCGATATACATGGGCTCCTGCAATACCTTTGCCTCGGTTTGTACCATCGCAGGATACGCTATGCAGAGCCAGTGCCACACTGGCTACACTTGTAGCTATGACACCGTGGGTGATCTAGGCTGGCGAAGTAGTAGCAGCACGCATCGCATTGTCAGCGTAATCAAGGATGTCATCGAGAAGTATGACGAGCCAGCGAAGTGCGAGCTTAGGGCAAACTGCACGGATTGCTATGCCTGGAAATACTTTGAAAGCAACCATACGGGAACAACCACTTCACTGTCGACAAGTGTACCCACGACGACCGCCACGCGTACCGCTACTTGCAAAACGCCAGGATGGTGGGGTTGCTTGGATGAAAGCACGACTAATGACCCTACATCCACTATGACGATAACCACGACTTCAACAGTCGTCAGCACCACGTTCACGACAACTACAACAACATCCACCTGTCTCACGCCGGGCTGGTTCGGCTGTAAAGATGAGCCCATCACCTCGACGAGCGCCCCTTCCCCCACCATCACAGTCGCACCTACCACATCAACTACGGCTCCCAGCACCACCTGCGAATCCCCTGGCTGGTGGGGATGCAATGACCCCATCGAAACCTCGACAGATATCCATTCGAGCACCCAGACCATCACCAAAGTGATCACCACCGTGACGACAAGCAGTAGCGCTGTCGCAGCACCGACGCCTACGCAGGTGCACTGTGTGAAGAGGGGATGGTTTGGACAGTGTAAGGAGTGGGATGGGCCTGATGGGGTTGGAGATGGGGATGGCGAGTTGAAATTGGATCTTTAGTCTGAGTTTCATGTATGAAGTACTGCATCTGTCTTCAACTGAGCGGCGTTTTTTTATGATAGTCAGCATTGTGCTTTGGACTGGGCTGCGGTATGATATGATGGCGTTTATGGAGATAGACTGCGTATGGCAGGCGGAGAACATATACCATCGCTCTTGGATTGCATTATGTAGGTAAGTAGCTATATCACTCGAGACAATCTTCCCACCTGAGTGCACAAAATCCGCTCCGGACTTCTCGTTAGTCACACCATCTTCTCATGGTCCAACCACAGGTGCCCACCCCTTCAACCAAGCCCTCGCTCTATCAAGATCCCCTCCCTCAGCTTCAAGCGCAGCAACACACCACTCAAAGCCATAACTCTGACCTTTCCAATCCCTCTCCGCCGCCAACAACTCCGCCAACCCCCTCCTCTTCTGACTCCCCTCATCAACGCAGAAATGCAACGGCGTCGTACCCTCCCCCATCAACCCCTCCAGAAACGGCTTCACCATCGGCAGCGCATCTTTCATCGTCACACTGCCCTCCACCCCTGTGTTCTTACGCCCGTTCTTGCAGTGTGGGTTTTTGCAGAACGGTTTACCGCAGCCGGTGACTAGTTGTTGGAGATAGCGGCGTTCGACGCGGCGACGCAGGGCTTTGTTTTCCGGATCGTACATGGAGACGTAGAGGGGTCCGAAACAGGTTGAGCAGAGGTTGATGCTGTTACCGGGTCCGTTGCCCATTCTCGTGCCGGCGCGGGTGTCGCCGCCGTGGCTTGTTCCGTCCAGCGTGCGGCCGCAGAGGAGGTTGCGGCAGAGGCGTGGGGGAGGACGGTTCTTCTTCTCGTGTTCGTGGTTTGCGAGGTGGACTCTCATGTCGCGGAGGCGGACGATTTTGTTGCAGAGGTGGCATTCGGTTGTTCTGCCTCCGTCGATGAGTTCGTGGGGTGTTAGGTTTGCGAGCATGGCCTCTGGATTGGGGGAATCTGGGTCGCCTTCCTGAGGTACTTCGAGGTGGCAGAATTGGCATAGTATCAATTTACCTGGGCAGACGGATGTGCGGTGGGAGGCGAGCGTTTTGAGAGAAGAGTACGTTCTGTCGCAGTTTGCGCACGTCTGGGGCGTGTGACTTTGGTGGGTGTGTTTTTGGAGGCCGAGAGTTGTATTACCATACGATGAATCGTGTGGGCAGTGCCAGTGGTTTTGATATTCGGTCGAGCGTTTCTGGAAGACTTGGCCGCAGCCTTGAGGGCACAGAATGTTGTTCCGAAGACAGAAATTCTCATGGAGCATCAAGGTGCGTCCGGGAACCCATTGAAGGCAATTTTTACACTGAACGTCGCCTGGGCTAGGGGTTTCGTCTACCACTGGCGCTTCGTCCTTTGGACTAGGACTATGGGAATCGAATGGGACAGCCCGTAAAGTGAATTGTTTCGGCGATGGTACACTATTTCCGTCGCTTTCTACCGATTTGTAGGCATGAACCGAAACCCACAGCGCTTCCGCGCCCTCAAGCTCCACATTCGTTGGTTGTATCCGTATCCGCTTGGGATATCTGCTTGAGGTATCGGCGAACGTGTATTCGTCCTCCCGGGGATGTGCTCGCTGCCGTGGAGCATGCGGGCTAACATACAAATCGACCTCTTCGTCCTCATTGACGCCACTCAACTCAATTTCGATGCCTTGAGTGCGATCCCAAGAAGATATCTCGAAGTCGACATAATCACCATCAAGCACTTGCCCACTTGAAGATTTTAGATAGTCAAGTATTCCTCCTACTGAGCTACCTTGATCGGTTCCAGCAGCTCGTTGTGACTTGGCCACTATTCTCTTCAGGGTTTCTCTTGCTTGTTCCTCATTCAGTGGCTCAATGTCAACCTCGAGATCGGTGTCCACGATACATATCGCCTCGCCCTCGGGTTTGAACCCATCTACCAGAAACCTGAACTCGTCTTTTTTGCCTCCCATTCCGCGGCCTCCTGGAACCACGAGCACTTCCTGGTTCGTAAGGGTCGTGTAATTTGAGCGCAAGTACTGCTCGAGTAGGGATTTCCAGTCTGCTGAGTCGTAACCTGCTTCCAAAGGCCGCAGTTTCACGTACGTCCCTTTTGCCAGTTGTTTAGCCACTACTGTGACTCTCCCAAAGCTCTTCTCTATGGCAAGCCCGGGCTCGTCATTTGCCATGTAAGTGTCCTCATCACGGACAGGACTCGGTTTTCCAGATTGTGCAGGCGTGTGCTTTACCCCCAATGACTCTCTCAGTGCCTCGCTCAACACGACCTCTCCCTCCTCAGCCGAGAATTCTCGAATGCCTGCATACGTGACCCTTCCATTGTCCGGATTGACAAGCCGGAACGTGAGAGGATGCGGAAGGACTTGTGAACGCTCTTGGAACTGTGACCTCGCTTGGCGCTCAGCGGCGAAGGTGTAAGGATTGAAAGGATCGAAGGTGGAGGTGACTGGATGGAGGGGATCGGAGACCACTGTGGGCGCAGCAGCGAGTAGCTGCTCGAGTGCGGAGGGAGGCAGCAGAAGTTTATCGCCCTGTAGCTTTACGGTCGTCGAAGTTGGAGCTATTGCGAAGGAAGCCGACCATTTCAGGGTATCCTCGGACATTATGCGGCGAAGGTGAGGAAATGGAAGTCTGTCTAAGGAAACTTGATAAGGCACTTCGAGGCGCTATCATGACATATCTGGCTAGAATACAGTGTTCCTACACATTGTGTTTATCAAAAAACCATCAGAGACGAACATGAAATGCTTCCGTAATCGGTCGTCCACCTGAGAATGAGGCTCTGGAAGGCGGTAGAAAGCTTGTTTCTTTGACACTCTGATTTCTAAACTTACAAGAGTCGGGAAACTTCTATGTGTATTGCTGCCAATTTGGCCAAATGAACGGTCACTGCGTACTGCGAAGTATGGCTATCGTAAAGATCATATGTCCTTGTGCGCGACTGTGTTCTTGTTGGAAATTATATGAATGATTGTTAAATCCCTTTACTCTTATTTGAGCCCCTCCACAACGAACCTCACTGGCGCGCCGCGAGTTCGTCCTACTAGTATCAACGAGACTCTTTCCTCATGCACAGATGGTGCACAGCGACTATAACCTTCGACACAAGCAAAGTCTCGTCCAAGACCATACCAAGACCTGCCAGTGTGGGAGCATACTACATTGTATATTATCTGTAACATATCCCCAAACTCAGAAAGCCCCTAGATCTGGGCTTGTGCCAATCTTTGCCGCTTTCCGCAATACCAAGAGCCTTACTGATGTGAGATGTCCGAGCCATCTGCAGCTTCCCTGCCTAGCGCGTGCCCCCACAAACTCAACACCAAGACTGCATCATCATCGGAGCTGTGCTCTTTCTTTTTCCCAGTCCAACAATGCCACCTGCAGCACACTGCTCAACAGGTCTAATATATACCAAGCTACCCAACATCCTGATAGAACTCTAACAATCTCTTACTTTTGTTCTCCCTCTCCAAATTTCTCGTCCTTTCTATTTCACTGCTGAATTTATCCTCTTACATACAAACATGGCCGCTGCCCTTGGATTTTTCAGGGTACACACTCGTCCTCCAGGAATTGTTGAGCTTGAAGATGATTGCATCGATCAGATGTCTCTAGTTAAAGAAGGATCGCTTCCTCCTGTGACTATAGTTGACATAGTATCCAACTCCGTTATCCTACGCCAAATCGCGCCTTATGTCCCACCTGCTGCTCTCTTTGCCCTCGCGACTACAAACAAGACGATCCATTCGATTATGTATCAGTCGCCCGACACCTTTCGATACCTCAATCTTTCGAACGTCAGATCCGCAACATTCGATTCCGCGCCCATCGACAAAGGTGCCATTAGCTGGCGCAGCCAGCGTATGGACGAGTCGCTAACTGAAGATGAATTCTACTCGGGACCGCTCAGGGGCATCATGTCCAAGCTAGCGCGACGAAATATACTGCGCCACGTCACTACAATGATCCTCGACGGACTCACTGTACCTGCCGACATTATTAGAGAAATCATATCAGAGGACAGGTTCAACGTTCGCATATTGTCCGTTCGCGAGGCAAAGCATCTGAACGAGCGCAAGCTCATGCAGGTCCTCAAATATGCAGTCCGACCTTCGAGACCAGCAGGCACACCAAAGCTCAGGGGTCTCTATGTCTTTGGGGCAATGGATCCACGTCCGACCCCCCTTGAGCCTGTTAATGGACGGCGGAGATCTCCTACACGATACCCTGATTCGTCTCACCAAAGCGTCATGACCGCACTGGGCGCACAACTCGGCGCAGAGTGGAATCAGAAATCACAAGAAGCGTTGAACACAGAGCTATGTGGGACAATGGATAAATGGTACCAGCCAGGTCGTATGTTCAAAAAGACACTGATCTCGGACTGGGCGGAGACGATTCAAGCATGTGAAGGCATCATTCATTTTGACGCTGTGCTTTGCCGTGGGCCTAGACATGATCCGAAGAACTTCATTGGGCATGATCCGTCGACCACATCTCACCATAATGGCTATATACCTCCTACTGTAGCCACTGTAGCTTTAGGAACAGCAGGTTGTGCCGGATGTGGAACTTGCCCAGAAGGCCCCGGCGTCTTCGGGCAGTCTCCTTCTCACCACCTACCTCTTCTGGCTCCTCCGCCACTACACGCGTCCTCTATCCGCGCTGCTCAGATACCCTATACTAAGGACGGTTCAATTCCAAGATTATATGTACGCTGCACTGAATGCTTGAAGAATCGCTGGTGCGAGCGTTGCAACAAGTGGTGGGATGAGTCCTGCTATAAACCAGGAGACACGCGCACAGAGTTTCAAGCCACCGGATGGCTCCTACAATGGCAACCACACGGTGGAGATCAGCCAAAAGAAGAAATCAAGGTACATATGGGTCTTTGTGTTGAATCTTGCCTGGTTGGAGAGCTCATGGGTGGCGCTGGCGAAGGTGGAATGTGGGGATGACCAACCAGGCGAGGAGCTGAAGGGCAAATGAATGCTTGCACTTTATCGATTTGTTCCAAGAAATAAGCTGACACAACTCGGTTAGAAGATGGGATCCAAGAGGGATTGCTTCGGCTGTGGGCAGACTGTGAGTACTTTCTTGTCACTATCGTGTGACTGTCCTATACAGTTGCATCATCACTAATCGATCGTGAAAACTCCAGTGTGGTCCCTGCAAAGAACTGTTCATTCGCGCGTGCACAAAGTGCCGCAATGAATACTGTGTCGTCGATAACGATGGGTCGTCTGCTACCGCGGTATGTTCAGTGGAATCCTGGCCACCACCCAAGTACACGTCAGAGACTGAAGCTGACGAGCTCTCTAGTGTGACTGGTGCAATTATAGTGGACGACGTACGAGAGAATTATACTAATATCAGCGCTCCTCACTACCATTGGACAGTAAAGGCCAGGCTCTGGAGCAGTTTTTTTTAAAAGAGAGTCAAAATAGCGAGCGTGTGATGGTTGGATATTTTTGGCGAACAAATGCATAGCGAGCGTGGTTGTTTGTGCTGCTTGGGTGAGCGGAGCTCTCTACTCCCTTTTTGGTGTCCCGAAAACACATTGACGAAAGATGATACCCCTTTCCTAGGTCTCTGGTTGGCTGCTCTCCACACTGGTGGCAAGTCTTTTAGCAGCGAATACTACTCTTCTTTATAACTCTATACAATCCTTGATACCATTGTTCCATCTAATTGCTTGCAAGCCGGCGCTACAGGAAGCGAACGTATCTTAAAAATTCGGTCCATCATAACGACCATCTTTCCTTTCACCTTCTCGGATACAATTTCGACGCCAACGGCTCTTTTGTCTTCTTTTCGTAAGTTCTTAACCTTACTACCTTGCATAGTATTGTGTTCTTGCATCTACTTAATCCCATTCCTCAGGTGGTTGTGCGAGACCTCGAGTTAATGGCTGGGATTATGATGGGAGCGAGTACAGCGTTATTTGTAGGATTGAAGATTATTGGGAGATTTGACGAGATTTCTTTTGAGTAGACTGCTGATTAGTATTTTATTCAAGGCTTTTTGGAAGTGAGGATTTATTGCTATGGGTATATTTGTCTCGGGGTGAGGGATGGGATAATGGGGTTTCATCGCTTGATTTCTGGGACTGAGTTTTGAATGGAATGTGGATCTTGGTTCTCATTGTTCGTAGTAGAATTGGTTATCATCGTATTTGAATCGGGAAGGACGAAAGTTGTCTGTGGTAGGTTTCAGCATGTAGCCTGTGCGGATTGAGTAACTCGGAATGCTGATACAGTATTTTGTCTTCACTGGCTGGCGCAGATGCGAGGATCTGTTGATGGAGTTTATGAAAGGTTAGCAAAGATCTATCTGACGTAGGTCTGTGCCGCTCTGCCGGCACGGGAAATTGCTACGCGTCAGGTACGCGTACGCGATCATGAATCCGCTTTTCCTCCAAAGACTCTCTCCACTCGTTTGATTGCGTTGTGAATCTCTCCAAGGAGCTTTCAAATGAGGTTCGCTTGATGAGATACCGCATTGATAAAGAGTGTGCCAACAATGCCACCCTTCAAAGGTCACGTCTCTCATCGAGCCTCAATCCGGTGGCTACCTGACCCGGCATCGGAGCCAACCTCAACCTTGGTACTTACTTCCTCCACTGACTGGTTCATCGATATCCGGATCCTCTTGTCACGGGAGACTGCTCCCCCGTTACTCGAAGTTGACGACGATGAACTGCTCCAGCCACCGGCCGATTCGAAATGCAGCCTCCCAGTAGAAAAGATAGACTGGGCATTCGCAGGTTCCTCAAAGTCCACATCGGGTGGAGAAAACAAGCCTCGTCATTCCGAATGGACTCACTGGGTCGACTCAAAGACATTGTATCATGAACCTCCTATCGTTGACGCTGGGGATATGTATCCAATATCCGCAACGCGAGATCTGGAGAAAGGGAGCATGCCCAATCCGACTACGGGAATTGATACTGAGTATGAGGAGATCTGGGACGCTATGCCAGTTGATGTTCCGAAAGACAGTGCGACCTGTTCAGTTTTCTTGACCGAAGATGCACGAAAGGAATCAAAGGGATGTATCATGAAACTGGGCTGCTGGTGTCAGGGTGTATTGCGCGTTGGCAAAGATGTCAGTGCTGAGAGATGGAGGTATTTGAAAGAAGACGAAAGCTGGGTTCTGATAGCACGAGTGGGTGAAAAAAGCATTGGATGCGAGATCGCTT
This sequence comes from Venturia effusa, assembly GCA_007735645.1. Lineage (NCBI taxonomy): Eukaryota > Fungi > Ascomycota > Dothideomycetes > Venturiales > Venturiaceae > Venturia > Venturia effusa. The sequence goes on from CP042197.1 coordinate 912,165, forward strand.
TGAGAGATGATAAAAGCTTGGAGGTGGGTGGGATGATTGAGTTTGGGGGACGAGAGTGGACGGTCAAGGAGCTGGACTGGTCCACGAGTTGATTGGCTTACTCGATATCTCGTGGAACTGACGCTTGATGGGTGTGTCTCCTGAGACGGCCTTGCTTCTGCCGAAGTCTTGATGGAAGGTCATTTCGAGCCTTCTTAACAGCGTCGAATTGAGAACCTGATGCTATGGCTCGATCTCAATCAGTGCCGTACATGTGGCTCAGCATGCGAGTAACTGAAACACACGCACCCTCAGTACCTACGTGATATCTTCAAATCCATCCGAGCTTTTACCTGAGGACTCTTGACTCCGCCACTCCGTTATGCTGCAAATCTACGGGACACGATCACTTCCTACTGAGCCTCATGTGCCAATCTATTTTCCGTGGCGAATAGTGCGGAAAGGTCAGATCCATTCCAAGATTTTCGCGACGTTCTCTTTCTGCGGTTGCGATAAAGACGGCATCGAGGTCATGAAGATCCCTGTGTCATCGAACGTTGGGCCAGCTTCTCATCCATCTCTTGCCTCGTCACTGTTCCCTGCCCGGCGCACTCACCAGAGTTCTGAAGCTTATACACGCGCATTAACCTTTAGGACTTCGGCCCTCGGTTTCCGCTACACCATCACTTCTCCTCGACCTGTCTGTTCGTTGCGCGGCCCCGTAGCAATCGGTGACATTCGATCTATCTGAAGCAGAGGTCCTAATGCTGCAAAGCTCCTTGTCCTGCCTGCTTTTCTTCTCTTTCTCGTATGAATGATGTTTTCTGCAATACCGCTTCATCTCAGTGTCTCTACTTACTTGGACTATCGATCGTGTTCGGTGGTGGTTAAGTGAGAACATCTCAGTGGACATGTGCTATAATGCAATTTGGTTCTTTCAAATGCGCAGGACCTCTGAGCTGTGTACGCGATTTCCCTAACAGATCGATCAGCCTAAATATCGACTCTCGGTTGTGAAAAGGTACACCCATTGAACAAGGCTATTCTTCTTCCATCACTGGAGCCTCCCTGGTTTGTCGTTACCATTCAACCGAAGGTGTCATTGCCTTCGTATTATCCCAGCGAAAGAGATGTGAAATGGAGACGATCAAAGTTTTGGGAGGGAGAAAAGGAGGTGCTCGTGTCGTTGCTGACTGACGCTCGCCTCCTCTTCAGAGTACGTAAGACCTCGCCACAGCACGAAACTCAGATACTGACCTGTACTCCAAGATCATTCGATCTTTCCGAATGCTCGCTTGTCTTGTCAAGACTCACAAAGTGGTGCGTTCAGTGTCTTTGTTAATCATGCTTAGATTACAATAAGGGCAGCTGGCTATCATGAGACTATCATACAGGTTTGAATAGTAACTCAGCCCTTAATGGGGTAACGAAAGTAAGGCCGTGCGGAGAATGAGTGTCGTAAATCGAAAATACCATCAAGGCGCTACGAGGAATGTGCTAGAGCGAGAGGACGGCTATTGGACAGCTATTGGACAGCTATTTCTGCGGCATGCGAAGAGAAGAAGAGTCTGACCCGGGCTTGGCTCTATCCTCGCCTCCTTCGCACCCTCGGCTGAACCTGCTGCTGCTGCTGCTCCTCGCCCTCTTCTTCTTCTTCTTCTTCCTCCTCCTCATAATACTGCCCCCCGTAGTCTCCCGTCTGTGCATATCCATGACCTACCCAAGGTTGAACATGACCATGCATGACCGGGTCGACTGCACCGCTGTAACCCCATCCTGGTGTCCCCATTGGCGTCGGATCGCTGGCGGAAGAATGATAGCTGTGGTAGGTGGCCGCGGATTCGTCGTAAGGGCTTGTGGCTTGCTGGGTATATGGTGAGTAGCCGGCAGAAGCAGCCCAGGCTTCAGCTGATTGGGTGCTCCCCAGTTGCTGGAGTCGCAGAAACTCGTTTTGTTGCTCCACAGTGGTCAGATGGTGGGACAGCTGTCTATTCTCGGTGGCCAGATGGCGTGTCTCTAGACTTTTATGCAAGACTTGTTGTTCTAGCTCTCGTACATGGGTCTCACGTCGCTGACGGAGAGCCCTTTGCGCAAGCCTGTTCTGTTCTCGTCGACGCGATTTGTCTGATGTACCCGAGCCAAGTCCGTGGGACTGGTTCCGACTTTGCTCCCCAGCATGTTGGTCAGTAGGGTCATAAGGACCTGTTTGATAGGTGCTCTGACCCATGGCAGGATCGTATTGTGGCGTGGATGTAGGTTGTGAGTATTGCTGCCGAGAGGGTGAATTTCCAAATTGGGAATCTGAGGATTGACCTGCTTGATAATGTCGAGAGTAATCGCGCTGTGCCATGGTTTTTCCTGTTTGACGATGCTTTGACAGTGCAGCCTGATGCTCTTGGCACTCGTTATCCGATATATAGTCAAGCCAGGCAGCATGTCACCAGAGTAGACAAACACCTTTATACTCCTCATGTAAAATCTGTCGGACCAAGAGAACATGACGCCTCCCACCCTCCACGCTCTTCCTACCTGGAGCAATCGACATCACTAATCTCACAGCGTTCTCTAACAAAAGAACATGTTATTTTCCGCTCTTCTCTGAGGGCACGGCTCGAGAGATGATCTAATCTGTTGGAAGGCCGCAGAGTCCCAAAGACTCGCGGCAAGATTGGCCCATGCCAGGTGCTTGGAGGTTGCCATGCATACACAATCGGCTTACTAGGATTCCCTCGTATCTGATATGCGCTCATTGCTTCCAGAATACTCATAGAAGAGCGGACGATGCCGCCGCTGGTGATTGTTCATGGCTTATGAATGCCAGTCATATCATCGAAAGCGGAAAGTTGTGGTCTTGCTGCACGGTGACGAGGTCGACGAATTATCAAGCGGAGCCCGGATCGAGGACTGGGGTGATGCGCCACAGATGGCCAGGCCTGCGGTATTTGGCGACAATGTTAAAAGTAGGTGAATGGCGTCTGCTGGCCCTGGAGATTTGGAAGCATCTGAGGCTTACTCACCCTTCTGACGTCCTTCTAGCGCAAGCCTAGATAGGTTTAAGGCTGCCAAGACACCAATCAGGCCATCCAAGGCGGCAGGTCGTAAAGACATGCCCACGTCTTGGATTTCAAACCATCAACCAATCATCGCGGAGATGAGCTTGCGCGCTGAATACTTCTCAAAGTAACAGGTCGGTCAGTCTGGCGGTGAGTATACAATTTGAGAGGTCCGTTGAGCATCTCGCGCCTTGCCACATCAACAATGTCGAGGGGCGAAGGAGTCTGGTGGATGTGACAGGAGAAAGGACGGGATGGAGATTCTCTCGACGCTGGTGGAGCCTCAGCTGGGGAGCCCCCTAATGGATCTCCAACCATGACACGATCATAGCTCTCCCTATTGGGTTTGGTAAGTTCGGTTGGAATCTAAAGGTAGTTCTGATCCCCTTCTTTCCTTGGTTTTCCATTTTCGATTCGTATTTCTTACTGACCATCGCCAACTCATGTCATTATGCTTGGTTTATGGTATCTCTCGCCACTCACTTACCGCGGCATTGCCCTCAAACTGTAAGCGCAGTACTGATTTCTATTCCTGTTCATGGCGTCTGTTCTCCCAAGTTTATCTCTCATCTGTCTCGAATAGGACATACTTGATCTCAATAATGAACCCATGTCATTTTCGTACAGCTTATCTGGTCATCGAGATCTCGTGCCACAACCTTATGGCCGCTTCATCCATGGCCGAGCTCAGCCATAAATATGAATCCAGAATCTCTCTCACAGCCGCCCAATCATATATTGCTTCGGAAAATAACAACAATCTTAGTCTCTCTACAAACCACGCACGCTCTTCCGACATGCTTTCAGCCGCACACCCAGCCATGAATAGCATCCATATGCAGATCTTTGCGCTATCACCCAACATGACTTCCAGCCTCATTGTTTCGAAGGCCGACTGAGACATGGCTACTAATTTAGCCATAACTCCTGTGGATGGAGGGACCGGGAAGATGATTGACAAGTCAAAGATCAATGCTGCCACTCGGCATGATTCATACATTGCTCTCTGATCCATTGTCAGCAGATCCATCTCGTCTCTTGTGGGGAGCGAAAAGAGCGCGTGATGGACCGAGTTCCTTTTGCTGGTTAATGCAAGCACATTGGGATTTTGGAGCGTGCCCAGAGTGTAAGCTTCAATAATCACACTGACGTATTGTAGATCAAGTATTACACCCAAAGCATGTTCCGTGATCCCGAAGTCGAGTAGATTGCCAAGTGCCCAACCGCGCTTCTCATCCACACGAACTGTCAGCACGTTGAGCATTGGGTTCTCAGATAGCGCTATGATATCGGGAGATTCGAAGAATGCGAAATTTGGTTTCCTAAGGTCGAGAGCCATGGCGAGGAGTTCGTGGCTACAGAACGCAATCAGCACAATCCGGATTTGGTTTCGCTACGATACGGCATAACGATTTGTCACCTCATTTTCGCTTGAAAATGATGTGCAAGGAAGACTGACTGGCTTACAGACTTCGCCAAGCAAATATTTTTGACATTGTCAATAATGCCGCCTCTCATCCTCACAAGCGTGTACAGAGCAGTGTCATGGAGCTTCGCGTTTCTCAGAGTACTGAACTGTCGCTCCCATTGTGCTGAGATCAAAGGCGGCCTAAACAGACTTCGTGGTGGAGGATGCGTCACGTTGTTCTCAAGTGGTGCGTCATCATCCACTTCACTTGTCATGGAAAGTATCGCCATAATCAGGTCGTCCGACGGCATGTCTCCTTCCTTCTGCATTCTCGATAGCTCTGCATTGATCAAGCGAATCGCAATGGTTTTGTGCTCCAGGGCCTCGGCAGTTCTCGTCAAGGAGGTGGACGATCGGAGCGAGTCTAAATGGGCAGCTGCCGAATGCGTGCTTGCATGAAAAAGGATGGGCGACGACCGATACATCTGCCACCAGTCTAATGCCAATCAGTTCTCAACGTTGATCATGGCTGAGAACAACCACGTACCCAACGCCATCGGGTTAGAGTCCTTCGATGAAGTGCCTGGCCAAAACAGCGGCCATATGACCTTGAGATTATGATTCATCATCTCGAACGCGAATGGAGTCCATCTTTTCGCCAGCACTGGATCCAAATTCAGGTCAGCCGCCATTCTCGACGAGATAGAAGTATAGCTTGAAATGATCTTCGCCTGCGGTTGCTGTAAGGAAGCCGCCTTGGGGAGAGCTCGTACTACTATTTGGGAATCATCCTCATCGTCTTCGGAGAAGCTCTTTCCGCAGGGCGAGTGCGCAGCTGAAGCCTCTGAACTGCTATCACGATTCCTTCTCCTCATAGCTAAGTTCGTGGCTTCCACGTCCATGGATCGTCGCTGACCTCTTCGGACCGTCTTCATGACATGCGATCTCGCAATCGTCCTATTCCGGCTTCGTTGCTCCGGAGTTTCATTCTGGTTGACATCAATGAATTGGAAGCTGGTTTGTGACTCAAGGGCAGTCGCAGGAGCACTGGCTGTCGATGGGCCTGTCTGTATCAGCACTTCTTCCCTACAACACTTGAACGCTTCACAACCTCTGGCAGCATCGATGAGGGAACGTACGGCCAACAATTGGTGGAATTTTACTGGAAGCTTGGCCAGGTACATTTCCATGACTGGCTCGGTCCATGAGATAACTTTGGTCGGTCAACCTTGCCTTGAGATGATGCCCACGCTCTCTTTGTCGCCGTTTGCGATAGAGTCTCGTCGCTTCCATCGCGGATTCTGGCAAACACAATCGAATCCGTAAGCCGTACGACCACCTCCCCTATCGCCAATAGCGGCACAGGCTTGGGCACCGCCGGTAGAATCCTCTTCGCATCCAGCTCGCATCTTCAGCCCCGATAACTACGCCCCATCATCACAAGGAATGTTGGAATAAATGCAGAACCGCCAAACCGCTATCGGTTAGCCCACGTCCAAGACCGAATCAGGCATTCCCAATTGTGAGGAGCGCTAACGAGTTGTGGAAGAAAAGCTGGGATTGGGTGTAGCTCCGATGCATGCAAGGCTCTTTAGCATGGTCGAAAAGTTGCCGCTTGAAATTTCCTGCCTGACTAAGTGGGTGAAGACTTACGGCATTCACAGAAGGAGGAGTGAGGTTTGCAAGACGAGATGACTAATGGAGTAATTTTGCATGACTCAAGGAATCATCTTGATCGCTCCGCGTATCGTGGACGGAGGGGGGCTAATTGGTAATGTCCCAGCAGGCACAAGCGAGATCCATTGTCCAGGATTATCGGGTAGAGCCTTGGAATGCCCTTGACACCACGCATTTCCGTCTTGGAAGAGGGTACAAACGGAATTTCTTTGTTGGTCCTCATTGATACATTGACAGAGGCCATCCAGCCTTGTTCAGATATCTCCTTGCTGCCTATGAATGGACGTCCAGCAGTGCGGTACAACTACAATTTGCGTTACGTCATCCCTGTTCTTCTGCAAGGACAACCAACTCATCGTGTCGTGTCGACCCGATTATGCTGGCTGAGAGACTGAGAATTATCCAACGATGATGGGCTTCAACACATCCCAACCAGAAGGCTCCGTTGAAATTGAAAGGCATACACTTCCCATGGCCAACAGACGTCTAAACCAGCACTTCATCCCTAGGCATCTATAACCAAATTTTCCAATGCGCAACGGAAAATCAGAACAATAGGCACCAGAAAAAGTCTTGCTTCCTCACAAATGGAAGGATGAAGACTTTTACAAACAACCTACACAAACAACCAACCTGGATCCGCCCCAAAGAGTATTTCCAATCATGGATCATATCACCTCAAAGTCGTGAAATATTCCCTCGAACCTTTACCAGGCATGAAGCTAGATAGAACGCTCCGAACCAATCGATCAACAAGCCCAAGTGCATGCATGTTTTTGATATCCATGATTCCAGTTCTGTTTAGTACTGTTCAACTCGCGTGTGCTTATCAACTATGGCAATACACTGAGCCTCATATCCTCCAAACTGAGATCTGCTGCTTTTCCATGGATGAATGTGAGAATGGCATCGAGGTCTTGGCTTCACGTTTTGCAATCGAATAAAACCATGAACCGGTCTTGTCATTTACTAGATACTCTGATAGATGAGCGGCAGAAATTTGCAAGTGAGAATGAGCGATAAACGCCAGATTCAGCGAAATCGAAAATGGAAATACATGAAACACCGAAGACAGAGTGGAAGCAAAACAAGGTAACATTTCATGAGAGGGTCGAAATGGACCATCGTTGATGTTTCATTTCAAGTCATTACCCAGTCCAATGAGTAGAGAGAAGAGATATTAGACAAGTCAAGAACGAAGCGAAAAGTAGGATATATACAAACGCCTCTAACAACGCCCACCACAAAATCATCCTGTATCTTATCATCATTTCTTCTCTGTGGCGGCAGCGGCCTGTTCCCGCACGACTCCACCGGTGCCTCGCCACCACACATCACCTCCCCACCTCATCATTCGTGCGACAGCAGCCGTGGGTGTATCAACCGCGGGTCTAACGTCCAAAAAGAAAACAGGTTCTCCAGTCGGTTCCGGCGGTCCAGAATAGTAATCGATGACATACCTCACCTCCTCGTCTCCTCCACTAGGCAGGTGTCTTCTCACAAACCAATCGTGCCTATCAAAGGGTGGTTCCGTCTTGAATTTGCTCGGCCATAACCAGCCCATCGTCTGCAGAAACTGCGCCTTTGGCGTCAACTCTCCAGGTCTGCCCATGAACCTGACCAACGCTGGTGGCTTCCGTTCTTCGTCGTTCCAAACTGTGCCTTGCCCTGCGCTGCTCTCTGTTCCATCTTCGCCTTTGAGCGAGGCTTTCCAGCCGTAGGCGAGACCTTTTCCGAACCGACGTTCCCACTCTACAATTTCGGCCCAGGCGCCTTCGTTGAGGAAGTTGTGTACTGATACCATAGATTCCACGGCGTCTTCGGGTGTATCCGTGTAGCCTTTCCGGAGCATGGCATTGTACATCTGCTGTGGCGAGGGGTATTCCCAATTCCCTTCGCCATCGCCTTTCGGAATAGTACTCGGTTCTCGCTCGAGTGGTAAATGTATCTTTTGGGAAGCCGCTTTCTGGTTGGAGAGGTTCGTCGGCATATAGTTGAGTGGGTTCAGCATTGATAATGTGGTGCTCTTATTGGGCGTTGAGTCGGGAGGGACGTATGGGCATGCGCTGGACTCCGAGGGCGCTGGAGGAAGTAGATTTTGTTTTTCTGGGGTAGCTTTGTGCATTGGACATGCTGGCTATCGCCAAAGTTAGATATCATTCTCTGTGATAGCGATATGGACTTACCGGAGGAGAGACATCTGATCGGGGAAGAGGATGCGGTGCGGCAGGCCGTGAAGACGGAGCAGCAGTAGGATCAGCCCAGAACCAGCCCATTGTGTATGTGTGAGAAGTGGCAGGTAGTTTCAGAAGTTTCAGAGAAAGCAGGCGTGGATGTCTTCTTTATCGTCTGGCGGCGATGATGCTGTCTGGAAGTTTTGGAGCTACCGTAACCGAATCCGGCAGAATACTTCTGATCAGGGTCTCCCAATGCCATTTACCTGTCGTCTGCCTACACAACAAAGGCCAGCTATTCAATACCGAACCCATAACAGTAAAAGGCACGCGTAAAATCCCTCCTCCACCGTACAGAAAACTCAAGCCCACCACTGCCACGGCACATCTGGACGATCACGACCTCGAATAGGCCACAATGGCTGGGTACGGATACCAGGGACAAGAGCCATACGGCGCACAAAACCTCAATTTCTACCCTTCTTCCTATTCACAGCAACCCGTCTCAGGCCAGTCGACCCCTTTTCAGGCATATGGCTCTGCTTCGCAAGCAAACGCCTTTGGCAATCAGGGCTTCAGTGGAGCTGGATTTGGCCAGCCAGGAGTCAGTGGAAGGATGGGAGAGTCTGGTGGTCTAAGAACAGGATGGCTGGCTGCGTTTGGAACCGAGGGCTACGATGGAGAGCCGCCGTTGATAGAAGAGCTGGGCATCAATTTCATGCATATACGATTAAAGGTTGGTGTTTCATCGCTGTCGGCGCATGCAAGACTGACATGAATACGCATAGACTCTTACAGTTCTCAACCCGCTAGCAAGAATAGACCAGCACATAATGGACGACTCAGATCTAGCAGGTCCAATCCTCTTCTTCCTTGCCTTTGGTTTCTTCCTACTATTCGTAAGACAAACCCTCCCGCTTTTCATACAGTGTGATCAAAACTAACAGGATAATTTACAGTCAGGCAAACTTCATTTCGGCTACATCTACGGCCTCGCCCTTCTCGGCACGGTCATCATTCACACCATCCTCTCCCTAATGTCTCCACCCCTGTCCGCCGCCGAAGTCGCCCAAGCACAAGACGCCCACCACCCAGCCGGCTCGCGTCACTTCTCCTCGTCTCTTACGATCGCCCGGTCCGCTTCAGTGCTGGGTTATTGCCTCCTTCCGCTCGTCATTACATCACTCATTGGTATCGCGGTACCCATGGACTCGCCATTTGGCTACATACTCACGGCCGCAGCGATAAGTTGGTGCACGTACAGCTCGAGTAGCATGTTCTGTGCTGTAGGCAGGATGAGCGACATGAGACTTCTCGTTGCGTATCCGTTGACACTTTTCTATGTTGGTTTCGGCATCATGGCTATTTTCAGCAGCAGGGGAAGCGGCGCCCTTCAGGGTAAGGTGGCTGGTGGTTGAAATTGAGGGTTTGGAGAACAAGCATCCTTATAAAATGAGTGCCGTTTGGAAGGACAAAAATCTCTGGAGACATGTACAATTACGGACGCCGAAGACGCGCCGCGATTCCAAAATCTGAGGAAGGAAGGTATGCGCCGAAATATTTGTGGGAATAATCTGGCCATCATAGCTCACAGGAGGAGTCGAGAGACGATGAAGCAGCAATACAACCACCAAAAGTTACAGGCTCCAAATCATAGCGTAGCTGACCGAGACACAAAGTTGACCCCAAGCTCAGCCTGCTATAGTGTGTTTCTGTTCTCGAGGTATAATCATTCGTCAGTCATGAATCGAACCATCATCTCCCTACATAACAGCCAACTCCTATTCCACATACACAAATCCACAAATCCACAACCGCAAATCCAGAAACCACGTCCACGTCTTGACACCTAGACGCACGTTCTCCATTTCCAAAGCATTTAGAAGCTCTTACCATTCCCCTCTCATTTCAACTCCCACAAAAAGAAAAATCGAGTAGTGCACAAACTATGTCTACTCCAAATTTCTGTAGATTGAGGCCTCCAGGTACGGCGAGTTTCGACAGTATCAGGGTTGTCGGGTTCTTTAGGGTCGATGAGGTGAGATGGGGATGCTGGGACGTGTGCTTATATAAATCGTCTTCTTCCTATATCGAAAAATCAAGAATCTCCTACGTATCCATCGAATTATCTTGGAATCATTCCAACTTACAATATAACGCTTTTCTACCGTTGATCATCGTTTTCATCTTTGGTCCCGGCAGACTCAATCGCGCAATAAATTTCTTTTCCTTTTCTGGGAGTTGAGAAGTATGATGTTGCTTTACATGTACATTTTCCATCTACTACTCAAGATATCGAACCGAATTCACGCGACACTCCCACCAATAGTGGGATTTTTCGATACAACGGGACCACATAACAACCTTATTCAGATAAGTAGCCCTTTCGTTTCTTCTCGGAGGCTCGTCGATGCGGAAAACTCTCACCGATACCTGATAGTCCTTCAGACATCTTAGTGTAGCTCTTCACAGGAGAGAAGGCAACAATGGGCTGTGGTACCATTCTTGGTGACATGGTGGCCTTCTGTCCCTAATGCTTGGATCGGTTCAAGGTGAAGCCCAGGCCACGGCTCGTGCTGTTCGTCGAATCAAGCAGACGAATTGGACAATCATGTGCACCAAAGCCAAGATCACCAGGGAGAAGACATGTCATTGGGACCTCTTTGATCTTGACAAAGCCAGCAATGTTGATCGGTAGAGAGCAGTCCCCAGACCAAAGACCAGTGGTCTCGTCCCTGAGCGTGTACCCGGCAGGTGGACAGCGTTCATCGTCGACGAACGAATCAACACCATCAACCGAGACGAGCTTCTGCAAAGGTGTATGATACTTGTGGCCACAAGCAGCTCAAAAGAAAGGCACGTATCGGCGTGAAGGGGTTTTGATGTGTGAGGATCGTCAGAGCGTAGAGGTCAAGTGCGAATGACGTCGATGTGCGGTAAGCGTATCGATAAGTGGACATAGAAAAGGCGTCTGCAAAGCCATACGCGAGTATAGACAAAATGGAGAACATGGATATATAGAGACTGTGAGCGTTGGGAGCAAAGCAAGAGCGTGTGGAGGCTTCGCTTCCTTCGATCTAGTTTGGATATTGCCAACAGAGCGGGCGAAGTGAGCAGACAGAATCCGATTCTGTACCTTCGCGTAGTATTGAAGGACCACCAATTGCTGAGTACAATAACAGCCGATGGAAGCTTAATATCCAGCTGAGTACACTTACCAGCTTCTGCATATAAACCTGTCCAGAACAACTCTGTACAACTACCGGTCGTTAAGCTAAGCCAAATGGCCATCACGCAGGACATCACCATCCCTCTATAGCGAAATCAAATCTCCTATCACCTTTTCCAGGCGGAATCTGTTTGCCAGCCTCGTCAATCAAAGTTCGCTCGAAGAAAGTCGTCGCCCCGTTATTCTCGACGAGAATAATGGTCTGTTTCTGGGTTCCATACACGCCACTGGTAGGATTGAAACTGGCCACAGCATTGGGTGTACCGTTGGCACCAGCAATCTCGTCGGCAGTCTTCTTGGCTTCGAGATTATCGTTGCCAATCGGCGGAATGAAGACACTGTTGCGGAGCTGACGGAGGTAGATATCCCATTCCTCGCCGACCTTCTGTCTCGGCAGGGTATCAACACTTAATATCTCGAGTAGCCGATCGATCAGCTCTTCTTTGTTCTCCTTATTGGCAATACTCTCTTTTACTCCATCCTCAACCATTTCTTCTCCATGCACGACTTTGGGCCAAGTGGTATCTCCATAGTGGGCATTACTCAAAGCATGCGTCTCTCCAGGCTCTTTACATAACCAGGACACGTCGCGAATGCTTTCGCTGCGGTTTGACACGATAGCTAAACCCACCCGTTTGGACTTTTCTCCCAAGCTGGCGGGATTTCTCAACTGCCCAAAGAGAAGGCTGAAACCGCCAATTCCGTCAAGTCCTTCGTCAATCAAATTTTGGGCAACGTCCTCGGTGGTGACATGGGAATTTGGCGAAGTCTTGAGGTATGAGTTGACGACGGCTCCCCTGCTCCTTCGACCTTCGATGAGTTTTGAGCCTTCCTCTCGAAAGTTTGTGAGACAGGCGATTCGGCCTTGTCGTGTCATGCCAAGCCAAGTGCCATGCTCTGCTCGGTGATTGTCTCTGCCTCCTAAGACATATTCATGAGGCGGAGCCCACCAGTCAGCCTGAGCGGTTGGTCTATGGAGATATTCCTGCGAGGGAAGTCAATATAATTTCCATTCCAAGGCTGGATGCGTAGGACGCATACATCTCTGTTATTCACAAGAATCAGAGGATAATGTGGATGACTTGTGGTCACGATAACGATGCACATTGTGGTGCTAATTGTCTTGTAGGAAAGCTTAAGTAAGAGTGGTGATGATGAACAGGGGGGACAGGAATGGAAGGTAGGTATCTATAGTCTATTAAGGAAGTCTTCGTTGGCGGCACTGACGTGGATCTTTGTTACTACTAGTAGTAGTCGCGTGAGTAGACGGCCTCCTGGTGGTTTGAAGCGGCTATTAGGGCGTGCTGGGTGATGATATACCCAGGCATGAGTTATAACAGGCGAGGTGGAGTGACTGCTCGAGCAGGAGTAGGCTCTGCCAGGATGAGTCTGCGGTCAGGCGAGGATGGTGCCTCTAGAGGTAATAGTGGGTGATGCTGACGAACTAGAGGATCCAGAATTCCATCACGAGCGGAATGACCGTGCCTGTCACGCTGCGGATTTAGTAGGCCTGCTCTATTTGCGGAGTCGAGGCATGAGAGGTGTTAAGAAGTCAAGATATCCTCCCAAGACGGACAGTTTCCTCCCACAGTCACAGTACCTTATTCCTCCCGCCCTCCTTCGCTGCAGACTTGAATGTAGGTAGAACCTTAGGCAGGGTCTTGTCCTTCCTTCAAAGTTCACGCCTCACGCCGCACCTGCAGGGCCCCACACCCCACCATCTCGCGATATCTTGGGAGGCTCTGTACCAGAAACATATCCCTCCCCGCCATCGTCATATATTTCTGCCTACAACACCACCAACCCGTCCTCTATCCTCATACACTACATACGTGGCAGGGAACATCCTCCTCTGTCTTGTTCGGTGTCGCAAAACTCAGCAGCAATGTTCTCCCTCATTGCAGACCTCCTCACGTATGTATTCAGCCTTTCTTTCCACTAGGTCAAGACAGACAAGAGCTTCACATGCAGAAGTCCAGCATGGCATGGAACATGTCTCTTTAGCTAATGGACTGAAGCATTGTCACCACCGTTTTCTTCCCAGTCTTCGCATCTTACAAGGCCCTTCGCACATCCGACCCAGCGCAACTGACACCATGGCTCATGTACTGGGTCGTGCTCTCCATCGTCAACCTCTTCGAAAACACCTTCAGCTTCATCCTTACCTGGATCCCATTCTACTCGTGGATCCGCTTTGGCGGACACATCTACCTCGTTCTTCCTGGCAAGCAAGGCGCAACCCAGATCTACCAGACCTACGTCCACCCTTTCCTCTCTGAATACGAACAAGACATCGATGTCTTCATATCAAATGCTCATGAACGCGCAAAGGTAATGGGTCTCCAATACATGAAGCAGTTGATCGAGTGGGCAAAAGTGAACGTACTGGGCATGCAACCGCGACCACCGACCCCTCCACCCTCTCGCGCCGGGCAAACATACGCTCAGCAACTTTTCTCTCGCTTCAACCTCCCGAGCGCCAACCAAGGCCTCGCAGCCCCGGCGGGCGACTTCTACGGTCTCATTGCTTCGGCACTACAATATACAACTTCGTCGGGCGGTACACGAGAAATGCAAGCAGAAGATTTAAGCGCGTCCGGTACTCTCATACCAAATCACTTCGAGTCAAATGAAGATCGCATGAAATACGTCTCCGCGCAGCGCGAACGACTTCGCGTTCTACTCTCAGCATTCGACCGCGAGGCCGTGAATCTGGCAGCCGCGCCACCATCAAACCTAGACGGACCGTCCACGCCTCGTGGCAAATCCGGGGACACTGGGTATGATTTGACAAAGAGTCGCAGTGAGGCTGATTTCGATAGGATTGAGAAGGAAGAAGCCCCGGCGAGTCCGTCCGCACAGAGTGGTTGGATGCCATGGAACTGGCAGAAGGGACAGCAATCTCAGGCCAAGGGACAACAGCCAGAGCAGCAGCAGCAGCAGCAGGATGAGCAATCCAGCGGCCGTTCGACGGGACTGGAATATTAGATGATACCCACATTGCTTAGATCGGAGGACGGATAGATTTCTGTAAACGGATTGTCGCAGGCGCTTGGAGATTGGATGTGCGTGTTAGAGTCGTGGACGACCTACATATGTCGCTCAACGCGAAATGATATTATGACAGCGATGCCGCTCGTATCAGCGTGCTACCCAGCGGTCCCCGCGACTTTCGTCTCGTTTTTGTACATGTCTATTCAATTGAGATCTATCCTTCTCGACCTGTGTGCGTGATGCCCACAATGCAGCGTCTTCCGCAAGGTCTGGCTGCCTACACCTTGCCTCCTTTTGCGTGCCTTCGCCTCCAATCCTTTCGCCTTAGTCAAAGTACCCGTGCCCGGGACTTCGTATCAACTTCTCTTCCAGCCATGACAGAGCAACAGTCGACTATACAAAGGCACTTCTCTTCCCAGCTGACCACCAACCATAACCAAACGGAACCAATCACAAGCCCGCCTTCGTCTCTTTCCAAGGATAATTCACACCCGCCACATCCTTCCTCATGACAATCTTCTTCTTACTCTTCGTCTTGACATGTTCCACCCACACCTCCCTACTCTTCTCAGCCATGAATTTACGTATAAACACGGGATCCCACAGTTCCGAAGCGATACCCAGATCCTTGCAGCAGCGCATCAGGGCGTTTGATTTGCAGCCTTCGGTCGCCGTCGGGATGCCCTCGGCGTCGAAATACTGCTGTTCGCCGCGGGCTAGGGAGACCAGTCTAGGGGGTTCTTGTTAGCTGTGTATTCTATTTGGATTGGGGAGGGTGGGGGATGGGGATTGGTACCGTCCATGAACGACCAATCCATACTCTCTAGTAACGCTCTTGGGCGTCACGATCGTCTCGCCACGGGGTGCCATGCCCCACCCACCAGGCCCAAACGCGCGGTTCAGAATCCGTCGGTATTTGATCTCCGGGAGGTAGAGGATACCGTCCGGTTTTATCTCCACGTCGTCTTGGTCTATGGGCGCCATGAGCACTTCGGCCGCTTCTTTGCTGAAGGGCGTTGTGGAGAGGCCGTGGAATGAACGGGACCAGTCTACGGGCTCGCCGTTGGAGTCCTGCGAGGGTGCGAGGGGCGTCGGTGTTTCTGGAGCTGGGGAGGCGGATGTGATTGTTGGAGGTAGTTCGTCTGAGAGGCCATTTCTGAGGGAGCGGATGGTGGGTTGGGATGTTGTGTTGGTTTGAGAGGTGGGTTTGGGAGGGGTGGAGGCTACGCGCACTGGTGCTGCGGTTTTGGCTGCGGTTGTTGATGTGGATGGGGATGATGGTGGAGCTGTAGAAGAGGTTGTGGATGTAGCTGATTGGTTTGTATAGGTAGGGGTGGCTGTTGTTCGTGTCGTAGGTCGCGTGAGATTTACTGCCGCTGCTTTTGACGTCGTTGTCTTTGTATACTTTCGGATGGCATTATTTGTAAGGTTGGTCCTTGAGAGACGCTGCAGACCTCGATATGATGATGGGAAATTCGAATTGAGTAAGCTTCTGCGAGCAAAACCAGCAGCTGAAGAAGTCATTATCTGATTACGGTATTGTGTTTATCGGAGATCAGAATTCTGAGAAGGCTAAAGTAGACGAGGCAATTCAGGTGGAGGTCATGTGACATCGTGCACTAGCGCGTAAGGTATTCATTAGTAGGTATCTTAGGTATATATGTTCCCTCTCTGGCTCTTTGAAGTCTTCACAACATAGAAAGCTTCAGGAAAATCGTTTTCCGACAGAGGACATACTGCTGTAGCGTGATGCCTCATGAGAAGCCTCTCTTATTGAGACGACTCTCGCCATCACGTCAGAATAGCAAGTATCAATCGCGGAAAGGCGTAAATAGCTCCAAACCAGAGAGATTGATCTCACCACCCGCGGACCAATACTATGCCCAAAAGCAAATATCCAGTCCCCAATAGTGATCGAAATTCTCCTTAATAACAGCAATCCTGAGATGCCTCTTATTGCTACCACACATCCATCATCCACATCAGCACATACCACCCAAACTCCACTCTCCAAAAACTCTCCACAACAAGATCACCATTACAGGTCTCGCAACACATCTCCACATCTCTCGAGACCACTACCTGAAGACTTCAACAGTTCCTATCTCACTAATACGACACACCAAATCATTCCATCTCAACTTGAATTCAATATCGCGTTTATCCAGCTTTGGACCCCACACCCAACAAACACGGAAAACAAAAAGGCCCTCCTGTCTACATCCACCCACTCATTAGCCTAAAACACGATGTCGTTCGATTCCCAATGGTTTAAAATATGTACTACCTCCCGGAATTCTGAAAGATGTATATTCAGCTGAAAACTCCAACCTACCAATTCAAGCTATCATCTGGTTTCTTGAACTCTCACACTTGTATCGATGTGTATACACCCCCGCAGATCTGAAAAAAAACATACGCGAGCTCTGCCGTGCTTTGTAAATCACTTCCGCGAACAATATCAATACCATTCGATAGCTAAGAAGTCAGAACACCACACCACTACCTCCTCGGACTCAAAAGATATTCATCTCTCAGTACCACCAATCGAACTAATTCTAGTTACTATACGCAGACACACACGCGTTCCACAAAGGCCGTTGACATGATCAAAGCTTTATATACATCACAAAAATGTATTCGATTATCAGAGAAACCTCATCTGAGAACGGATTCACTGCTCAGTAGAAATGGGAAAACGACAAAAGGTTGATACACTACAGCTATCAAAACACACACCAAAAGGTCTTCGCCATGGAAGTACCGACTCTCCTAGACTTATCGAGAATGCCAGAAACCTTTCCACTTGGATCCATTGCAAGACATCAGCCGAGCACGTAGCTATCCAACGCTGGCCCACACAACCTTGACCTTGGTGTTGTTTTCGTCGTGTAAATTCGTCACAAAGTCCCAATCAAATCCACTCCAATGCAAGATTCCCACTGATCAGGTGAAAAGTTTTGGTCCTCAAAAACGCCCGTCTCAACATCCAAGAAAAAGCCCATATCTGCTACAAGTACATGCACAATGCTCTTAAAGACGAGCTTACTCGAGTCTTCTCTTCCTCTTGTTCCTACCATCCGGATCTTGGTCATCGTCATCTCCCGCGCCGGCAGGATTGAGCAGATTGTGCACGTTACTGGCCATACTACTCCTCCTCGTGGCCGGCGCGGAACTATCTTGATTACGGAAGGATCCTAGGTTAAATTTGGGACCGGGCAGCGCCCACGGTCCTTGTGATATGTCGTCTCTTTGATTAGTCGTATCCGCACCCGTAGGAGGTGGTGGGCTATGCTGCCTCGATCCATGTTGAGATGGGTCGCCAGCAGGTAGTCGGTACTGTGCAAGACTGTTACGTATTTCGCGATTTTCGTCGATACGGTCTATAGGGCCGCGGTGCGGGGAACTGGGCCAATGAGAGCTGTTTTGGCCAGACGCATAGGGGGAGTGGATGGGGCCTGACTGGCCGCCGGGCCAGCCGTGGAGGCGGATGTCGGCCGATGTGTGGCGTCGAGATAGATTCATTGGAGGCGATGACACGGTAGCAAGGGGGTGTTGCATCGGTGGAGGGGGTGGCGGTAGGGGGGCGTGCCCAAGAGCGCGGTTTGACGACGGCGAGTAGCTGGTACCGCTACCGATTGAGCCATACCGGCGTGGAGATATGGAGAGATGAGGTGGGGGTGGTGCCCGGAAGGGGGGCCGGGAGTCTATCATTAGTGATGGTTGCGAGGGCCGTCTTTGATCGTTTATAGGCACCTGGCGTGGTGATACAGGATGTCCGCTGTCTTGGAGATTGGAAAAATACTGATGTCTGCTTCCACCAGCGCCGAAAATCAATGGTTCTGGTGAATCCTCAAAGTTTTTTAGCATTTCTGCCTGTTTGAGAATCTCTCCTCTCATCGCAGAGACTATCAAGGTCAGCAAGAAAAAAAAAACAGCACATAATAGATACGCACTATCTTTATGGATCTGAGATTCCTGATCGGGCAGCATTTGGAGCAGGTAAGTCGCCAGCTCTTGGTTCCACTAGTCGTGTATCAGCAGGTGGTGCAGGTAAGGGGTGAGTGGTACAAACCTGGTGGCACTTTACCAAGCCCTCGGAGAGGAACGTGCATTTGGAGTTTAGAAACGATGAAGTATCCTCGGATCGTGCAAGCCGCGCATCAAAGTAGTGGTAGTTCTGCTCCATAGCATGGATTCGTGCTTCCAAGGGGTCCGGCTGCATAGCCTCGACAGGAGTGCCAACCTGGGGCACGGCCGCTTTGGGCACATTGGTGTTGGGGAAAGACTCCCGGTTTATGAGCGCATGCCGCGATGCGCGACGTTTGATCTCTCTCAGCCCAGTGAGATCGCCGCGCTTGAAACTGCCGTTGCCATGCCTGAACTCCCAGAGTGGCGCATCTGGCTGACCGGTGTGGAAGACATCGCTGACTGTGTGGCCTTAGCATTTGCGCCTCGTACATCCTAGATGTCATCCTTACCTTTATGGAAACCATACATATTCAATTGCCGGACGAAGGATGATATATTGGTGTGTTTGAAATAAGATCTGGAATGTAAGACGCTCGTCCATTGGCGTGATATGCAAGGGATACTTACGACAAGACTTTAGAGAACTCTGTGGAGGGCGACATAACGAAACTTTCATTTGTACTCGACCATGAGATCAAATGTTGGATAGTCGTGTCTTCTAGCATACTGAACAGTTGTTATTGTGGGACTCCACATACATCAGATACGATGGACTTACTTATAGAGCTTGTGAATAAATGCAGTTTGTACCACTTTAGGTTGTTGAGCGACAGCTGCGGCGCCAACAGCAGGCGCAGAGCTTCCATTGAGGGTAATAGTAGGCTCCGAAGTACCATTCGTTGTCTGACGTTCAGCGACCGGGCTGCTTAGCAGTGGTGGCCCCATTGTCGCAGTAGGAGCTCCTGGTGTAACGTCCATAGGATCGTTGGACGACGTATGTGGCGATGCAGAGGAGGACGGGAGTATGGGAATAGCCTTATGTCTACTGGTTGTGTAGCGATCTGAGCCTGTATCGAATGGACTGCGATGGAGGGACTCCGTGGTGGTTGCCATTTCTCTAAGAATCTAGCCCGACGCGCGATGGGATCGTATTGAAAGCCAACTCGCGCGTGCCGTATTCAAGATTGGATGCCAGCCGCAAGGTACATCTGGTGATGCGCCAATGCCCGTGTTGTACGCAGTCGATTCGGTAACCTCCACAATTCTCAAGCTCTTAAAGCACCATCCTCGGAACAATAGCAACAGTACGCAAGGTGTAGAAACCTGCGGGAGACTAGAGCCAACCAATCTTTGGCCCCTTCAGCGTTTCGAGGAGGGTAACGACAAAGTGCGTTAGTGATAGGTTCTTCGTGGATCGATTTCGTACAAGGGAGCAGCGGTCGGGAGATATCTTTCGAGGTCCTTCACAATGCGACAGAGAGGAAGTCGTCGAGGTCGCGATGAGATCCGGAAGAGGAGGGTAACGGTGCGCAGCGTATAATAGGTTGGTGTTAATGGCAAGCTTCATCAAACAAGGGCCATCGGATTCGGGCACACAAGTCTCGAGGAATGCCGTCTGCGTCGGAGAAGAAACGCAGCGGTCCGCACGGCAGTCGATGCTTTGGGGAGGACAGAGAATAAGAACGGACAAGTGTCCCAAGCGTCTTCGAGATGAGAAGTGGGGTGGTTTGTGGAAGGGGAAACGGGCTCAAACACGTAGAGGGATGGAGTCGAGAATTGGGAAGCAGCACATGCAGGAGCTGTTGGTGGATGTTTGTGGCGGGAGGTTCAGTTGAACGTGAAGAGATGAGGAGCGAATTCAACCAGGTACGAACGCAGGCGGGTGGTCTCCGGCTCAATTTCCCGAGGGTGAAAAGTGCAAGGAGACTCAAGGTTGGAGAAGATTGTTGCTGAGGCGGTCCCGAGTTCGGCTGATATATTGCTCCTCATAGCATCTCTCCCTTCTGTGGTACACGCAACACAGTTCAGGCTGTATCTCAAGCATATCTGGGGCCTAGTGGATGAAATTACTGACAGCTGCTAGCTCCCCTGCTTCCAATGCTAACTAAGCTTCCTCTGTCCACTGTCTGATGAGTAGCCCGCTGCCCGCCTGGTCGTTTACGTTTACCTGCGCGAGCCCCTAGCCTACAACCTCGGCGCCAATACAAACATGGCTGGAAAGCTGGCCCGGACTGGAGCCGGCATGATGCCATGCGATTGCGAGCAGTTTGACAGCTGGAGCCGCATCTGTCATCTCGAATCTCGATACGAAGAACCACCAACGGTCAGATTGAGCTTGCTTCCTCTTCGTTGCGCAATTTGGCCTTGTCGGCAGACCACTGGATGTGGCGGGTTGAGTGTTTGACGATTCTCGAAGTACCGTGGAATGGAACACTCCTTCAGCCCCAGGAGCGTTCAGGTACTGCACCCGCTCGTCCAAGTGTCTTTCTTCACCAATAAAGTGATCACTCACAAGAAACGTCGCGACCATATTGCTCAGTGTTTCCCGTCCAATGAAACCGTTTCTGGGGCACATAACCGATGGAATCAACCCCGTGAAAACATGGTGTTCGTGTGTGTTGTCGTTGTATATGAAGTGGACCGCTTCAAACGCCCATTTCGCCCGAGCGAGGAAAGGACAAAACCGGCGATGGAAGAGGCTTCAAGTTGGCTTGGCAGAAACAGACAATACTGTAATACTGTAATCTTACATATCATGCAACTGCTTCAGTCATAGGTCACAATCAATGGCCACGAGTCAAGGCCAAATGCACAACATCCCTGCTTTGGCTCGCTTGCCGTTACGAGCTTCCATGTCTGTCTCCTAGTCATTCAAGCCTCCTAACATCCATTGAAGCAAGCATGCAAAGTCTGCAAACAAGGCTTGCCCACGACTCTGCACAGCTAATTAGCTGAACAAGCTCAACAGAATGGAGAATCTATACTTCATGCCTTTGGACTTGCAATCAAGTATTGCGATCAGCGGAGATGAAGGATTGGTGTTCATGGCGGGGAATCTCAATGATAGACTGCAGTGGTTTGATGCAAGGGACGAAGATGCTGTGATGGGTGCAGTGAGTTATTGCATCGCCAGGTCAGGCTGATTTGATTCCTCAGGAATCAAACAAGGCGACATTGATCGGAGCTTGCCGATCTCCATTGGAACTAGCGCAAATTGAAAAAGACGGGGACGGGGACGCGACTTTGACAGAACTCGAGATCTGGCGAGCAACACATTTTTCTTCGCTATATTGCCTCGCTTCATCTTCGGCTCAAACATTCTGCATCCTCACCATTCAGACAAGATGGTTCAGAAAGTCTACGTTACTTACAACGAGGCAAGTTGGACCCCGTCTGTTTCTAGGCCCAGATAGCAGAGTTCCTCGAATCTCCCATGCCGTGCAGATTCTGAAGCACCGCAAGTCATAGCTTCATTATGCTAGTACCCCGCAAGATCCACTCTTGACATACCGAACTCATGTCGCTGTCCGGATTCCCCTGAGCGATTGCCTTGTCCAAATGCCATCGTTCGTGTGACCCGACTTCGAACTCAAGCCCATCGAGCCAAGAACAGGCGACGGCCATGTCTAACCTTAGCTAACCACGTGAAGGTCCACCATTTGTGCCAGGAGTCTGCGCCGAAAATCCTATCAGAGTTCAAGCCAAATCTCATGATCGCTATCGGTGGTGGTGGTTATGTTCCCGCACGCATACTACGGTGAGTTCCGCAAATCATCCCTGATGTACTTCTGAAGGGAGGGAAACAAGTCTGATATATCTATTCAGATCCTTCCTGAAACAGCCTGGCTCCCCAAACATCCCGATCCAGGCCATCGGACTTTCTCTGTACGAGGCACTCGGTGAGGATCCTGTGGAAGAGCCAGGCACGAAAGTGACGCGTACGCAATGGCTGGACCTGAGCTCCCTCGAGATGGCCAATCTCATCGGGAAGAAGATATTGGTCGTGGACGAGGTCGACGATACAAGAACCACCCTTGACTACGCCATCCGGGAGCTTCAAAAAGACGTTGAAACTGCGGCACGGGAGCAGGGCAGGACCGACGAGCTCGAAAAAACCCAATTCAGCATCTTCGTGCTTCACGTAAGTTCGGTTGGACAGGATGCTTAGCATTCTTGTGCTGACCATTCTCGCAGAACAAAGGCAAACCGAAGAAGGGCAAGCTGCCGTCCGAAATGATGGACAACGGACGGTACTTGGCCGCAAGAACCGTCGGAGACGAATGGATCTGCTATCCATGGGAGGCTACGTAAGTTTGGACCATCAGTCATGGCACCTGAATCGCTAACAGGTGAATCAGGGACATCGAGGAGCATGACAAGTTTGCGGCCGCTCAAAAAAAGTAAGGAGGGAATGAGGCTAAACCAAAAATGACGACAGACGACTTAGACGCATAGAAGTGTCAATAGATGGAAAAAGTGTTATAACGCCTTGTGAGCTGTTGACAAGCATTGGATATACAAGTCAGGCTATTCCAAAATCTTTTGTTTTCGGTCCACTTCATCGAGGTGGGAACAGGCGTAATCGAATCGATCTTGTGCTCCCTTTTAAAGTCTTTGACGCGACCATGCTAACATTCTATCCAACTCTCACCTTCAGAGATTCCTCGTGAATGGAATACCGGTGATCCCACAACATGACTCGGAGATCGTCAGACTACTTGACATCATGGACCTCAATTCGAAAATATCAAATAAAAAAGAAAAGCTTTCATCGCCAAGATCTGAATACAATACATCATCCATTTGAAGATAAGAACCAATCATCAGCTGCCTCGTGAGAAGAGACTGACAACAGGATAATCTACTCTACTTTACAAATCCCCCCATAACCGCGCCGACTCTTACATCCTCTGTCTCGGCATTGTGAATATCTCAACACACAAACAACAATTCACATATCCAACTGACTAGCACCCGTAGTAAAAAAATCCCTCCCCAACCAACTTCTCCATGAACCATGTCTTCTTACTACAAAGCATTTCCCAAGAAACCAAAACCTGTTCGATGAGGAAATGAGGTATGTGATCGAGGTGCCATGAATTGTCTTTCTCTGAGACGGGGAGGGGCAATCGTCACAGGACATAGAGATGGGACAGTCGATCGTTAAAAAAACAGGATATTTAAGATGATGGCGTTTCAAGCCTTTGTTCTGTTGGACTATGGCCATACGCCCTTATTTCGAGCGACGCGCTTGTGGTGAATGTAGATACGATGAAAATTGATTTGGAAGTCAAATTACGTCAAGTGCAATTAAGCCGACGAGTTAACGCCTTGCAAATTTACGTGCTGAGTGATTATGGTAATCTTATTAGTGGCTTCAAGACGCCCGACCATGGGTTTCCCAGGTATCTATTTGTACATAATATTCCCCCAGACCAATGAGACAATACGATCAACGAGGATGATTGTATTAGCACAGATATGAAAGCCTTCAGGATCTAGCAGCAACGCAGGAACATTCGAGGACTACCATTGCCCTCAGCTCGGTTTATCATTCTCGTCCGCATCAGTTTGTATCGCATCCACGCCCGCCGTCGGAGCAACAGTCGACAAAGCCGGCTCCTCACCATTAGGTTTCGCAGTGCCCACACCATCAGAAGGTAAATCGTCTGCTTCTGGCTCTCCCGTCGCTCGTCGGATGATCAGACTCGGGATTTTCAGCTCGGGAGAACTAGGCCCTTCAGTATCATCGTCGCCGAAAGCGCTTTCTCCACTCAGCTCGGGGGAATCTACGGCCTGCATATCGGGACTCTTCATTAAACGTACGCCGTCTTCACTATCTTCTGGACTGACAGCGCTCGTCGCTTCGGTGGCAGCGGATTCGACCCGGACGAGCGGGCTTCCTTTGGCGACGTGCTCGAGCTTGACGCCCACTGCTGCTAAGACTGCTGCGCTTTCGTCATCAGAGGCGTGCCGTTCTTCCGATAGACCGCCGAGTCTGTCGGTGCTGTTTCTGTTGCTGGCGTCGAGGAGATGGCCGTCGATTCCAGCTTTGTCTAGAATGTCTTTGTAGCCACGACGGGTTGGGTCTTGCGCTCTCTTCCTCTTTCCGCGTGCTCGTTGCATATTCGGTCGTACCACGATGACTGGCACTGGTGAGTTCTGCAAGCAAAATTTGGAAACAGAGCCTGGAAGGAGCCCTTGGAACCCTCCCAAACTGCGACCTCGAGTTCCCACAATCAGAATAGCTGGCTCGTAGAATTCAATCTGTTGTAATATGAGCTCTGGGCGTTTGCACCGTCACCACGGTGGAGACACTTACCATTTTCTTGATCACCTTTTCCACTTTACCAATCGTGAACTCCAGAATCAGATTGACAGCCTTGTTCTCGTGGTTCTTACCCTCCATACTCTTCATGATCTTCTCGGCCTCCTCGCGATACCTGGTCTCGGGCAGACTGGTCTTGGCATTCTCAGGGTCAACAACTCGTAGGCACACGATCTCGTCGCCATCATCAACAAGCTCGTCAATCAGCCATTCCAGAGCATACTCAGAATAGTCATTCGAGTCAAGTCCGCACAAGAATGTTCGAGATCGTTTGTTGTATTCGTAGTCTTTGTGCTTTTGGTTCAGCGTAAAAGACGGCGGTTCAGAACCTAGCTCATCTTTTTTGTCGAGCTTTTCGAATGTGTCGAAAGAGACGCGCGGTCGAAATGAGCTGATGCATGTGTCAGCAATAATCGTAGAGATCATGACAGGCTCATGTGAATGATGAACAATCTCATGCAATAATCAGACCCTGGCACTTCCGCTAACCTGCCTACTACCCGGCTCAAAGTGGATAGCTATCAAGCTGTTTAGCCAGGGATAATTGGAAAGGCCACTCACGGAGGAGGCGGAGGTGAAGACATTCTTCGGTTGGTTTTACTGCTCCCAGTTGCACCGAGATTCGGTTTCCCAGCAATCACAGCGCAAGGTTGGAACTGAATCGAAGGTCTTCTTGGGCCTAACGGAGATCTTGTCATGTCTTGCGCTGCAACATTCGCAGCAGCAGGAAGTTGAAAGGCAAGGTCGGCAGACTTGACAGCAGGAGCGCTTGAACCATCAGCAGCAGACGCAGAGATCGGCTGCGAGGTAGGCGATACGTCTGCGTCTGCATTCGGGGAGACTTCTGACAATGGAGACGTGGGGGGATTGCTTGAGGGAGACATGACTGCGGCCTCCGATTGGGAGACTGACGGTATTCTATCCTTCGTTCGCACCAGACTTGGCTAGCACGAGACCGCGTGTTCGTGCGTGTCGACCTAGTGCTGTCGCGCGAGCAATCGCTACTTCTAGGTTGGCTTCGGTGATGGATGGTTGATGCCCCAGAAGTCCTGTTTGGTTCCTGCGCAAGTAGTTCGATGCGATCTGATGTGCAGCGTGACAAGCTTCACAGGGCGTGGGGGATTGAACTCGCGGGGAGAAGATGCAGATGCCGTGTTGACGATGGTTCGTTGGTGAGCTGGCGATGCGACATGCAAGGTGTATCTTGGATCACAAACTGGAGATGTCGTGGAGTCCTGCCTGCCTATCTTTTCAACGTCCAATAGATGAAGAGATGAAGTCCAGCTCAAGAATTAGACATTGCCCAGGCCTAAATCTTGGCCCGGAGCGAAGTTGATGCGAACGAGGCTGGGCTTTTGACTAATGGTTAACCTCCGTAGTTCGAGAACTGGCCAGTGTCTTGAACAAGGTGGCTTGGTGTCGCGTTCATTATTACATCAGTTGAAGGTTGGGTCAAATACGCGGAAGTGGAATAGCAATCTGGAGGCACGGGCACGCGAACCGTGGAGATGTGGACATCCGTTGACAAACCTTTGCACAGATGTTATGGAATCACGGTCCGAATCGCAATCTTCATTTTGAAGAGGTATTCCGATCGTTTGAGATCGTGGCTTCTGTCAAGTTTGGACTGCAAATGTATCGCAAATCTAGTCTAGGATTCACCGCAAACTTTCCAGCTCTATGTGTATCAAAAACGCTCAGGATCGTTCAGCCCCAGCCTAGCGAAGCAAAGAGTCAATCAATCCAACGCCTTGACCTCCCCATCCTTAAGTTTCCCTGCGCTTTTCAAGCCTTTGACCTCGTCAACAAAGACGGCCTTGATCTCATCGGCCACTTTCAAGCCGTTCAACTTGGCCGTGAGTGCAGCCAGCTCGTCAGGTCCAGTCTTTGCAAGTAGGACATCGATGTCGTTAAGCACGGCGTCGATCTGGCTGGCCGAGGGATCACCAGACGCGAAGTAGTTTGCGTCCTTAACGGCACCTCTGACCACACGCTTGTTCTTCTTGACAGCATTCTTTGCTGCTTCCTTGGCTTTCTTACCATCTAATTTGGCAGCTTTGTCGGCTTCAGCCTGGGCAGCAGCGGCTTTGGCTTCTTCCTCTTTCTTTTTGACAGCCTCTTCAGCAGCGCGCTTGGCTTCTGCCTCCTTCTCGAATCTCTTCTTGTTTTTCTCCGCGTACTCGGCTTGCCTAAACTTCTTGATGCGCTCATCCAAATCAAGAGCAGTGTCGACCAGCTCTCTCAAGCGTGCGTTGTCCTCTGCCTTCTTCTTCTTTCGAGCATTGGCATTCTTGCGTTCCACATGACGTCTCTGGTCTCGGCTCTCGTTGTCGTCGGGAACATCTTCATCAAGGTATTCGAATGTTCGCCAGCTGTCGAAGGTGTACCAGAAATCGTAAAATTGCTCAACCTCCTGTTTTGTAGACTTCTCGTTGCCCAATTTTGGCACAGGTTGTTTATTCGAGAAGCGTCCTTCGGCTTCGAAAACCTTGGACCACAGTTTATAATAGTTGCCTGTCTTACTGGCCTTCTTGCTTGGAGGCTCGACCTCAGCACCTTCGTCAACGGAGTCAAATTGGCGGCGCTTGACGGGGTCTAGGAGAACTTCGGTAGCCTTTTGAATGCACTTGAAGAAGGAATCGTCCTCGTTACTTCCGGAGGCGGCCTTCTTATCGGGATGATGACGGAGAACCTTCTTGCGATGGGCGCGCTTAATTTGTTCTTCGGTGGCTTTGTAGCGATATTTGGACAGACCAAGAACAGCATAGTGATCTTGTTGCTATCAAAAAATCATCAGTATGTTGTCCATATCGTCTAAATGTCAAGACGTAGACGAACCTTCCAGTCCTTTGCATCCCTCCCTAGCATCATTGGGTCTTCAGGCTCGCTGATCTCCCCATCGTCGACGTCTTCAACCTTCTTAACATTCTCAGCAGCCTGGATGCGCTCATCTTCCGAGAAAGTGCGCTTGTGTCGCTTTCTCCGGGCGTGAGCAAGGAAGTGTTGGCCGACGGGCTCGATTTCGCGATGGACAGGTGCAGAAAGTTGGCCAACGGCTTTGAAGTCCTTCTCGCCAGACCAACCGGTTGGCAAGAAAGGGAGCGGCAAAGGAATCTGTATTGTCGCCATATTTGAGGTGTTGATTGTTGTGGAGTTGGAAAAAAAATTAAGTTTGAAGTTGAGGCAACGCTAATGGATTCGATGGCTCGTGGAGGCGTGAAGCGCGATTGAACAGCACTCGAACAACTTCGATCAATTGATGGACCGACCCTTTACCTCTACCTTGGACCAATCGAGCCTGTTCCTATCAGCTTGTATCCCTTAATAAATCTCTAGAATGGCGCTCGCCGCTTATAGAAATCTCCTGCGTTCCACCCGCATCGCATTTCAGGGTACTTTACATACACCCAAAACCACTACAACTACGACTTTCCTACTGATAACTTCAATCGCAGGAGATATGCCAACCCTCCTCTCCGCCCGCAGCGCCGCCCGCGACAACTTCAATCAAAACCGTTCCCTCCCCTCCGAGTCCCCAGAATCCCAAGAACAAATCAGATACGCTGAAGAGGTCGCAAAGATATTGCGCGAGAATGTGGTGCAGGGGAGGGCTGCCGATGGGGATAAGGAGAGATATAGTATGTTTCCAGATCTGATCTTGTCTGTGGATTCGACATTTTAGTTTCGCGACTCAGCTTTCAGAGGACTATACTGTGGATTGGGCTGGTCAACCCTGAGAGTCTTATGGACAAGTGCTAATGCTTTAGATAGAGCTACGGATACACGAGCATACCGAGCGAGGGGATAACGAGAGCATAAAGACGGCTGGAAAGAAGGGAAAGATTGATTCGTTGGCGGGCGTCAAGTGTTGTTCGATATGATACGACATGTTATATTTACGGCAATAGATACCCAGTAACCTCGAGCAATACTTCTTCTTAGCTTGATCTCAGAGAGCTTTGAATTTTGGAGACCTTGCATGAAAGGCTCTTCAAGCTCTTAGCTGTCGTAGTGGAATATCACGGATGGACAGTTATTGTTGAAGTAGTATGGATATTCTCATGGATCTCCAAACTCAAAAATCCGGCCAAGCTGCGTCCGCTGATTCGTTGAGCGAGCGGAAGATCCCGCTTTCGCTTCCCTTCCTCATAGTGATCATAATCACCCTCCCCGAGGATTCCTCGACGGTAGCTGACGTGGTGGCACCAATCTGCTTCGCGTGGAAGTTTGTACGGATCGAAGCTGCGAGGCTGCGCTGAATTCTCTCATCACAATCTGCGAGAAAGAAAAGCTCGTGAGTTGGAACGCTGACTGGGTAAATGCTCCATATTCATGATATTAGCCTTGTTTTCTGTGCTTCCACTGCTGACATTCAAACGAATCATCGGCAAAATGCTGTTCCTTGTCGGTTCGCTCAATTTCCTGCCAAGCTGGCATACTCCACATCCTCTGACCCAGGTGGAGCAGGCGCCACAAGCCCATCCAGCTCGTCCGCCGCCGGTGCTTCCAGCAGATTTGGTGCGGCTGCCGCAGGAAGAGCTTTCTTCGGACCAGCAATCGCCCGGCCTTCTCTCGCATACTCCATGCGCTTGTCTCGATCCATGGTGTCCAAAGGTTTGGGCTTCCCCCACTGAACTCTAAGCGGCACTCCCTTCACAACAGCCTTGCCTTGACACGCCTCTGCTGCCGTCTCGGCACCTTCTCTTGTTTGATAATTCATGAATGCGCAATGTGACCTATGTGAGCAGATAACTGATCGAAGGGTGCCAAATTTGCTGAAATATGTGCGAAGTTCGTGTTCTGGAAGGTCGTCTTCAACGCCTGTCACGAAGAGAGATGTGATATTTGGATCTTGTGGTGGGCGAATGTCTTCAGGTCTTGGAGCAAGCTGCGCTGTGCCCGGGAACACGCGACCACCTCTTGACCCTCCTCCGCCTCGACCGCCTCGAGTACCCCCTCGCATAGCCACAGCACCTGCCGTCTTGGAATCTCGAGGTCGCACAGGTCCATTTCCAGCTGGTGGGAGAGCTTTTTGTACACCTGGACTCGAGTCCTCCTCGCCTTCCAGTTCTAATCTCCTCTGCTTTTTGTAATAGGGTTCGCTGTTTGCTAGCCTTCGAAGTAATTCATGGGCCTTCTCGTCCGTTTTTGCATATGCCTCATGCACACCAATCCCCATCTCAATGTTCTTTTCATTCTGTTGCGCATAGAATTGTTTGTTGATGTCGCTAGTCGGACCGGGCGCGACCATTTTAAGGGCAGCATCACGGACGACGATGGGCAGACCAAAGGAAAGATCCAGCATACAGCACTGGCAGCAGTTCTTGAGGCGGGCACATGTGAGGCAAATCATCGTGCGCTTCTGGCGACTCGTCCTGTCGGTCTTCCATCGGAATACGGTGAAGGGTCTGCTGCAGATGTTACATTCGGCGCCGTGATTTTCTTTGAGCATTTGAACAAATGGGTTGTCGCTGAGACACGTCTCGCAAACGCTTGGGAAGTCGGTCGTCTCCCACCCTGACCTGTTCAGATCCTGCTTGATTTGAGCTCCTGCCGGCATGGTGAGGTACGTGGAGACGTTTGTTGGTTGGTAATGCGCGAGTTGAGGTTTGTATTCGAAGATTTCCGAGAACTTGAACTTGACTAAGCAGCTTGACCTCCACCAGTCACGTGCTGATCTCCGCAGCTAAGAGAGATCGCGCTAGCTAGACAGGCCCTCGCATGTAGGGATCAGTCGCAAGGGGCATTTGAGGCGGCGGCGGCGGACAAGGACCAAAAAAGGAGGAAGTTTGAATTAATTTCCTCTTGATAATAAGACGTAATAAGAGCTTGCTTGCTGCTAAGCCCTTGCCAACATCAGCCCAACTTTCAACACTTCAACACGTCCACAATCCATTCATCATGTCTCCAATTGCCCTCGAAAAAGAAGACCACGAGCGTGACGCCACCTTTGGCAAAGTCCTCCATGGAAAGACGTCGCAAGCTGAAGGCGGTGTCAGGGCAATGTTGGGCAAGGACCGAGCCGCCCAGACTGAAGCTGTGAACGAGTACTTCAAGCACTTCGACGGCAAGTCGGCTGCAGAGGATACCCCCGAGGCTCGAAAGAAGAGAGTCGACGAGTATGCGACATTGACCAAACAGTATGTAGTCAATTGGACAAGCCTCGCTGTGGACGATTGGTCTAACCAGGTGTCTTTAGCTACTACAATCTTGCCACGGATCTCTACGAGTATGGCTGGGGCGCATCCTTCCATTTCTGCCGCTTCGCCTACGGCGAGCCCTTCGCCAAGGCCATTGCACGGCACGAACACTACCTTGCTCATATGATGGGATTGAAGGAGGGCATGCGGACACTCGACGTTGGATGTGGTGTTGGAGGCCCAGCAAGAGAAATGGTCAAGTTCACGGGCGCAAATGTGATTGGATTGAACAACAATGACTACCAAATCGAGCGGGCAACGAGATATGCTGCAAAGGAAGGTCTATCAGATAAGCTCAGTTTCACAAAAGGCGACTTCATGGTACGGACGGACCTTACAGCTCAAAATATGAACCATCTAACACGTGCTAGCAAATGTCCTTTCCAGACGAATCATTCGACGCCGTTTACGCTATCGAGGCCACAGTCCACGCTCCTTCACTCGAGGGAATCTACTCTGAGATCTTCCGCGTTCTCAAGCCAGGAGGTGTCTTTGGTGTTTACGAATGGCTCATGACCGATGCCTATGATGAAAGTAACCTTGAACATCGCCAGATTCGATTAGACATCGAGCATGGTGACGGTATCTCTAACATGGAAAAGATTGAAGTTGCTCTCGCTGCAATGAAGGCTGCAGGATTCGAATTGGAGCACCACGAGGATATGGCAATTCGTGACGATCCCGCCCCATGGTACTGGCCATTGAGCGGAGAGCTCAAGTATATTCAATCTCTCGGCGATGTCCCAACTATTCTACGAATGACGAGGCCCGTACGATGGATGATTCATAGGACGCTCGGACTTGGTGAAGCTATTGGCATCATTCCGCCAGGAACCGCAAAGACGGCAGACGGACTTGCCATCGGGGGGGATGCGTTGGTGAAGGGCGCTCGAGAGGGACTATTCACGCCTATGTATTTGATGGTTGGCAGAAAACCAAAGGCGTAAAGACTTTGATTGAGAGCTTCTTGCTCTTTTGGTTTTCTCAGGGTTAATGGGTGTTTGCGTACTTCTAATATCTGCGTCGTAACTACTGGCAAGTATAGAGCGCTAGCAGTGAGTGGTCGGAGATCTGCATACACGGAGTGGAGCTGCAATTGTATTATATGTTTTCCCGAGCGACGGGTGATTGAATTGACGACCGTTTTATCTTGCTTGTTGGACCCACAGCGGCCTCGTCCGTTCAATGTCCCTCGCTGTAAATCCGAATCAGCATCAGCTTCTGCAGCCCGTTGTGATCGGTACCAATAAATGTCTAGCGGATGCGAAAACAGATCCCATTGTGAGTTTTTGCCCCTTGAAACCAAATCCAAGTGACTTCAACGAGAAGGAAAGTATCATGGAATTGTTGTAGGAAGCCATCGCGGACCCGAAGGCCGAAGAACAGTTCCATTTGCGGTGAATAATGATAGCATCCCCGTGGTCATGGCCATCAATTCATCGAGCTCAGAGATCGATGAAAGGCTTGTAAGCCATTAGTATGTTCTCTGGGAAATGGATGTCGGGTCCGGAATATACAAAATGCTGGTCTCGTATTGCCAGCGATATCTAAAAATAATCCTTGTCGTCCGAACCCGTAGACCCAAGCTCCCAACCGCGTCCCTTAGTTCTTCCCAGCATTTCAACTTTTTGTAGGAGACAACAACTCCCAACCACCAATTCTCCTTCGAAACAACCTCCACTCCTTCCTCCCTCCTTAATCATATAATACCTCCCGCCATGTCGACAGCCCGATTACTGCGACCGGCGAGTCGTCTCCTTTCAGCAACCCGCACATCCTCAATACGGCCATCCTTCCGGGTAGCTGCCTCGATACCTTCGATTGCGAGATACAGAAACTATGCGACACCCAGTGGAACAAAGGAGATGACCGTTCGAGATGCTTTGAACGAGGCAATGGCTGAGGAGATGGAGCAGAACCCAAAAGTCTTCGTTTTGGGTGAGGAGGTCGCACAGTACAATGGAGCGTATGTGGGACAAAAACTCCATAAAGCTCACCGGAGAGTCCGATATGGCATTGGAATCATTGGAAAATGATGGGATGCCAGGGCAGAATATCTGGGCTGGAAAGCATTTTTCTGAACCATGCTGACAAGACTGGCATTACAGTTACAAGGTCACAAAGGGCCTGCTAGATCGCTTTGGTGAAAAGCGAGTAATCGACAGCCCTATTACCGAGTCTGGCTTCGCTGGTCTTACTGTTGGTGCTGCTTTGGCTGGATTGCAACCCATTGTGAGATCAGAATACTCTATGATACCTGTCTCACGCTGACAAATCAAAGTGCGAATTCATGACCTTCAATTTCGCTATGCAAGCCATCGATCAAATCATCAACTCCGCGGCAAAGACTCATTACATGTCCGGGGGTATCCAACCTTGCAACATCACATTCCGTGGACCCAACGGTTTTGCTTCTGGTGTCGCCGCACAGCATTCGCAGGATTACTCCGCTTGGTATGGAAGCATTCCTGGTCTCAAAGTCGTCACTCCATACAGTGCCGAAGATGCCAAGGGTCTCTTAAAAGCTGCAATCCGCGATCCTAATCCTGTCGTTGTGTTGGAGAACGAGTACGTATAAGGATACTGTCAAACGTGGGAACGCAGCTGATGAGGGATAGACTGTTATACGGACTTTCTTTCCCAATGAGTGAGGAGGCCCAGAAGGACGACTTCGTCATCCCAGTGAGTCTATTGGAACTACTACTTGTGGCTCAGATCAGAAGCTAATATACCTTTCTCTAGTTCGGTAAAGCTAAGATCGAACGTGCCGGAAAAGATCTTACCATGGTCACCCTCTCTCGCTGCGTCGGACAGTGCCTTGTTGCCGCTGAGGAACTACACAAGAAGCATGGCGTCGAAGTTGAGGTCGTTAACCTGCGCTCCATCAAGCCAATGGACGTTGAGGCCATTATCAAGTCAGTCAAGAAGACCGGCCGTCTCTTGGCTGTTGAGTCCGGTTTTCCGATGTTCGGTGTTGGTGCTGAAATCCTGGCTTTGGCTTCCGAGTATGCGTTCGACTACCTAGAGGCCCCGCCATTGAGAATCACTGGTGCCGACGTTCCTACACC
The DNA here is from genome assembly GCA_007735645.1 of Venturia effusa. Lineage (NCBI taxonomy): Eukaryota > Fungi > Ascomycota > Dothideomycetes > Venturiales > Venturiaceae > Venturia > Venturia effusa. The sequence goes on from CP042197.1 coordinate 946,247, forward strand.
ATACGCCGCGGCATTGGAGGCAATGTCATTCCCTGACGAGAACCTGATTGCGGATTACGCTGCCAAGATGTTGAGGTTGTAAATATCTGCTTCAAGATAAATTGAGTGAGGCAGCTGAGTTGAGCTAGGACATTGCAGTGACTTGTACTTCTATCTTCTCGTGTGCCCGCGAGTTGAGGCTCATCTCATCTTTCCCCAGCTTTTTCTGTGTAAATTTGGGTTCAGCGTCTGGGTACAGGATTTGGACGGGAGGGGGAATTAGAGGGATGTAGCTCTGGGCAATAAGCTAACGCGGAGATCGGGGAACCGGTGGACGTTTCTTCATTGTAATTGAAAGCGGGCTGACTTTGTTTGCAGAACTCGAGGTCGATATCTTGGTTCTGCAGGGTTGTCCTTGAATGTTGTTGTCCTCTGCAGCCAATTTCTTGAAGTTCGGGTCGCCCTTTATATCCGCGAACTGCATTACCACACATGTCGAATTCTTTTCCGTGATGTCTTAGATACAATCTACAGGGTTGTCTGGCCTGTGACTAAGAGAGGGCGAAGATCAATTTTCACATTCCCGACAAAATCAGGGCTAAGAGCTTCTTCTTTGTACGCCTGGATCCACTCTGACAAGTCCATGGCCCTACCGAAGATATCGATTGCCTTGTGGTTCGCCATCATTGTTCTGTCGCTCTTTTGACTTCCTTCTCGACTAGGCTATGGTAGAAAGGGGCGAATATGCGCAGATCTTTTCTCATCGTCGGTGGAGGGTCTGAAAAGATCGTATTTGCACGGTTGCATCCAATTGTGATTCTTTGTCGAAGCATTGATACACGGTGTATATTGCACTGAAACGCGATTAAGGTTCCACCATCGCCTTTTGGAATGTTTAGCAAACTCCTTGATACCAGCTCATCTTCGTCTAACTACGCTCATTGATAACATCGTCTATATCGACGGCGGGAGAACAGTCTTCACCATTTCCTACGAGAAAATGGAAAAGGATGTAAACCCTCAAATTCTTAAGAAATAATTTATAATTTCCCACATGCATCATAAATTTGCTAGACTGCCTGCCATAGACCAATACCTCATCACGGCGGGCGTATCGCAACCATGATATTGTATTTGGGATAAGAAAAATCCCCAGCACAGAACATCATACCCAAAACTCATGAATCCAGTCCAGACGTCGCCATTGTAACAGCCATATCGCGCGGAGCACTGTTCGCTGACTCCACGGATCCCTAGAGATTATGGCGCTTTGGTGATGCAACGGCTACGGATCATGTAACGTTCACGGGATCCCAGTGCCCACGGCTCAAGCGTGATCATTATGGTCTTTATAAATCGATATGTGAGTAGGCATACGGAAAGGGCGGGAAAGGGGTTTGAGAGGTCTTCATTATTACCGAGGAACGGGTGGAGGTTTTGTGATGGAGTGTTGGTGGCTTTGGCTCTCGTGTAAGAAAGACTAGATGGCCAAGATTCCGGAATGAGTGAGTTGGTATCTTATACAGCCTAGAAGAAATAAAATCAAATACGGCGATCTTTGGGATGGCTACTGGGACGGGCGGCAAAGTCATGTTTTCGCTGCTCCTTCGGTTGGGGTGGATGGTATGCTGTATCAATTTTCTATGTCGAGATGAGGATGGTTGCTTGAATGTATGAGAATGCTGAGAGGAATATGATGGCTGAGAGCCTGTGAACGAAAACGTCGATATCTATTGTTAGGTATAGACTTCGCAGAATATCTTCGTCCATTCATGGTTCAGCTATTGCTGACATCTTTGCAATGGATTGAGAGGGAGAAAGATTCCCACCTGCAGCCAAAAAATAGCCAGTCAATTGAGCAATCTCAAAGCATATCTAAATATTACTGTTGCCAACGAAAGCATTGGTTTCAGATTCTACAAGGCAAAATATTCCCAAAGCGCCATCGCTTCATGAGCAGATCTCTGATACAAGTACTCTTGACATACACCATGTATCTATTCCTCACACTTGCCATCTACATCACCCCAGTTCTCTCCAACCCAATCGCTGAGTATATCCGTCATGGTTTTCTGCACGAAAGGGGCAGTGTCCTTTTCAGACACTTTGTGGCCCAAGTGGTCCAAGGCAAGCAGTACCCATGGTTGGATGAATTCGTTGTAGACCACGTCAACGACTTCTTTCTCTTCATCTACATGTCCCAGCTCGAAGCCGATAGGTGCTTGTATACAATTCGGGACCTTATAGAAAGTGATCGGCGAATGAATAGTGTCGTCACCATCTTTTCCGAAGTCATCAGTCGTCGTGTACCCCGGGAGGAGATCGTCCTTCCCTGAACTGGTACGAAGTGGTGATTGCCCACTGAAGTCTGGGGCGAAGAAGGTCTCTTTAGTGGCAGGGGAAAGTGCTTGAGTCTGCTTCAATCCAATCTGCTCAGGAGGTGCCAGCAGCCAAGATTCTAGTCCGTGGAGTGTGGCAGCTGTGGATAGGATAGGACCTTCGCTGTTTAGCATGGCCAATATCTTTGAAGCAATGTTGAGTGGCACGTCTGGCACGAAACTAAATCCACTTGTGAAGGGTGAGACGAGATATTCAGTGTCTCTCGTAAAAGGTCCACGGAAGACATCGAATCGCATTGCACCTGTGTTCGTGATGGCTAATGCCTTCTTTCCATCCTTTGTGACTCTGGAAGATTTGCCTAGCTCTGAAGGGAGAACGGATTTTTCGAGCCACGTGAAGATGCTTTGCCTGTCCGGATAAGGTGCACGATTGACAAAGAGATCGACAGGTGAACAGCCACGGAGCTTGTTCAGGTGAAGCTTGGAGCGTGCGGCATGGATGGCTGCTGAAACATTCTTGCCTGCCCTGGTTGGAAACGTCGTGTCGTTCAAGCCAGTGTGATGATGCATGGAAAAGAGATTATTGTCCATGTACATTCTTGCAAATTTCAGCGAAGCAGCAGTATGCAATTCGGCATCTTGCTTTCCAGTAGAAAGCCCAGACACTGACATAAAGCCAATTGTCTCCATATAGCGACCGCTCTCCAAACCAACAGCTTTGCTGTCATACTTTCTGAAATCCCGAACATGAGTATGACCACCAAGAAGGACAATTGGCGTGTCCCATCTCTGAGCACGAATCGTCTTGTATAATGTCTCATATTCTTTCATACGCAGCCCAACATGCCCGTATACGAGGATGAGGTCCACCTCTTGGTCCCGGATCGCCTTTTGAAACCACTCCTCCTTGATCGTCTCGCCGACGGGCTGCACCACAGTGTTGTTCGCGTTGCCCGTGAAGTCGAAAAGGAAGCCGAACGCCAGTATGCGTATGCCCTGGTTCTTTGTTGTGAACTTCTTGTAACGTGGGGCTAATGCTTCTCTTTCGCCAGTCTCTGGATTATATATATCGAGATTGGAGGCAAGGTAGTTGCCCCTAAAGCTTGGGACTGTCTTATAGAACTCATTCTCGGACGAGTTCTTTTTATATAGTTCGTGGTTGCCTGAACAGATCAAGTCGATCTTCTGCTGCTTGAGGATATCGAAAGTATATCGCCCCTTGGGATCTGAACCATCGTACAGGCCGTTGCCCTCAACTCGGTCGCCAGTGTCTACGAGAATAAGGTCGACACCTTCCCGGTCTGCTCTTTGACGTAGGTGATGGGCGAAGGATATGTAGTCTCCCCAGTCGGCAGAGAATGAAGGCCTAGACGGCCTGTCAGCATGCTACTACTACAAGCAAGCACATATGGCTATTTTTGTCCATGGTTGGCCTCAAACGGAAAATTCGCACGACTGAGGTAACGGTGAGAGTCATGACTTTCTCTGGTCATCCTTCCGTCCCATATCTGGACACCAAGGAAGCCCTCGTTTCGGAAGACAGCTCACAGTTCGCTTCGCATTCACTTCTTCAGCTTGTCAAATTCCTGCGGCCTTACTCCAACAGGTTCGCGAGCGGCTAGTTTCTGTATTGGGCGCCCGACTGGAGGAAAAAAAAGACACATACTCTTGCAAGTGCCCTCCAAACCAGCCATGCACATCAGTGGTATGCAGTATATTCAACTGTGCCCATGGGAGACGTCTCAGAGGAGCAGCCACAGCAGACCTGGCTTCAGGTTGGATCGCGTTGGCTGGGAGTACAAGTTCGATGCTAGCCAGCAAGACCGACAGCAGCGTCAACATACTGCCTTGAGGTTGTCGAAAGAAGCAGCTCATGGCTGACTCGGAGCATGCTGGGGCTGGGGTAGAGCTTCCATTGCTGCAGGCACCATGATGGCGTGGCGAGTCATGCTCAGTACGCGCGATCACGCTTTGTTCTCGACGACAAGGCTCATCCACTAATTCAAAGGGATCTGCAGCTGCATATCGATCAAGCCGAGATGATGATGGGAATCATTTTGGCAGATAATTATCGCTTGTTTCGATATCGGTCGGAGACAGACCAGATCACATGATGGCAGCAGAAATCGAGGCTCAGCAGACCCACTTCGAGTTCCCGCTAGGACGTGGACATGGATCACGGATGTTTGCTGAGTCGCCAAGTTCTTACGAGTACAAATTCTTATCCGTCTCCGACTCCTTCCCATCAACAACAACTTCCACCAACCAACACTCCGAGCTTCATCAACACTAGAACACCCCATTGCTCTTTCTCAATCCAACCAAACTTCATCGCATCTTCTCTCATAACCCCATCAAACAACCACAATGCCTCCTGCCAATTCCTCGAGGAAGCGCAAGGCTACTGAGCCAGCTCCAGTTGTCGCGCCTTCAAAGAAAACGAAGACTTCCAAAGCTCCTGTGGCAAAGAAAGTCGCGAAAAAGCCTTCGCCTGCCCCCGCCCGCAAGAAGCCCTCTCCGCCGCCAAAAAAGCCTGTCGCAAAGCCAAAGGCGACCAAGACAACAACAAAACGCGTCTTGAACACTCCTCCAGATACCAAACTTCACGTCTATGTCATGGGCGATGGCTCTGCCGGCGAACTCGGCCTTGGAGCAACGAAAAAGGCGACAGATGTATCTCGACCGCGTCTCAACAACCTTCTTGAAGCTGCTGGCGTTGTCGACATTGCCGTCGGAGGCATGCATTGCATCGCCCTTACAGCCGACAACAAGATTCTCACCTGGGGTGTCAACGACAATAGCGCGCTGGGCCGCGATACCAAGCAACATGAAGCAAAAACAAAGGATGTCGACGACGCAGACTCTGGTTCAGACAGCGAAGACGATGACCCAGGACTCGATCTCAACCCCCTCGAAGCTACCCCCTCGGCCATTCCATCAGAATGCTTTCCAGCGGACACCACATTTGTACAGGTAGCCGCCGGTGACAGTGTCTCACTCGCCCTCACCAACGATGGCTTCGTGTACGGCTGGGGCACATTTCGCGACGACAAAGGCATCTTCGGCTTCAGCCAGATCCGCGGCCACGAGGTCGTCTCAGAACAGAGCCGTCCTGTCCTTATCAAAGGGCTAAAAGGTATCAAACAAATTACTTGCGGCGAAAATCACGCGCTCGCGCTCGATGAGAAGGGCACTGTGTGGGCTTGGGGATGCGGTAAACAAGATCAGCTAGGTCGCCGCCTCGTAGGTCGCCATCTGGAGAACAACCTCAACCCCCAGCCATTGAATCTCCCAAAAGGCAACCGGATCGAATCCATTGCTGCTGGTCCAAACCACTCTTTTGCCGTCTTGAAAGACGGCTCAGTCTATTCCTGGGGTCTCAACAGCCATATGCAAACCGGCATCCCCTACCCAGCAAACCAAGACGACCATATCGTCACTGGTCCCACTAAGGTCAAGGCCCTCAGCGACATCAAGATGATGTCAGGTGGCGCACGTCATTCCATCGCTCTCAACACCTCAGGCGAACTCTACTCATTCGGCCAACTTGAGAATTCGGCACTCGGAGCCGACTGGCAACAATATGAGAACGATGACAAGATGATACGCCGTGGAGGAGACCTTCAAAAGCCAAAGATCGTCATCCAGCCCATCAAAGTCGCTATTGAGGACCCTTGCAAATATATCGCTTCCGGTCCTGAGCACAACATCGCGCTCACAGAAGAAGGCCGCGCATACTCTTGGGGATTCAACACAAGCTACAACTGTGGCCAAGGCGAGACAGACGGCGACGTGGAGATGCCTACATTGATCGATAATACTGCGGTACGCACCCAGAAGCTTGTTTGGGCTGGTTGCGGTGGACAATTCTCGATGGTCGGCTCCGCATTTTGATTTCCTTTTCAAAAAAAAAGCGTCTCTCTCATTGCATGGCGTTCTGGCGTTGCATGGTTTCCCACCACACCGTCATCTGCACCAACATTACTCACGTCCTTGATTTTCCTGTCCTTCTGGGCAGAGTGTCGGTGGAGCATTGTTGGTTGTTAGGATAGTCCGAGGTTGGGATTGTCTTGTTTTGATGGTTCGTGGTGTGGTTGGCAACCTGATTTTCCTTCCTTATGGGGAGATGTGTCGGTACCAACCACATCACTTCATGTATTTGTATGGATTCTTGTTTTTGTCGATTTTGTTTCATATGGGTCTCGTCTGGGTCTGTTTGGTTTATGGCGTTCTTATACCCACAATAGCATTGATGGATGGACAGCACTCATGTTGCATATTTTGGAGAGGCTTTTCTTTCGCCTCTTTTCCTGTACATTAGATTCATGATTCATGAGGTGCTTTTTCATGAATGGATAACTTTTCTCTCAAATTGCATCTCCCACTTAATAAAGATTTCTCGACATGCTTCTTCTTACGCCGCGTCGTCCATTGGCTTATGGACGCTCTAGCTTGTCCAAGCAGCAACGTTGATATATTGCCGAAACATGCAGCTTTACCCGATAGATCCGAGACAAATGACTGACGAGCCTCCAGCCGCCAGCGCATTTTTTAGTTGCAAAGGTAACGAACAGTACTCGGGTGAGTGCTCTATCCAGGAGAACAAGACAGAAATGCTACATAGTCTCAGATAGCTTGGATCAAGCTTTGGTGAGTTGGAAGGAACAATTGCACAAAACAGCACCATGGCATCTATTGGAATGATGGTTGTCTCAAACATCTAATGGTGGTTGTCTCACGGACTCGGGAATGCGGGCATTGGGTCATATTGTAGTGAGTCTACTTCCGGGCATTCTCTCAAAAGCAACAGCAGAATGGAGAATACTGCCCTGCAGTGTGTAGGAGCCTCATTTGGACGCTATGGCGTCATAGATCATCCCCGCTACTCCGAGGCCGACGAGCTGTTGTTAGTATGGCATTGAGAATCCTCGCTTCACTGTTCGGTTCAGTATAAGCACATTGCTTCATAGGTTGCGTTCATTCTGGAACTCTTATGCGATTGTCATCTCTCTCCTATACCCATTGCTTGGCATCCAACCTCATCTTATAAGTTTCGAACATCTATACCACACATCAACTGCAAATCATGGAAAACGGGACAGACAAAAGTTTCCCTATCTTGATCGTCGGAGCAGGCCCAGTTGGCCTCTTCCTTGCACTTCTTCTCGCGAGATCTCATATACCATGCCGCATTATTGACGCCAATGCCTCTCCGGACACGAGCAGTTCAAAGTCGATAGCTTATCAACCGTCTGTTTTGCCTATACTTCAAAAGGCAGGCATCCTCGATGCCGTCAAGAATGTTGGTATTTTGCTCAAAGACATCGCCTTTCGCAAGACAAAAACAGGAGAGATCATTGTCAAAGTGCCCACTCCACCAAATGCCCCAGGAGTGCTGGTTCTTCCGCAGTGGAGACTCATGAATGTAATTGAGACGGAACTTCAAAAGCTCGGCGTCGAGGTTGAAAGGGGTTGGCAGGTTGTCAGGATTGACAACTCTGAGACCGACCATGTGGAAGTTATCGCTGAGACGATAGCGGGCGAGAAGAAAACATTCAGTGGCCAATACCTTGTCGCCGCCGATGGAGGAAAGAGCTTTATTCGAAAAAGTCTTGGTATAGCTTTCAAGGGAGAAACCCTACCCTCTCAATTCATTGCAACGGATGTACGCTACCCATTTGAAGAACACGGTTTCTCACATACCCAATTCATGATGGACCCCGAAGACTACGGCCTCATCTCTAAGATGAACAACGAAGGCCTATGGCGCGTCTCCTTCAGCGTCTCGAACAACATCAGCACAGAGGACGAAATCGAGAAAGCCTTGATATCGAAATACAACGCCATGTTTCCAGGCCCTCGACCGCTTGATTTCGAAGTCGTGAACGCAGCGCCCTACAAATCGCAACAACTATGCGCCGAAACGATGAAAAAGGGCAGGATCTTACTCGTAGGCGACGCTGCTCACCGTAGGCCGCCCCGCAATTCCTCCATCCCTGCCTCAAGCTGACCTCTGCAGTGACAAACCCCTACGCCGGCCTGGGCCTGATAACAGGTCTCCTCGATGTAACGTCCCTAGCCGAAGTATTCCACAACATCACTTTTCATAAAGCCACCGATACTCTACTACAGAGTTGGTCTGAAGCTCGTATCGACAAGTACCATAAAGTGACTGATCCAATGTCGCGCGCTGCGTTTTACAGGGTGCAGGATTCGGACCTTGACACCATCTGTGAAAGGGATCCGATGTTCAAAGCGATCAAGGCGGGGAAGATGATGCCGCCGTCGAGTCTGGCGACGGATGTACAGGAGTTGGAGGGATTCGTTGGGGGAGAGGTGGATGGGTAGGAGGAAGAATGGGAACCTTTCTGGCCTGGTCTATGTTTCATGGTATTTTGCGAAGACGTCCTTTTTACCTTCGATTCCATCCATTGGAGGCACATTACCAAAAGCACAGATCAGCCCTTCTGAAAAGAGTCCAGAATACGACGATTTCCTACTGCCGCATAAATCCTCTTCCAAACCCGACTTTCAGATGCTTCTCGATAGCATCATCCATCAACATCCGATACATCTCCTCCTTATCCAAACCACTCGCTTCCAATCCCGCCGTGCCCTCCACCCCCTGCACAATTTCCTTGCACTCAAACCACCACTCATGCCGCCTCACTCCCAGATTCTGGACTTGCGCCTGCACCGCCAGTAACCCAGGTCCATTCCCACCATACAGCAACGACTGTCTCGCCCTCGCAACCATGCGATCCAGATACGGCACCAGAACCTCTTCAGGCACGTCCACTTTCTGCGTTCCAAGATCAATCGTCGCCCTATCCTGTAACCACTGAGTATGCGTCCTAACAACATGCCGCGCCATCCACTCCACAACCTCGTTGGTGAACATGCCATTGATCCCCTCCGACGAGACGACGACCTGGATGATGATCTGCCAATACCCAACCCTTTTCCTAAAATCCATCGTCCACTCTTCAACCAACTGATTAGCTGCCACAGCGCCAACTCGACTTTCCTCGTCACCCACATCAAAAACATGTACATCCGCCAATCTCTCCACAGGAAACGCCCTCCCCCTCTCCATAAGAAACCTCGCATCAAGAAGTCCCATACCATATCTCCCGCCCACACACGCCTCACACAAACACTCAAACCCACACCGTCCCCTCAGAGCCCTCCTCCTCTCCCCAGCACCCAACATCAGAATCTCCGGCCCCACATAACTAATCGTAACCTCCTCCCCCTCCCCAATATCCCTCGCCGCAACAACGACTATCCAACCCCCCTCCGTAAACGTATAATCGGCATTCGGCTCACAACTATGATTCAAAAACGACGCTTTGACGTATAAACACCCCGTCCGCAAATCCGGAGGAATAGCGAAGTGATTCGTGTTCCAGATTCGTATGTACTGTGAATCGTCCGGATGGGCTTTGTGTAGATCGCTGAGGAGGTGGAGGTAGGACGATGCGGCGGTGCTGAGGAGGTGGCAGGAGAGGGATATGGAGAGGGTACTGCCGGTGCTGCTTTTTATAAGGGGGTTTTCGGCGTGCAGGATGGAACCGGCGGGGAGGGGGCGCGTGGAGATTGTGCCGTGGCCTTTTCCTGGGGTTTTTTGGATTTTTAGAGGGGGGTTTGGGCCGGTTAGGTGGGAGGTGTTTAGGGTTGATGGGGTGGTGGGTTTGTTGGCGGTGGGTTCTGGGGGGTTTGTGGTGGTTTCTGCGTCTTCTGCGTCTTCTGGGTTGCAGTGGTTTGGGAGGGGTGGGTGTGTTTTGTTGGGTTTGATGGGGTGGCGTGTGGATGTGGAGAATTCTTTAGAGTGTGTATTTGCGAGATATCTTGACTTTGCCGATGCGGATTTGGAGAATGGTATATCAAGTCGTGTCCTTGAACCATGCTGGAACGATCGAACCCCCAAAATCGATCGTCCTTTGAATGGTAGCTGAACAACCGGAACAGCACTCTTCGCACGGATAAGTAGCGACATGATTGAAAACCACCTCTTCCGACATATTGGATAGCAGTATAAGTATCCGCCAATGATTGATTGATACATAGATCCATTGTTGCGACCAAACGTAAACCTCATGCTCCTCGCCGTATGATTGCTGGCCTTTGGCAGAAGCGGCTACTATAAAGAAAGACATGATTGAGCAACTGCTCGGATGTGGAAAGTTAGATCAGGATTTGTTTTGATTGATGTTGTGAAAATGGAGAAATCTAATTGTGCTGTATAAAGAATGCTTGGTGTCTTTTACCTTAGTGACGTTTTCTTTGTGATGGGGAATTGTTCAGGCAAACCTTAGGTTGCTTGATGGCAAGTCCTGTATCGATATCGTGGGGTTGTGGTGTATGTAGTTGGTTGGGGTTGGTTGTAAATTCTTTGGGTGTAGATGAATGAATCGAGTTTATAGAGAGACAATACAGTTATTGTTTGGTAAATACAGTGACGACCATGCTAGCTGTAGCAGCATCGATTGTGAGTTTTCTCAATTCATGGATCCTTAGATAGACTTTGCCTGAATAGGTTTCCATACGCTCCCTTTTTTCGACTTTTCGAAGATGGTTGTGAGAATGTGATGTCGATTTTCAAAAAGATGGTCTGATATGCAGCAGCTTGGAACATGAGGTGAACGATACGCTCGACGTAATTGACAAGAGCTCAGCAATGAGATGACAGGAGTTGAGTATAGATCTCGTCTCTGTGGAGGCCGAGGCTGTGAAGTTTGGATTTCTTGCCTTGAACGCTGAGCTTCATCCCAGCACAGCAGGTAGTGTGGTAGTCTTGCAACTGAATCTTCCACCTCCTACTCAATAAATTCCTTCCCGTCAAAACTGATGAAGCGCACGTCTGCTTTGCACTTCCACACCGAAATCGTCATTGGCGTATCCCTGAGAATCGAAAATCTGTCAAGGATACATCAATATCGACTGCAGGTAACGGCAGTCCCAATCTAGAAAAGATTTCGATTTCAGAAGATGGCTTACATTTTTGGCATGTCCGTACTAGTGCATGCTGAGATGCTGTAGAATCATTGGCATTTCAGCCCTAGCACCCACGGCCGGGTCGCAACCTAGTGGATGCTGCAAGCGATCCGTCAAGGTCCACGGAGCCACCTCCGCCCTAGACTAGGCTGCATTAGTATCCCTTTCAGTTGGGGCTTGGTGACTAGTTTTCCAAGATGCGATGGCAGAAGCCGCCTTTAAGCAACCCAGGCGCAATTGTATTATTCCGAGGGTCTTATGTTGAAGCCTGCTCTGTCCGTTGTTTCGTGGTGTGATTGGAAATCATGATGAGTACTCGCCGCCTCACCCTACCCCACCCCCACCCATGGCCTTGCTATTTGGAGTATGAGCGCCCATCTCGTTCCCGATCACATCATTAGACTGGAGAATTCCTCTTTTGGACTGATCCCACTTATGTACAGTATTGAGTTGGTTTGAGGACTGGCAAAGTCGTAGATGCATATGGAAAGACACGTGCCTCACATTCACTGTGAAGTACCTAATCGGGAAGTCGACGATTTCGCATCCGAGCTCGCGCAGGGGATAGGAAGCTGCAAAGAAATCAAGTACAACTCTTTACAAACCCATCGACGATCCGAATGCCCGTCGACGTCAGGATCGTGCCGTGGTCTTTTGCTCTCGCCATAGGCACAGCATGCGCCTCATCGTATGACAGCTACCCAGGAATACTCCCATGCGTGAGGCGAAGCATCCAGACTCTCACAAGGCCTTATGGAACCCTCGAGACTTTGACCTCTGAGATGGAGAGATTGTTGATGCGGTGTCGTTCATGTTGGGTTTGATCAAGGCCTAGATGCCGTGCTAACGAGCTGTTGGACCATGGCGTCGGAGTCATCCGGCAGGCGGTCAAGGCCTGTGTCGATGACATTGAAGGAGAAGCTCAATGGACGGCAGCCAGAGCTGTCACCTGTAGTAGGCGGCGACAAGAAACGGCGAATTAGTAGTGCCACCTGCATGCGGGAGCTTCGTTGATTAGTAATGATAGAATTTGCGTGATCCAGTGGGTTGTGTATTGCGAAGCCTGGCCGCCGTGGACACAGCCTTATGAAACATAGTCAACGCAGGGCACACTGTAGGCGTGTTCACAGCGCGCACGGTTTACGATCCAGATGTCTTTGGCGGAACGTGGAGCTGGCTTATGTGGTTGTATCGTGCAGAAGCTGACAATACACCCGACAAATCAAGGGTGGATGAGGCGTAGGAGAGACGGGGACGGACAGGCATACTCCATCATCTCATCGATACGTATCTCTGCCCTTGTTGGTGCTTCCTTTCTTTACGTGCCAAATTACCCCAGAGCAGTAGGAGTATGATTTCGCCAGTGTGGGTGCATTGGCTCCAGGTTGGCTGCTTCGATATGCAGGGAAACATCAAACTTGTATTGGGCGAGAGTCGACCCAGGCAGAGACATTCCAACCCTTCAGCCTCGTCCGTCTTTGTCCAGACCTTTGATGCCCGAAGGCTCACGGCAGCCTTCCTGACATGCCCACCGCAAATCACCACGGGCTGAGTGCTGAATGCTGAGTGCAGGACTGCAGGTGGCAATGGCACCTCAGCCCCTGATCCCCAGTTTGCGCCCTACGTCACTGCTCCAACACAACCTCATAATGTTGCTCCATCCACATCATGACGGCGACTGTGACCCTGAGTCCCTGACATGCACTCACCCTCACCCTCATCCTCACCCTCACCCTCACCCTCCCCTTCCCTCCCCTTCGCCTCCCACTGCATCTGCCTATGTCAGCCAAACCCGCCATCACCACCACAACCACTCTCCCGACCATTGCTTCCTCCTCCCTCTAAACCCAACTCCGTCATGCCCTCAGCCGGCCTCTCTCCCGGTCTCAAACCTCACTCCCACGCGCGACAGCAGCAGGGCCGCAATGCCGCCATTCCCTCCACTCCTCACGCTTCGAATCCCCCACGAACTCCCTTCTCCGTAGGCCAGTCGCATGCGCCTCTGCTCCGCTCCTTCAATCCCTGTTCACCTGGTCTCCAAGACGTACGGACTCCGAGTCCCAACTACTTTGGCCTCGCCGTAGAGGGTGCAAGCAACTCACTCTACTCCGCCGGTGCTGAGCATGCGAGGGGGAACTGGAGTCCTCCCACGTCGAATGTCCGCTCTACGGCGGCCGCATCACCTCGCGTCATACCCGTCGATCAGAATCCCGACTACGATGCTTTTCGGCAACAGTCCGAAAGACATGGCTTTAACCAACGATCACTGTCGGGATTTCGCCAGGGCATGCCACCACCGCTTACATATCCATCGCATGCGGCTCCGACTCCATCTGGATTGATCTCGCCAGCCAGTTCGGCTTTTCCAGCGTCGCCTCAGGCCTCGATACCCTTCTACGAAACAAAGTTTGCAGAGAACACGCAGAGATCGCCGAAAAGATCGCTCTCGTCACCAGCACCGCACATCCTAGACAGCCCGAGGAGAAACTCTCCTGCAGGTTTCACCGAACGTGAAGAACGCGCAGCTCCTCAAGCCGTGCAATTTCTACAACAGGAAAAGGACGTCCGATTCTCTTTGCCACCAACTGCTGGAGCAGTGACCCCGACATTACCACAGAAGCGTGCTGATACCTTGCCCGCCAAAATAGACGACCAGGTTGCAGGAGACGGAAAAAGTGGGAACCCAGCTTTGATATCCCCACAACAAGTTGCCGATATCATCAAGTCTGGCGAGGCGCTGATACTGGATTTGCGTGTCTCGACACAATACGCTCGGGCAAGAATAGCAGGAGCACTTAACCTATGTATACCCACTACTTTACTCAAACGCGTTTCCTACGACACGTCGAAGCTGGCTGAAACGTTCAAAATACCAGAACAGCGAGAGCAGTTCGAACATTGGAGAGATTGCCAGCACATTGTGGTCTATGACCTCAATTCTTCCAAGATCAAAGATGCGACACCCTGCGTGAAGATGCTGGAGAAGTTTGCCAAAGAAGGTTTCACTGGAGGTGCTTGGATAGTTCGTGGAGGCTTCACCGACCTGTCGACGAGATTCCCAAGCCTTGTGGACGACTCCGTTGGCGGCGGAGCGTTGGCGCCGCAGTCCGCTCTCTCTCCCGGCCAGGGAAGCACTCTGCCTGCCGTCATTGGTGGCTGCCCGATGCCCATCACTCAAAATGCTGCCAACCCTTTCTTCAGCAACATCAGGCAAAACCAGGATCTTATTGGGGGTGTGGGCCAGATTCCATTGAAACGTCCAGTATCGATGAATCCTCAAGTGGAAGAAAGCCTTCCCAAATGGCTGAAGATGGCCGTGAGCCCCAGTGATGAGGGAAAATCAGTGGCGGCCAAGTTCCTCATGATCGAGACCAACGAACAGAAGCGGATGCAAAAGGCTCTTACTGGCAACGTTCAATATGGTACACCGAAGCCGGATGCAGAGAAGCCAGTTCAGCTCGCTGGAATCGAGAAAGGACAGAAGAACAGGTACAACAACATCTGGCCGTTTGAGCACTCCCGAGTCAAGCTTCAAGATGTGCCTTCAAGTGGATGCGATTACTTCAACGCCAACCACATCAAGGCGGATTGGTCCAACAAGCGGTACATTGCCACTCAGGGACCAATCCCAGCGACGTTCAACGTGAGCCTGACAAGTTCCTCTGCGCGATAACACTAGCTTACACTGAACAGGATTTTTGGAACGTTGTATGGCAACAAGACGCGCGCGTCATTGTCATGCTGACGGCGGAGTCCGAAGGCGGCCAGCTCAAGGCCCACAATTACTGGAGCAACAAGCGCTTCGGACCTCTCAACCTCAACTTCCTTTCCGAAAAACGTGCATCTTTGGAGCCGTCAAGAATACATCGTCATCGCGAGAGGCCCTCCATGGGTCAAAGACGCTCAACGACGAATACATCGGGAAGATCGGCGCCAAGTGATGCGTCCCCAACAAGCGAGCAGCCGTACGTCATTGTACGCAGATTTACCCTGTCCCACAGCAACGAGCCTTTTGCTCGTATGAGGGAAATCACACAGCTGCAGTATTCGCATTGGCCTGACTTTGGTACGCCGGCGCACCCGACTCATCTCTTGGGTCTCGTGGAACAATGCGATGCTGTGGTACGGGCATCTAACGGGTCCTCAAATGGAAGTCCTGTACCCGAGGGCTCTCGTCCGGTAGTGGTTCATTGCAGTGCAGGTTGTGGTCGGACTGGCACATTCTGCACTGTGGACTCCGTCATCGACATGATGAAGAGGAAGCGCAAAGAAGCTAACGCCAGTGGTAATCTCGGTAGTCCGAAACGCAACTCCAGACAGCCGACACCGATGGATATAGATCGATCCGGCTTTGGGTTCACTTCTTCCTCCGCTAGTCCTGTTGGGGGCACTTCGGGTGACTCTTCGTGGGCCTTTAACGACGATGTGGACCTCATTGCCAAAACAGTGGAGGACTTCCGCTTGCAGCGTTTGAGCATGGTTCAAAGTCTGCGCCAGTTTGTCCTTTGTTACGAATCTCTTCTTGAATGGCTCTGTGAGCAGACTCCCAAGTCTGCCTAATCTTTTGGTACTTATACCAATGCTAATGTGTCAATGTGTGAAGACAAAACAGCAACGCCGATTCTTCGGATACTGCAGATGGATGGAAGGACGTATGAAGAATATAGATCTGGGTTTGGAGAAGGCTATCATCGATTTTCACTTTCTTCGTCGGAACTCAGTAAACCACGGGCAAAGCCAGCCTTGTAGGAAGAGTGTCGACTGTAACGGGTATAGCATTGGGTATCGGCGTTCTAATCGATAATTGGGAGCGGCACTTGTACATTGAACCTGAGGATAGCTAGCTGCATTTCGCGGGTGTGGTAAGTTCGACATGGACCTACAGTGTTGGGCGTTGTGTGCATCTTTTCGGGGCGTCTCGTGCGAGGCTAGAGAGTTTCGTAGCCTGGAATGCAAAATGCATTTCATCTTGAGTCACATCTTTCGTTTTATCAGACCGCCTTTACTACTCGTTCGATTGAAACGTCGAAAACACCTTGAGCCAGATGCCTCATCCTTGATGTCATCCTGACTCTCAAGGCTTACAATGATCACTGTTAGCCGTGTGCGTAAGCGCTTGCAAGATATGTGGTAGGAACTTGTCCGCTCCACGTCCGCATTTCCACTTCATCCATCTCTCCGTACCCTTTCTGTGTCCCTATTTCACGATCGTGCAATGTAGTTTCTCTGTAGAGTAAACCACCCTTTCCATGTTCTATTGGTGTTGGTCTTGGTATTAAAAGGTCGGTTTCGATGGGTGTTCTTGTTGTATACAAAGACAAATCATCGATTACTGTATTGCTTGTTAGAGATTTGTTGGAGAAAATACTGTTGTGTCGACTAACTAAACCTATTTAGAAAACTGGGGTTAGTCTTTAGAGGGATTGCGCGGATCTAAGTTGGTTTTTGTGAGGATGAGGGGGAGAGGTTGATGGTTTATTGAGTTGTGGATAGATGGGTAGGTATTGGTATGTAGCGTTTATTCTACGTTGTTTAGGGTAGGTTTTCTCTATCGGTATGAAACTTGACGGCGGTGATTGGGTAGAGGCTTTGCTTTTTTGTTCTTACGGCTAGTATAGGATAGGATGGCGGGGTTGTGGAGAGATTGATAGGGGGAGGATAGATAGATAGATAGATAGAGTTGTTTATCTTGTGCTCTTGTGCTAGGGGTTTATAGGGTTTGGTTCGGTTTGGTTTGGTTTGGGCGGTGTGTGTGGGAAAGGGGAAATTAGTTTTGGAGGGTTTGGTTGTATAGATAGATAGAGTTGCTCGCTTTGTTTCAGGGATTTGGTGGGGTTTGGGCGGTGTGGTATGGTGCGCGGGAAATTGGGTTTAAAGGATGTAGGTTTTATAGATGGGTAAAGTCGCTCTTTTATTTCGGAGGTTGGTGGGGTTTGATTTGGGTGTTGTGGTGTGATGTGGTGTGGTGTAGTGTGCGGGAATTCGTTCTAGAGGATATAGGTGGTATAGATAGATAAAGGCGGTCTCTCGTTTTATGAGGTTGGTTTAGGCGGTATTGTGCGCAAGAGATTGATATTGAAGGATATGGGTAGTATAGATAACGTCGCTTCTTATATTCTAGGGGTTTCCTGGAATTTGTTCGGGAGTTGTGGTGCTTGGGAAATTGATTGTAATCGTGGATATCGGGTAGGTAATCGCTAGGGTTGAATTATGATAGGACGGGATCATCCCGCCTCTATAGTAGGATCAACGCAATGCCCAGTTTTGTCACTCCAACATCACTCGGTCTTGTAGCTGTTCCATGTGTATGCCTGACAGTGGATCGCCAATTTGCGGGCGTGGAAATCCGAGACGACTTGCCTTTGTGGTTGGGATTGGGGAATACTGGACATCTGATTGTCATTGCGATCTATCCTACTTCTCGGGTTCGGGGACTTGGTATTTGAAAGGATACCAAAAGCGAAGACATTGTCAGAAAACCACGTACTTCGATGCCCACCTCGTCACGGGTCTGCCACTGAGGTTAACGTACTGTTGTCCCCTCGCTATGACTTGTTGGCTGCACATCACTCGTCAGGGTCTTCCTCCGAAATCAACGACTCAAATTCTTGTTGACAAGATGCGAAGTGTACTATGAGCTTCACCCTCAGGTAAGCCAGCGATGAAGCTCAGCGCTCGTATTATTGTAGAAGAGTAGTGGCACCAGCCATCTAGCACCATCCATACTACGACGACATTAGCGCCGCTTATCCACAGTAAAAGTAGAGTCTCGAAGTGTTACATACCGAAAATTCACAGTCTTGGAAAAAGCTAGGCGAACAATTGACATTACAGTCCCTGTCATCATGTGTCCTTATTAGTCCCTCTGTTGAGTTTGGAGGCTCGCTCTTCCAAGTCCTCGGCATACGTGCCGCCTCGCACCTCATCATATACGTATATCCAGCATAACCGTGGTCGTTTCTGAAAATCTTGAAGCAGTTGCCGCCGCAGTGGGGGTTTTCTGATTTGGCCCAGGCGATGAATAAGTTCCTGACTTTGATGAAGGCGTCTTTGTAATCCTCGATTTCACCGTTCGCTGCACGCTGTCAGTTCTGCATGTTGTGTACCTTGGGCAAGGAGGCCGGGTCTTACGGCAAAATTCTATCCCGCGATAGGCCTCGCAGGGGACTTGGTACCATGTTTGGAAGTGTGTGCACCCGTTCTTTTTGGCGCGGACTGAAGCTGGTGTCACGGTGAGGAGGAGTACAGTGAGGAGGTACGATTTGAAAAACATCGTGATGGGAGTCGGAAGATGTATCGTGCGATGGGTTCCAGCAAGTGTGAAGACTCCGGCTCGTTTTAAGATAGAAATCTTCCTATCCTTGGTCAAGATCTACCTTCCACACTCGTGCTAGTTTTTGGCCCACCATACAGACAGATGATGTAAATTTGAGCCAATCAGATAGATGCAGCTGAGCCAAAACCATAGGGGTAAGCTGTAGCTAGTCCAGCCATATGAAGATAGCTTGCTGTTGGTGTCACAGTGGGGATGGTAATTCTGTGCCCCTTTCGCTTAGAAAACGCTACCCTAGAGGGGCACAGAATTGCCATCCCCACTGTGGTGTCGTTATTGACTGGCCGAAAACGTCAGATTGAACTTCATCCTCTCTTGCGCCCTTACCGCCGCACAAGATCGAATCCATTCTTGAAAAGCTAGTCCTCGTTGAGGACGACTACTTCAAGTACTACTTACCCATATTCAATATTTTTCGCTCGTTGTGGTTTGTGAAATATCAGTTTCGTCAGGACTTCAAAGGGCCGTTTACGGCCAGTTGACAGCCACACTGATAGAGCCGTATAGAATTATGATTAGACTCTACAGTAACCGATGTCGGCCACTCCCTCCCATCTAGTGGAGATCACTAGCCTCAATTTGCGACTACTAGTGAATGTATTCGAACTGTCTCCACCTCACCTAGCTTGGCATGTACGTTTGACAGACGACGATAATATATATCATTGACAATAGGGGGTACTGCATGGGTTCAGTAGTTCAGGACGATTGCCGTACATCCGAAGTCCGTATGCTATTCGACGGCGGCTTAGCGTATCTTCTCATCGCCGCGATATACTCAAGTTGTTGTGGCTGGTAGAAGACGTGCTGTATCGAGTTTCCTTACAACCAGGTGCTCGCGTGGATTCTCACGCCGAAAATCCTATCTTGGTCCTTGCTTAAGACTGTCCCTGACGTATCTCTTCCCTAAACCTAGATCTTCTTTCAACCGGTCTAGATGTCTCCTATCCTTCTTATCGTAGTGTCGCGATAGACGAGGACAAATGCAAGGGCGTCTTCGTCTAGAATTTCAAGGGGCAGGACGGCCCAGCGGCGGAACCCGCGGGATCGCCATAACAGTAAAATTTTCACGGGTTCTGTACGAGATCCCTACTCCATCTTGTCAATGGAAGATCGTAGGTATTAACTTTACTTCGCGTACTACGTACCCCGCAAAGAATTTAGGGCCTTCTACCTCTACGGCCGCGTTAGTCAGGCTGCTCAAGCACCACACACGGTCCGGAGATCCACTAAACGCACGCAGATTTCGTGCCAAGTGTCTGCGTCTTTTTCGCACGCATTGCAATGAAATCGTGCTTAGCTGTCTTGGCCTCTTGGGTTGTGCTCCCAAACCGGCTAAAAGTATGGACATGCAGTCGTTCTTTTTGCTGTGTTAGGCAATCACTTCAATGCAGCGGCGGTGATGGTCGTGTTTTCAACGTGACAGTGAAGTTTCTGCGTAGACAAATGAGCAAGGGCGTGGTTTCCGCGGCAAAAATGGTTACTGCATGGACTGTGACGAGGTCGGGCCCGAGAGACCGCAGTACGTGGGGTTTTGGTGATGCTTCGATTTTGGCTTGTTGTTTGTAGATGGCGAGATGACTCCGAGCAGCGATGGACCACCTCCCACCAATCAGACATTCCGCGCCAATACATATATATACATTTTCCTTGGAATCTAATGAAAGTTTTCGCGCTACAAGGACGATCTTACGCCATACTAGACTTTCTCGTATCAGCTCTTTACTAAGATTGCGAATGTGGTATCCGGACCGTAAATCCTCGAGCATGCAAGAGAAATCAGCCCACACAAGCGTAGAGCGGCGTAGAGCGGATGAACTCACTCATCATACTACGGTAGCCGGGCGAGAGAAGGTTAAAGGTTGAAGCTTCACCACAACCTCGTCTTCTTCACCTTAAAAGGTAATATCTAAGTTTGGTGAAGAGAACCTGACGCAAGTACCGAGACAGGGATTGGAATTAACCTTCTTCTTTTGGCCAGCTACCATAGTACAACGTACATCATATGAGCAGATTGTACTAGGATATTGAAGTGGAATAACACGAACCTCTCGCCCTGAATTCCTTTCACCAAAGTACCCATCTCCTAAACTCCCTTGACACGATCTACGGATTCCTCTCAGCGTACCGAACATATTCATCATGCATTTTACCACTTGTTTCACTCTGATTCTTAGCCTCCTCACACCGGTAGCCGTCGCCAAACCCTGCAGTGAGGGTACCGCTTTGCCAGGAGAGCACCACAAAGTCCTCGGACCGTGTGAAGTGAAGGATGGGGACATTGGGGAGTGGGACTGTGGGCAAGGGACTACTGTTTGTATGTCCAACTCCCGTGCCTTCCTCATTCCTACTCTCTTCGTCTCTAATCCATAAAAAAAGCGTTCCAAGGATCTCACGTCACCTTGCGCGCCGGAAAGGAAGACTCATTCGCTCGGCTGACTTGCGGCTTCGATCTCTATTACCGCTACCATACCATTTTTTGTGAAGCGGGTCATTCACATACATTTGAGCGGTCGCTGTGTGCGGAGAAGGTATGGGAGGTACGAAGTGTTGTACTACAAGAGTGAGTGGCTTCGGGAGTCTTCCTTTTCGAGACTAATGGAAAAAAGGCCCGGCAAAAAGTATCCTAGTAGGATCTGAACATCTTGTAATTGAGCGAGGAGCGTAGCGACGAAGGTCAATTAAAGTCGGATCCATCAATAATCACGTCGTATTGTGGTCAGTGCGCGTAGAGGGGGCCAAAATACAAATTGGTCGCAGATTCAAGAGCTTTGATTGGTCAATTCTGAGTGGACGTACCGTAGTATTGACTGAGAATGAATCTTAGCATTCAGAGCCACAGCAAAGCCACATCAACCTGAAAGTCGACTTAGTACGGCGTGTACGGTTAGTAAGTTATATTCAAGGAACCTTGAGTAGCAAGTGGATCTTGGAGTTGCAAAAGCTCCTCGCTAAATTCGGGCCGCTCAATCCAAGAAAAACATCAGGACCGACTGACTATTTTAATCTGTCAGGTGACTTTTTGGGTGATTGCCAAGGCCGCTCGGCTAGGATGGATGGGATTGAGAGTTGAACAGATGCATCGAGACGAAATGATAGATGACATTTCCGAACCTAGAGTTCACCGAATGGTGCTGATCAACCGGATGGGATTTTGTCCGCCTCGTGGACCTCGGATGTGCCGGCAAGATTAAATGCTTTGTCCTTATCGCGGCTTGAGAGCATTAAACTTCCTGTGTCCATATCTCCACACGGCGGGGTGGATTTCCGGTCATCGTGGTGTTGTCTCTCCGAAAGCCTTCGTATACAGAGTTACAGACGCCCAGCGCATTCTTTCTGGGTCTGACCCCGAATCGAAATCCGACTTCGTATTTCTCATTTCACGGCCGCGAGAATCTTCTGTTGCTCGGTTCGAGCCGCGATGGCTTTGCATCGGATGTCGGTGTATGTGGCATTGCTGGATCTGGCTGAGGTGACCAATGATGGGCATCGAATTAGACATCTTACCCGTCCGCCCCAGCCTACTCCGTACCGGGCTGACGAAAAGAGCAGTGCCCCGAAGGCGATTGCTCCGCGCTTTGAAAGCCCCGGGATCCTTTGTAGGATAATGCTGAGTGTACTCATTGGTGAGCCAGGGATGAAACCGAGGGCCCGCTCCGTCTAGTCCTAGTTGGGGTTGCTCCAGCGTTCTAGATTGCTCTGTACTTCGGATGCTTTACGAGAATGCATGCTCTTAAGATCTACGTTTTAGGACACAGTAACTGAGTTTCCAACCCCGGAACAGATCATCGTTCATCAACTTGAATTAACCGACCAAGCATCAGCTATCCGTCACTGCGGCCTCCATCATAAGTGCATAATTAGCACCTGGGATGTCCCTTTTGTCCCCATCTTGCGAATCGTCTCCATGGGAGACTCGTACCGTCTCGTATGCAGTAGGGTCGATCCCAATGAAGCAGATCGCGACGTTGTGTAAAAACGAGGTCGGAGTAGGGCCCCGCGCGTGCTGTTCTGCCCGAAATGGTAGATAAAGGAATCTTGAGGCAACACCAGTGAATGTCCAGAGCCAGCACTTATCCTCACCAGCTCCTTGTTCCCGTCTCCCTAGATATACCGACTGCTTGACCATCTTCCCTTCACGTCCTTGGTCATGGTCATGGCGCCTCAATCATACTTATCAGCGATTACTGAGAATATTTGGAGACTCCAATATCTTGCTGGAATTGGTCTTCTTACTGTCAGCAGCCCCCTTCACTTTGGTCCACACAGTCGTGTTGGAGATGATACTGACTTAGATCAAAGTGGTTCGCGTACTGTGGCTTCTTATGGGTATATAATGTCTTCTTCCATCCGCTTAGACGATTCCCCGGACCGCTTTTCGCAGCCGCCTCAGAAATCCCTTGGGCCTGGCATAATGTCATTGGCGACATTCACGTATGGACGGCCGGAGCGCACGCTAAGTACGGTGAAATCGTGCGCCTTGGGCCAGATACCTTGAGTTTCATCAATGAGCAGGCTTGGAAAGACATCTATATGCACAGGCAAGACGCGAACGGCAAGGCTATGAAGCAGTTGGCCAAGAATCACAAGAAGCGACACGAGAATGGAGTGTACAGCCTCCTAGATGCGCCGGACGATGTGCACTCCAGACAGAGAAAAATGCTAAGCCATGCCTTTAGCGACAGAGCTGTAAGTATTGAGGTCTATCCCGGCGCTGATCGTGGTGCGTCCAAGCTGATCTACCGCTAATTCATCGTCTCCAAAGCTTCGCGAACAAGAACCCCTCCTACGTTCGTACACGGACCTCGTTGTGCGCAACCTCACAGATGATGCTCGGTGTAACCGTCCTGTGGATATCGTGGAAACTTTCAATTTCCTCACGTTCGACGTCATTGGCGAGCTCGCTTTTGGGGAATCCTTTCACGCTTGTGAGACACGCGAGGAGCACCCTTGGTTTGCTCTCTTTTTCACAACCATAAAATGGACCTCTATCTTCTCGGTGGGAAAGAAAATCCCGTTTGCGCCCTTGATTCTGATCCCGGCGGCTCCGCTCATATTGAAAAGCGCCAAAGACATGTTTGCGTACACGAAAGAGAAGGTCAGGAACAGGATTGCCACAGGCGATAAAGAGCGGCCTGACTTCATGGCCAGGGTGCTCAAGCACAATACCAATGATGGAACTGGTATCACAATCCCAGAGATTGAGTCGACTTTCGAGTTGTTGGCAGTTGCAGGATCTGAAACGACGGCGTAAGCAAAGCCCTTGCTCCTCTACCACATCGTGAACTGACACGGATGATTGATAGAACGCTAATGAGCGGACTCATGTGGCTGGCCCTCAACAATCCTCCGGTCCTCTCCAAACTCCAGCAAGAAATCCGGTCCGCCTTCGCTAGCGACTCCGAAATCACTCTGATCAAAATAGACCACTTAACCTACCTCCAAGCAACCTTGCAAGAATCTCTTCGCATGTATCCGCCAGTTCCAGTTACCCTTACCCGTGTGACAGGCCCCGAGGGAATCTCGATATGCGGCGAGTGGATCCCTGGTAACACCGCCGTCGGTGTTCCACATCGAGCAGCTTCACTGTCCCCAACCAATTTCCACGAACCAATGACATTTGCGCCCGAACGCTTTTTCCCGGAAGGAAAGCGCCCAGCCAAGTACGATAATGATAAGAGAGGTGCTACGCAACCGTTCAGCGCAGGTCCAAGAAATTGCTTGGGTAAAAAGTGAGTCGCTTATCTTCTTCTACATCGGATGGTGCTAATGCTGTGGTCTACTTAGTCTTGCTTATGCGGAGATGAAGCTTACCATCTCGCGATTGATATATAACTTTGATTTCGAGGTTGTGAATCCGAAAGTGAATTGGTATGAGCAGAAGGTATGGGGACTCTATGACAAGAAGCCTTTGATGATACGCGTGAGGGAACGGAAGCCATCGAACTAGATGGTTGATGAGCTCGGGTCTTTCAGCTTATGGGTAAACCGTTACCCTTGATCAGTCTGAGTTTGTTAAAGTTAGACTAGCGGTTCTATGTACTCATATTCATTCTCTGTAATGCTGAGACATGTGGCATGAAGAGCAGGATTAGATACCAAGACGAGATTGATTCCTGAGAGACACTGTAGACCAATTGAACCGTCTGACGGAGCCCTGTCCGTGAAACGGCAAGGGAATGGGAAGGCTGGGTGCACGGACCATATTGTCCAGCCTCACCTTTTTACCACAACTGTTGATGTTTTTCCGAAATTTCCAAAGTCTCCGTGCTCGAATGGTTTCATGCGATTGACATCCGCCCCTCAAAGACGATCCGAGGAAGTATATCTCGTTCTGGCCCAGTGGCTCTGTCTGGATGGAGAATTTATGCAGATAATTATGGTCGTAGTAGAGTCTACACTACTCGCTGCCATGTCATACAGAGAAAGGCAAAGAGACAGTGGTATGCAGCCTGATGAATTCATGTCCGACGCAATTTCCCCGGTGGATATATGAAGTGCCTTAGTGATCAGAACAGTTCTGTGATCCCATTGTCTAAAGATAATTTCGGTCTCAAATGTAGCTTTGGAAGATCAGACAATCAAGAGCTCGAAAGCAGAGATCTCGGAGCGCATACTTGCTGAGGCTTATTATTCCCCTGATCGACGTGAACAATTCTCCATGGTGGTTATGCCATCCAATTTTAGGTCAGGTACCCGTATCGCCTAGGTATCTGCGGATCGAGGCGCGAAAGACGCTAATAAACCAGCAACCAGCCTCACCAACCTCATCATTCAAGGATAACAGGCCACTATGGTGATACAATATATATACCAGCATTGCGCTGGTCATACCGAAATACTCATCACCCCAACTTCTCTCCGCAGTCACCCTCACTTCGCGTTGAAGGAACATCTCCAAACGCTCATTGTCATCAGCCATCCAACGACACGATGTTCCCGAAATCAACAACCCTCTCGCTGATAGCAATCGCTTCGTTCTTCTCTTCTTCAACTGCGCTACCTCTCGAAGTTCCACAAAATAACCCCCGACCCTATTCCGTTGTCAATGTTGACGGAAGCTCGGACCCGGCTACAGCAGCTGCACCGCCGGCTGTTACTCTGGAAATTGTGGATACAGTTACGGTTCCTGGGAAGACTCCAATCCCAACTGTCAATGTTGATAGTGCTACGGAAACGATATTCGTGACCATCGTTCCGTCACCGGCATCACCAACACCCGCGCCTACCTCACCGAAAATACCAGACGGCTACGGATTTGCACCACTTAATCCGATCTCGAGCTCGAGTTCCTCACCTTCGACCTCGAACTCCTCACCTTCGACCTCGAACTCCTCGTCTTCGACCTCGAGTCCCTCGTCTTCGGCCTCGAGCTCCTTATCCTCGAATCCGAGTTCCTTGCCTTCAAACTCGAGCTCCTTGCCTTTAAAATCGAGCTCCTCACCTTC
This sequence comes from Venturia effusa, assembly GCA_007735645.1. NCBI lineage: Eukaryota > Fungi > Ascomycota > Dothideomycetes > Venturiales > Venturiaceae > Venturia > Venturia effusa. The sequence continues at coordinate 972,343 of CP042197.1, forward strand.
GAACTCTAACTCCTTACCTTTCAAGTCGAGCTCCTCACCTTCGAACTCCAACTCCTTACCTTTTAAGTCGAGCTCCTTACCTTCGAACTCCAACTCCTTACCTTTCAAGACGAGCCCCTTGCCTTTGAAATCGAGCTCCTTACCTTCAAACTCGAGCGACGTGTTCTCGACCTCGCTCAAGACTGTAGTACCACCTTCGAAAGCGACATCTGCAGAGCCATGCGAAGAAACATCAGAAGTTGCTGAGGACGGAGCTCCCTGGAGACAAGGGCACGCTCCCACCCCGACCGGCACCTACCCAACCGTCTCTACAACGGGCGACTACAATGCACCGGTTGCCGCAAGACCAAGTGGCATGACTGCACCTTTGCCCGTCTTACCGCCGACTCAGCCTTATTTTCTCAATAGAACCGAGATACCTTACGTCAGGCGGCGAGTTGTTGTCTCTTGAACAATGGTTACACGAGATTAGCGCAATAGGCGGAAAGAATGAGCTTTATAAAGCATGGAAAAGTCGGAACCGCTGGCGGTTTCGCAGTAGAGATGGAATTAATCTGCCTGGAAATGGCAGGGGTAAAGTAATGTCTAGAGAATCAGGAGGATCATGTCGTTTTTATGGATAATGGTGGTCACTTCTGCAATGTATTTGTACGACGGGCATGTAAATTTGGATGGCATGGCATGAAGTTCATGATTCGAAGATATTATGGACTTGCGCATCATGATAGCGAAAGAATAGATCATGTCGAGCCTTTAGCTCCATGAAGGAATGGGACTAATGGAAACGATCTTTCGCTACATCTTGTGCTTACCACGGCCCTAAGAATGATTATTCGTGAAAATGAACCTCGAGTACATTGATTCTTCAGTTTAGTGCCAGGAACGATTTCTGCCGATGAACATCCAAAGCAAATAACCCGCTGCATTCTTGATGCCGAGTGCTGCATCCGCTCTCCACATTCCCCACGACAGGGGACGCGATCCTTGCCCACATCGCGGCCTCGGATAACCCGAACGCGCGCGAAACCGGGAGTATCCCGTTGGTCCAAAAAGACGACCAATAAATATCCATTGATCTCGACCTCCCGAACATAATCCACCCAAGTCACCTCTCTTTCCTTCATCTGCATTTGGCCTCTCTCCACTATTTGCAGACATACAATTGACCGACTTGTTTGCCTCGTCGCCATCGTTCTGATTTTCTTCGTGTCTTCAATTTTCATCGCGATGGCTTCGGGCGAGGCAAAGTATCCGCTTGGTCCTTTTAAATTGGTGACGGTGAATAACGCGCCTGAACGGGCGAAGAGGTTGATTGGGAGGGTTGTTGAGGAGGTCAAGGATAGATATACCATTATCCATGCTGGGAATGCTGATAGTAAGTGGTTTCCGTTTCTCCTCCACAATCCGATTGTGTGTCATTATATCGTTTGTGACTTGGGCAAGATGTACGAAGAGAGAGAGGGGAGGGTCAATGTGGCCGTCTAAGATGAAAAATTGTTTCAACCTTCGGCTTCTCGTCGTCAGATCGTGCTCGGGATTTACTTCTCATATACGTCTATCATTCGAATCCTCCAAGGCTAATAAAGGATCAAACAGGCCTCGAAGCAGCACCCGGCCTCGTAAAGGAAATACAACCAGACCTCCTTTTCACAGCATCAATGTGGACAGCAGAAGAATCTCTCAAAGTAAGGTCACTCCCCTGCTTCCAACCGCTTCACCCTTTATCCACATCTCGCCTCAATTATTATGAATACCAATATACTAACACCGTCTCCAGGTCCGAACAGAAGCCGCCTCCATCGTCCCGGGTATCAAAACCTTCGCCATCCCCAAAGGCCTGCAAGTGGAAAAAGGACCCGACGCCATCGTTGAATTCTTGGTCGAGAATATCCCGGGGTTATTGGAGCCGGAGGGAAAGGCCTAGCCCCTTGTTTCAGAAATGGGAGTGCAGAAGGCTGAAGCTTTGTTTCGAATGAAGAGAAGAGAAGGAAATAGAGATCTAGAGATGTCCTGATGCGTGGGAAGAAGGAAAAGTGGGCCCATCGGGATGAGTAGAGTTCTCGATGATCGATATTTGACTTGACCTGCTCTTATCTTGTAGGATGGGATGCATTGGTTGTAGCCAAGAATACATCGTCGTTTTATTTTTTGATCGCAAATACACGGCGTGGCCATCCAATCTTGGTCTTTTTTTAATCATCTGCCATCACGCAAATCCTTAGTGCTTGGGTTCATCCTGAAAGAGAACGAATGCCTCTATGCCGCATCGATATCATGTGACCATTTCGGGTGCTTTAGCGAGATATATGAGTGCCAGGGAGCATCGATATCAAATTAGTACAGTTGAAGCAGTCTAGGAGGGTGTCGGCACAGTGTAAGGATGATATGGCGATTATTTCTGCCATGTAGTTATTATGGTATCAAAGCTCGAGCACCATCAAGTATTCAGTGATGCAAAATGCCGTGGTAAATGTTTTGCCGGAGCCGCTTCATCAGCGTCAGATTACTTTATGCAATTCAAGGTCTACCTTAGCTCTATCAGGCCCAGATCATGCACCTGCCGCCAAGAACACCATTGCAAGCAAGACGCACATAATGTACATGGCGTGAACGCCACCCGTCTAATGCCCAAAGCAGCACCATTTACTTGAACAGTTTGGACAAGGACATTTGCTTGTCGTCATGCTTGTTGAGCACCTTCGCCGTAGCCAGATCGAAATCTTCTTGCGTAACATGTACTCTCCGCTCTCTCAGGGCAAACATACCCGCTTCCGTACAAACACCTTTTAGCTCAGCTCCCGAGCATCCATTCATCTTTTCTGCAATCTTGAGCAGGTTGATGCCTCTTGTCAAATTCATCTTCCTGCTGTGAATCCTCAGAATGTCGGCACGAGCCTCGACGGTTGGTGGAGGAAACTCGATTTTTCGGTCGATGCGTCCTGGTCGGAGGAGCGCAGGATCTAGGATGTCGAGACGGTTGGTGGCCATAATGATCTTGATGTTTTTTGTTGGCTCAAAACCATCGAGCTGGTTGAGGAGTTCCAACATGGTACGCTGGACTTCAGAATCCCCACCCGACGAACCTTCGACACGCGAGGAACCGATGGAATCAATTTCGTCCATGAAGATGATTGAGGGAGCGTGTTCACGCGCCATGATGAACAATTCGCGCACCATCCGCGAACCTTCTCCGATATATTTTTGTACCAATTCTGAGCCAGAGACACGGATGAACTTGCAGTCGGTGTGATGGGCTACGGCTCGGGCGAGCAGCGTCTTTCCTGTTCCTGGTGGACCATACAGAAGAACACCTTTGGGCTGGGCGATACCGAGTGATTCGAAGAGTTCGGGATGCTTGAGACCTAGTTCAATGACTTCCTTAATCTCCTTGATCTGCTGGTCTAGCCCACCAATCATATCGTATGTGCTGTCGGGGACCTTTTCAACCATCATGAGGGACACCAAGGGATCGACAGATGATGGCAGCATCTTCTCGAGCTTGTAGGAATCGCTTAGGAGGGTGACGCGCTTGCCAACGGCAAGTTTCGTGATGTCAACAGAATCGGCAATGTCAACAACTATACGTGATTAGCAATGATAACACGAGTGAGTGTGTGTGAGTCTGCCTACCATATTTGCCCTCTGGATGCACCTTAACCAGGACCTTCTTTGTGCTCATCACCTTGACGACCTCACCCACATACGAGCCTGGTTGTTGCAGCAGACCCAGCTCTTCCCGCAGCAGACGCACCCTGGAGTTGTAGTCATTCCGCTGTGCTTCTAGCCGCCGCAATTTTGCCTGTCCCTGTATTATCTCGAGCTTCATGCCCTCAATCTTGTTGTGGAAGAAGGTATCGAGCGCCATGGTGATGGCAGACGGAGGGTGTGTTGCAGGGGGCTGATGGCCGAAGATGGGATCTGACGGTAGAAGATGGGTCGAGCTGGCTGGAGCGATGAGATGGGAGACGAGTTGTTTGCTGGGTGTGTGCTGGGCTTGGATGGAATGTCGCCAGTGTCTTGAACGGGAAAGCCTCACGAGTCAGTCTGTACGGGGAGCGTACGGAGCGGCGACGGCGACGGAGGACGGAGACGGACTCTAACCATATACAGGGGATTGCATCTGCTCCTAGCGACGGAGCTGCATTATCGTATCCTATGGAGGCTGCAAGGCCATTTCATCACACCAAACGCCCGTCCGATCCCCCGCCAGACGCACATCGAGCACGTAGAAGATAATCAATTGTCCACCTCGTGCTTCACCTCCACAGTCGTCAGAAGACTGATCGCTGCGTGTGTCTCGCCGCCTTGAGACATCCTAATGCTCAAAGCGACATAAAATGCTCGCATCCACCCATGCATCATTCCATTGCTAGCCCGACACTTTGTTGCGCTACTCCAACGTCCTATAACGTCCCCGGTACCTCCCAAAGACATTAGTAGCTGGAGATCCCCCTCCCTCCACCGACCTCTGCCTAACAGACGGTACTGACGACAAGACTACCACTCGACAGCTTCGAGAAGCTCATGCCGTAATGCCCAACACGAACGGCGAGCAGAGCAGAGCTCCTTCTGCTCAGTCCAGACGGAGTTCTGTCGCGTCACAGGACACAAACCCACCCTCTCAAAATGCCACGCCCGCGCACAGCCAGAGCAACAGTGCTGTTCTGGGCAACGCTGGCCAAAATAGTGATACTGTAAGAAGGCGACCGCCAGCTTCGACGACACGAACAGAAGGATATGGTATGTACCATCCCCTCGATGGCCCTGGAAAATTTAACACCAGAATATCGCTTGCTTACTATACTCTCAGGCTCCATAACGAACCCTTTACGCAACGCGGGCCCTACTTCAGACGGCGGATCAGCTAAGAAGCCTTCATCCAAGAGACCACCCTCCTTATCACGGAGAACAACTTCCACATTTCTCCCTCACAAAGGGCAGGAGTTCTCAGTCGATGACGCCCAGGATGAGATTGGCATCGAGCTGGAGCGCCAGAGAGCGGAAAAGGAGGAAAGACGAGCAGCGACGAAAACGACTGGTTCTGGCACGTTGAGACGACAAGCCTCGATCATACGTCGTCGAACAGCAGCGCAACCTCCCAAATTAGCTAAAGTCGATTCTTCGGGAGACGAGACTGCGCAGCAACATGACGGTACATCTACACCCATGCCAAAGGATATAGAACCGCAACCCACAGAATCACCGGAAGAGGAAGAGGAGGTCGCACAATCAGACGATTGCGCCGAGGATAGCGCAGACGATGATGCGGATCTGAGTGATGCCGAAAGCTTCACACTCAAGGATCGGCAGGAGGCGATCAACGTCACTCACCCTTTCGGTATACGGATCTGGAAGCCTGCCTTGTACAAGAAAGATCGCTCCGTGCAGCAATCTGCAGAAGAGGACGTGCACTCTACACCGGGCGGGCAGGTCAACAATTGGCTGTTCCTCTTCAACTTTTTGTGGACGGTCTTGTTTGGCTGGTGGTTGGCCCTCGTTTGCGCGATGGGAGCTCTTGTTTGCCTGCTTATGAGCTTTGTTTCCGATTCCTGTATTGGATACGGAGTGCTCTTGATCGGTCTGGCCAAGTACATTTTCTACCCCTTCGGCAAATTCGTCAAGCTCGCGCAAGATGAGGCCTACGCTGAAGAGGATGAGGGTGAAGGACGAAGTATCAGTGAGTATGAACAATGGCAGAGCGGCGACTTGGAGGAAGGACGTCTGTTCTTCGGCCCTGTTCATATTAATCGATCTTTAATCGGCCGTCGAAGAACGAGCGTCGATTCAAACGACGAAACGCAAAGCCTGCTTGGCAGAACCACGCGAGGCATGTCAGAAGGCGGTGCTGCCACCCGTGCAAAGCGACGCCTATTTGGACGTGGGGAGTGGAATGTGGGCCGTGTCATCTTCTTCCTGACTTTCTACGGACTCCTCACGCCTTCGCTGATATTGGTGTCATTATTCTGTTGGTTCTTCGTGTTTAGCATCCCTATGGGCAAGGTCACGCTGCTTCTCTTCGATCATCTCCGCAGGCACCCACTCGCGTTGTCCTTCCACTCCGAGTCTGCAGACACTCGTCATCCAGGCGAACCTCCATCCTCAATTCTGCTATGCACATATCGCGCTGTTGGCACCCGGTACTGGAAGTACACCATCGACGGAACGAACATCTTTCTCTTCAACCTGCTGGGCTTGGTGGCATTTACCATCTTCGACTTCTATGTTCTTAACGAAACACTCAAGATAGGCGGCTTCTTGACTAATCAGGGGCTAATCTTCGGGCTGGCGCTACTCTCAATCATTCCTCTTGCGTACTTTATCGGCCAAGCAGTTGCCTCCATCTCAGCTCAGAGCTCAATGGGTGTGGGTGCGACCATCAATGCATTGTTCTCAACAATAGTCGAAGTCTATCTGTACTGCGTTGCGCTTAATGAAGGTAAACATGCGCTAGTGGAGGGCAGTATCATCGGCAGTATCTTTGCTGGTATACTTTTTCTCCCTGGTCTGTCCATGTGCTTTGGCGCACTGAAGCGGAAGACTCAGCGATTCAACGTGAACTCAGCCGGTGTGACCTCAACCATGCTGCTATTTGCGATGATTGGGGCTTTTGGTCCAACTCTGTTCTATCAGATCTATGGAAGCGCAAGTTCAAAATCTACATTCTTGCATAGTGAAAGTCACTAACATATCATAGCACGAACTAAAATGTCGAGAATGCCATCCTCACGACGTCAAGCTCTCAGAGCGTGATTGCCGTCGCTGTTTTTTCTCGCAAGTCCCAGACGTCGATGACCGCTTTTATCAAGACGCTGTACTTCCGTACATCTATTGTTCGGCATTTGCGCTTTTCCTGTCTTATCTCATAGGGCTCTTGTTCACTTTACGGACGCATGCTGCTGTCATCTGGTCAACGGAGCATGATGAAAAGAAGGCGGACGCACTTACAGCAAGCAGTGTCTCGAACCCTCAAAGCGCTTCAATCCACGAGCCACGTCATGATCACAATATCCTGACTCGTCAGACTACTTTTGGCTCCATTGACAAGAATCGAACTCCCATCCGCGACTCTCAGCTTTACCAGCGCATACTAGGCCAGTCTTTGCGTCAAAGCAGCAGCTCGACCTTTGCTGGCGATAACTCTACAAACAACACACTGAAAGGCATGGATGGCCCATCGTCACATTCCCTAAAATCTCCACATATCGTACCGCCTGTGAGCAGAGATGCTGACATTCCTGCTGGCTTCAATCTGTCCAGCTTGTCCGCCGAGGAAAATCAAAACCTCACCCAACAGGTCAACGAGATTGCCGCCACAGCGGCTGCGATAGCAGCTCGAGATGCCAACCGCCCTCGGACGATAACCCATCATTCCAAAAGTCGAGTGCCTCACACCGCTCATACTCCTCATGTTGCCCAGGCTGTTCCTTCAGGCGAGGCGATAGACTCTGGCGCCATTCCTGAGCTTCATGGATCAGCAGCCTCCGGCGGTCACGATGCACCAAATTGGAGCCGAACTAAATCAGCCGTCATTCTCATGACAGCCACCCTTGCCTATGCCGTGATTGCTGAGATACTGGTCAACACCGTAGACTCCGTATTGAACAACATAGACGTGGATGAGAAGTTCTTGGGAATCACACTTTTTGCGCTGGTTCCTAACACTACAGAGTTCCTCAATGCCATTTCCTTCGCCATGAACGGTAACATTGCTCTGTCCATGGAAATCGGTTCCGCCTATGCTCTCCAGGTCTGTTTGCTGCAAATCCCTGCGCTCGTATTATATTCTGCAGTTTATGGCCGATTCATCGATCCTACGGACGTTGCCGACCACACCTTCACGCTCATCTTTCCACAGTGGGATATGGTCACAATCATCCTCTGTGTGCTCTTGCTGAGGTACGTATTCATATATCATGTCAAACCGATGCCTGCTAAGTTAGGTCTAGTTATATGTACGGCGAAGGAAAGAGCAATTATTTCAAAGGCTCTATCCTCATTCTCTCCTACGTCGTCATTATCATCGGCTTTTACTTCTCGTCCTTCAACAGCGGAGCCATCAACATGGGCATAAATGAGATGGACACCCTGGCGCTGGGCGTCAGCCCTCTTCACGCTAATTTCAAGAAGGAATTCGTAGAGTATCGATCTCGTAGTGAGCTCTAAGGAGCCCGTCCGATTTCTCCGTTCCTACTCCTTGGTTGAATACGTCTGCAGATATGGCATCGCCGATACTGATTAAAGCCTTATTTGGTTGGACCGATTTGTTCTTTCATCATTTCGGGAGCTGTTATATTGGGCATAGCGAAAAGTGCTACTGTTATCTACGCTTTCTTGCATTTTCTTGACGGGTTCTCTCTTGGTAGAATTCTGTTTCATAGCGCGCGGCGATACCACTCTTGATCGTTAGTTGTCCTTTGAGCCCCTGCATAGTTGGTCTAGATGGGACTTAGATTGTCTGATTTACCATCGATGAGCAAAAATCACATTGGTTCTGAACCTGTCTATGTTCATGTTTTGGGCTGATTCCGATCATGATTTATGAAGCCGTGATTTTTGTTCAATGGAACTGCGCCGCTTAGGATGGCAAAGTTTGTGGCGACAGGGATGTGTGTACCTTCTCGGGCAGTTGAGCGCGAGATTTTCCCTGGCGCCCCTTTCGTTCATAACCAGCTGTGACCTCGAGTTATGAACGCATGTCTCGCGCTCACACTTAACAAATCCCGAAGCCCTCTGCACACTGCTGTCGTGCCGATGACGTCATGCTAGACTTCATTTTTCCTCGAGAAGCAGCGCCTCGCGATTACAGGCTTTGTAAGAGGAGGTACGGCTCTCATACCAAGAAGAGAATTCAACAGCTGATGCGAAAGATGTATATTTGTATAGACTTGTGTTCCGGACAATTTCTTTTGTAATCCGAATCCATCATTTTTTCTTCGCTAACTGTTATGAATAAGTAGTGGAAACAAGTTCTTTTAGTAGAAAAGGCGTTGGGGGAATCTCGGTATATATTATCAGGTCAATTTGAGTCTTCAATACGTTCTTCTTCCAATTCACTAGGGGTCTACAGTAAGAGTCGTCCCGGTCAATACTTCAGGCATGTTCAATGGTGCCCGTGCCACAATGCACTAGGATTTCATCCATGCGGTATAGAGAGTAAGCTTTAAAGCCTTTCTTGTTGCATGTCATGTCATGTTAAGCATCTTGAATACTTATTTAGGATACCTCCGGTCCTGTTCTGTTAGGTTATCCGCCCTGCTCGAATTGGGAGTTGATCGAGCCAGAGGCAGCCTGACTATGCTGTGAGTATTTTCAACGTCGATTCTCGATTCTGATCCTGATCTTTATTTTTGTGGGTTACTGGAATTCCCAAGGTATTGGTGGTGGATCATAAGGAACGGGCAGAAGTGAGTTGAGATCATACCTTCCGATTCACGGCGGCTCAAGATGAATGATGCTCATTCTTCATAATCATTAATACATTTCCATCCCTTTCCATCCACAAACCAGAAATCCGCCCCTCGCCCGTCCCTCAAACAAACACATCAGAAGCATACCGATCACTTTTGATCCCCTCAAACCATGCCTCAACCTCCTCACTCTTCTCGATTCCCCTCGCCTCAGCAGCCTCAACGTACATCTTCTTAACCGTCTTCGCAACACCTTCACCCACAACGGCACTGCCACAGATATACACCTTAGCGCCTTGATCGAACTGCCTCCTCATCTCTTCGCGTTCTTCCCAGAGCCTGTCTTGCACGTACTTGCAACCCTTGCTCTTCTCCGTGGCCTTCGAGTAGGCATAGAAAAGCTCTACGACGCCCTCCGCCGCCCACTGATCTAGTTCCGAAGCAAAGAGGCGGTCGCGATCAGGATGCGCACAGCCGATGAAGAGGAAGGCGGGTGCTGGGGTCCGACCAGCGGCTTTTTGGATGGCGCGTTCCTGGACGAAGCCGCGGAAGGGTGCGAGACCTGTACCGGCGCAAAGCATGATGACGGGCGTGTTCTCAATGTCGGCTGGTAGATGGAAGGCGCCGTGACTCGGTTTCACGGCAACGTGGACTCTTTCCTCCGGTGTCAGATTGGAAAGGTAGTTTGATGCGACGCCTAGGAAGCGACCGCCGGCTTTGGAGGGTGTGTCCAGGACGGACCAGGTAATTGTTGCTGTGGACGGGGAGGAGAGAGGGGAAGAGGAGATGGAGTACTGCCTGATTCGCATAGGTGGGAGCATGGCTAGGAAGGAGCTGAGTGGCAAGGCGGCGGAGGGATATTTTTCGAGGATATCGAGGGGCGAGAGACGTTTTGCGCCCACCTCTGCGTCGAAGTCTGGACCTGCGAGTTGCAGTAGTTGAGATTTTAGAGTCTCGTCTGCTATGGTTGAGGCGATGTTCTGGACATTTCTTCGTGTTGCTGGTTGGGCTAGTTCGACGTATGCGCCTAGGATGTCCATGGCTGAGAGTGGATGGCCTGTTGGTAGAGTGGTGTTGACACCCTTGATGGTGAGCATGGCATCCCAAGGCAGTCCGAATCGTCGCAATACGCGACGAATGTTGATGGCGTTGTTGATCGGCAGTACTGCAAGATAATCTCCAACCTTGTAGTTCATGCCAGTTGGCAAGGTAAGGGAAATGTGACGTTTCTGAGGTTCACCGGCTGCATTCAGAACTTCATTACTGCGAATGATTGCTTCCTTCACGTCCTGCCGAAGTGTTGTATGACGAGAAGAGGTATCAATTTCGATGTCGAATCCTGCGTCATCTTGTGAAGGGCTCTCGATGTCTCCAAAAGCGGGCCACAGAACCTCGTCTTGCCATTTGTCGAAGTCGTTGAAAATATCTCCTGCTGCTACGTCACCGAAACCGACGTCAGCCAAACGCGTTGCGGAATTGGCGGTGAATAGGCAGTCAAGAGCCTTGGGTACCTTATGGAAGGTCGACACCCAGTCATCTACACAATTCAGCTTCGCCAAGTCATTTCAGCCGGAGTGACTCACGATTTCCGCATCCATAAATGGTATACTTGACGTCCTTGAGTTGTTCAGCACCTTTTAGCGCTTCCAGCCAAGCCATGAAATGCGCCGCATTGTCGGGCGGTTGACCTTCGTAACTAGAGCAGATCAAGACGATGGGTTCGTCTTTTGGTACCTGAGAAACAGCGGAATCTAGCGTGTTGACTTTGGCGTGGAGTCCCCTGGACCCAGCGGCACGAGCTAGACTCTGCGCGAGAGCTTCACAGGTGCCAGAATTTGAGCCATATAGAATGGTCATCGGTTTTGATCCCTCACCAACTGATAGCCCTTGAAGCTGAGAGCTCTTGATTGACGACTCGTCTTGCTTTGAAGTGTCCATGTGTAGCATTTTCTCGAGATGCACTGGATCGATGCCATCTCTAAGTGTAGCATGCATGTAGAAGTCCTTAGGCTTTAGCGTCAATGTTTGCTTGATTTGTAGATTATAAGTTGGGTCGTTCATGCGGAAGTTGAAGTTCTGTAGAAGCATGGCCGTGGATAGAAGAGCCTCTTGCCATGCGAACGGTCTGCCGATGCAGCCTCGAACTCCATTTCCGAATGGCTTCCAAGAATTTGCTGGGAGTTGAGAAAATGGCTCATCCAGCATACGCTCTGGCTTGAATTCTTCGGCATCTTCGCCATACACTGCTGGATCAGAATGGATTTTGGGAAGGACTGCAATGATGGGCGTGCCTGGCTTCACCTCATACTTTCCACCACCAAGGAGAATTGGGCTCTCTGTGTTGGTGGGTAGAGGTTGAACAGTGAAGGCTGGTGCTGTTGGCGTCAATCGAAGAGTCTCCCGAAGACAAGCACTAAGGTAAGGTAGTTGAGACATGTGTTCCACAGTGATGGGTCCTCGGCCGATCACCTTATCGACTTCGGCCTGGGCGGTTTGGTATGAGTTCGGGTTTTTGATCAAATAGTAGAACAAGAATGACATCAACCCACTCGTGGTTTCATGACCTGTCTTGAATCAGCATGTATCATTATGCCAAATGAGTATCCAAATGCTGACCTGCAACCAAGAACGTAATCATATTGTTCAGGATCGACGCGTCTGTGAGACCTTCTTTGGTCCTTGGATCTCTTCCAAGCAACATGGCATTGAGAAGATCCTTCTTATCCGATGGATGCTTCCTCCGCTGAGCGACAACTTCAGCAGCTACCTGTTTGAGAAGGGAGATGTCGGAATCGAATTTTTGTTGAGAGCTCCGCATGAAGTAGTTCGCGATTGCAGGTCGCCGTGCTCTATTCCCAGACTCGGAGAGGAAGCCCACCATCGCCTCCACGAACGGATGCATTTCAGGGCGATAGAAACTGTTGAAGCGAACATCCATAGCACAACTTAAATGAAGGTTAGTGTACCAAAGGCTTCTGGGAGCAGCTGAACGTACAGGGCAATAGAGTCCAGGGTCAACCTAAGGAACAATCCTGAGATCAGCTTGTGAAAAAAATGGAGAAAGATGGTGTAGTCGACCTACCTCGTGAAGTCGCCCGTGACATCAATCTTCTCCTCGGCACCGAACCTCGCCCATTTGGTAACCAATTGAGAAGCAATATCGTGCATCTCATCGAACATCTCTCGAATCGAAAGGGGTCCGAAAGCTGGCATGAGCGTCCGGTGAGCGACCTCCCAGTTGTGCTCTCCTGAATACGCAGTGAACAGTCCATCTTCAACACCATGCCTGACCTCTTCCAAAGCGCCGGAAACGGCTTTTGCAAACCTCTTCTCGTCGCAGACCTCGTTCAGAAGCGCGACGGATGAAATGAAGAGTTTGTCCACGCCAGCGAGGTTCAGTTTGTAGATTTCTCCTGCGGAACACACTTTAGTGATCACCCCTACTATGTATCAATCAATCAGAACATACCATACTTGTCCGCCAATCGACTCAAACTCGCGACACCATCGACAGGATCTATGTCAGCAAAGTTTCCCAGTAACGGTAGGCCTGGTGGGCCAGGAATAGGCTGGGTTTGGACCATTGTTTTGAAAGCTGTGGTTGGCAATGAAATGAGGATGGGTGGTTCACCAGTCGTCGCTGATCGACGGCACGTCCGCGGAATCACCTGTAGTCAGGTCACGGTCGAGGCATATATAGTATGTAAGAAGTGGAGGTTTGGACAAAAATGTTTGCTGCGCTCAAGGCGGTCTGAGTTCTAGCTTAAGAAGATCAAAGAGCAGTGGAAAGCATGTTTGTATCAACGGTTCACAATGACGATGAGCGAGTTTCCATATTCCCAGCCAGAAATGGTGTTTTGGGCGCTTTGGTGGGGCCTGGGAGCACATGGGGGAACACAGGCCGACACGCCAGAGCTTGTGTCTGTTGAAGTGAGCTGTAGAAGGACGAATGGCCGCGATGGAGAACGCCGGCGTTCTTGTTCAGGGACTGACACGTGACTAGTCACGTCGGCATACTGCAACAACTTGATTTGGGGATGGTGATTGAGCGTTTTCTTCTTCCCTCAAACGAATTTTGGAGTTGAAGTCGGGTCAAGTATTGTTCTGGTAAGATCTGCACTTTCGCCACGTGATTTCCACAAAAGCCAATCACTGCACTCGAGTCATGAGAGCTCACCCTGGTCCTTCCTTCTCCTCCTCCACCTCTTCCTTCCTTTCCATTTCCCGACCCTCTAACATAAATCAGAACAACTGCAACAACCAGCGAAGCAGACTCATGTAACATCTTCCACGTTTCTCATATCCCGCTTCGTCTCGCCCCTATCTGTTTGTCTTCCGATCCACGACCTCGCTCACCAGATCCTATGCTCATCTCACGCCGCAATTGCATGAACCTTGCGAACATTCTCCATGGCCTTCCCCCAATTCCTGACACTGACACACATTAGATCGGGGCTCGTGCGTGTCCTCAGGAAGTTAAGATCAGCTTACAGTTTGCTCGCATCTGAGTGGGTCGCATGCGAAGCCCGTGGTTGCGAGGAGAAGAATTAGGGATGTGAGGATTGTGACTTTCATCTTGGTGCTGAAGGAGGAGAGACGGATTGGTCAATGTTTTGGAGAATGCAGAGGGATGAACGAAACCACAGGTGCTTGCAACACTTTATATCTCTCGATTCTCGAATTTCTTCCGCGTGGACAGCGAGTCTACTGTGGTGACCGGCGGAAAGAATGTTAGCACGTCGATCTGCCGTAATAAAGCCGGAGCCAAGTAGAGTGAATAGCAGGCTATAAGAGCCAATCGGAGTGTACATATAGGCTATATATGCATACTTTATTGGTGTGGAGGGATAACCATACTAACATTCTTTCCGCTGGCTTCCATAGTAAGTTTACATGTTTTCGTTAGAAGACGAGGACTCAATGGAGGATCCCTTTGATAGCCAATAGAACGAAGGTTCGTATTGCCATCACTCCGCCGTAATACAACATTCATATGCAGCTTGCTGTGGTATATTGTCGTTCCCACTCCACGGGCCACAGATGTCACCGAACCTTGAAGAGAACCTGGAAAAATTAAGCACTCGCTGCAGGCACACGACGACCGAGAGTGTACGGTATCAGGGGAAATGAACGTTAATTGTGACCCCGGCTAGGGCCTATACATCGATACTTGTTCACGATTTCTCTCTCTACCCTTCGAGTAATTCCCTCTCGGATCTCGACTACTCTCTTCTCCTCTTCTGTCTCTTTCAGATGAGACTACTTTGTTTATACTTGTAGGCTGTTAGGCGTGGTATAGCCAGGGAGGCGGCAGAGGGATCACAATTAACGTTTATTTCCCCTGATACCGTAGTACAGCGCCGATCAGACGTGCATAGCTATCTGATTAGATGAGGTACTCATTGGACTTCCATGGATAGAAGTAGAGCCTTGCTGTTTGTGGATACTACGACGGAAGAACTTTGTTCTTTGCATCTTTTTTCCAATCTTGCCATTCTTGCTCGGTTCATCAAAGACGGAGCCATCTTCAATGACCGGAATAATTTTTTTTACTTAATCTATAGAGATTGTGGAGTGTGCTTCAGAGTGTGCACAAGCCCAGGGACCTGTCTTTGGAGTGGAACCGACGACTTTGCACATGGACGCCGCTTGCCTCACTGTGGGAGACTGGATCTAGAAGATATGTCCGGGTGAAATATGCTTGCGTCTAGAATGCGGAAGATTCCCACAAATGAGCAGAAATGCAAGAGAGGTGCTGGGTATCAATGTGCATTGACATCGCCTTGTAGGCACTCCTGCATTGGCCATTTTCAACTCCTCTTATCCGTCTGCATTTCATCTGCCTCTGTCACAGCATCCTCGTCCCACTCTCCAGCCTTTAATTTCTTTCCTATCCAGATTCCCAGCGCGGTAAGAAATGCTGCTCCCATGAACCATGCTTCAAACCAGGCATCCACTTTCTGAGTTTCCAATGGCGCTCCAAGTGCATCGCTGATCACTCCTCTGACTTCGCGTGGCAAGTTACTGCGCAGCAGTAGTGCTGAGCTGATTACATAGCTGGCGCAAACTTGGCTGACGACAAGCGCAAAGTTGGCGCCGCCAAAAGCTGCGGAGAGGAGGGAAGGGAAGGCTCGTGAGAGAAGGAGAAAGGTTTGGAGAGCACTGTTGAAGGACAATAATAGCATCGCTCCAGAAAGGAGAAAAGAAATTTGGCGAGACCACATTGCTTGGTTTAATGTCGGATCCCAGAGGCGTGCAACAAGAGCGAGTAAGTGGGTCACTGGATCCGTAGAATGGGCCAGCGAGTCACTGGAGAATATGATGCGGCGTATGACATTCAGTGTCGTGTTACCAAGCCGGAATGCGCAGTATAAGGCAAACCCATAGTTGAACGTCGTGACAAGTCGGCCCAGGACAGTATGAGCACCAAGTTGAGCTGCTCGTCTTGACCGCAGAGAATAAAGCGAGCTGTTGAGGGAGCTGCGCATGGTCTCAAGTCCAGAAATTTCCAGGGTCAACGTCATGCGTTCCTGGGACTCGCCATGGCCGCGGATGGTGCCGATGACTTTAGACATGATGCCTGTTTGTACGCCAGAGACAGACTGCCTCCTCTCCAGAGCACGAAGACGGCTTTGCTTTGATGCTAGCATCTCTTCTGTGGATTCGAGTCCAACTTGCTTCCTTGCAATTGCAGCTTCTGTGACTGGCTTGTCTTTAACACCAAATATCTGCCATATTGCAGATACAGCTGCAAAACCCGCCAGACTGGCCATTAGACTGACGCCGATGATTCCAATTCTTTCCAGGCATCCTTCGCTAAAGCCGTGTAATTGTTTCGATGAGGACTCCTCCCTGAGATATACGGTGAGCAGACTGTGGCCCAAGTACCAAAAAGCCAGCAACCAGGCGGCGAGTCCCAGTATCTCAAAGATCCACGCCACTCTTATGCGCCCCTTTCCTGTTCCATGAAAGGAGAGTCCGGTAGCAAGAACAATAGAGCGCAATTGAAGCGCCGGAGCACCAATTATGAGGAGAAATAACAGAGCAGGCAATGTGATGTTGAGCGCAAGTCGTCGTGCAGTAGGGTTTAACGTGTTCGAGATCTCGCAGAGGATAAGTTCGACTAGCACAGCAGAAAGAGCAATGTTAGCAGCAAAGACCAGCTGTGCTACACGTTTGACAGACAGGTTGCCAACGAATTTGGAATCGCAGTTTCGCCGGGACGCTGCCGACTTGAAGTCGAGGTTGTGAAGTGGGAGCCCAGCATCGTGAGGACTGTCGGGTCTGGAATTACCGGATCCAGAGAGGAGCGGGTATAGCTTCTTCAATACAGTCGCGGAGACTATGGCGAAAGTGGTGATGAAAGGGAGGCAGGAGAGGAGGAGGGTAGTTCGGGAGGGGTGTCTCAGGTATTCGGGGAGACATTCATCGCAGTCGTCGTTTGTGGAAAGCATTGAGCTCCTTTCGCGATCTCTGGTGAGATGTCGCTTGGCTCATATCCTGAAGAGTCGTAGTGGTCGTAAGGGAACGGCAGCCCCTTCTCCATTATTGTTACGCAGCCAGACTAGACGGCTGTTTGGTTCTAGTCGGAGAAAGGCTAGTTGCGTCACTGCGACAGGGGCGTCATCCACGTGGAGATAGTGGAAACCACTACCACTCTACGGTACCACCTGCACAAGGTTCCACCTCACATCGTTTGCTCTCTCCTGCCTAAAGTCGATCGGCTTTCTCTCCTTGTAAGCGACTTCTCTTGCCAATAGAGTACGTCGACATCTCCAAGAAATCAGGAAATTCAAAGACAGCGTGAACCTTTGGCCATTGGTGTTTGATTGAGAAGTACGAGTACAGGCATTTCTTCATTGTGCAGTGCTTACAAATTTTGTTTATACTCTCTGATGGAAGCTAATCTGATGGGCTGCTATACCCATTGTGGAATTGCTCATTGACTGTCCCTGAATGGAATTCGAAAGCCACCTCAAGATCTCCCCTTCATTCCCAGAAACTCTTATTCTTTCGCTGCTGGCACATGTACGCGCTCGGTCATTATATTTTTGGCTGAACAAAGTCAAAACGATGGACTCTCGGACATTTGAAAACTGCAGGACTATGAAAACGGACAGTTTTGGTACTGAAGTGGACTGGCGCGCAGAATGGTGTAAAAGGATGATGAAATGTACGACAGTTCTTGCACGTACTGCACAATGCTCTGAACGTTCACAGTGGTAACACTACTTCTTGGACGTATTGATCCGGCTATGAACTCGCAAGACTATTTACCGTGATGCCAAAATGAGAGACAGATGCTCGCTAACTCGCTCCGTGTTTTTATTTTCGAACTCGGTCCAGGAACAAGGGCATACTACGAGGATCTCGACACAATTTGTATTTTCTTTATGCTCGTTTGGGCAAGAAGGTGCTGTGCTTGTGAGACCTTGCCGATGGAGGCCGGCTTTCACACCCGCTTCAAGACAAGACCCTGATTTCGAATTGAAATGCCTCTCTCGGTGTGCTGCCGAATGTCTAAATTTTCCAAGTCCTGTGCCGAGTTGAGCGAAATAAAAAATAGACATGGGATCTTGGGTCGACTTGGTCCTGGCCACGTGCGTTGCCCTTGTGAATTCGGATGTCTTGCAGAGAGGAAGCTGGTAGGGCCACGTTGCAAAGAGACGGCAAGTGCTTGGATGAGAAGAAGAAAGCAGACTCCGTGGAACAAGGATTTGAAGATGCAACGTAGAGGTAGAGGCATTCTTGTCATCGACCTATGGAAGCGGACTATCCATTTCGATCGCGATGGCTCGCTTGAATGATTGTCAAGATCGTGAAGAGCGCATCCTGCAACTCGCTGCAGGATCACTGCAGGATGCACTTCGATGCAGCAGCCTGCATTGGCGAGAAGTGCCACTGCCATGTTTGTGTGGGCACCACGTTTTCACGATCTCGTGCTTCCCAGGATCGCCTGTCTCCTTATCCGATCTCAATCACGATTCGACCAATCAAGCGCCGTCCTAGCCATCCAGATCTCGGTAAAGGGCGGTCATTTCCGAAGTCTTGGTGCCACGACGAGTTCCGGCATCATGCAGGTATTCTCGAGTACATCTACATCTCTGGTGATGCCGTAGGGGGTGGCTGCGAGCTGCGTGTTTTGCTAAACTTGCCAGCTGGTGACATGGCTAGAGTGGACAATTCTGCACGATGTCGTGGAATTACACCATAGCAGGATATGGCTGTGAACTGTGAAGATGGACAGCACGCTACTCGATTAACTACAGCATTCCAATCTGCCTATGACTCCACAGCCGAGGCTGAAGCCGGGATGGAAGCCGGGGTTGCGAATGCGATGACCGAGCTCCGAAGTAATCCATTGATATCGGTTATGGACTCTCATGCGAAGACTGTCAATGTCGAAGCAGCGGCAGATACAAATCTGACAACTACCGACATCGAGCCTACTACCTGACATCTTGGAAACAAGTTTTTGAAGCCCCACTCTTGGCTTACCACTCGAGATATAGTCCTTCCTTGCTGCAACGGCGGATCCGTCCTTGGGCTCCGCATGCCTTGCAGCAAAACTCGCGGCTGAGACGTTGGCACGCGAGGAGTAGGCGTTTCTGGAGTCACAGGATATCGACGCGCCCTGTAACGTTACCTTGGCATGCGGCAATCGACTGACCCAGCCGTTTTGATGAAATGTGCCTCGATCTCCAAGACCACGCCATGTGGCCCATGCAAGAGAGATCTCACTCGCGAAGCGATCTGCAGATCTATCTCCAGTCTCCACAAACAAATCTGGTGCACAGGCGCCGCTTAATCTTCCGTAGATTGCACCTCCTTCCAACCTCGCTGCACATCGGATATCTCGACAGCGAAATCGACGCAACCTCAGCCTTGTCCTATAGGCTTGAGATGGTTCTCCTTGGCCACAAAAGCTCTCTGCCTTCACCCGGCGATCGTCGACATCTTGCGGTCCCATGGCTGGATCGGGAACACCCTTCCCGCTCTTACTCCGTAATCTCTTCTGCTGCTAGTCCGGACTTCGACTTTCACCTTGCGACATTGACCCGAGATGCTAATGATTCACATCCAATGCGGGCACCTGACCAGATTTGTGTTAGAGTCAGCAGGATGCTCGGATTTGAAGGGTGAAGATGTGCTTGCAGCACGTCTGAGTCAAGTCCCATGGGTGGTGAAACGAGTTTCCATGATATTGGATCACTATCGTTCACTGAAGAAGACGGGTTAACTGTGCGTGGCTTCCTTCCATTCTTGACTGATAGTTTTGACCCGCACTATTTCCACGTTCGTATCAAAGTTTTGAGATGAACGCTTTGAGATAGACTATCACCATTTCCTGATTTACCTTACCCACTACCATGTCCTCTCCGGATTCCGACCGAGCCCAGTCACCTACTTCGTCGATGTCAGCTCGATCTACCAGGTCTTCAACAGCTCAACCGTCAGCTTTGCTATCTCTCCCATCTCCATTAAGACGAAGGATTTGGAGATCTGTTCTACGGCCTGAGGGATCATCGAACGTTCACCTGCTACGAGCATGTCATCAGATATATCGTGAAACAGCACCGATACTTCTTGAGCAACCACTGGTCTTTCGATCGCAGACAGAGCTTTTTACCTGGCTCGAGCAAGTTCAAGACCGAAATCTTGAAGGAGTGAAATCGTTGACACTTTCTGTCCAAGATCTGGATGTGCTTTGCTTGGAAGACGACCTATCATGGCCCAACGCCTCCCTCATGGAACTCTATCAATTAGAGGCCGACAAGATCCTGAGTTTGCTCAAACCTTTGTCAGGTGTCCATGATCTCAGCATTTACCACTCGGCATCTGTTCAGTCATACCTGTACGAAACCTTCTTCACCATGGTACTAAAGAAACTCGGCCACCAGTTTCCTGATTTGAGAACATTTTCATATCATAGCGATGGCCACCCCATCGACTTTCTCAAGTCTTTCACGAACTTGAGGGAACTCCGTTTCACAGGCTACTCCAAAAGCACCCCCATGGAGACTCTTAGTGCACTCTCCAGACTTCGCCATTTGTCAAGCGTGGAGCTGATCCCTCCAGTCATTCCAAAGGTCAATGGTGGCATCGATATCGACTCTGGCTTACCCAGCATATTGTCCATGACCCGCGAGGTCGTCAAGGGAATTCGCCGCCTCGAGAGACTTACTATTCGGGAAGTCAGCGATTATCTCATGAGTCCAGTATACCTCACGGCTAGCTTCATTCAGTCAATCGACTCTCGCCACCGAGTGTCTCTACAGAGTTTTGAGGTTGCGGTGAAATTTACGCCTGATGCGTTTAGCCAGCGTGCTATCCAGAATTTACTCCAAAGTCCTGGGTTGCGACACGTCGGGTTGGTGTGGCCCAAGCTTGTTAACCGGATGATTAGGACCTTGCCTCGAGCGGTAAACACCTTGAGGGTTGCTCCCTTCTTCAATTGCCCTCCTCATGTAGTGTTGACGGAGCTACGAACGAGGAGGTCAGACCTACCCAATCTCCACACAATATATCTTGTCTGTGATCGGGACTCCAACAAGCTGATTCAGGCAATATCCGGCCCATTATTCAAATCTGCTATGCAAGCATTATCTGCTGTCGGAATTCGGACCAGAATAGAGTATGTCAGCGACTAGCGTGAAGTTTCCCTCGCGACACCCGGGAGGAGCCTGGGAAAGTGTTGCGTACTTTTTTTGTTTACACCCGTTCCAGCATGATATCGTCTACTTGGGAGCCTAGCAATATTGGAAGACAACACTTTGGTCCTGAGGACGGAACCTTCAAAGCCAAAACATCCTTTCAACCACCACCTCCATCCAACCTCCCAATTGTTGCCGAAGTCATTCTCGTCAAACTCTCAAATACAAGCGCGTATCCATCAACAAACGCTATTTCTCACCAGCCTCCACGATGTGCATCAAGGAAATCAAATCATACATGATGTGTGGCTGTCCAGGTATGAGGTGTCTATTCTTGACTGTTGTTTACATAGAGCTTAACCTGTTGACTAGATACCATTGCTCACTTCCGCGCCTGCACTCATCGACTTCTCATGGACGACTTTGTTAACGGCTATGGCAATTCCCGCTGTGCAGTCGTGGAGCACGAGTCCACTACCCCAGAAGCCTCCATGCAAGGTTATTGCCCACGCTGTGCCCTGCACAATCTCGTCGTGGTTAATGACAAGCTCGTCCCCATGTTTGGCATGATAAAGGAGATGGTTCCACTTACCCGCTTGATCCCCAAAGGGAAGAATGATCCAGGCAAGAAGAGCAAGGTTGAGCAAGTATGTTCAGCATTTTGTCTGTTTGTTGGCGCTTGCTAATTGTCAATGCAGGCCGACACCGACCACAAGGCGGGCAAGACTGGCAGCAAGCATGACCTGGGTTCAACCAACGAGCAAGATGAGAATGAGATGGAGCCTGTCGATGTCGGAGGCATGAGTTGGTCATGAGCTGTAAGTCTCGCCCATCACACTGTGTCACGGACAGTTTCTGACCAGCCGCCAGCATGAGGCATATCACCCAACGCACAACACCAATTTCGCAGAAATGAGGGAATACTGTGCGCAATGATCGTTGTTGCGGCCTGACGGCGGCTTTCTGTGGTATCAAGGACGAAGTACTCATGTGTATCCTTGCAGTCCTCAGACTCAATTTCAGACTCTGACGGGAACATGTGTTCACGAGACTCACGGGGATGGCATACTTCATTGCTAGTGATCTACTGCAGTTCTTACCACTTGGACTCAATGCGAGGGATTCAATCACGAACTACTGGCGAGTTGCTAGTGACGCCTCAGGCTATGTGACTCTAATGCAAGGCTATCAAATGCGGCAAACAGAAATCGTGCATGTCGCACCTAGTGACAATATGTTGCTGGTGATCTACTCCTGACTTGCTGATGCTGATGAGGTTGATGACTAATGTTTCATTGCAACTTGCAGGTGGAATAATATGGCCCTGCGCGTAATGCCCCGATTGAGAAGTCACGACTTCAACCTTTCTGCCCAAACGCAGTTTACACTAGTTACGTCAATGTGAGTCTTCTCATCACGCTGGTTTTTCCCAAAGTCACATCTTCTTCTCTTCTCCTCCGCCACAACTTCACCTCGCCAGCTTTCAGGTCCCGCTGGAGCTCACATCCACCCTGGACCTCCATTGACGATGAAGAGAGTCTTTGCCTGATATCTGTCATTCGAATATTGTCACCAAATTCTACCATCGACAGCCTTACTTCAGCATGTCGAACCCATCGTATGAGGCGGTCAGCGCGAGTTTCCGTATCCTGTCATCACTCCTCCAAGATTTCCAACCAACAGATCTACCAAAAATCACCAATGGATCTGACACTGTCATTCAAATGACAGCGGTATTTCGAGCATCTCATACCATTTTCGAGGGACTTCTCAAGGCTCATCGAGACCTCAGCGTACCAATGACAAAAAACGAGAAGAGACCTCGAATTACAAAGTTCAAGATGCCCTCGGCCGAAGACTCTCTCAGATCTTTCGAAGCCAAGTTTGCCTCTCATCAAACAGCAAAACTAAAGAAAAAGGTCACCAGCTCCACCCATTCCAATCTTCTTCCCCTGCCGATCGAACTTCGATACAAGATATGGGGGAACGTCATCCGCCCGCCAATTGGACGTATGAATCTACAGCATGATATGGGCCGATCTGATCTTGCACTTGCGCGAGTCAATCGTGAAATATGTGCCGAGGTCATGTACATTCTTCATCACGATGTTGAACTTAGTCTGCGATTCTGGGATCTCGATCAGTGGCAGAGCACTCTTGACCAAGCAAGGAGTCTATATAAGCCCGAGGATCTGGCAATCACTGACAGTGAAGAGATATACAGGGACCAATGGCTGCTGATAAGAGACGCGATGTTCAAGAACTTGGCTGCTGTCGAGGGTGCAAAGAATCACGCCGTTGGAATGGACCCAGAGCTTTATGTCAAATTCTGCACCCTCACCATTCACTTCGATATACCACGCGACATCTTCCATGGGTGCTCTTATAAGGATTCAGGTCGAAGAGATAGGCTTGTCGAGTATGATATAAGATCTGACTGGTCGTGTTTCAAGTCATCTCTTGAGAAACTCGCAAATGCTTGCCACAAAGACTATGCTCCACAATCGCCACCTCAAACAATTACTCTCGAATGGAGCATGATCATTGAAGAAGACTCATGTCGGTGGTGGGCGCTAAGATCGGACCTCCAGCAACACAACACAAAGATATCCGAAAATTTCAGAGATTTGATCTGCACGTGGAGAGACTGCCTGGGGGGCTTTAGTGCCATTGCAAAGATGCTAGAACATGCCAGCCCTGCTCTTCAGGTTGTGTTGAAACCCGACCCTGTCATTGACGGCTTTCGGTTTCAATTCGAGATGGATGATGACGATGATGTTATAACCGGAAGCGTCGTCGATGTCGCTCCTAGTGGTCAGCCTCGACCTGGAATCGAACGCGTGTTGTTCAAATTTGTGCGCACGAAGCTGGTGGAGTTCAAGTGCGAATGGCCAGAAGCTGAGGTTGTAATCATCGATTGATTACGCTGGGAGCAGGGAGAGCGGATGAGTTTCAAAAAGCTAGGAGTCCATTCAATGTCGACATCGATGGACGCGGATGGATATTTGATATAATACAGATCTAACACAGCCTGATGTAAAATGTATCGATAGCAACTGATCACAAAAAGACCATCATCTATGCTTATCCCCAAACTCACTAGGACTCTTTCAGCGTGCCAATTCTCTAGCATGTGCGCGCCTGAACGACGCATCGAGAGGCTACGCTTTTCTGCACCGCAACTTTCTGTACCTCGTGTCTTAATAGGCATAGAGATTATGGACTTGGTGTTCACTTCGGTATCTAAGCCTTCTTTTCTTTCATAGAGTCAAACCGTGTATCCGTCGGGACTCAATCTATCATTCTCAGCCGAAAATCTTAGAGGCTTTGTTACACTCAGCCACCTAGCAGTTGATCCTTTAACCCTTTGACCCTTGGAATCTACGTTTGCCCTTCATTTCTAAGCAAGAAAAGAGCACTACACGCTCCTATCTACAGGAGAACAAAGCCTCATCAAAACTTTCTTGACGCTGATGGGGTTATAGATGACAGACGACATGTTCGTATCTACCACTTGTCTCCACTCGATCAAAGACGATTCAGGAGCGCATCTCAAGCCCAATGTACTGCTCCATTTACTTGCAGATGGAGCAGCATCATCAGCAGAGTCTACGATTGTCGTATAGACCAACGGCAAAGGAATCGACGATCGTCAACCCGACGGGTCTCAGGCAATCGGAAGCATCACCATCGACAAGAGCTTAGCTCGGCGCAGTCAAGTTATATACTCCTCTGCTACAGTCGACGGTTGTATCGCTGAAGCAACCTGGAGCTGCATGATATTCTTCAAGAATGCTATTGATGTAGTCAGTGGCTGTGAGGATTGGGACTCTTCCATGAAGGTCAAGCCGCAATATCTAAGTGTTCCTAAGACACAATGCGGAGGCGTAGGCGAAGGCACCGACATCGTTGCTGGAGTATCTCAGCTCAGGATCCAGAAGCCGTCTTCTGCCTTAACAGGGTTTGCAGTGCAGCATCAAGATCGAAACCAAGCGATTGAAAGTTGGCGAGCATAGGGAAAGCGACATATATCGATGGACAGTCGTGGCAGGGCCTGAAGGTAATTGCCTTTAGTCACTCAATTTTGACTGTATAGCGTTGGCGAGGAGAACGTCCATATGGGAGTTTGAGCGGAAGGACAGGCGCAGTGGCCCAGGAGTTGGTCAGACTTCAGTAAGAGGGCGTACTAGACTCAGCAGGTAGGACTCGAAAAATGGTTTGTGCCACGGAGTCTTTGTTCCAAATAATAGTAACAAAGATTGAAGGAGAATGGGCGTCTTCGTTGACTTCGAAGACCCGATTGCTGTGAGATGCATCCATATTCTTGCAGGGACAATGGCACCCACAATCATCCAGTCATTTTCATAGCCGCCAGGAAATCTTTTCGTCTTACCTCTCTCACATCACTTACAACCTCCGCCATCGTTTCAACCTCGATAATGCCGTATCCATGTTGAAAGCTCCAGAGTTCATCAGCGTCCATTCGCACTTGGAACGCTTGCCAGTTCTGTTCTTTGAGTTCTCGGACGTGCGAGTCGACCGCATAAGCAGGACCAGAAAAAACGAGCACACCTGGGTACCCTGGCTTTGTGATGCCGGAAATGGCTCCTGTGTTGCTGGATGGGTTTAAGGCGAGTTTACGTTTTGATAAGGCTAGGAGGTGGTGGAGATAAATGATGATGGTTTTTTTGTTGTCGTCTGCTGTCACTTGAGCTTCTCCATCGTGTATGGTCGAAGCGTTCGTTGTATCGGCCTCAACCCTATCAACGAGTTCCGTGAATCTTTCGATGATGGTATCAAGACTTGGCTCGCCTAATGCTTGGTTCTTGATTATTTGTTGGACGACGTTTCGTAGATCTTTTTTTTGAGGCCCGGTTGCTGATAAGACTTCTGGCAAGGACCTAACAGGGTAGTCAGGCGGCAAACGCAACGTCAAGTGAGACCTGTCATGGGCAAAGTCAAGCTGTGATGCTTTTGGGTCAAAGGTGATAACCTCTGGATACATGCTCTCAAGCAATGCGAGTTCATCATTTAGGGCCGACTCAGACGTTGCCATGGTGAAAAGTGTTTCCGAGCAGTTCAATAAGGAAAGCGGAGGTTGAAATGGATAAATATGATGCTTTGAGGCGCTCAAGACGAGGTATAAGTAAGAATGAAGCTCCTAGCTTCTCGGGGATATCCTCCTTGAATTACGTGAGGGCTTAGGCTACGTATCGGTTCCGCAGGAGAAATGGTGATGCTCGAGCAGGTGGCGAGGAGAATATCCCACTATTTCACGACGAAAGATTCGAGACTACGACCTCATCCCATATCCTTCGCGAGCTTCAAGCAAACCATCTACTGCCGTCCGTGATTGAGAAGCAGGAGTCTGTTGACTGTTCAGGTCCTAAGAAGTGAGAATCAGCGCTAATCCGCATCAATTGATCCAAGAATGTAGGTGATGAATATTCTTTCTCATACGGTTGAGCTTGATATTTGATCCGTCATGGTTGATCGGGCGGATTTTCTAGTTTGAAGACAAGTGATAATCATCGAAAGGTGGTGGTGAAGAAGTAGAAATTAGCAAAGACCAACCTGGAAATAGCAACCACCGAGTCGTGCCCTGTCAGTGGTGTGCTAATCTCAAATCAAGAAGAACAATAACGTCCTGCTGTTGACCCGCGTTAGTGATGAAGCGGCTGTCGCTGGCGATGTTAAAGATGTGTTGGTACAGGAAGGAAATCTTCGGCGAACGGAAAGCTTTCAACGACGGCGGGGCCATGCCTTGGCGCCCAAACATCCCACCACAGCCACTTTGGGCAGAGTTGTGACAACAAACAGTTACTTAAGTACACGGCCGAGCGCCCGCCTCAGAGACCCAAGTCCTCCACTCTCTGCTACACTAGATTCAAGATGGCCGGTAAGTAGATTGTACACCGGAACTCGACAACTTAGTCCATGAAGACTAACAAACACATCCAGACTTCGCAACAATTGCTCGTACGTTCCTCCTTCTCGCTTGATCGGAACCCAAATGCTCCAAAACATCTTATGCAACCCGTCACACAACTAAGGAGACTGACGAATACGCAGAGCAGTTCGTCGAATTCTACTACAACACATTTGATCAGGACAGGCCCAAGCTAGCTGCTCTCTACGTATGATAGCCCGCCACCAAGATGACAAGCTTGAGCTAATTGAGCATGGACAGCGCGATCACTCCATGTTGACGTTCGAGACCACTGCGATCCAAGGCACCGCTGGCATTGTTGAAAAGCTTACGGTATGGCTGTCTCAACGCTATTGATGAAGGACGATAATAATTAACTGCTTCAGAACCTCCCCTTCCAGAAGGTCATTCATCGCGTCAGCACTCTCGATGCTCAACCTTCCAATGAGGCCGGTGGAATCATGGTGCTTGTGACGGGTGCATTGATGGTATGGCGAAACAACCTTTCACGCGAGGGACGAGTTATTTCTGACAGGATACAGGTCGACGAGGAACAGAAGCCGATGAGCTACACACAGGTTTTCCAGCTGTTACCACAGGACGGCAGTTATTACGTCTTTAACGATGTCTTCAGGCTCGTTTACGCCGGTTAGATACAACGATCGGCGGTGTGAGCTGTAAACAATTTGGCACGAGGGAATGTCCAGGCATAAGGGAAGGACTTGTGTATCATACCCGACGTCATTCAGAGCTTGATGGGGCTCCGGCAGGAGTTCGAGTTATCTCGTCAAGAATCTCTCAAACTCTGCAAAGATATGGCAGCTTCACTACCAGTTATTGTGTCAGCTGTTGCTGATTAAAACTCTTCTGCCTGTACTGTACTTCAAATATCTACATTGTTGGAGCCGCATGTGGTGGTGGCACGGAAGTCGATATTTAGAGCGGATCATGTGAGCGAGAACAAAGCAGACGAACAATCTTGGTGAAGGCGTTGGTCTGTGAAGTGCCCTGTCGCTCTTTGTGTCGTAACAACGGCAACGGTATTTATGTCTGGCGAGTTTGGACCCTTTCGTTCCAATAACCAAAGCTACCTATTGCCTCAGCCCTCTCAGACCACGTAACTGCTCTGCGTGAGCATGCCCGGCATCTACTAGTAGGCACCACAAATCGACTAATATAAAGTCCCGAAGCCTCATCTGTGCACTTTGTTTTCCGGACTTCGACCAGCGAGCAGAGACAATCTCCGATCCTGCCCATTGCAAGCAGCTGAGTCGCAACCGCCGAAGTTTCCGCTTCGACTGGAGCTGACCTGCACGACCTCAACCTCAAACCTCGACCAACCACCAAGAATAAGACGATCTTACTACCCAGACTGGACTGCCTTAGTGCTAGAACCGCATATTACGATTCACAATGACTCTTGCGGAAGAGTTCAAAACGAGGAATTGGAGTGAGTCTGCGCGGCCCCCATTGCAGGGGACGGAGATGCCAGAGGCAGTTGCTGACAATCTGTTCTAGGCATCTATGGACAATGGTTCGTACATCAGACCTCGAGATAGAGCTGTGAGAACTGGTTGCGCATTACTTGTTGGAAGTCCTACGACTCCCAAATGCCCTGCTTTCTCGATGCATGTGTACAGCAACTCGGCGCAAGGTTCGATGAGGCTGCAGCCAGCGACCTCATGCTCTCTTTCTCAACTTCCAAGATTTCGATGGTAGAAGGACTATCGCTGATGACATGGGTATAGGGCTGGCATACTTAGCATGATTCTATGCTTCGCTTTGGGCATAGCGAATCTGTTTAATTTCACGAGACCTGTCCTCATCGTTTTCGGTGCTATCTGCCTGTACGCATCTGTTCCCTCCTGCCAACCACTTTCAACTAACGACCGTATCCAGAGCATGCTCCTTCATAATCCTCTTCGTCGAAGTGCCCTTCCTCCTCCGCATATGCCCAACCAGCGGCAAGTTCGACGACTTCATCCGCAAATTCCGCACCTCGATTATGCGCGCTGCCATTTATGGAGTCATGAGCTTGATTCAATGGCTCAGTTTGATCAGCCACCCATCCAGCTTGATCGCCGCGGCCGTATTTCTCCTGATCACGGCGATCTGCTACGCGATCGCGGCACTCAGGAAGGACGAGTTTATGAGCAGCAAGACTCTCGGCGGACAGGGCGTTGCGCAAATGATTGTCTAAGGCAGGCAGCAGAAGCTATTTGAGATACAATGGAGACGAGCAGACGTGTTGGAACAACAATTTGCTGCTGGGAATAGGGCGCTGCTGGAAAGTCTTCCCAGCTGAGGCAAGAGCTCCCGATGCGCACAAGATGTATGGACTGGTAGCATGTACGGACTTTGGCGTTTTGGGATGAAAATAGGTGTCGTCTTGATTATAATGCGTTTTGGCAGCGGCGTGAGCAGGCAAGTCGACATGCTCTCGAGACGTGTCTTTCCACCTCTTTTTTTTTACTGCGTGTATCTCGATACCACACATTATGTTACAGCTGGTCAAGGCTATGAATATGACCATTTCCATGAACTGGATCAGACCCTTTGACATGATTGGGTTCAACCCAGTACACTGACTCAGGGACTAGGCTGAAGAATTTTGCGATGGATTATTGGTGGTAGAGACTCTACCTTCGATC
Source organism: Venturia effusa (assembly GCA_007735645.1). NCBI lineage: Eukaryota > Fungi > Ascomycota > Dothideomycetes > Venturiales > Venturiaceae > Venturia > Venturia effusa. The sequence goes on from CP042197.1 coordinate 1,001,984, forward strand.
TGATCCTGTCTCCTAACAGCGCATCTGGCACTTTCCATTCCTTGAGCGTTACTTTTTCTCAGCCTTGGGTCTCGATTTCTTGCGATTGATTTATATTATCTTGACATTCACGGCAGTAGTCATCTCAACGTTTCGGAGAGCAGAATGCTATATACATGACCTCGGTTTGTTCATTCTCGCTCCTGCGTTCTCGATGCTATCTTGTGATTATGTGTAAGATAGGAGACTTTGGGCTACCTAAGTTTTCTTTCTTCGATTGAGGTGCGGAAGGCAGATGGCGAGTGGGCTTCCAAAAAGGGCGTCTGTTCAGTTGGATTGGATGAAAACTCGATTATCGCTAAGAGTCTGCTGGTTGAGCGAAGAATGAGTTTCCATCCTCCCATGAGCGATGAGCCAGAGTTCCATATAGCTTGTTGCTGCTATTCTTGGTAATTGCTGAAAGCTGAGGTTGATGGCTGTCGCTCTGACTGACTGACAGTAGAACAGAACACAAGACACAAAAGCTGCAGAGTGAGGCATACAAGTCTCTGGAGAGCAGTGTGTCACGCCACTCCATTCCAGTCTCGTGCTTCACGAGTTTCCGGAATATCCCCGCTTATCTCTCCTTATGCCACCACTGTCTACATACAATCAACGCGTTCTAGGAAAGTCCCTCCTGCTGCTACGCTCGCTCACTGTGCAAACCTGCGAATAGAAATATCGGTACCTTGATCCCGTCTACAACAACGAAATATTTATACATAGCAAGCTTGTATGTGTGTAGACTCCGATTGGCTCTTATTAGGTAGCCTGTTCCATTGGAAGTTCCACTTTGATCCGCCCCGGCTTCATGACGGCGGATCGACGTACCAACGATATTTTCTCTGCTGGTTATCGCTGTGCCGCAGGACTGTATCGTCTTTTCCACTCTCAAGGCCACGGAATTTGATTGAACCTTTGGGAACAGGTTTCGAGCTCCTACCGCTCTCGGGGGTACGTACAGTCTACACGCTCTGTGCGGTTATGATGTTTGTAAATAGCTGGATGATTCTAATATTAGAGAAAATTTGACCAGTACCTGATCTAATGATGTGGCTAGGTATATTTGTTTCATCGACACTATACAGTCCTGGTCTTCATCTGCCCGCTGCGGGTACTCTGTGTCTCTCCTCAGGGTTCAAGTGAACGCTTTTGGAGTGCAATCAACAATGAGCGATTGCAAGGCCAGGAACAGCGATGGATGAATCCAGTCTTCTGATCTAGCAAAGGAGATCCGGTAGGGGAAACGCTGTACCGCATCCTAATCTAGATGTTCGGAGACTGTACCGAAGCTTATTATAGCCACACTCTTTTCCTACATATAACACGGTGAACAGCTTCCAAACCATCACCCTTCGACTGCTTCACTACTCTCGCCAACAAATCACTTCAAGCATGCGTTGCTTATCCTCCCTTCTAGCCGTGGCAGCCCTCATAGGCTCAAGGTTCGTAAGAATAAGCATCGAAAAACCTCCTCACTAACCCATCCTCTCCAGCTTCGCGGGCTGTGATCCAAGTCTAGATAAAATCGCAGCCTGCGAAAGGATGGATGTAATCTACGGCGGGTTTTGGTTCAGAAGGACAGCCTACACTAGTTCTTGCTGCGGGTCGGCTTGTCAAGATGGAGGATGGGTAAGTTCCGTAAACGTTCTTTCCTGCGGTTGTTGGCTAGTGAGTTGATTGCTTGTAAAACAGTGTTACCTACCCCGCACCCCCGGGCGCCATCAGAATTTTATCAATTGCGCGAATAATGGTGGGAAAAGAACGAAAATCGGTTTTCTCGCTGACCCGGGGTACATAAATGAGAAAGGGCACTGTATTTTTTGAGGTTTGGGTGTGTCTGCTCCCCAGTGTTTCTGTGGGAATGTACATCGGGAGGGTTGAGGGCGTGGCTGACCATTTGTCGTTGTCTGTTGATTGTATCAAAAGTTCTTAACATCGTCGTAATAATCAGGCGTTCGTTCTACACGACGACTGTGTTGATGTTTTTTGCTGTTGAGATAGCGCCCGTGGAGGGGCAGTTGAGGTCTTAAGTCTCGATATTTGATTGCGCAGTCGCTCCGCCGCGATACTTGATTTCGTACCGTAATGTTTGGAACAGCAATTGCAACTGTTCTTCGTTAATTGAATAACTAGACTGTAGGGTGATACGGGCCAGTTTCTACGGAATGAGATAAACATCCAAGTGTTAGCTAGGAGAATCATTCCAGGTTCAAAATCGTTGTTAGCAATATGGATCAACAAAGCCGAACAAAATCCAATCTCAGCTCTATGAGATGGAGATGTGGCTCTACACGGGAAGCTTGGTGGAAGGGAGATGCACGAGCTGCGGGGTATCATGGGCGTCTAGGTGTCGATCTTGACAGCTCGAGGAGCTCAACTAGGAGTTAGCAAGATGCAGGACCTGACTGCAGAAGATGAGAGATTTTCCTGGTTGCAGTAGTGAATGGGTGGCATGAGTGCAAACGGAGTGGGCGTCCACCTGATACAATAGCAGTCGGGCTCGGGTCAGGGACCAGGATGTTTGCGTGACGCAGGTTACGGCACACAACGGAAGTGGCCAGCATTGAGCAACCTCCTTCTGATGAGTGCAGGTGGGCACCCACGGCACTGCAGGTGTACTCTAGGGCGGTTTGGTGGGGCTTGATGGTTTGTGCAGGTGGAGCAGCACTGGCATCGGCGTTGGCAAGGATACGACCAGCTCGTCAACGTGCAGCGATGGCCGTCAGGTGTTTCGGCAGAGCTGTGTGGTGGCTTCGTTCGCAGGAGGAGGGGAGCTGGGCAGGGAGGAAGCAAGGGGGGAATGTAGGCGATATAGACAGCTGCAAACCGGTGGTTGAACCTGACAATGGAGGCATATATCTACTTCGTTTGTAGTTTGAGGAACGATGGCGCCGAGCCAATGACAGTCGAGGCATTGGAAAGGTTTTCGAGAAAGAATCTTGGAAGCCAGGGCTTGCATGGGGTGGGAACAAATGGCGCGCACTTACGAAGTGACGGCCATGGCCTACTTAATCATGTACACGCAGGCTATGTATATATACGTGGTGAGCTCAGGCTGTGCGTCGGGAGAGCTCCCTCCTCTCTTCCAGTCAATATATACATGAACTGATATCACTACCTTCCATCGCCTTTGGTCAGTAGAGCTTCTCCTGTCCGACATCACACCAGGGCCTCCACATGTCGGAGCATTTCATTCAGTCGCACACATACTTCCCAACCCAGCTGGCACGTAGCTAGCCAACCAAATATGCTCGGATTAATGGTTGAGCAGGGTCTGGGTGTGCTGATGCAAAGCTCCTCCATCCTCTCATCGTTTCATTTCGAAACCCTCCGCTAATTGCTTCATTGGCAGCAGACGACGAGCTACAAAACTCTTGCTCATCGCACCTCAACAACACAATTGCAGGAAATCTAAACACGTACGCAGCTTGGGCTTTGAAAGGTGAGTCAGAAACCCCTGCCCTTCCCGAAGAGGATCACGATAGGATATGCTCTGCAACAACAGAGCTCTTCTCCGGCAAGTTCTCGTAGACTGTCTGCTCATTCTGGTGCGGGCAGTACCAGCAACATATCCTCAACCTGAATTGGGATGTCCCAGGCTGATTGCAGTACTCTACAGATGGCTACCCCTTCGATACCACCCCGTCCCTCTCGCTCGGCCCAGCAAGCTCCGGCTTCCACTTCTGCCAACGTGGAGATTCCTCGAATACCTGCTCGTCCTAAACGCAGTGTAGAACGCTCAGTCTCTCCAGGCAGAGATACATTTGCTAGATCTCCGTTGAATGACCCTACACATCACAATGCAAAGCTTCCTGGGAGCTCGAATCTGTCCAGGAGTATTTCTCGGGATCTCCCACCACGTCCACCTTCAGTGTCTTTACCTTCAATTGGCCATGAAGGCGATGAATACGCAAGTCTTACCCCACAACCCGAAGAGCAGGCCAAACAGATTGCTGGCGACCTTCCCCTTCATGCTCCCAAGGCTACACTACCTGTCTCTTCGGCGAAATCCCGGATCGCCACAGTCACCAGGACTGACTCTTCACAGGCTGCAGCTGCTGGAATTGGAAAGCCATCCAGTGAGACAGACTCGCAGATAGGACACTCTCTAACTCGTTCGACCTCCTCGCAGGCGTCCCGTTCGAGACCTGCCTCAAGACCTGCTTCTTTGTACAGAGTAGATACCCATGAATATGAGCAAGATCGCATCCCTGTTTTTGGAATACAAGTACCCATGTACCCAAACGCTGGCGACGTTCAAGCTCCCACTCCTTCAAATTCAGTACCTCCACCATCTACTGGTATTGGTTTCTTCAACAATGGCGGTACACCCTTCGCAACTGGGAGGAATCACTCAAGGACCAGGAGTGGTCGAGAGCACTTTACAGGCCCTCCAGACAGCTACGGTCTTCACGGACACGGCGTCAATGACAAAGATCCCTTCGAAAAGGCGTGGTACGATAAGCACCCTGACGATCATGCCCGTGAGGCCAAAGGCGTATACGGTCCTGCAATTCAGGTGGATAGAAAAGAGTGGGCTTTGAGCAGTGACGAACTAAACAAGCTTGTTCACGGCAGCACACCTGCCAGTGGCATGGGTATGTGTAAATTATGGATACTATTTCAGATTGTCCACTGATGCGCCAACTTCAGGCACTTCTAGCCACGTTGTCAGTACTCCTGATGAGCAGATCGGATATCTTGCCTCCGAAGAATATGCTTCTCGCATGGCCTCACCACGTCCCTCTTCCGCCAAGCCCCGCCGTGCCAGCTCCCAGACGTTCGCCGAATCTCCCCTTCGCGTCGGCGCATTCCCTCCAGACCAAGTCGATGCAGCCCTCAAAAACGCTCAGGGGCAACAACACGATGATGCTGTTGATAGCGATGCGGACAATGATGACGAGATCATTCACGTTGATCCACCGTCGAAACGCCACAGCAAAATCGGGGGCGGCGGATACGACCCACCAACTCAAGATCTCGGACCGGATGGGGGAAATACTGTAGACAAGGGCGGAGAGTTTCTGGAAACTGGCTATGGCGTTCCTATATTAGCATCTGACGAGGCCATTCACCGGCCAGAGTCCCGCTTTATGCAGCCAGCTGTTGAACCAGAACTGGAGCGCCGGGGCGATGATTATTTCGACCCGTCTGGCCGTAGAAGCAGCGCTACGAGTCAACACAACATGCCCATGGCTCATCTTTCTCGATATAATACGGAGGACCGCGAAAATGTTGGCACACCACTGGACGATGTTAGAGAATACGAGCCTCTTTTTCCCGAAGATGACGACAGATCTTCCTCGGCACCTGCGAAACTAGTCGCCAGAAGACCCGACGTGCTTGCTAGGCATCAATTCCCTAGCCAGGATGTTTGGGAAGACACGCCTGAGAGTATGATGTATCAGACCACGGTTGACACTCCTCAAAATGAGGAAAAGCCTCACAAGGCAGCCGAGCACGAGCCTGTGGACTTGTTTGAGACCCCGGAAGCTGAGAAAGCCAGGCAAACGAATGCAACAGGTCCGGACTTTAAGGTTCCAGACGACAGTTTCTTATCCGACGCCAAATCGAAGAAGACTGGTTTCAAGCCTGGTGTTGCTGGCGAACTTCCGTCACGTCCTGGTATGACACAGAGATTCCCTAGCCAAGATATTTGGGAAGACTCTCCAGATAGTCAGATGCATACTACCGTCGTTGATGACAGAGGTACGTTGAGAACGTGATCTTTTTTGGTGATAGGTTGGCAATATAGACAATCAAACCCTCGCTTTAGTGTTCGGGAGACCGTACTAATCACATATTTGCAGATGAGGATGAGGAAGAGGAAAAACCAGTTCCTCAGATCCCAGCACGTCCCGCGCAAAAGGTGGCACCATCAGTGCCAGATAGGCCCAAACCACAAGTTCCTATCCGCCCATCGAAACTTCGGGAGACGTCGGATGAGACAGTCGAAAAGGGTACGTTATCCTTGAGTCTCGATGTTATTGAAAGATGGACTGATTCGATGACAGCAAAACCTCCGGTTCCTGCTCGCCCTACTGGAAGTAAAATCGCCGCACTACAAGCAGGATTTATGAGCGACCTTAATAAGAAGCTCGGACTTGGACCGGTCGCCCCGAAGAAAGAGGAGATTGCTCCCCAGGCAGAAGAAGAGAAGGCGCCTCTTGCCGATGCGAGGAAGGGTCGTGCCAAGGGCCCTCAAAGGCGTAAACCTGGAGTTGCGCCAGGTCCCGTGGAAGAAGAGAAGAAGATTTCCAAGCCTCGTTTTGCCATCTCAACGATGACCATCTGGGAAGTCGACGAAAGCGGAGAGCTCAACATGGGAGGTAACAAGGCTGAAGCCAAGACGGACACTCAGGCTGTTGTGCCTATAACGGCCCCCACGGCTGCTGAAACCGCTAGCGCTGAGCCGGTCGCACCATCCACTTCCGAAGGTATGGCTTTGCAGACTGGCCAGCTTGATACCAAGATCGGAGACGAGGAGGAGAAGACCATCTCCCTCGGAGGTAGAGCGCCAGAGCCGGGCAGCGTCGTTGTTGACGCTGATGGCACACAACACGTTGGTGCTCCTGACTCAGTAGGCAGTACCGAGAAGACGGTAACGGATATCTAATCCATAATGGGGAGTGCGGGATTATATGGGATGTACGAGGTGTTTATATACGTGGAGATCAAGTTTGAGGGTGTTGATCACGAAGAATTTAGTATATTGCAAGACTGCACTTCTTTGGCACCGCAATACTGGTCGAGAGATATGTAGATTGCACTGGGCGCACAAAAGTCATTCATTGACGTTCTGCAGACATCCTCCAAGGTAGGTGCCATCACCTCCAAAGACCAAACCATGGCAGTTCTGATGTCCACACGCTTTTCTGCAGTTCGTGGACATTCTGCTCTATGGCACGTAGTCACTTGCCCTGTTGGACGCGTATCTTTGGCCTTCACCAGGGTAGCCAGGATCCTGAAGTTTCTCTTGTAAACTGTCATGAGCTGTATCCACTTTGGCTTTCATAAGGACGACACCGTATGTGTGATTTCCTATGCGCAGTTGCTGCTTCACAAATCAAAGAGAACTCCTATGAGAATTTGAAGAACACTTGGCAATTCGGATACTGCAGATCACCCTGCACTGGCATGGTCAGATTTTGCAAAATCAATACCGCGGGATATGTGTCTCTACTGGAACATTTCACCTTGTATTTGAAATTGTTTGGAAGGGAACTTTGATCAACACTTCAGCACGCTGTATGGTTGCACAGTTTATCTTACTGAGGCCGCCCGCGTGTAAAGGCTTCAGTTTGACGTAAGCTTAATTGTTCTTGTGTTGTTATAGGTAAGGAGAAGCTTTTACCGTATAAGCATGTATATGATCCAGTCAGATCAAGCACTACTAGTAGGAGGGCAGTGACCTGTGAACACACCAGAATGCTACACTCTTCAGTCTAGAGACGTGTTTCGCGAGATAATTACAGATTATGCCTGATCGGACTTGAGACCATTAACCCCGGAATATCCGTCCCTGCGACGATATCGGGACCCTGAGGTGTCTAATCATCATGTATCGACGACGGCGATGTCTTTTGGAAGGGTATATCAGTCAAGGCGCTCTTTGAAGGATTGCAACAAACTTTAAACGATACCATCTCCGCATTTTGCGTTAGAATAAATCACTTCACTACAAAAACCCCACAGATTCGCCCAAATTCACCAAAAATGCCCCGCGTACTGCTCACAGGAGGATCCGGCTTCATCGCCGCCCACGTCTTGGAGACCTTATTGCGCCACGGGTAAGTCACCCCCCTTCTCACCATGATCCATCGCGATATTACTATGTGCTGATCTCATTCTTAGACACTCGGTTGTCACGACAGTCCGGACCCAGGAAAAGGCCGATAAGATCGCGGCGGCGTACAAGGATGTTGGGACGGATAAACTTTCTTTCGCTATTGTGCCTGATATTGCGCAGGAAGGGGCTTTTGAAGAGGCGGTTGTGGCGGAGCCGCCTTTTGAGTTTGTGGTATGTTTGTGGTCCGTTTTTTTTTTTCGTTGAGGAGTTGGGTGAAGATGGATTTGCCCGATGTGGTTTTGGAGGAGAAAATTTGTTGGCAGGTTTCAATCAAGGAAGGGTTTCAGCATCGGACTCGACCTGAAGTTCCATGCGAGATAGAGCCGGTATTCATAAATGATGAATTCGAGGTACTGACGACCTCATAGATTCACACGGCCAGTCCTTTCCACTTCAACGTAACGGATGTCCAAAAACAACTCCTGGACCCAGCCATCATCGGCACCACCGGCATCCTCAAATCCGTGAAGAAGAATGCACCAAGTGTAAAGAGAGTTGTAAGTCTTTTACAACCCTACAAGATCGGATCCTGAAATTTTAACAAATCATAAAGGTCGTCACTTCCTCCTTCGCTGCAACTATAAACACAAGAGAATCCTCCGGCACGTGGCCAGGCCATACTTACTCCGAAGAGGACTGGAACGGCATCACGCTCGAAGAAGCCCCCCTCAACCCCTCAAACGGTTACCGTGCCTCCAAAACCTTCGCCGAAAAGGCCGCTTGGGAATTCGTTGAAAAGGAAAAACCCTCTTTCGATCTTGTAACCATGAATCCACCCATGGTTTTCGGACCCGTAGTCCACCACCTGAATGCCCTGGACTCCTTGAACACGTCCAACGAACGAATCCGCGATTTCATCCAAGGAAAGCAAAAGAACGAGACAGAACTACCCATGACACCAATACCAATCTGGATCGACGTACGAGACCTCGCCCTCGCCCACGTCAAAGCTATTGAAGACCCCAGTGCAGGCGGTAAACGCTTCTTCGTCGTAAGCTCAGAGTACTTCTCCAACCGCGAAATACTCAATATCATCCGCAAGCATTTTCCGGAGTACAGGGATCAGTTGCCTGCTGAGAGCGTGAAGGGAGGCGAGGCACCCGAGTTTGCGAAGATTGATAACTCGAGAGTGAAGGGGCTTTTGGATCAGCCGTTTACGAAGTTTGAGACATCGATGGTTGATTTGGTGAAGAGTTTGAAAAATGTTGGTGCTTAGTAGGGTCAAGTGTAGAAGCGTGAGAAAGAGGATGTAGAGATTCTGTAAAATACCTGCATTGTCGAGAAGAGTTACAGACTCTGAGCAGAAAAATGGATGAATCTGATGAAAACCTCAGCATCACGTGAAGCTCCATCGTCATCCAAGTTACCCTTGCGCCGATTGGATTTTTAATCTCTTAACCATCTACACCAACCACTTGCCGTACAATTCAGTTGTCGCAACACTACATCGCCAAGTCTATGAGGTGGACGAACTGCTGAACAAACTCTCTTCGAGAATGTTCGAGACAGCTGCGCCTCTTCACCATTCGGGTGACTGATTTCATTGTAACGTCTAGCTTGCCACAGATCAACCGTGTATTCATCAGCAGACACATTTCACCACAGCACGTACCTCCAAAGGACTATGGATCGTTTACACAAGACATAAAATACTCAGTCAAAAAAAAATCATTTGACAATAACCACTCAGACTAGCAAAGACCAGTTTTGTCCCTCTCGATTTCCCTCGCTGTTCACGCTGCGCGCTCCAATGCCAAAAGCAAACCAACAAGCAGAACCCAAAATCTTCTCCTTGCCCGCGGAAATACGGCAACAAATACTTTCCTACGCCTTCTGCGAAGCGGTCGAGCAAGACATCGCATTCAACGCCAACCTGCAGAAAACGCTCACCCTGCTTCCCACGGACGCGGACTTCGCGCCGGACCACTCGCACACCACCAGAATCGAGGAAGTCGCGTACCATGAAGACAGCGGTTGTCGGCGGAGGCTGGGATGCACTGGATGTTTCCGGTGTCTTCGCTCCGTCTCCGTTCTCGAGAGACCTCCCTGCGTACCTCGGATCTATGCGATGGCGAATAAAATCTCGGCGGTCCATCCACTGTTGAGGGAGGAAGTGGGGTTTGTTTTCAAGCAGTGTTATGATCAGTTTCTTTCGAGGGAGGCGCGGATTAGGATTCGAGAGGTAGGATTCGAGAGGTAGAGACGAAACGTGGAAAGAGAGGCATTTGAGACCAGAGGGGTCGAATAGCACCTGAAGGGAAGGAGAGGTATGGTTATACTGGGCAAGAGATTGGAGTCGCGGACATTATTTGGTGGATGAGCTCTTACCCTAGGATAAGAGCGTCTGGGCACCCTTTCTCAATGGTCGGCATACGTTCGTCTAGAGTCTCAGCGGCCATGCGAGAACCGCGCGTTTGTCTTTTGTTGTCGATTAGATGCAATTTCACAGGTTCGTGCTGCCAGGCTTCTCGGCCTTCTCGATCGCTAGCGTCTTCTTAAAGTCCGAGAGCACCGTAGCTCAACTTTAGATCCAGCGGTGTTGTAAGCTTATTCCAAACACATCCGCTCATCGATGGTGTGTTCAAGGACTATAAAGGGACGACAATCCTGTCCTCTACTACTCGCTATAAACCATTACGACAACATCAAACCAGCAGTAATCTTGTTCTAACAACGCCATAACGCTTAGCCACCACCATCTCGAAGCCAATCTAGTGCAAGCGCTCAGGTCTCCACGATAAACAATGACCCGACCAATTTCCATGGCCATCATCGGCGCAGGACCAGCCGGCCTCACCCTCGCGCGCCTCCTCAACCTGTCGAAAACAAACATCAAAGTAACCGTCTACGAACTCGACAAATCGGAACATTCACGTCCAGATCAAGGCGGCAGTCTCGACTTACACGCCGACACCGGCCTCGCAGCCATCAAAAAATGTGGCTTATGGGACGCTTTCCTGCAGCATGCTTGCTATGCCGGTGATGAAAAGACCTTTGCCGATTAAAACGCGACTGTACTCGCGCATATAGGAGGCGGCGAGCAGGGAACGTATGATCGGCCGGAGATTGATCGGAAGGGTTTGAGGAGGATTTTACTCGATAGCATGCCGCCTGGTTCTGTGCAGTGGGGCATGAAATTGAAGGGTGTGAACGAGGATGGGACTTTGAGATTCGATGGGATTGAGCGGGTTGAGGGTCCGTTCGATTTGATCGTTGGTGCGGATGGGGCGTGGAGTAAGGTGCGAATAAAGGTGACTGATGTCAAGCCCGTTTATTCTGGGATTAGTGGGTACGAGATGACTATCCCACATCCAGCGAAGACGTGTCCGCACGTATCTGCGATGGTGGGAAAGGGAAGCTGGTTCACGTCTTCGGATGCCAAGTTCTTGAATGCGCAGCGTCAGGGTGATGGGAGTCTTAAGATTCGGAGTTGGTTCCGGTGTCCTGAAGGGGAAACGAAGGAGGTGTTGGAAAGGCATGGGGAACAGAAGACTCTCGAGATGGTTCTTGGGAGATATAAAGGCTGGGCGCCGGAAGTTCTTGAGTTCTTGAAGCAAGGAGATTTGGCATCGCTGACGCAGTGGACCCTTTTCGAATTACCTGTTGGGACGAAGTGGGAGCATAAGGAGGGATTGACTCTGATCGGGACGCTTCGAGTCTTGCTACGCCGTTCAGTGGCGAAGGGGTCAACAAGGCTATGGAGGACGCTATGGAATTGGCCAAGATGATCGAGAAGAGCTTGGATGTGAAAGAGAATCTGACACTGGATGGCGCTGTTATGCTTTTGGAACAGTCGCTGTTCGTTCGATCTGAGAGGCTTCAGAGGAAGACGATGGTCAACAAGGAGAATGTCTTTGGACCCGGTGCGCCAATCGCAATCTTTACAGGTCTGCTGAAGTCGGTCGCTGACGAGAGCTCTTCGGTGCTTGTGAAGGTGGTGGGAACTGTACCTGTTCTGGCACTGGTACATGGTATGCTCTGGACGTGGATGTGCATTGGTTTCGCTGTTCGTCAGTTCTGGAGACGTGCTTGAATTTTTTTGATTTCAGTCCGTCTTTCATGTTGTTGTCGTACCCCGCCATTTCGTACCAAAGTTATCAAGCAAATCCTTCTCCTTGGCCGACAATTTTTATAATTGGACCATCATCCAAGCTCTCCGCCGAAGTCTATACTCATTGTAGTACCGCTAGATTCGATCCCACTGGTCTATCGGTCTCGCATCACTCTGCACCTTCTCGCGCGATCAATCGCCTTCATCCACTTCAATTGCTTGTCGATAGAATGCCTGTCCCAGCACGAACCTGTCGATAACTTTGTGTATCCTGGTGCGTCCAGCTCCCTCTTCGCGAGCTCCGTCTTCTTGCGCCGCTCCCATTCTAACATCAGGTCGTAACGATACCTATGAACCCTGGTAGCAAGATCTTCACCTTTCTCCAGCCTGATCTCGAATTTTAGTAGGATGCGCTTCAGGATGTAGACTATATCGTGTCCAAGTTGGGGATCAACTTCCTGCAAAGACGCCGCCAGCGTGCAGATGTTTGGGGAGGATATCGTTTCGTAAAAGAGGTCGTTGTCGATGCGGCAGAGCATCAAATCGAGTTTGAATTGTAAGCTGTTGAATTGAAGATCCTGGAGTGTGGCGTCGTCGAAGGCGTGAGTGAGTACTTGCTGGCGCAGTTCGAGTGGGAGAGAGAGAAAGTTTGCCATCGCTATCGGTTGGGTTATTGCTGTGGTGTCGTCGTGGTGTCGTCGTGGTGTTTTGGTGAAGTTGAAGATTATTATGCAGCTCTTTGCTTGCGTACTGTATGTCCTTCTTTGCGCACTGTGTCAGGTGAGTGGTCCATCACATCTGGGTCATTCCTATTTTGATGTCCATGTCGATATGTCCACGGACTAATGCCGCAAAAACGCGCGAGAGGCCGCCCGGAAGATTCTCTTCAACCATGCCAACTTCTGCTCTTCTGTCATATTCTGACACCATTTTCCGACTGTTCCTGCATCAGAAACTGGACAGGAATGATACGGCATGTTGAACCTCGATTTCAGGCACCGCCTCTTCTCGAGCATGTTTGTGAAGCCATTTCCGCAATCATCGCTCAGATTCTCGAAGTTTGGTAGAATGAGGCGAAGTGGGTAGACCAAGTCAGATCGGACTTGTGGGTCGACTGATCCAAGGTTGAAGGCCAGGGCATGTATATTGGGAACGCAGATCTTATACATTACTGTATGTTGGCTCTCTAGTAGCTCATCAGGGTCATAGAAATTATGTGCGAGGCAGTATTGAAAGTGTGAGAAGGCAACGTCCTGGAAGGCGGCGTCTTTGAGTACGAGGGAAATGATTTGCTGCCGCACTTCGAGCGGAAGGCTTTAAAAGCCTGCCATGATGGGGTCGCCTTGTTGGTCGAGTAGGAGGTGGTGATGAGATGCTGTTCAGTGTGCTTGGGGAGGTTTGTGGTATGAAGTAAGTGTTCACGCGGCTGAAGCTTCCCATTTTATCCAAGTGCTTAGCTAATACAGCTCCAGGTCACCTGCACTTTCGTCACTACAGCCGTCACAGGTGCAATCGAAAAGACGTTCCTACCGACGCGAACAGATGGAGATTATGACGAAGCCGCCCATCATTTTGCAGCAACTCGAAACTTATCCTTTTCACTGCTGTGAGAGAGGTGTGAACTTATATGATACGTGTGGCTGCGCTAATCTATGACTGCTGGTTAACTAGTGCAAAACAGCGAACGGCGACACATCACGAGTCTAAATTTATGTACTACTTCGATCTCTTCTTTGCCGTCTCTATGATCTTATCCAGAATCCCATCCCTCTTCTTCTCCTCGGCCTCAAATTCTATCAAAGCCTTCCCTACGGCGTGTCTGATACTACTTTCCAGCTGCGTATCTATGCTTAGAAGTCCACGGACCAGCTCGCTAAACATGTTCGTGTACAAAGTAAGCTTGACCCTTTCGTGGTCTACATCTTCGAAAGCTTTATGGTGGAAAAACGGAGTGAAATCTTGGTATGTAGATTTTGTGAAAGAGAGTTCTTTTCGCGTCGCATCTTGGAAGACGTGGTCGAGAATAGCGTCCATGACTTCGTTGGGAAGATGGTGGAAAGGGGATGTGTTTGACGTTTTCTTTGATTTCGTTGGGTTCATGGTATTTGTAGTATCTATGAAGAGGTTTAAATGAGCTAGGATACTGGTTATGCTCCAGGCCTTCGATCATGCGGCATGCTCAATTGCTGTCAGCGAACGTGCCTTCTTGTAGGAGTGTGGTGGCTCATCTGCCCCGTATGGCTTAGGTAAATGCTAGACACGATGGCATCGTGTGATCTAGATGCTAGTCATTGCGATCTGATTAGAGGTGATTTTCCGGGTGTGTGAGAATCCAGCGCGGTAAACTTCAGCGTCTGGCGTCGTTGTGAAACTCGATAACCGTGATTTCATCGATGTCGATATCAGGTTGGCAGGTAGCTATTCAGTACAGCCAAAATGATATAAATTTCAAATTGAATAGGGTAATCGGCAGCTACATGGTACTCAAGGGCTCTTTGAGATGCGCTGACAGAAGCTCACGCTGTCGTGAGTCAAATATACCCGCGGAGCTCGTGGTCAATTGCATTCCTTACCAGAATCTTACATATCAAGGACGAACACGCGTGCATGTGCTGTATCTGACTGTGAACATAATTTTTATCTTCGCGTCCATAAGTACCGCTCATCTCCAGTCTTAGCAGTGGCACCTTGACCGTATCGCGTCTTCGTTCTTCAGTGTAGAGTGCCGGAATGTTGCGAGAGCGGCTCGCAGTGGTTAATAACTACCCCCACTGTTACAAGATTAGTACCACCAACCATGAGTAAAATCTCGGGCCAGGAACTTACGCTGTAGGTTCCACATTTATGTGGTAGACAACGGCAACCATTTCCGTGTACGTCATACCGTGAAGTCTGCCCTACTGCAGCCGGTGGCCCCTTTTTCGGTGTATGGCGCATACGTGGCGCTACACAATACATCGCCCACGCTTGCCCAACGTAACCCGGAGGTGTAATGAGCTTGTAGTTGGCGATATCGCAAAGTCCACGACAGAAGCCTCCATCTTCTCTAGCCCAGGCCTCCCATGCGTCCAAGTCTTTGCTGAAGTCGGCCTCGTAGTTACTCACATCCATACCAGCTATAAATGTTTAGACCTTAGTTTTCGTGCAGTCTAATTTTTGAGAAGACTGGGTCTTACAGCATGTTTTCTTTACATCGTCGCACTTGGCATGATAGACTGATAGGAAGGCTTCACAATCGTGTGCCAAGACCGAAGCTGGTATCGCAGCAAGGAGCGTGGCAAAGAGGTAGGGAGTGATGTGCATGATGATTGTCGGAATCTGGTGTATCGCGAAGCCTGACACCTTCCTGTTTAAAGTTAGTCGAAGCGTTGGTGAAGCATTTGCTGGAGTTACCCACTGTTTGATCTGTGAATTGTGAGGAAGGGACAGCAATTGATCAGATTAGGACGTCTTGAAGTACTGATGTAGCAAGCGGTTTGAATCAATTCTGTCATCACCGAGGTTCTTGTTGATCATAGATAAGAAGCCTTGCACAGAACCTAGCTACGTCTTGTGTGGAGGTGTAGCTGCAGGCCAACTCGGTGCATGTACGATATATTGTGGTAGTAGTTTTCTTAGACCTAGATCGTTGCTAAACCTAGGTTTGTTTGATTAATTTAGACGTCGCGTGCTCATTCCATTATCCTCTTTCCTAAATCGACTGAAGTCTTATCACATGTCGTCCGATGGTCCCAAGGCGAATACACGTAATATGGTAGCCAGCGGGAAGAATGTTAGAACGGCTATCCCTTCGCAGCAATACAATATTCGTACATAGTTTGTATGTAGACTCCGATTGGCTCTTATAGCCTGTTATCAGCTTCACTTGGGTCCGGCTTTATTACGGCGGATCGACGTGCTAAGATTGTTTCCGCCGTTTACCACAGTAAGCGTTAATCGCACACCACTCGACGGGAATCTTCTGGAGAAATCTACGAGCAATTCGAGGCTATGATGTTCTTGCTACTAACTTGTAGCTAACATCCATTAGCGCTGAGACTATAGCATGCTTACGAGAGAAGATATGGTCGTAGTGGAGCCAATTTATTAACCTTTATTTCGCCGGCTACCATAGTCGCTTATAAACTATTAGGAAATATTAGTATTGATCCGAACCCTCCGGTCGCCTTCCTTGATAGACTACCCCTGACAGGCTATACGTATAGAGATGGTAGACTTATTCAAAAGAAAAAGAAGAGGAGAAGAAAGGACTCGTGATCGGAGCTAGGACTGCTCGAAGAGTAGAGAGAAGAAACGTGGAGGCGTATCGATGCATGGGCCTGGTCGGGGTCATAGTTAACTTCTGTTTACCCTCTTAGGTTGTACGCAGTAGAGCCGGAACACCGTAGAAAGAAACTTCTGATGGATAGGGGTAGGAGAAGAATTTATCCCGAATAAAGTTGCGGTACGCCGGTACAGATAGCTTAGAGCAGCACCCTGCGTCCAACATCAACACTACCTGATTTGACACCGCCAGCAAATCTTCAAGATGCATTTTCAATCCCTGCTCCCAGCATTCTTCTTCGCATAGTCTAGCTACGCCTGCTGCTGCTGTTTCCAAATGTATGAATCACGGTTTGGCTGAGTCGTACAATAGCTGACAGCAAGGGCGCAACCAGCGAGAACCAAATCGGAACTACCGGATAGGCGGGGGAACAGAAAGCTAGCATCTAGTAGGAAAGTGTCAGATCTTAATAGACACAAGAGGCGGCAGCTGCGGCAAATGGCAATGGAATAAGGTCTGCGAGAGCCAGAATGCGGAGGACCTTTGAAAGAAGAAAGGCGAATCCATCTTCCCAACGCAACGACTATACCACCCTCATTTCATCTGAGAGTCGGCCAAAATGCGGTGATTGAGTGCTTGCAGTAATGAACGGTTGCTCATGTCAGATCAAAATTGATTGTCGCTCGTCAGACTTCAAATGTGTACGATCTTGCCTGCTCCCAGAAGCCTTTGCAAGATCAATCGGACTGACCACACAAACGTGCCAGTCGCCTGAATTAGCAAACAATGGAAATCCTTGCTTGGTTCCGTCCAGCTCGTCTTTCTTGTGAAAATTATGAGGAGGTCTGACATAACCGTTTTCTGAAACGAGCGGGTCCGAAAGTGGCAATATTGCGGTTGGCCGCAACGTTCAGACAAAGATGGAAAATGGGTATTAATCAAGAGCCGAACAAGAAAGCAAGGGAGGAGATTATGTAACAGAGATATCGAACATTGCAATTCGGGGGCGGACATTTGACGTTCAATGCTTTGACCTGAAAACGACAGCTGCGCATGCCTTGAGATTGCACTCCCTGGACCCTGTACAGATTGTGGGGAACGTGAGATTCAAGACCTTCGACCATTTTCTCCCAAAATCGAGGCGACTATAAGAGTACCACAATGATTGAGACTGCACAGTCCGATCAATGGGGTTGCGGAGACCGGTCTCGTGCCAGTTTTTCCGTGACTGCTACCAGGACTTGTTCAGATCCACCGAGATGTTCAACGCGGAAGCACAAGCCTAGAAAGAGTAGGTCCCATTCATTATATGCCCAAAGTAGAATGTCGGATTAGCTGGCGCTCGGATTTCTCCTTCCACAAGCAAAGATCATGATGGCATGTGGCGGAGAGATGCGATCAAGAACCAGCACGTTCCTTGAGTTTCAGCGGTCGTTCGCCACTGATTGATATGAACCTTCGAATATTGGCATCAATCTCGATCGGAAAGCAAATACATCGCGCCGTTCTCTCCGTTGGCATGTCTGTCTGCGGGCCGGACGATGGAGGTTGAAATTGGATCGATTGATGAGAGGGTCCCATGTGGGAAGGTTCTTGTCCACATGGCCTTCCCGGCACTGTCAATGATAGAATGAATAGATTAAATCTTCTTTAAAAAGATTCTGGGGAGTGCGGGGACGGGGACGGGCTGCTAAGTATGGGTCGAACTAGGGATCGAATTCGAGGGTCTTGGTTTGCCAAAGGATGCCGAGAGCTGTTACACGCAACAAGTTTCACGCTGTGCATGAAGGCCTTTGGTGGGTTCGGTAGGATTGGGTGCTACTCGGTGTAGCTGACGTGTGACGGCGCAGCTGAAATGGAGAAGCAGTGGTACGAGTCCAGTATGCCAGGGGGAGGCAAAGAGCAGTCCGGTCTATGCAGACTACTATAGTACTTCCACTGTACGTAGTACATGATAGTAGTAAAGACATCAGAAGAGGTAGGGGGCCCGGGGGGTGATCCGCATGGCAGGAGTGCAGGAATCGTGCGAATTGGGTTTCAGAAAGACTCTCTCTCCTTGCTGAATCCCAGGTCCCAGAGTTTGACCTTGTGCGTGTGCGTCTGGTCCGCAAGCTCCCATTCGCCCGTTGCGAGTCTGAGCTGATTCCCGCCAACAGCGAAAACAGTGGGTGTTCCCATTGGGAATAGCGTCGTCATATCGGTGGTATTAATTGCAGGCCCTGCAGGTGCACAGGGGCTGAGCCCACGGCGACTTCATAAAGGCCACTCTGTCCTCTCGTCTGCTAGGCAACCCCCCAATAATCCCATTCATAGCCCTCCGCCCACGCTTCGCTCGCTTCCAACCGTCATCACCCCAAGCAGAAAGCAGACAACACAATGGAGGCCCCCCAACTCTCTCAAATCCAAGACTTCAACCAGGCATCATCACCACCACCACCGGCCACTATCAAACTCGAGGACCTTTGCCAAGACCACATGGTTCCTTCCGCACAGCAATCTCTCTCCTCATCCACATCTGTCCTCAACATGTCATTGGACTCGAAACAGGACACCACATCATCATCGACGTTGTCGAAACCGACCAAGAAGCGTAAGTCGTGGGGTCAGATCCTACCTGAACCCAAGACGAACCTGCCACCGCGAAAACGCGCCAAGACGGCCGATGAGAAGGAACAACGCCGCATTGAGCGTGTAAAGCGCAACCGTCTCGCCGCGCACAACTCCCGCGAGCGCAAGCGTCAAGAAGTTGATGCTCTCCAAGAGGAGAAGCAGGCCCTCGAGAACCGCGTTCGCGCCATGGAGGCTGAACTAGCCACCTACCGCTCGCTGTTCCCGGAGGCCAATGTTCCACAGGCAGCACCCCTAGCCGAGACCACTCCCTTCCAAGGAGTCTCGGTGTTGCACGAATTCCCGGATGAGGAGTTCCAACAAGAGAATTTCAAACCAGAACCCAACGCCATGGCAACACCCAGCCTTGCATCATTTCAGAGCCCCGACTCCCTTCGTTCAACTCTCGACTCGCCCAGAGATTCTGGACCATCAACGCCATGCACCGACTTGGTGAACTCTGATTCCGACCCGACACAACATTCTGCTGCAATGTTGTGCGACCTGCAGTGTCGGTCGGCTTCCAGCAGTTCCATCAATTCGACTACAAATCTTGCAACGGCATTGATAACAATCTTTCTCTACAATATCCAGATGTCCCTGACGATCACATCCTCGAGCCTCTTTTCGACTTCGCCCTCTTTCCCGACAACGATAGCAGCCTGGTTGGCGGCACAGAGTCCTTCTTCGAGTCGAGCTTCGGCGACCCGTCTTCCCACGTACCTAGCAACCCCAGTGACGATCTGGAGCCTCTTGATGCGAACCTCTTCGATATGCAGCCCAGCGCAGGCGCGACTCTTACAGTCAGCGACGCAAAGGGCCTTGCAGCGTAGTGTGCTTAGCAACAACAAGCTTCGGTGGTCCAGCGGATCTACTAGATTCGTGGAGACGACAGCCAAGTATCGGCGTCGAAGGGAGGCCCGCCGACGAGCGGAGAGGACAGGAATCTTGAAGTCCAAATGTAATAACAGTTTGTTGGCTAGGGATATTAGACGGAGTTGTATCATGATCACCTGGCGGTGTCGTTTGGGGTCCAGTGGCAGGTTAAAACAACCCTCGAGATTCTGAGGTGTTGGGGTTATGACTCTACTTGGAAATCATTGGGATGGCATATCAACCATACTCGAAAGTTCCATAGTTGTATAAATACAAAGCATGTGTTTTCACTACGATTTTCCGTACGCGATCAGTTTAAACCTACCAAGATTACGCCCAGTCATCGCTATACGCAACGAGATTGTCTCTTTCAACGTAAATACCTCGGGTCTTGGACCGTTTTATATTTGGGACATGCGAGTGAACCTTTAGTCGTGTACGCTGGTTCGACATTTTCCTATTCCAACAACCAGCGACTTTGGTATGGCTACTCCTTTTCTCGCCACTACACTGACAATACTATACTGTGAACAAACGTGTATTCAAAATATAAGAATCTCCCGAACGTTTAGGAATCGTCTATTCCGAGTTGAGGACGAGCCTGTTGAGACTTTGTAATGATTTAAATTGATTCAAACCGATTCTCCCGTGGCGTGCAAAACGTTCGATTATCAATTTTCCAGCGGCCCTGGTCTACACTCTACAGCTTGACAAAAAACGTCTCGGATATCAATCTGCCTACGATACTTCAATATGAACGAGAACGTCAAGAATCAAAGATCCAGTGCGGAGCTGACTGTGCCTCCCAGCTGTGATCCGCTCTTTCTCTCATCGTCTTTGAAGTTCTGTCGTTCAACGATCTTGCTCCACCTTACATGATTTCATGCTCTGCGGCTGCCCAAACCAGACTCTTTGGTGGGTACAAATGTGACGTAAAGTGACGTCGACTGCAAAGACGGCTATTTCTTTATCAAGAGACGGGAAGGTTGATTCCTTCAATCCAATACACATCAAGAACAACCAAAATTTCCAAGAAACAACAACAAAACTTTCCAACCCAAAACTCAAACACCTCACATTAGTACAAAATGCCACGCGACGGATCAGGAACAGCCGACAACGCTACTGGCCCGCCAGGCCACGACATCATCCACGGCACCGGGAAAGAGGTAACTACTAGCACCCCACGCCATTCTGCCAAACCTCCCACCACCCATCCTTCCTATCTCGGCGGCGAACCCCAATAATGTACTGAACAACTGAGCTGAGTTGAATCGCTGACACACACGCAGCCAACAACCGACCACGTCGCCCGGGCAGACAAGACAGCACCCCTCCCCGAACCGGAAAAGGGCGCCGCGATCGAGGGTCTCCCAGCCAGTGGCGGAGGCGACAAATACGCGGCCCAAGGCGGCGATTTGAGCAAGAGTGGCGTGGAGAGGAAGCAATAAAGTTGCAATGGCCTGGTGACTCCGTCAAGGCCCACCTCAGTCAGCCTGATGGGATGACTTTGTACGATACGAGAGGGGAAATGGGAAGTTGGATCGAGGTGGCGGAGCGTGGGTACGTACGCTCGTATTATGTATGATGGGGAAAAGAGGCTCGGATGAAGCTGTGGCTCGGATCGCCGTCGCCGTCTACTAGCTGGGTTATGAAATTGAGACAATTGAAATGATGAATGGATGTTTCATCTTTTTGACTGGTAATTTGGTCTTCGTGTTCGATTTACATCTACATTATGACATCTCGTGTGCGTGCGTTTCAGTATTGCGATAGCAAAGGTTTTCTGCCGAGCAAAATGTCACTGCAGTCGTGACCAAATTCGTTTGTCGCCTTGTAGATTCTATTGTGACCAAGTTCCTGTCCACCCACACCCGCGCTCTGGTGCGTTACTACATACAGAAATTTACGAACTTAGGAATGGCTCGAATCCGAGCATCCGACAAGCAACAAGAGAAATTATGATCTTATCCTTGGCCATTCGTGATCAAAACTTAGTACAACATTTTGTGAAAAGCTAATTTTGGCTACCGAGATGCATGGAAGTCCTTTCCTTAGAACCTGCCTACAAGCAAAAGGTAGTGAGGAGACACGTCGGAGCTTGATTTTCCACCTGCACAGCTCAACGAGACAAATCCATGATCACTCTTGCGTTCCCAAATCTCCGAGACATGAGTGTGCAAAAAGTTTCTACGGACACAGTGCCACCGCCAGCAAAGATGCCATGAGTCTCCAAGCGTCATTCAGCCTTGGACGCGAGATTCCGACACAAGCGTTCAGGGATACGCGCACTGTGCGGTCCTTCATCTTGCTCGAATTGCTTACTCAGCGGACAGAATTTCCGTCGGGTCGAGCAACTTCTATACGTACCCACCTCCTCAGTCCCTGGCCTCGTATTCAACAGACCTCCATCGGCCCTCTGCCGCTTCCTCTTGGCGCCGACCACACAACGATAGATGTTCGGGAGAACGGTCGACCTAAATTCCCTACCCTAGATACATGTTGCAAGATTGATGCTTAGGGGAGTGAATTCTTAACACTCGCATAGTGATAGTGTTGGAATGCGTACCATTCTTGGGAAGTGCTGTGAAACGTCCGAAACACCAATGGGCAGGATGCTTCTACCAGAGGCAATTGAGACTGCCATTTGTGACAGAATCTGGAGATCCTTATCCGCATCGACCCGCTGGCCATGTCATCGATCTTGCAACCGCCGTGGAAAAATTGCCAGGACTGCGAAAGCTGCGCAGCACCTTCGTATTCGCGAGGAGGGCTCGTGTGGGCAAGCAGCTTGGTATGTCGAGTTGTGAGGGAGAGATCAAAGGAGGTGGAGCTCTGCCTGGGAGCATGGGAGGATTTGAGAGTCAGAGTGCTTGAGAACGAGGATGGCTTTCGGATTTTGGAAGCCTTGAAAGGTAGAATGTTGGAGGAGCTGAGCAAGGTTTGTGAGCCCACGAGAGGCACATTCCGAGTACAGCGGTGTCCACGACAGGTCTCAAGGCGAAGTTTAATATCCCGTAGGAATTGATGTCATAGTGACTTCGAAGTGCTTGATGCCACACCTCAGTCGAGAAGCCAGTATGATCACACGGCTTCGAGTACAGCCATCATCACGTTCGTAATGTGACTCTTTTGAGGTCAATGTCCTTACGCTTGGTGTATAACGCTTGGTGTCCAGTACTCTGTCTCAGCTGCTTGTAGGTCAACCCAGACCAGAGAGTCTGCAACCAGGTCTTCAATGACTGCATCTGCTCTAGCCTTCTCCCATCCAAGATTGTCTCGTAAAACCGAGACGGTAACATAGCCCAACACCTGAACAATTTCCAAAACTGTCGATTGATCCGTGTTCAACTCTTTTGGCACAGATCTTATCATTTGGTTCGCACCGAGGTCGATGATCTTGAATCCAGATCCTAGAGGTTCCAAAGACTTTACGGCGCGTCGAATATCATCACTGAAGCACAAATTATCAGGACGATCCTGTCGCAGCGCTGTCTGGAGAAATGCATACTCTGAGACTTCCATGCCACCGCCAACACCTCCACCCTTTTGTACTCTACTCTTTACTTCTGCTGCGGCTATCATGCCTCCATTCTCTGCCCGTGTTTCCCTACATACCTCTACAACTCTGACAGCGAGTTCAAAATAGAAATCGTTCACGCTCCCACCCATGATCTGTGCCCATACATTCCCGCTCTTAACACCATCCTTACTTTTGTGACTTGAGGCTAGAGGGTCAACGCCGATTGCATTGCACATTCGAGCAAATTCCGCTCGAAATGTAGGGTCGGATCGGATCTCTTTGCCATGAGTGATGCTGAACTGGTGGAGGAGTTGCTGGAAAACGGAGAGTTGAGTCTCGAGGGACTCATCGTGAGCTGCGCGTATGGACGTGCCTCGACTTGCGTAGGCGTTGTTGATGGCTTCGTTGGAGAAAGCAGAGAGGCCCACTCCACGGCGTGCCATGCTGTGGACACCTGAAGCAACGTAGAAAGGGCAGGTGCAGGAGAAATTATCGAGCCCATCAACCTCTTCGACCTGCCATTGTTGTTTCGTTGGAAGAGGGGGACCGGAACCATGGCATGCTGGGCCTCGCCAATGATGGGACTCGACCAATCAACGTACAGGTAAGCTTCGGAGAAACTCTCGGCCCACAGAGACGCACGGACAGAAGCTCATATTGAACTTTTCACAACCTCACAGTCCAAGGACTGCGACCAACTCGACAACCACCGATACTCCACGCCCAGTCCAATCTTACATCCAACACCTTCAAAATGGCCCCGAAAGAGACTCGCTCGTAGGCCGCCGTCGTTCCTTCGCCGATTCATACCAGTGGAGAACTGCAGGATAGTCAGGGTGTCTTTTGCTGGATGCGCTGTTTGACAGCACCAGCTCGACTGCTTCTCAAGTTCAGTCCCTATACATCTTTGCTATTGAGCTCAATGTATAGGAATGTGGGCCTGAGATGTTACGCCGAATCGAAATCTTCGCCGTAACCTTTGCCTGCCGTGTGGGAAACTTTTCCCTATACGCGCACGATCTTCCTACATTGATGGATTGATTGACTGGGACTACCACATGCTTGCTGCTCTGCTACCTGGAACGGAGCTCGCATTACATGGGTGTTTCAATGGCATGAGCAGTCATGAAGACGTATCTCCAATCCAGAATGCCGCTTTGCTGCAGTTCTTCACTTGGAGTACAACCTTCCGTTATCCAGCCGTTCTAATCCGTTGTAGAAGCGTCCCAACCAAGAACGACATTCTTGTCCCAGAGACCCTCTTGAAAAAGCGCAAGTCCCAGGAAAAGGAGCGTGAAGCTCGTAACGCTGAGATTGCCTCAAAGAAAAAGGTAAGCCACGCGTTTGCCTGCGCCTTTCCTGGAATCAAGTGATGAAACATCATGCATACGACTAGGTCTACTAACCAATGCTGTCGTTTTGTTAACCATCTTTCGGGTCTGACATCTGCCGACCACCTACAATTGAGACCGTCTCATTTCATTGACTAAAGCTAATGATGTGAACAGGCCAACAAGGAGAAGCGCCAGGTCATTTTCAAGCGTGCTGAGTCTTACGTCAAGGAGTATCGTGACGCAGAGCGCGAGAAGATCCGCCTCGACCGACTTTCCAAGCAGGAGGGATCCTTCGCCGTCCCTGCCGAGGCTAAGCTCGCCTTTGTTATCCGTATCAAGGGTATCAATAAGATCGATCCAAAGAAGCGCAAAACTCTTCAGCTCCTCCGTCTTCTCCAGATCAACAATGGTGTCTTCATCCGTCTCACCAAGGCTACCATTGAGATGCTCCGCATCGTCGAGCCCTTCATCGCTTATGGTTATCCTAACCTAAAGTCTGTTCGTGAGCTCATCTACAAGCGTGGATACGGAAAGGTCAACAAGCAGCGCATCCCTCTCACCGACAATGCCATCATCGAAGAGTCCCTTGGTTCACTCGGCATTGTCTGCATCGAAGACTTAATTCATGAGGTACAATCCCACTCTTATTGAGGCCTCGGTCTGAGGCTAACCCTACTATAGATATTCACCGTTGGCCCCAACTTCAAGCAGGCCTCAAACTTCCTGTGGCCATTCAAACTGTCCAACCCAACTGGCGGTTTCCGTCCCCGCAAGTTCAAACATTTCATCGAAGGTGGCGATCTTGGAAACCGAGAAGAATTCATCAATGGTTTGATCAGACAGATGAATTAGTCATGATCCGAAGATTCTCCCCACATGTGCAAAAGTTATTTCATTGAATTGGCAGGCATCTCGTGGTAAATCCCCACAGAAGGCCTGCTGGCGTTCGCATCGAACAGCAAAGTAGCCGGCGTAACGGCCCAGGGGAATTGAAGACAATAATTATTGCGATAGTCAATGCAATAATTTCCGAACAAATGAATGACACGTATGAGTATTTTGAGATTTCAGTGCTCCTCACGGGGATGCCAATTGGCTCCCGTTTGAGTTGCGCCCTGAGTTGAAACCGTCGAACCCTATTTAGGGGTCATTAATTGAAAGTTTGCAAATGGTATCGTTCTAATAGACTTATGGATATTTCCGACGGTGTCAGGGGAAAGCTCTTCGCCACCCCAGAATTCCTAGGATCCCTTGTACTGGTAGATTTCTCTTCTCAACGGCGGCAGGCCTGGAATCGACCCATTCCACGTGCAGGCAAGGAACATGCCCGAGCCATCAAGCAAAAGTAATGTGCGTGCCATGGCCAGATCGAGCCGGAATCATGTTGGCAATCAACTCGTTGTTTGGCTCAGTCATGAGGGCAAAGGCTGCATCTCTAGCCGTCGCATGCGTCACCCCCATCTTTGTCGCCACGACGGACGGCGGGGAGGAGGCAGAAATCATGCAACGATGCATACCATAGGCAGATGCCATTTGGTTGCGGGTGATGGTAGGCGCAGGCGATGAGGGATGACTGCATGTCTCTTGTTCTTGTCTGGGCGTTCTTTGGCACAGTGATGGATCAGTCCGGCTTCCATCGGACGCCCGTTCCGTCCAAACTGTTCTAAGCAGTTCTGCACAGTCATCATGCGCGGCGGCCTTGTGCGCGAACGGATACATGTTCCTCTTTCTTCTCGTCATGGTTTCTGGTCGCTCCGAGGGAAGCTTGCATTCCTTGGCCCAAGATCCGAGAGGACCGTCGTCCAGTGCCGAACTTGGGCATCAGCATGATTCCATGAAGAAGAGTTAAAAGAGGAGACGAGGGTGGGGGCTCCGCTCTGGCATTTCCGTTGAGCGGACCAGGGCGGCCGGACAACGGGAACGGGATTATTTGAGTGGGCGAAAAAGTTTCTGCCTGCCATGCTGTCCTTGCTTGATGGGCATTTGATGCTTCGGGTGTATGACCTTGCAACCAAGGTCCATGAGAGTTGTGTGTCTCAGGGTCAGACATATGAGAGAGAGCGGTACCGAAGCGGCCTATGGGAGCCATGGATACGGAGCCAGGCAACCCCATTTGTTCGAAGTCAGACTACGCGTACTATGCTGCCGTAGCCGGGCATTTCGTGGCCCACGGCGAGCGGTATCATTGGCACCAACGAAATGCTAAATCGGAAAGGGATGGTGCAATGAGCTCGCGGCAGCAAAAGTTGTGGCTGCGTGGAGACTGGAGAGAGATTTGAGGGATCTGATGTTTGTTGAGAGGCAGGACATCACGGCGCAGCCAAACGAGAAGGCTCGCATTATTGAGTTACTCCGAGACTGTGTATGGTTGTTGTATGCAGACCAGAGTCCGACACGATGGGACCTGGTTCCGTAGCAGATGACCGAGAGTCACTCTGATCGAAGTTCAGGCTAGAGTAATTATCGATTGTATGGGTGCATAATGCATATGGACAGCCTTCTCATTGGCAGGGAGGCTGAGTCCCGCCCTCGAGACTAATTTGTGTCCAAGTGCGTGCAGTCTCAGCTGCCCCGTGAGAAAGCGCAAGCGATGGATCCTGTACCGTACCGTACACATCGTCAGCGACCATCACACGGCACACCGTCCTCCTCCCTCTCCCTCGCAACGCCGAAAAACCTTCTCCTCCTCAACTCCTCCTCATCTCCTCCATCTCTCATCAAGCCCCGGCGTCTCCATCGCACGTCTCTCGCATCTCATCGGTAATCCAATCGGTCTTGGCTGCATCTCCTGTCTACTGGTCGGCACTGGTCGGGATCTCATCATTGCCTTTCCTCCGTTTGTGTTGTGCGGCTGCGCAAAGGGAAGCCTGTGGATCGAGTGAGAGAAACCCATCAGCGGGAGCCTGGTGTTAGTTCTGACAGACTGTGTCTTCTGTACAACTACTCCGCTCTCCGGCTCCTCTCTTCACGTCGCTTCGTCGCTCTGCTGCGGAAAACAACGACCATTCTGCCAGCTCTACGCCACGCCTCTGCATCGCTCTCCAGCAATAGCCATCGACCGCAGCTTCTGTGAGCGTTTACGTCTGCTCTGGATCTCTGTCCTCACGCCACACGACGTCTGTCCACGTCAGCCGATATCAGTTACCCGTCTGTAGCAACGGAACTATTAGTTTAGTATTTGTTGCTTCCACGATTGGCCTCGACCATCGGTGCACCACCCATCGCCATCTTCGGGACCAAACTCTTGCATCTGTCTCGGACCGCCCATCTGTCTTGCATCTCTAATAAAAGCCAAGAGTCATCTGCAATCGTCAAATCTCTCCTTCGTTGATCCACCGGGCTGAATCACAGAGAGCGGTCCTTGTTCTCGCGGTTTCTCTCAATCTTCACGCCGATTGTCTTTTTACCACCAGCTTTAATCCAACAAAGATTGTTCCTGCGCATGACACCGACCTACTAAAAAGTCGAACGGTCCGTCAAAGGGCTTTTTGCTCGGCATCCAGGCCAGGAGTGAAAGAAACGGTACAACAACCCTCAAAGCATTGTTGAACCAGATTACTGATAATCATCATCAGGGCATCTCGCCGTTTCTTCCCCAGATCGACTTCGCTCAACATGCCAGCTTTCTACCAAACCCGGCACCAGCAGCCGCTCACGCCGCCGGAATACAACACCGGGTATCAGAACAATGGCTGTGGTAACATGCACTTCCAACAACAACAACACCAAGCCTATGGCATGCCACAAGCTCTAGGACGTTCGGAAGAGATGAGCTACGACTACAGCGGTCGTTATACTCATCAACAAACAGTTACGCACGCTCCCTCTCATCAGCAGCAGCCGAGTTACCCATCAACAGCGATGAGCATGCCAGCCGTCAATCGATTCATCGAGCCGATCAGCCTCCCACTCCCGCCTGTGCGGTCCTTCGACCAGCCAGTGATATCTGTGCCTGAGCCACCACAATACCAGCGATCCTTGGAGTATCGCCCTCATGCACACTATGAGCAGCACCACCAGCAAGAGCAGCAGCAGCAGAAGGCAAAGGACGAAAAACCTGTCGGCGGAGTGTCCGCAAGGCTCGATTACGAAATGGAATGCATGGCTGATTTCGTGTCCGACATGGCCCAGCAACTGTATGATTTCTTCTCCTCCCGAGCGTCTCCTGCAGACATTGACACTATTCGTAGCGTTCAGCAAGGCAATCCGAGCCATTCAGGCTTTCGCAGTTGGGTGCATAGCGTTCTCTGCGCAACGCGCTTGCCCGCTGCTACCATCGTGTTGAGCCTGCACTACTTGCAGGGTCGCATGACAATGCTGCAGGAACGTCGCGAGCTACCAGAAGAGGGACAGATTTATCGGGTGCTCACCGTTGCACTCATTCTGGGCAGCAAGTTCTTGGACGACAACACATTCATCAACCGCTCGTGGGCTGAGGTTAGCTGCATTGATATAAATATTCTGAACTCGATGGAGAAAGCTTGGCTCGAGGACATTGACTTTCGCCTGCACCACGACCCCATCGAGGCAAAAGGCTTTCAAACTTGGCTCGCATACTGGAAGGAATACGAGAAGTCGAAATCAGGCGCAAGCGTCCGCGGTCCCAGAATCGATCCGATCGATACCAACGTACCGCGACAGGCTCACGTACACAAGACATTCACACCACAATCGACCCAGTCTGCGTTCCCGCCGCCATCAGCTCAAGACTACCACAGTGCCCGAGCCCAGCAGGCGCAATACACGCCTGCCTGGACGCCATATGATCCCTGGCTAGTTCCAAGATCAGGTATGGAGACTTCTCCAGCCTCAGCCCCGCATACCGGGCCTACCACGCCAGAATACTATGGCGGGCCTGGAACCTGGGCCCCGTTGGATACTGGAGCTTACTCCTACCAACGTCGATATGGTTTCTCAGCTCTGTCTCAACCTCAAAGCCAGCATCACGTTCAGCCTCTTCCGCAAACACAGAACTATCAAACCTACAATCATCATCAGTATCAACAACATGGCTGGAATGGACATAGTGTTCACTGTCATTGTGGCCAATGTCGAAGCGGCAATACGTGGTACATGAATACCGGTTTTGGTCCTCAGGTCGCCGTTGCTTGATTGGTGCTTGCTGATCTGTCTCCGCCGCCGAATAGAAGGACCTGTACTTTATTGCCGCTTCTCTACACGCTCAACCACGTCTCGGTCTCCGAAATGTTGGTAAAACAGCGACGGACCGATAGAGACAACTTGGCTACAATCCGGTTGAGATTCACGTCCGGACCGGACGACCAACCTCCCATCGATGCTTTTGCTCGATTTTACGACCTCACGTTTTCCTCATCAACCTTGTTCTTTTCCACCATTGAGCGTTTCCATTCTGCGCAACAACTAAAAGTTTTCCTGTTTCCCTTTTAAAAGTGGTCCTCGACACACCATAATGCTTCCCCCTGTTGATACCACCAGGAGTGTTTGGTCGATAACGGGTACGACACAAAATATCCAGCGATAGACTTCCTACGCTTTTTCTCCCACGATTTTCGATTCTCCGTTAGACCACTTTCGACATTACGGAATATTCACGGGCGTTGAACGGCATTCACAACCCAAATCGGTGGAGGTCGGATTTATCATGTTCTAATCATTGGCGTCCTGCATCTGCGCGATTTTTTGTTCCGACTACCAGTTTTCCATTCGCTTCTGAGAATGTGTGGCTGCAGCATGAATCTGGCACCAGTCTGGGCTTGGTCCACTTTTTCAACATCGCCAACGAATACCGGGTCTCCGGGATTGTTTCGTGGGGCATCATTTGCTGCAAATTCTAGACTGGAGCATTACAGGCTGCTTTTTGTGGGTTTCTCCACCATCTTTTACACTTCTTCTCCAAGCGGCGACATGCACACATGGATCAGTCGTCCTTCGGCACCAAGCCTTTATTCGCTCTTCACGACATATATCGTCGCACATGCGTCTAGTCAAAGTACTGGCCACGAAAATTGGTTGTTTGTTTTTGCCATTTTAATCAAGAGTCTAATGTGCTGCCTTGTTCTGGTCGGGCTCCTCATTACGGTTGGAGTTTTTCTTTCTTTTTGATTTACCTACTGTTTCATTTGACGGAGCGCAACATGGGGTCCACAGGGGGCACACAGAGGTGTGTAACTCATCTGGCGGGGAAATTTCGAAGAACTTTTGCATTGAGATATTGCTCATTTGGGGGGCCCTTTGAGTTGCCTTCTTCAATTCTTCTCGATCCGAGCTCGCATTCAGAGGATTTTCTGGGCTGAGCAACTGCTTTTCTGCGTCCCTTGTTTTTGACATACTCTTCTTCTAGTGTTTTCAATTTTTTGTTACCATTGCATGGGCGCGGAGGAAAATGTATACTCGTGCGAGGCTTGGACAGAGACGACAAATGACGAAAACAACTTGCTGGCAGTTCACGTCTAGATGTTCCTCTTCTCGTTGAGAGAAGCCTTCATCTGGATGTGTGGCTATTTTGCTCCTAGCGAGTTATGGCTAAGTAGATAGTCGATTGAGAGATCCTGCGGACGAAATTTAAATTCGACCCCGTTGAGGGATCCGATTAATTTCACATTGTACTTTCCTCCTGAAGTGATCTCGAGGGTTTGGCCTTGACTCGAACTACTGCTTCCATGTTCTCCGACACGGTTGTGGTGCAATGAGAGTTCGGTATCCAATACTAACAGCTTCATCTAGTACTCGGTATTCTACCGGGAGCTGCCACAATCCATTCCACTTGCCGAACGCCATCAAGGGACAATTCATCAGAGCTGTTCGATCCAAACTACCTGATGAAAGCAAAAGCCCTTCTGTACTAGTATTGATGTTCACCAACTCATCTGGGAGGCAGTCAGGTCTTTCACGTGACCCACTGATGAGACCATTTATTTCGGTGAAAGCAACAAACTCGTGACTAAATCACATCGGAGCCCTGGAATACAAAGATGTCGACTTTATTCGTTGAAAGCTCGTCAGTACGAACCGAGTCTGAAATTGCTGCCGAATCCTCGATCGCGAGTACACAACCATCCTCGTCCCGTGCGTGATAACCTCCCCCATTTCCTTGCTCACCAATTCGAAAGCATTATCCTAATTCTCATGATAATGAGCAGCAGCAACAGCAGTAGCAGCAGTATCAACAGAATCGAATCCCAAGCAAACCCAGCAACAACCCATCCACCCACCATCGAAACCACAACCCACATGCGCCAACTGCAACAAAACGAGTGTTGAGTTGACCAAGTGCTCGAAATGCCATACTATCGAGTATTGCTCCAAAGAGTGCCTGAAGAGTGCGTTCAAGGGACATAAGAAGGTTTGTCCGAGGTTGGCGCAGGAATGGGCTTGTGGGGCGGATATCAAGATGGCGACGGGGAGGAGTGGGGTGGGGAAGGTTAGGGAGAGGGGGATTGGGAAGTGGGAGTTTGATACTTGATTGAGGTCGGATGGGTTGGTGAGGGTGGTGATGGTGGGTTTTTGGGATGGTGGTTGTGGGCAGGGTGGGTTGGTCTTGGTGATTGGACGGTGTAGATGATCGATGGTTTGGGTTATTGGGACCGGAAATTTATAAGATGCGTCCATGCCTTGATAGATTGACGTCTGAGTGGCGGGATATGCCTTGGGATTTGTGGAAGACGTGGACTGCCATCTGGAGCAGGCTCAGGCGAAGTTTGGAATGGAGAGAAGGCGCCGTCGTACGGAAGCATTGGACGCGACGAAATTCCTCAGTGATGATGAGACGAAGGACACCGGGCTGATTATAGACTGAAAGGTATGGTTCTTGCGGGAGCTCGCGATGCAGGAGCTTGAATGCCTGAAATTGACGATACTGTAATTGTTCTCGAAAACTCAAAGTCAGCAAGTTTATGACGACTTAGGGTTCTACGTGTGATTGACTTGATCTTGAAAAGAGATTTGAGAGGTGTCTCGTTGTCGAGACCGAGCATTCTAGTGCCGTCAAGCACCGATCAAGCCGACCAGAAAAGCAGGGAAATGATTTCAAAGCCCACTTCAAGCGCAGTGGAATCTGCTCGGTTATAGCCCGATACACTACTGCCCGTACTTGTTTTATCCGGGCTACTAGCGAAGGGATTCGAGGTGGGTCCGGTTTCGATGTAGGTGGTAGAGGACGGCAAGGAGGTTGTTGAGAATGAGTCTGTACATCGCAGTCGTAAGCCAGACGAAGACGGAAGTAAAAAACCGAGGTAGTGAACATGAGACGCTTGAGAGTGTCCTCTGCATCGAGGTGAGTCTACACTGGAAGCTCCCGTATGCATGGCTACCCAGGTTGGCGTCTTTCGTGGCCGTGCCATAACATAGCCAGGCTGCTTTCTGGAACTCATCCATTGTGTACAGCCACGATCTGCTGTACTGATCGGTGCGACTCTGTATGCTTGATCTCTCCGCTCTGTAAGATACGAGATACAAGGGAGCTGAGAGGGTGATGTATCATTGTCACTGGGCTGTCGCCATCACTCGAGTGGCTCACTGCGCATCAGCCATGAGTGAAGCCTGTGTCAATTGTCTCTGATACGCTGTCGGCGATGAATCGAAGGCGAAGGACTGAAGACTTGTGGATGCAGGTGGTGAGGATAAAGATAGATCATAGGAGCAGGGAATCTCGGACTCGAGGGAAAAGCCCGAGAGCTCCACTTTTCTTTTGGTCCCACCACTGAACACAACTGCAAGTTTTCATTTATATCCATCCATTTGTGCAAGATTACGAAGAGAGATCGACCGGCCTTTGATGAGAATCCGAAAGTGAATCATACGGAGAAACGATGTTGTCTTTGATGATCAGAATGTCAGACCAACCATACGAACGAGGTACAAAATTTGATCGCGAGCCTTCGGCATGTGGATGCACAGGAGCAAGACTCAAGTGAAATTTCAGTCCGACGATCTAACAAGGTCAGCATCAGTAGAGACCATGTAAGCATACCAAGACAAAGTTGAAGCTGGCCAATGCAGGGTTGCTCGCCATGATGGTGATGAACACCGAAATTGGGTATCCGAACAGTGTGTTGGAAAACAATTCGTACGTTTTCTGGAGTGTTTTGAAACCATGAATAAGTTTCCTTCGAGAATCAACCGCCAGAAAAAGGAATCGTGAGGCCGACTTTGACCATGACAAAGCGATGCGAACATCACAATTTTTCTGCTGATCAGGGAGAATATATTGGCGTTGACATGTTAGACAACAGAAATGTGCCATTGGAGCCACATTGAAATTTGTACCTGACATGCTTGGGATACACTCCCTGGCACCAGCAAACTACGATGCACTTCGCCGATACAAAACTTGAATCCACTGGACATCAAACCATCCGAGAGCCATTGACCAAGACAGGCGCGCATCGTCCTTCTGCTCTTCTCTGGAGCCGGGCAAATCCAGAACACTACATGCCATGACTCCCGACAGACTGAGCGAACAGCCGATGTTCTTCTCGCGAGATCGACTCCTTGAAAGCTTCGAAAGCTGTAATTCACTTCCTCCGATCCTAGCTGCCATCTGGTAGCCTCTGAGAGCAATATGTCCACGCGTCAGATCACGGCATTCAAGAAGCTACCAGAGAAGTGCGAAACCGGCGAGGTCACCGAGGGCGATAACAAAGAAGATAGTTGGGTAGAAACTGGTCGAAAGGACTGGCATCGCTCTTCAATCACCGACCGGACTATACCAATTGATCCCGGTCATCTAGTTCAAGAGACCCTCGCCAAAGATCGCACCCTCGACTCTGGTGGCAAGACTCGCGGATTACCATGCGCTTGATAAGCGGCGGAAGAACTAGTCTTTGGTCAGGCTGTTAGCGATTTCTCCATTATTCGATGTCAACACGTCCTCGACTTAGGTCAGATGGCATTATGTGCATAGCCAGAGGTGAGGATGTCGAGATCAAAATCCACGCTTTGATCTTTCAGATTCGTTCTTAAACAGCCGAAAAACAACTGATCAACGTGTTCTGGTAAGATGGCTCCGGGCTCGTAGTTCTATCTGTGAGATGAGGCGGAGGTATGGAAAATTGAATGAATGTGGACACCTAGTTCCCAATGGATATAATATCAAATGCCGACCGATGAGGGATCCCCGGCGATACTGAACTCGTTCTGAAAGTTGAGCTAATGCTTCGATATCAAACATCAGCCACTATTGCCGATAGACCTTGGAGCGCTCCGACAGCGAAACATGAGGGTGGCAACCTCGTCGAAGGCCACCCTTGCCACCGTTACCTGTGCAGAACGTGTGATGTTAAATTAAACGGCACCGTCGTCTTGCTCCATTGCCACGGACTTGGGAAACAGATGTCGTACACTTCGTTTTGCCCAACCTCAGTGTCAAACATGTTTGGAACGTGAACACTCTCGCACGAGAGGAAACCACGCGCTGCTGAAACAATTGACAACTTATAATTGCAAGACGCAGGAGTGATCTGATCGCGTATTACTGCGGGGCGATTTAGACTGTTTTCACATTCGATCAGCATGTTTGCTGAGGTTGTTCAACTTCGGGGTCCACGATTCACGGCTGATCGAGGCGGCTCCTTCGATGAATCCCTTGGCTACCTTCGTAGCTGCGAGAGACGGGGAATGGAGTCTCCTTAGTGGTTGTGAACCATCAAGGCTAGGATGTGATCTCAATTGTCGCCATGGTAGACAATCCTCTGTGGTTATGGAACTTCAGCCACCACCAAGTTGCTTTGTCCAGGAGCGACAGCTTTCGCAGGAACTGGAGGCCGCAGAAAATCATGTGAACATTAGTTTCGACCACTGTCCTGGACGGAGATTGATGGTGGGTGGTGCGACACATCTGACGCCTCACGAGGCAGTCCCCGGAATACGCAGGAATTCTTCCAACAACCAGGGGCCAGGGTTGGTCCTGCTCCAAATTTCTCTGATCGCCGTCCTCGAGTGATTCTTGTTTGAAGGCTTTGAGGATGTCGTTCCACGCTCTTGATAGCACTAGGAGGTACAGCGCGCAGCATGCAGGTGTGGAGAGAAGTTGTCAGAGGCGCCACGAATCATTCCTAGGCTTTGCCGCTGCTGCAAAGTTTTGAAATAAGCCACAAAACACTTGTCCTCGTGAGATGCGAGTATTGACCAATGATGACAATCGCATTTGAGTTTCTCTGAGGCTGTTCTTGATAGCGTTTTGGCAGTGGCGATGACTTCTAGACTGTACAGATCTATTTTTAGTTGCACGTGGAAAAATGGGTCTCCACGATGTCGCCCGCCACGATCTGCTCCTAGCGAAGAAACACGTCCACTACGACGCTGACACCTATGGGCTGACTTGATGGTTTGGTCCGTCTCTCTTCAGACATAACCAACCATGGGCCAAGTCTCTTCGCTGGGCGCATATGCTCCTCATCGTTTTTTCTATGGCTGCCGAGAAGTCTTGCAGCAACAAACCTCCGTACCACAGCAGAGAGATCCAGAGGGAACTAACGAGCATAGCATCTCATCACCACGCTTACTGCCGATGACAGCGCTACATGGAATGATATTCCATGCATCAAACATTGCGGGCGCAAGAAACAACTTCCCGAAACACAACAGCCGTTCACCCAGTCCTTGAATACCATGTCAAGACGTCGGCATAACTATCTATCCCTCTGCGATCTGATTGAGCGAAAGAGAATCTTCGCAGCTAGTCATGGCTGTTTTAGGCATACCAATTGGGTAGTCGGCTGCAATTTGCAAAAATAGTCAGTGCCCAGGAATTGTCTGACATGTTTCGAAGGCGCAGTGTTTCCAAGCTCGTCCGGAGTTGCTCCTCCTCCCTTGCCGTTCCTGCATGGGCGCAAGGCTGTGGCAGAGGACGCATACAGAGAAACGAAGTAGGCATACCTGACTGTACATATATATTATGCTCTTCTGTCCACCATTATTCTCATCATCATCAGCAGCAGCAGCATTCACAATTCACTTCCACAATCACAGTCGTTCTTCTTCCAAAATTTTCGACTCAATCTCAAGGATATCCACTATTTCAGCCTGTCCCATAACCAACCACTCTCTACTAATCAATGCATTTTTCAAACTCCTTAGCCCTGCTCGCCGTGGCTACAACTTCAGTTCAAGCTATCAACTTTCCTTCATTATCACTCCGAGCAACGGATACCACAGACGGCAATGCGACTGCCAATGCAGCCACTACTAAAGCTCCCCGACAAGATGGGAAATGCCCGGCAGTCTGGACTACAATCTCTCGAGAACTTTCGAAAATGTTTGTGTCTGGAGGTGGATGCACAGACGATGCCCGTGCATCAATCCGAGCGGTCTTCCACGACTGTTTCCCAGAAGGTGGTTGTGATGGCTCTCTCGCCAATCCAGTCGAGTTAGCAAGAAGAGACAACGTCCCCATGACCGCCACGATCAACAAACTTGCGGCAATGGCCAAACAATATAAGGTCGGCACAGCAGACATGCTCATGTTTGCTGGATGTAAGCAAGGCCCAATACCAATCGCGAGACATCCCAACTGATCATCCTTGTAGCTCATGCAGTCATCAGTTGTCCTGGTGGGCCAAGCACAAAGACATACGTTGGTCGCACCG
This sequence comes from Venturia effusa, assembly GCA_007735645.1. Lineage (NCBI taxonomy): Eukaryota > Fungi > Ascomycota > Dothideomycetes > Venturiales > Venturiaceae > Venturia > Venturia effusa. The sequence goes on from CP042197.1 coordinate 1,039,075, forward strand.
ATGCCACCGGTCCAGCACCCGAAGGTCAACTACCACAGGCGGATGTTGGCGGAGATGCTGCTCTCTCTCGCTTCGAGGGCAAAGGATTCTCAGCTCAAGATCTTGCTGCTTTGATCGGTTCGCACACTGTTGCCAGGCAGTTCAACACCGACGCATCGAAGGTCGGCGCATCGCAAGACAGCACTCCGGGCATATGGGACATTCTATACTATATGCAGAGTAAGCTTCATCACCTAGTCTTAGATATACGCTAACAATATCGCAAGCTCTTCTCAAGACCGCCCCATTCACATTCCAATCCGACATCAACCTCTCCAAGCAAAACAAAGTCGGTCCATGGATGAAGCGCTTCTCAATTGACAAAAGGTCCTGGGATCGCTCCTTCTCAGCTGCTATGGAAAAGATGGAACTTCTCGGCAGCAAGGGTGCCGGTTCTTTGACCGACTGCACATCCGCTTTGCCACGATCATTAGCTCTTCGATCAGCAAAGCAGAGCTACGCCCGTTCACTGCTCAACTCCATCTCCATGGCTGCTAAAGAGAGGAAAGCCAGGGAGGCTCGCGAAGCCAAGAAGGCTAAAGCGTAAAGTCTTCTTGCTTCATGGTGGCTGGCATCATTTTGGAACTTGGCTGGCTTTGTTTTCGACTTTTACTGTTATTCGATGTTAATGGAGTGGCGTAAATTGTGAGGGGTTCTTGATGATTTGATACGCACAATACCAGCATTGTCTGCGGATTGACAGGCGCATTTTGATTGGATGCTTGATGTCATGGGGATGAGCGGCTCATATGTAATCATGCTTACCACCCTTTGTCCAAGAGAGCGGTGCGGTCGCTTGGTTACGGACTTAGAAACTAATAATAAATCATATCACATCATCTCTTCCGCATTCCAAGGCTCATCTCAATACCCAATCTGACCAAGCGAGGAAACTCCTAGAGACATCCATCGGAGGAAAGTCGAGTGTAATTCATTGAGCACGAACGTGTGTCGCGTTGATACAATTCAGCGAATAGCGTGGGCATGATTGGCAATGCTTGAGAGTCCTGGGGCTGTGTCTTCGGGAGCTCAAACGTCATCTTTGCACGTCGTCGTCAGTAACTTCGCCAGGCAGTTGGTGAGGCATCTGTCACATTGACTCTACCGATGCGCATGTACATGCAAGTGGTAAGGATCTGATTTTGCTGTTTGATTTGATTTGATAGTGATTTACGTCTGGCGAGGGGCGGCCGAAAGGCCGCTCCCCTAAGCCTCCCTAGGGGTATGAAGACGTGCTAAGCTACTATATACTTAGGGGGCGCCCCTAATAAAAGAAAGTATTTTAAGTAAGAGTATATAGGCTAAATTAGCCACGTATTAATCGGTCCCGTCCCCGCCTTCTAGGACTAGGGTATACCGGCCTATAATATAGATTACTATAAACCTAGGGTGTATAGCTATAAAGCCGAAAAAGAAAAGTAGAAATAGAACCCTAACGCCCTAGAATATCCGATAAGAAAAAGTTATACTATACTTCTATACTAACTCCGCGGAATTAGTACGTTAGCCCTTATAGATCTACGGTTCTATAAGAGGTAGCGAATTATTTTAACTACTAGGTAGTCTTTATCTATAGTATATCTATACTAGCTAGGTTAGATTCGTCGCCTATTTTCGAAGCTATAGTATAATATAGGTTTTCTAGAGACCTAAGTTCTAAGGGCCGGGTAACCGGTCCCCTTTTATACGATCTAAAAGTTTATAGCGGTATAAAAGTTTTAGAGGGCTTATAGGCCTATAGTAGCGCGAAAAATATTTACGTACGGGATTCTAGTAAGGATTAAACCCTAGGTATAGCGTAAAATACTCGCGTATAGGGTTCTAGTAAAGGTTAAACCCTAGGTATAGCGGAAAAATATCCGCGTAAAGAGTTAATAGTAGGAGTTAAACTCTCTATCTATAAAAATCTAATTAGCTACTTATATAGCGGACCCTAACCTAGGCGAGGTATCCTACCTATAGAAATATCTATAGGTAGACTAGTCCTCTCTAGGCTAGGGGTATTAATCTACGTATATCTAGTACGACTTAGATATAGAGTCTAGTACGTCTAATAGTAGACGATAACCCTTTTTCCCTCCTCTAAGGCTAGGTAGATCGTAGAACGGTTACTTCCTAGATACCTTAGGTTTAGGGTTCTTAATAGGTACCCTAGGGTAAGCTAGGGTATATTAGATTAAAGAGAAACTACTACGCTAAAGATATAGTAATAGTATTATTAGGAATCTTACGTAAAACTACGTATAAGTACTACGGCTCTACGCTATCTCCCCGTCTATAAAGTATAATATTAAACCTATTTCTAGGCCGAATCGCTTCGTTTTCGCGCGAAAGGTTACGTATTTATACGATATATCGATATATCTAGTTTATACTTTATATAGTTTTCTATCGCGTTTATTATAGTAGCCGTCGTTTAGAAAGTTTATTAGGGCGTAGCTTAACGCGGCTTAGTATAGCTAGTACGTATAGAGTAGCTCTAGCGTATATATATCCTAGAGTAGAACCTAGTAGTAGCGAGAAATACCTTAAAGTAGTATAGGTTAGATATTAGGGTCTAGAGGATAGGCTTTATATTCTCCTTAGTATATAGAGAGAGTTAAGGTTATACCTCCCTAGGCTACTTAAGAAAAGTCTTACGGATCCTAGGGTAGAGAACTAGGTATTCTAGTATCTTTAGATATCTATAGGTATACTTTATTTAGGCCTTCTAGTAGTAGTAGAACTTATAGTACTACGCGAAGTCTCCGTACGTTATCCTAAGTACTAGGTATCTATATAGAGTCTCTCTCTTTAGGGAGAGTTCTAGGCGGGTCTTAATCTCGTAGCTAGGCTTCTATTATATATAGTTAGTACTAAGAGTCTCCTTCTTCTTCCTCTACTATTTTTATCTAGCTTAGTCCCGTAGCTATCGAGCTACGGAGCCTAGTCTACTTATAGTAGGCTATAAGGCTAGGCCTTCGTCGTTTAGTAGTTATTTAGCTTCCTAATTAGCTAGTTAGTCTATAAGTTTATTTCTCTCTATACCTATATACCCCGGGTACTACCGGAGTCGGATATTATAGATCTCTATTAGACCTTATATATTAAGGAAGGCCTACTATAATAAAGCTACCGCGTCCCCTCTTATATACTAGATTACTAATATACTATCTATATAGAGCTATATAGTTCTATAGAACTATTCTAGTAGGAGTAAAAGTACTTTAGTAAGCCCTTTCTATACTCTAATTACTTCTACGTCGAAAACGTAGGAAAGTAAGTTTATAGACCCGTATCCCGTAGTAACTAGTCTCTTTTTCTAGTAGACTATAAAGCCGTAGCCGACGAGGCGGCTATTCTAGTATTATTCTAAGCCGTCGGAGAAGATTAGGATATCGTCTCGGGTAGTTTTATTCTACTAGATTATAAAGACCTTAGCTACCTCCGCCTTAGAGAGCCTATTTATTAGGTCTATTCTATATTCTAGGGTAAAATAGGGTAGTATTAGCCGAGGTCTTAGGATCTATAGAAAAATAGCTCTAAGTCTCTAGACCTTAGTAATAGTTCTCTAAGGCTAGCCCGCGTATTTCCCTCTCTTAATTATAGGAGAGTAAATACGCCGGATAAGTAGGTACTAGAAATCTACTATTTATAGTCTCTTAGTAAACCGTATCTTAGTATTCTCTAGTACTACTATTATAGAGGGAAGCCTAGCGTCCCTAAAGAGGGTAACTACGGGTATCGTACGCTATACTAGGAGGACGCCTCTAGCGGCTAGAGTAATAGCCTTCTCTACTATACCGACGTAAGATCCTAATTAGGTACTAACCTCTATTCGGCGGCCTACGCGTACCTAGCTTCCTATCTTAAAGCGGCCGCTATACTATACTTCTATTCTATAGAGAAGGGATAGGAGGACGTACGTAACTACTACCTTACGTAGGGCTATAGCTAGTAGCCTATAGTTTATCCTAGCTAGACTTTAGATATAATATATAACTCTAATAGCCTTAGCTATTCTTTCGCTAATATATCTCTTAAAGAAGAGCTTCTAGTCGAACTATACTCCTAGCTATCTAAGTCTAGGCTATTTAGGGGATCGTTCTTCGCTAGACTATTCTTAGGGGCTTATCTAGGTAGCTACCTCTATAGGCGAGATCGTAAGGCTATTATTAACTACGTATAGTAGGTTATAGTTTCCCTTCTTCTTAGTAATATAGATTATCTCGAGCTTCTCCGGGGTAAATATAATCTTATTCTTATCTCCCTAGGCTAGAATACTACGAATATTCTAGGCTAGGAGCTCTACGTTAGTATCTAGGCTTTTAGATATACGGTATAGGTAGATATCGTCTACGTACCTAAAACGGAGTATAGAGTCTATAGCTAGAAGCTTCGTAAGGTAGAGTATATATAGAACTAGGGATAGTAGCGATCCTTAGGGCGTACCGTAGTCTATAAGGTAGCTAGGTATAGTAACCTTCTCTAGGCGTACCTAGACCTTTCGTCTAGTAAGGAATTAGTTAACGAGCCTTAGATAGTCTAGGGACTAGCCCTATTTAGTTATTCTTTAGAGAAGGCGTTGCTTAAGGAGCGTATCGAAGGTATCTATTACGTCTATAGTTACTATTATAGCTTAGAGCTTAGAGGCGAGGATAATCTTAATATCGTATATAAATACGGCTACTAGGTCTATTACTAATCTCTTTAGTAGTACTCCGCCGTATTATAGGGAGAGGATAGAGTACGTAAGACTAGTCTATACTATCTATCGGGCTATAATCCTCTTAAAGCCTTTCGAGATATAGAATAGAAGGGCGATAGGTCTCTAGGATTAGAGTAAGGTCTTATCCTTCTTCCTTACCTTTAGTAGTATAACTACTTCTACTATACGCTACTAATCTAGGAAGTAGCTAAGTTCTAGGTATCTTATATAGATTCTATAGATATAATTTCGTACTAAGTCCTAGTAGGCTTTAAGTAGTTATACTATAACTCGATCTATACTAGGCGATATACTAGAGACTCTAATATAGTTACGCTTAACTTCCTCTATTATAATTATCTTCTTCTAGAGTAGGTTTCCTCTACCCTACTATATATCTAGAGGGTCGGTTTCTAGGTCGTCCGTAGCGTCGAAGCGGCCTAGGATCGCCGTTTATAGGACCTCTACCTTTTCTATTATATCCTTAACTAGTAGGCTATTAATAACTAGTAGAGGGGCTTAAAGACTTAGAGCTAGCTTATACTAGCTAATAATTTTATAGAGGTCTCTATTATTAGCTACGCCGTCTATTCTATATTACTAGTATTAGACCTTAGTCTTTTAGACTACTATCTTAAACTCTCTTATCTTATCTAATAGTCCTTCCCTAGAAGGGCTTCTATTACGGAGATATCTATTATAGGCGTCCTAGTACTCTACTATCTACTAGGGGGCTAAGATCCTCTTTTCGCGGTTTTCTTTCCCTACTATCCTAACTATAGAGTCGAGAACTTTAGAGAGTAGTAGTATATAGCGCTTAAGCTCCTCCTAAGTCGAGGTATAGTTAAGCTTTAGAAGGCCTTCTACTCCGACCGTAACTAGTCTAGTAAACTTAGGTAGTACGCTTAGCGGTACTTTATAGTAGGCCTATTCGAGTATTACTCTACCCTATCTAGGTAGTACTATAATCTAGGTAGCGTAGTCTAAGCCGCTATAGAGGTCCGGTTATACTAAAGTAGTTATAAAGGGTACGTTAGAGAAGGTAAGGTTAAGGACGTAGCCCGCCTAGTATATAGCTTCCCTAGGCTTTCTAATAAAGTCTATTCCGCTAGTAGTTACCTAGGTAGCTATCTTCTATCCTATACGGCTAGTAGTAATCCTAGGTTCGAATATTTTATAGGTATAGTTAAAGTCCCCCCTAACTAGGTACCGTAGCGTAGGGGATAGTTAGGAAATATAGTCTATAACTTCTAGTATCTAGAGCTATCGATAGGCGTTAAGAATAAGGTATCTATTAATCTCTACCTATAGTATATCCCTACTTATAATAGATCTCCTCTACTAGGTATAAAGGCTAGTATCTTTACGGATATAAGTTATTACCCTTAGGCGTATCTCTAAGAAATTACTATTAGAGTCTATTAGATCTATTTTCTAGGTATTAATTAGGGCGAAGTAGCTAAATACTAGGTAATTCTACGTCCGGGTACTATTAAAGATAAATAGCTCCTAGATATAGAGGACGTCGAGGCCGTTAAGGTAGGCTAATTAGAGAATTATAATATAGGAGGGGGATAATCTCCTAATATTAGCCTAGCTAACCTAGAGGTCTCTACTAGGCTTCTATTTACGGCTAGGGCCGCGGCGTCCTAGGGATATACCTAATATTAGCTTAAGAAGAAGGAGTTATCGACGTCTATCTTAACTTAAGAGGGCTTACTTTTACTACTCTACTAGAAGCTACTAGTACTCTCTATTAAGCTAATACTAATAGTATTTAGCGGCGGCCTTAAGGCCCTAGGAGCGACGCTAGTACGTAGGGTTAAAAAGACCTAGGGGGTTATTAATCCTTTATATTTAATTACCTAAGCCCTCCGTTTCTTCTATATCTAGGGAGCTAGAGTCTATACGGCTCCTACTATAGTAGCCTAGGAGGGAGTACTACTAGATACCTTAGTATCTTTAGATAAGTACTTTTTAGTATATACCTTATTTCTATAGCGTTTTACGACGTTAAGCTATTTCTTAGTAAGCCTAATAATACGGCTATCTACCCTCCGGGGCGCTATAGGGTACCTAGTATATCCTATAATAGCTAGTCTATAGTAGTTAGCGTACTATAGAGGGGTAGTATAGTTAACTTCTAATAGTCTATAGTACTAGTTAGTCCGGTTACCGTAGTTACTATAGCGGCTATTTCGAGTATATTTAGCTAGGTTATAGTAGCCTTAGTACCCTAGGTTATACCTAGTAATAGCTAGCTTTTTAGTAATAAGTTTTAACGGTTAGCTAACCCTAAAAAGAGAGAAGGACTTAACTAGATCTAGAAAGAAGACGATCTAGATAATAAGCCTAGTATAGAGGTCTACCCCGTATTAGGATTAGCATATACTTATAGGTTTAGTCTTAGTTTATATAAAGACTTCCTCCTTAATAAGTAAGGCTAAGTTAATACTCTATTCTCTAAAGAGGAAGCGGAGGGTTAATAGTACCCCTAGGATAGCGTAGTTAAACTAGGTCTCTAGTTTCTTAATATCTATAGTATCTATTATACGCCGGATTATCTTAATACCTTCCTATAGTATAAGGAGGTCTTTAACTATCTAGTTAGCTAGTATAATAGCCTATTCTATACGCGTATAGGTAATTATTAGAACGCTAGCTAAGATAAAGCCTTCTATATTATTATAGATTACCTATCTAAGGGTAAAGGGTTCCGGCCTATTAAGGCGGGCGGATTTGGTAATAGTAACTAGTATTCTATAGTCTATTTTTCGAGTAGATATTTCTATAATAGTACTACCTCTCTAGCTACTAGTATACTATATACTAGTAGGGCGCTTATTCCTAAGCTTTATATAATACTCCTCTAGATATTTTTAGTATCCTTCTCTTATAATAGCTATAAATAAGATAGCTTTTAATATAGTAGTCGACTAGGTAATACTACTCTTTACCCGGATAGAGGTAAAGGCTTCGCCTTCTATAGAGGTATAGAGTTCTATTAATAGAAACTTAGAGATTATCTCTTCTAGATCTTAAGTAGTAGTATACTCCTCGAGGTTCTTTATATCTACTATAAAAGTATTAATATAGCGGGTAAAACTAAACTAGACCTTACGCTTTTTAGCTATCTATCTTTTAATAGCCTTAAACTAACTAGCTAGGGATTCTAAGACTAAGTTTATATTAGATATACGGGTACCTAGATTAAGCTAGAGAGAAGGAAAATAGTTTATAATCTTTTTCTAGCGTCGAGTAGCGTACTATAGATTAGCTTAGGATAGAGTATTAGGCTTCTATAGCCTTATATAGGTAGCGTTATTCTTAGCGCCGAGATCGATAGGGGCTTAGTAGTCTAGGAGGATACCGTATTCTTAAGTTAAAGTAGTTAGATCTACTATCTTATAGCGGCGATAGCGAGGTAGCGTATCGCTATAGCGAGTAGTAGTTTAGTTTCTATAAATATACTAAATAAGGGGAAGAAAATATAATTAAAATTAAGTTTATTAGAGCAAAATTGACATTTATTGAGTTTTGTGAAGGTGAGCGTCTGATTTTGCTATTAAAGGACGATATAGATATTTAAGTGTCTCCCTAATCAAAGTTTCCACATCCATGTTTGCCAAGACGGTCTACCAGGCAACTACTAGTACCGTAGCTTCGAACATCTGTCCCCTACTTCTTCGCAGTGTCTGCCTACCCTACGCCCAATCGAAACAAATCAGGTGTAGGTGATATCCTATGGAAAGTCAGCTGCGCATCAACCACAGCCTTCCTCAAGGCAGTATCGTCAACTTCTCAACTCACAATTAGACTTCGTTGTTTGTGGATGGGCCTTTACCCCAAGAAGGTGACCGCTCTGTCCATGAAGTGCTCTGAGACCTGCATTGAGCGTCTTCGGGTTGAAGTGGCGATCGATCCCGTCCTTGACGTCCGCGCTCAGGACGACTTTGAGACTGGATTCCCTCATCACCTTCACTCTCCAATGGTTCCCTTCTTCCACGGTCACGATCTTCAGCTCCTGGTCTTTGGCGTGCTTGTTATCCGCTGAGTGTAGGGTGTTGAGATTTTCTGCCATTTGGTAGGTTAGGGAATGTTTGGGTTGAGCGGTTGGGTTGGTTACCGATGATTTGCATCTTGAGGAAGTCGTTTTCGGTCACGAAGTCGGAGAATTGAGCCATGACGGGCAAGGTTATGGTTATGGAAGGAGCCGAAGTTGAAAGAGTTGAGTGCGGTGTTAGCAAGCTCTCCGATTGTTGAAGCATCGAAGGATTTAGCCTCAGAGTGTAGGCCATGGTTGGCTTTATCCATTGAAATAACATGCCTGTGAGGCTCATCACGATGACATCGGGATAACCAGAGTACTGGTGATATTATGTAAGTTTCTCAGACGTTCTTCTTTGGCTGAGTGACGCTGAGACTAAAGCATCGTCAGCTAAGCCAGGATAGTCGACGCGATGCCATCAGATGGAGCTTGACTTCCAGTTGATTACGGTCGTTGACGAGAAACCCCTTGTAAGGTGCTGAAAGCGACAGAGTAACAAAAATGCTCGACACTACACGCAGTCTTGGGCGCTCTCATATTGCTCAATGCTTAATTCTGGTATCAACCATATGGTCTTGTCCTACGCTTTGACAAGCCGACGACACGATGATGACACCTCGCGAAACGCTGAGACTTGGGTATAGAAGAGCTTGGAGATTTTCGCCATTCACCTGATGATAATGGATGTCGATGTCTGAACTCCAACAAAGATCACGGACCTGGAATTACTGCCGATGGGCTCACCACTTGACGTGCTTCTCTGGTTAGATCTTTGACTTCGATATGCTGCAATCGTTCGGGCTTATTTCCACTTTACTGATATGATGAACCGAACACCCGATGATACTTCTTGATGAACAAAACCAGCCTTAGACCACGCCGTGAGTCGAACCATCCTTTCCCTCAAGCCTCGCTCATGCCCAATCTTCAACTCCAAACAGCCAATCGTGAAGCCATGAAACAACCGTCCCGATTGTAGAGATATCTTCGCGTTTGATCGCAACATAGTATCGTGCCCAATGTCGTATCCAGCGAAGTCTAAAGTTTCGACATAAATATCTTCCTCATCGACCGCGTCAAGACACGAGCACTCTCTTCAAGAAGGATCTGGAGTGCGATGTTGATGGACTCGATGCTGAAGTCAGCCAGCGGAGCAGTGAGAGCTACTTCGTGCCAGTCGATGCAGACGACCTTGAGAGTGTTGCCGGATCCTTCCGCGAAGGTCAGGAATTCGCAGATACGTTCTATGCGGATCGCATTGAAGTCGTTGGCGTATAAGTTTCCTGTTGTCAGAATTTAGATAGAGAAGTAGTCCTGGTTTGTGTTTCACTTACGGATGATTTGATCCTCGTAGTACTGATTCGCTGCGATGAGGTCTGAAGTTGCAGTGGACATGATGACGGACGGGGTGGCATGAAGCGAGGCTGATTCTATGTCGAGGTAATAAGAACCTTATTGATGTCCAGGGAATAAGGTGAAAGAAGGTTTCGCAGGGAAGGATCTTTGATGGAGGGGATGATGCCGTTATAATGATCCTTAAAGTGTACAACAATGGAACGGGGCCGATCAGGAATCTTTAGTCTACAACACACGGGCTCAAACTGACAAGGCAGGATCTGTTTGGACCACAGACCACTAGCATTTTGAAAAGGATGAAAAACATCTATTGCAGCTTTCACACATTCGAGTGTCACAGCGGGGCTGGCAAACTCGATGCAGTTCCGTCAACACACTCTGCGAAGCCTATGCAGCCTAACTCTACACCCGTGTTGATAATGTCTGGCCATGCCTCGAATTTAGAGACGCTCTGTTTCTACAGGAAGTCGTTTCCGGCAAGGAGAAGAAATTTCTGGTGCTCGGCACTGGGATGGAAGCTGAACGCATTGCCTATAGGGCTTGTTTCGATGATCTGGGCAATGTTGGTGGAGGTATTTAATGGTCTATCATTGATCAAAGGATCTTCTGTCTCTTGCTGCTAAAGAAGTTGGAAAGTCCGGTGGCGTCATTCATAGAGAAGTTGTGCGCATCGATTATTGAGCCTTCCTCATCACAAAGCACTTTGGCAAAGGGACATCAAGTTGCGAATCACGGATGAAAGGCGTGGACAGGATATCAGAGTCGACAATTTCGAATGCTGCTATGCACATCTCTCTACATCAGTCCGATACGCCATCTCTTCAGCCAATCCTCTGAATGCGTTCCCGATTTTCATGTTCCCCTGGTCCGATAACCGTTAAGAGATAAGAAGAAGCAACAGCGGCATGCTCTTTACATATGGGCAAGAGATATTGAAGCCAGAGATAGTTGTTAGAAGAGCTCTCGGACATGAGCTCCATCTCCCATATCGAAACTCCATGGTATCGGAAGGTGTCGATAATTTGCGATTCTTCTAGATCCGATCGTCCATGTGAGTGTCTGTTGTACAGATGTCTGGGGACGTTTCTGGTTGTGTTAGCCCCAAGCTCAAGTAATGTCATCTATTCTCTTACTTCAAGACCGAGCATCGTTGGAGGATGAGGTCAGATTTGAAACAATTTCTTGCGTAGCAATTTGGCGTAGTGAGTGTGGAGCTCATGAAGGCACGCGATGACTCCCTCGATGTTGTATTCTTTGGAGATGATGACGGCATGGTGTACTGGTTCGAAACTGTTCAATCTGGCAACGGCCATGATCCAGTCGTCTGTCTCGTTCTTGTAGGTAATAATAGCACAACCTTGTTCTTGACTCGCAGGAGTGAGGTAATTGGCGTTACCTTTTCGAGACATTAGAGCATATCTCGTAAAACTGTAAGGTGTCCATCAGATGGAATCTGTACTTACTAATGATCTGGGCTTTTAGGAACTCACTCTCCGCGATGAGTCGAGAGAGTCTTTGGTCTTCGGCAGCTTCAACCTGAGCAATGCGAGCAAGCTTCTGGTCTTCGGCAACTTGAACCTGAACGGCACAGGCTTTCTTCTGTTCTTCGAGGGATTGGACCTGGTCGACGAGGGATTGAGCTTGCCTCAGTAGTTCCGACATGATTGACTTGAGCCGTATTCGATTTGAAGTGTCCGCGTGTTGAGAAAGATATTTCGCGTCAGCGATTTTAGTGTGGGTAAAGCACGGTCACCTGTGGTAGGTAGGTACTAACTCGGTGTTGAGAGATCTTCGTCATTCTTAACACCCTGAAAAGGTCTATTCGTTGCCATCCATTGACTTAGATAGCAACTTCTCCATCGACATTTCTCCGTCGCCCTGGTGAGCGAAGAGCTATACCTATCGTCAGTACTCCGCCATGACAACTACCATCGCACGAATCACAAACGTCAGCACAGAAATGTGAGGCGGCCGAATCTCTCATTGTCCTAGCTCAGTCTACCCACAGCCTTCTCCTTCAAGCGGTACCACACGCCACTCCACCAGTTGCATTCTCCCATCCCCTCCGCTACACAAGCAAGCTTCTCACGACGAGGACAAAAGAAATGCCAGAAGGAATGTGAGCAGCGCATATCGCTAAGATTCTATGCAAATTTCCATTGGAGACAGGTCTCTTTCCATGATAGTATTCCTAATCGAGATCCAAAGAAAAATCAAAAGCAAACGATTCGTTTTTTTTTTTCAGACACGCAGTACCTGTTTGTGTAGTTTTTCCGTTGTCTCCCAGTACCCGGCGCTCCTGCATCTTCGCACGCGAAGAGAGTACCTGTCGGGCAAGGACATTCTGCTTTCATTATCCGGTCGAGCAAAAGACGCCTTCGTGCATTACGATCCCGTGGTGTGGAGAGTTCGAAATTACAAGAGTGGTGATTGTTGTTTTTGTGCAAACATTTCAAAATGGGTTGGCCGACCTCAAGTGTAATTAGAAGTGAAGGTGAGTTGAGTGAGTCAAATCGCAAGACGTCGCGTCGAGTCCAATCTGCTTAAGGTGTCCATTCTGTGTCGCAGCTGACTTGTCAAGGAAACAGGTTTCTCCAATCTGTGTAAGCAAAAACTCCGGGATTATGCTGCCGATTCTTCGTGCACAGTGCAATTACATGTTAGATGGTTCGAGGAGAAGCCTTGCTGCAAAATTGTTAGCGATAATTCTAGGCGCAAGACGCAGCGGAACCTTCACAGAGAATCAAGGAGATGGGGCACTTGCGAGACTGTATCCTGAATGTCATCCACGTGATTGCAGAGCGCAACGAAGAGATCGAAGAACAATTTGCCTCCCATCTCCATTTCCATCTGCATAGTTCCGCTGCGCTTGAAGGTCTTCCGGCTACGGATGATCAAAGCTAAGTAATGAGCGCGAAGGCGCGAGTCGGTGTCGGGGGTATTCTCATAGGCAAACCGAGCTGAACGCAGTATAACACCAACCTCGATTCCACTCTGCAGACCTTGCTTCCGAAGAGCGAGGCGCTTGAGCTCCTCAAGGCCGTATTTGTCCGCTGCGCAGTACACGGCTGTGTCCTTGAGTATCACGTCTCCTACCGCCGAGTGAAAGACCGTGGCATCGGGTCCTTCGCCAACGCGACCGCCAATTTTGGGGCTCTCCACTGCCCCCTCAAGTGTCCAGGTATTGCGCCGCTTGTCTTGCAACAAGCGCGGATAGTAGTCACCCTTGTATAGATACTCGAGGACGCAGGAAAAGACTTCGGGTTCTTCGTCAGGCAGGTTGATGCGTCGAGCGTTAGCCTCAAAGAACATGTCCTGGCACGCCGCTGCAAGCATTGGCGAATGCGACAGAACGTCCTGATGGGCCGCAAACAGTCGCTGGTCTGGTCCCACCACCAGTGTGATGATGGCTGAAGTGAGGTTCGGAGAGGCACTGGAAGCGCAACGTATTAGGCTTCGAATCGCGTTGTCTGTCACTCAGATTGCACGCACCTCTCACTCTTGAGCGGACTGTCTACTTTCTCGAGCATCTTCTGCTTGACCTCTTCACGGAACGACCTCTTCGTAGGTTTAGTTATCTTGCCCGCACGATCTTTCGAGGCGAAAGAGCGTTTGAACATGTTGTCACGAAGAGCGAGGCTGCGAAACGAGTGACGAAGACTGCTGCTTAAGGAGCGTAGCAAGTTAGTTTGACGCGGCAGCGATTGGCATAGGAGGAGCTCCGGAAGCCTAAAGGTCGCTCGTTCTCATCAAAGCAGAATCGGAATTCTAACTCGTCGTGAGAACGGATTTCCTGTAGACTTGGCGAGACTCTGGGAAGAGACTCGGGCTTCGTTTCGGCGGCTCTGAACGAATGTGCGATGCGTGCGGAACGCGAGATGAGGGGGAGGCCGCTGGGGATTTATACAAAAGCCCCCCTGCAGTTGCTAGGCCGATAGATGCGAGGCTGTGCTTGCTGTCCGCATCCCGAATCGCGCTTGGTGTGTATATGGCGTTATCATTGGTAGCGGACTCTTGGGCGCGAAGTCACGAGACCGTTGCCAGGCACCAAAGATGGCACCTTCGGCAAGGGTGGGGGTGGTTGGCATCGCCATCCTCGAAGCATCCAGTCATACATCGCGCATGCAGGCGCTGGTGCTCCATCACTGTGCACCGGCGTCTGGTTCTGTCGAATTACTTTGTGTTCCAATGTCTTGATTTGATGCCCTGCTACAACAATTCGTGTTGGACAACACAGAGGACGCTTCCACGGCTTCGAACATCACAACAACTCCGGTCCGAATTCGCCCTGTGACGAGCTGAACAGCACAGCTTCATATCTGGGTCATGCCTTTTCGTCAGGCTGAGCAGGTCGATCATTTCGAGATGGCTGAACTTAAAAGACTCATGAGTTTGAGAGCCAGCCCACTAACCAGAACTATCGTCAGGTCCATTAGCCTGGTGCAGAGGAAGGCATTCCTGTTCTCACCTTTCAGTGTTGTTCCGGCTTCCCGGGAATCGGGATCACGATATCATCCCCGAGGTAGTATTAGAGATCATATCGTGATCCCTTAGCCTTACTTACGGTACCCTCTACTGACTCAAGCTTGATATCGACAATATCCAGCAAGTCCAAGTAAAACAAGCTCGCTAGAATTCTATCAATGTCGAATTGTACGCGGTGAAAACCATGGCTTGGAGTCGTTGGCGACCTCGTTCTCGTTCAACGTCACGTGCTTACTCGCCCAAGGAACCCTCGGTATTAATCTGATCTGGTCGATGTGTGGTGACGGCATCTACACTTGGCCATCCTGATAGATGAGAATCTGAGGTCTTATACCCTCCACATCCGACCTTCCCTTCCGGACCTTTTCACCTCTCTAATAGTTGTTCGAGCGTTGATACCCATTCTTATTCTCAGTTCTCTAACTCATTTTGGAAGAGCTTGCGATTTGCCGGCACGTCATCTCCGAAGGACCGCACTGCCGTATACTTCCCGTCTCATTTACTTTACACTGAAAGACCTGGAAAACCTCTCAAGTTCATTTCTCCAAATCTTGAGCCCGGACTCTATTTCTCCCTACCAGTGTCACTGGAAGACGGAATTCATCAAGCCCGACACAAAAGCGATAGCATAGTAGCAACCATGGACACAAGTCCAGTGACAATGGCGAAACTTTTGATTCCCAGGCTCCCTTTCATCCTGAAAACTACCGCTCTGCATAGCCTTGGGAAAACAGACACGGCGTACAAATGGGATCTCAAAACCGAGCTCACGATCAAAATACTTCGATCCATCGTCACAGATACTTCAAATCCAAGGCCCATATCAGCGTCGCAGAAAGCTTCGATCCGGGATCCGGGAATAAAGGGACCGATGTGGATAAGCAAGATCACGCTAGCTCCACCACCTGAAGATGATATACGCCAAATCTTGTTCAAGAGCATCGACGAGATGAAAGTCGGTGATGAAGCTTACACGAAGCCAGACCTATTGCCTGTGGAAGCGGAGTGGACAGGCCATCGTGCAGGCGCATCAGAGAACGAACCCGAACTTCCAATCTCAGAAACCGAAAAATACGAACGCATGATGAAAGAAGTGACCAGCAAAGTAACAATCTTATACTTCCACGGCGGCGCCTACTATATGATGGATCCAGCTACTCACCGCGGGCTGACATCCAAACTCGCCAAAATGACAGGAGGCCGCGTCCTTTCCGTTCGCTATCGCCTGTCTCCCCAAACAGCATTCCCAGGCGCCCTGCTCGATGGTTTCCATGCCTACATATCCCTCATACATCCACCGCCAGGTTCCCCTCACCAGGCGATTTCTGCGTCTCAAATCGTCTTTGCCGGAGACAGCGCAGGCGCAAATCTAGCCTCGGCACTAGTGCAATTACTCCTCCAAATCCACCGTTCCAGCCCTTCTCCCTCAATCCAATTCCATGGCCAAAAAGTAGACATACCGTTGCCAGCGGGCATGGCGCTGAATTCTCCTTGGCTAGATGTCACGAGATGTATGCCGAGCTTGGAAAGCAACGCCAAATACGATTACCTACCTTCGGTATCGCACTCCGAGAACCTCGAACCACCGCCTTGTTCGATCTGGCCTGCTTCTCCGCCACGCACAGATCTGTTCTGCGAAGGTTCTGCCTTGTGCCATCCTCTCGTGTCTCCGTTAGCAGCGATGGATTGGAGGAACTGTCCACCTGTCTACATAACAGTGGGCGAGGAGATGTTGGCGGATGAGAACGAAGTACTGGCGAGGAGATTGGCGAAGCAAGGTGTCAAGATTGTGTGGGAACAGTTCGAGGGCATGCCGCATTGTTTCGCCATGCTTCTCGACCTACTCGGTGATCGGGGCGCCACCATGTGTCTCGAGAGCTGGGCGGAGAATATCAGACTCATGGTTGAGAAGCCCGAGGAATGTAAGACGAAGGGAACCTGGTTTACAGCGAAGAAGTATGAGAAGGTTGATGTTGATTTATCCTCTTTACTGAGCGAGATGAGCGATGAGGATGTACTGGGGAGAATGAAGGCTGTGATGGAGAGGAGGATTGGTGGGAATAATCCTGAAGCGAAGGAGGTTCCACGGTTGTGAAGGAGGAGCCACTGTTTCCGTTCAGTTATGTTGATGAGCATTTTGTACTATAACCTTCAGGCGCGAGCGCTTTTGTAATCCTAGTGAGCGCAGTTCATCTGCGTTCTTATCAGGCGTGGCTGGATGACTACAAATACCTTTGTCAGTTTCGGTGCCTCTTGGGCCTTCGCCAAGAATAATATAAACTTTACAATTCATTATCGCCAACTTTGCATCGAGAGCGATCAACTGATGGCCAGGTTCTTCCTCGACATCACTAGGAATTATCGTCATCGATGTTATGCCGCCAATGATGCCTTCCATCTAGACCTCGTCGCGTCTTGCGATGCTCTCGGACAGCTGATGCGGTAATATTGATTCCGAGCTGATAAGCACAGGTGAGTGAGCAGCGGTATCGACGAACGTGGTCCAACTTGCTTCATAGCACAAATCTAGGTGAATCTTCCGTGGACGGTAACCTTGTGGCGTTGATGTAAGCTATAACGGACTTCCAGATGCTCCATAGCTGAGATCAAGCCAGATCTGTAGGCATGTTGCGCAAAGGTGACACAGCGTGTCCATCAATAGAACTTTCGCACGTTGTACCCTATGTTGACGGGTGGAGATATTTATGGCATTCGCCTGATGCCCAAGCTATAGGAAGAATATTGTTATTGTTGGAACAAGAGGAGCAGAATGTGTATCCCGCGCTCGCACGAGATACGAGTCCAGACCTAATTGTTACGATGGACTGGTCTCAAGAAGCTTGACCAGCTTACAATTCCGGTTGTTGAAAGTCGCAAGGAATCTGTTACGATGGACTGGTCTCAAAAAGCTCGACCAGCCTATAGTTCCAGCTGTTGAAAGTCGCAAGGAATCGATCGATGGAACAAATGCTCCTGGTAGTCTGGAACTGTTGAAGAGATCATATCTCTCAGCAATATCCTTCTCGCCTCTCCTGGAATGGCATCCGAGATTCTGGCAAGCTCTGTGGCTGCTTCGCCAAGTTGTGCGCGAGGCTTTCTGGCTGCGATCTAGGGTTTTGGAGCGGCGAGACACGGTCAGGCCATCTCGGAATGGATACGAGGGGATTCCGTTGACAGTGAGGAGTCTGGATTTGAGTGCCGAAGTCGTAGAGTACGGTTTCAGGGCGATGCGAAGCATGCCATGGCCTCGAGATTTGCGGAGTCCGACGTGTTGTCGAACAACGATGTCCAGCCGCCCACCAGGATTCCAGCCCCCACAAGTGCAGAGTGTCATGACCGTTCGAAAATTGGGATGATCAGCTCTTGTTTTGTCGTTTGTGTTGCTCCCATGGGAAACTGGGAGTGATGGTCTCGAGTACCGGTAGATTGTCCTTTGTATGAGGAGACCCTCGGTTTTGTGGGTACCGTTCCGCTGAAGAGACCACCCGGTACCTCTATAATCGCCTCGCCTGCCTCACGATTCTTTTGGTCTTCCAACAACAACTCGTCTCCAGCTGAATCCGTCCTGAGTACGTCTCGTGCTAATGGGACAGTTCTCAGCGAATAACCCTTACTATCATCCCATCATGTCATGCATCGGAACTCACCAACCATCCGCCGCAAATCCAGACGCCCACTCAGCCGCAACCATGAATCCTGTACAACTGGCGATAATTCAGAATGCTAACTTCCAAATTTCAGCACGCAACGCCCCTTCAGACTTCACTAAGTACCCGCTTGTATTCAAGTCTGCAGGTACGAGTGATATCTGGTTGTTTCTGATGCTTAGGCAGTTCGCCTTTGGGATCGAATACATGGCAACTTCATTTCCTCCCTACCAGGAGAAAACACTCCGTACGGCTTCAGCAACAACACTTGCTATGCCACTCTCATCAAGCATACCGGCCACGAGGGGCTTGTTAGTGCTCGGTAATGCTTGTTCACTGCCTAATCGTGCCCCTTCGCCTACCGTCGAATAGTGTAACGAAAAAGCTCGCGTGGCTTACGCCCAAATCGCCTAGGACACCACGACCAACCCCTGCGCCATGGCCGTGGTAAATTTAGCCACATGCTGTTGTCCTTTATGAAGCTTTGATTGTCGGACTTTTCAAACAAAAAGCCTTCTTTCCGCAGCCTAGTCCTCCTCTTCTCCGATATTTCTTTCGCCCAGTGTGATCCTGTTCGTTTTTTATAGATGTCTAGCGTCCCAGTCCCTTTGATCTCAAAGTAGGACCTATTCTCAGCTTTTCACACTCTTCTTTTATGGGTGCAATGATTCTCGGGGTCATAGCTTCTTTGATGCTGATCAATACCGTTTGGACTCAACCTGCACTCCACTTTACAGATGTGCCGGACACAGGCGTTGTAGTTGGAAAGCATTATAATATAGAATGGACAGGAGGGGACCATTCAAGTGTGTGTATTGTTCGTTACTGTATCGGTATTCACTCTTACTAACGGGTGCAGCCCATTATTCTGACGCTACAACGAGGAGAAATCGGAGATGCAGAGGATGTCACGGAGTTCTCGAGTAAGTGATGGTAGATACGAACATTGATAGCAGGACTGATCTTTGCTGGCAGTCATCGCAGGTGGCTACTCTTATGACTTCGTCCCCGGCTCCGACCTGGATGACGGCGACAACTATCTACTGAGAGTATCTCAAGGCGCGGTAGAAGATTTCTCTTCAGTTTTCTCACTTTATGGAGGTCGCAAAGCAGCAGCATCGTCGCCGTCACCTGCCACCGAATTTTCGATTGTTACTACCAGCACTCGATCAGGACTGACTGCTATGAGCGCTGCTGAAGCTTCTTTGGTCACCGATGTATTGTCGGCAGTCCCCGCACAAATAACGAGTACTAGTGGCAGTTCCAATACGGTAAAAATCCTCGTCCCGTTTCCCACCAGCTCCTTCGATGCTCCCAGAGAGGAGGACTTCCATATGACGATCAATGACAAGTTTGCTTTGGGCTTCGGAATTCCTGTCGTCCTGCTCGTCCTTAGCACACTCGGATACTGGCGGGCCATAAAGTATTTCCTACATCGCAAGGTCACTGGCGAACCCAAATTGCCAGTCTATGAATCGTATGAGAACGCGAGGACTGCCAGCAAACCCGATTCCAGAGGAAGTTGGAGCTCGCAACCAGCAAGTCTGTGGGGTGCGGCTAGTAGGCGTGGATCACTTCCGCCGTTTCCCGTCCAGGGCGCTTTCAGCGACAGCACCGAGTTGTTGACCACTCCCAAGACAGTACACACCCACGCCAGTGCCAGACTGAGTCAAGGATCATCACGCGCTCCCAGTACGCTGCGACAAGAATGGAGAGGGGTGTGAACAGGATTAAATCAAGTCAGCACTTCTAGGTGCCCGCGCATCACGAGCCACTTTGAAAGTGCGACATATGCGATGTTTCCTCTGAGATGACCTGCATTGGTCCATTACACAACGCTGCGAATACAGCCGTATTTCGCAATGCGATAGCTGGAGCCTTCCCTGAACCTCAAAGAGTTTCTTTTGTTCGCAGATGCTCTTCGAACCAGCTAAGTGCTTGCTGGAGAGCCGGCCCCTCCGCCCGCATATCTCCTCTTACATCTAGATCGCTACGAACAGTGAAGGAATGTTCGACATCAGAGTACCAGTTGATCTGCCACTGCCGGTCGATTCGCGCAGAGTCCCTTCAGTCTCGCGCCGCTTTTCAGCTGCGAAAACACCGTCTTGTCCCGGGGATTCATCTGTGTGGCTCACGATGGAGAGCGTCACAAGCACTCACCAGTAGCGGTAATGGACAAAGGACCTTTGGTCCCGCTCAACTCGTTCCTATTGACGAAACCGGGATGAGCTACGGAGCCAGCATCGATTCCTTCAGATTATCCAAACCAGCGAACCACATATTTGACACCCAAACAACAGCCTGCCGCTCCAACGTGATCAACTCCAACCTACCTCCAGTATGCTCAAGCGTGCTTTTCACAATAGGACCAGGGCGTTCAGCAGGATGGTCGGCAAGCCACGCATACGGTTCGACAATGTCCGTATTGTAGGAATACTGATATTCAAGGAACAAGTCCGGCATTATCACGTTGCAATTACCAGCTGAGGAAATGGTGTCGATCAGAAGTCGATTGGGAGTGTAGACCGCAGGGCATCGCTGAGGGTCAGGATAGCCTTCGTGGGCCTGGAGTTATCGGAGAGAGACCACGGACGCAACAAGGGCCTGGTGTATGTCATGTCATCAGGTGAGGAGTCTGAGGCAATATCTTTTTGGAAGCGCTGAAAACTGTGCATCAAACCATGGTATGGGAATTGTGAACATTTATTCGTGTTGTCATCGGCTATCCTTCTGCTCTCTAGGAAGTCATCTTGCGCCCTATGATTCCGAGGATCAATTAGCAAAGTTCTCATCATCATACTGTGAACCACATCTTTTCAGACAAATATCCGAGATGCCGATTCCCTCGAATCTTAGATCGAGTGAAACTCGCTTTAAGAACCGAGGCCCTTATCCCAAGTCTGTCTGGTCGCTACCCTTGTCAACATATTCCCACTTTGTCGCTCCGGATCTGATCTTTACGAGGCTTGGGCCAGCCTTGCCAAAGACGCGACACGTGATGAAATCCCGATCTTCATTACTATTTAACTTGCTCACACAACCAATGACCGCATACCAAGCCTGTGTATGCAGATTTGATCACAGAGGCGGCATAGATACCGTGAAGAGAAACGTGATTGTTTTTTCTTCTGCCCAAGGTGCCCCCAGCAACTGAATGACGTATACATGATGGTTGGGCTCACATTTTGGGTGGGATGTGAAGTGGGACGGTTCTCAATCAATAAAACACAGCCTTCTCACTCCTCAAGCTTCAGATAAAGCTACAACGATTCAAAAACCACCTCAATCTATTTCGATCAATCCTACAAGACCAAGTACGTCGTCCTCCTCGTTATATCCAATTCGAAGGAAGCATCGCTAACACATCCTCAAGACCAAACCCCACCTAAACAAACAGTACGACCCCACCATCCCACCTCCCATCCTACACCTCCCTCTAACATTCAGTCCAGCCCTTGAAAGCCTCACTCAAAATGTCCGCACCAAACCAAGGCCGTCAATCCCCAGAGCCAGAGACCCAAACCGATGCCCAAAAAGGTCAACAAGCTCAGCCCAACGAACAGGAGGCTGATACGACAAAATCGTCGGACCCGAAGGAGACGTTGAAGGGGTTGGAGAGTAACCCGGAGCATATCCTTGCTAAGAGCGCGGAGGAGAAGACGAGCAAGAAGTAGATGGTATGGCAAGGAGATACGCGCATGATGATGATACGTGACGGAGCAATATTGACGGCTGGCATGGAGACTACTTAGAGGTATGACCTGAGTATGTAAATATGGTAAATGGATCGATCATGACTTCTTCAAATTGCCCCACGGACGTAGTTTCTTTCGGTAACTGAATACCTGCACGAGGCGCAGGAACAGTCGCTGGCGAATTGTCAACAATGTAACCAGTGCCAAAGAATAGACCGATAGCACCAGCCTTACTGGTTCTGGGAGGATTGGATAAAATTGGCCTAAAAGTCTACTCGCCCATGTTCTCGGAGAAACCTGTAATAGATCAGTTGCAATTTCTAGACAAGAATGTACAACTATGGATAATCTATTGCTTCAAGGCTTGCGTCATATAGATTTGGGTGTGGCACTGGTTTCAGCGACTGGTGCACTACAATTCAGGGACGAATATTGAGCGACATGTCATGAGCGTAAATGTCACCGGTCTGACGGGCACAGTGTTGAATCAATCAACTTGCCTGAGACCACACGGATTTGGGCGCATGCACGCTAGTTTATTCCGCAGCTTTGAGATGTAGACTGCCAAAATCATGCCTTCATCTCTCTATACTCGTCGTGTATGTCTCCGGCTCGTAGTGGATATCGTGACTGTCCTCCTGCACCCTCCAAGCTCTCGGTTGTTCATGCTATCGTACGCTAGACCTCGTCTTAGGCTCCTCACTTCTTCCCGGACTTCTTGATTCCCTGGGACCCAGTGTTCAAAGGACCCTTCTTGCCGGCTTGGGCTTTAGCCATTTCCTCGCGAGCCTTCTTGTCTTCGAACATATTAGTTCTAGCCATGGAGAAGGTGTGTAACAGTGCAGCGTACCTGCTTGCTGCTTGAGCTTGTAGGCCTTGTCATCTTCATCCTCGTCGTCCTTGGCCTTCTTCTTTGGCTTTTTGTTGTGGATGGGGTTGGTACCGGCTGAGTAAGATTAGCGGATTGTCTCCAGGTAGTTCAGAGCGGGATTCCTCACCTCCTTGTCCTGAAGGCATGGTTGCTGGTACTCTTTGGGAGCGAGTTGAGTGGTTGTCGGTTTGACGAAGTGGGCTGAGCGGCTGGAGCGAGGAAAGTCTCACGGAATGGATGCGGGCGCAGGCTTATCCAGAAATCGCACTAGTCCAAAAGAGGTATTCGGGCAGATTCCCCATCAGAGGCGGGATCCTTCTCCAACACTTTCAACTGTTTATGAAAGAGAAGATCAACCATGTCGAGTGTAATCACGTTTGCTGCAAACAGCGACCTGTTCCGGAAGCGGAAGAGGGTCTATCGCGCCTGTGAAAGCTGCAAGAAAAGAAGAGTTTGTCAAACAGTCGATTCGCAAGCTTTCCTGCTGACAAACGTAATCAGAAGAGATGTACACACACTTTTGATGGTGAGGCGAATCCTTCTTTTTACGAGGATGGACCCAGTCCGAAGAGACAAGATACGCAAGATAAGTCCATGAACATCGACGGCCAAGATCGACAAAACGATCACAAATCCAATTCACCTCACACTGTGGACGACAACAACACGCGATCAGATCTCGTGAGTCAAACGCGCAGTCGATATTCTCGAAGTCCTTCGGCCAGTCCCTCGAGGTTTGTCGGCAACTTGCATCCTGAAGCAATACTTGAGCAAGCGGCTGGGTCAAACCAGAATGAATGTGGCTACTGGATGAACCGATCAAGCGAAAATAAGCAGAATCGGCATCGCGGTTTGCAGACTGATGAGGAGCGGGCGCTGGAAAGATATCTCTTCACGATAGACGTTTCGGTTATACCTCCAAAGGAACATCTGGATGCATTATTGGAAATATACTTCTCTTCTATCCATCCAGTACTGCCAATAGTTGATTCGGAGAGGCCCGGGAGACGAAGAAATGGAACGCTGCTCTCACCTATGATATTGCAAGCAATCTGTGTCATTGCATCGAGACATGACAAAGCTCGTCCGCATCTCGTCATCTATGGTAATGTGAGGATGGAACCTCGAGACTTTGCCCAACGGCTTTACAGGTCTGTGGTAGCAGCACTAAACGCCAATCTTGAGACTGACCGTATCGTTCTCATCCAAGCCCTCGCACTATTATCCTTGCATGTAGAGGGCACGGATGGCGCGGAGAAGGCTTCTATGCACCTGTCACAAGCAATTCACCATGCGCACACACTGGGTATGCAGTTTGGTAAAGCCCGTGGAGATGACAGGGCAGAGTATTTCCATTCTCTGTTTTGGTGCCTGTGGAGCTTGGACAAGTTGAATGCAACAATGCTTGCTCGGCCTCTTTTGATGCATGATCGAGACAATCATTTGGAAAGTCCACTACTCAATCCAGATCTTAAGCACACGCCCTTCGGCATTTGGCTACAGATTGCAGCGCTGCTGGATCGTATCACGGACTTTTATAGACCTACAGTAGATCCTTCGACCACGGGATGGGAAGAGGGATTTCCTGGCTTTGAAGAGGTGATTGGAGACAGTGGAGAGACCATAGAACCACCGATACTAGGTAATTTGACAAGCCCAGGAAGATACTATGGCTGCACCAGATACTAGACTGATTTCTACAGTTGTCTTAGAGCTCTTCTATAATTGCGCTGCGATGTGCTCGCACAAGGCTAGACCTATCACCGAGCCGGCGCCATCATCAAAGTCGTCCTATGTTCGAAAAGGACTTTCAACCGTTAGAGTTATACAAATCCTTGCCGAAGAGTCTCCGAACAACCTGCCACCCTTGCCCGTGCTTCCATGGGCACTTTCGCTGGCGGTGGCTAATGCTTATCGCCAGTTGAGACAATCTAGAGTGCCCACACACAGGAGTCGGGCGAAGCTGGAACTGCAAAAATGCTGCGAGCTGCTCGAGAAATTGAGGACGAATTGGTGGTCTGCCGGAAGAATGGCAGATTTGGGGAGGGCAGCACTAAAGAAAGCGTCGAAGGCATCGGCTTCAGTGTCTGGCCCGGGCACACAGCAAGAGAGGCACACCTTTACGACTGCTGGGACAAGGCGGATCACGAGCTCTCTCGACAGTCCCGCCAGTATAACAAATCCTGGACAACAGCAGCCTTCTGTGGATCGAGAAACCGGCACGAGAAGAGCATCGAACAGCTTACCGAAGTCAATAGTCTCGACTCCATCCGCAGACTCTGTAAATCTTGGATTCGATCCGACTGTATCCCCAGATTGGCTGAACTTCGATACTGCATTCGAAAATTTCGATGCCGTTCTTGGAAGCTCCGGTGCAGATCTTTCCATGGAGCTCTTGAGACCTTTTAACTTTGACGATATGGGTTCGCAAGACTTTGTTGGTTGAAGAGCCTCGACGGAAATGCTTGCAGGCGCCAGAAGTCCCGATCGCTCTTGCTTAAGGCCAGCCCACGTGGTGCTATCCAGATACTTTGAGAACGCAGTGCAGTGACCGTCACATCAAAACGCATGGCCTCACAATGTTATAAAACAGCAACAAAACACGATGTTCTCTCTAACACTGCCGGGTCGAAGCCGTATTCATAAATGCCAGAACCTCTTCTGCTATCTTCTTGAATGTAAACACGCATTATTCTTTAGCACAAAGCCACCTTCCGTTCGTTGGATTATCCGCCCAGAGCCATGGAGACACTCGCGAATTCGAATGCCGACTCTAACCGGGTCAAAAGCTTTAGCCACGTTGGAGGTCTGCTAGTACACGACCAGCCGCGACCTTCTTCTTGGCCGCAGTCATTGACGACACTTACCCTTCGTGCAAATCTCGGTGATGACGCAGACGACGCTGGGTTGTTTGATGTTCCCGAAAAATGTGAAGTCGATGAATCAAGCAACTATGATTTTAAGCTGGAGCATTGCGCCAACTGTCGTCGGCGAGCAGATCTCTTCTGCAGCAGATGTTGCGATGCCCCTTCATCTGCAAAGCTCTCAAGCACGAGAACTTCATACTGCAGCACGTCATGCCAAACATTGCACTTTGACAGACACCGACCTGCATGCGATATACTTGCAAAGCGCAAAGCTTTGATGAAGGCTGCCAAGTTGCTCAATTCCATCTGGCAAAGAATTCGAGCTCGAGCATACCCGTTCAACATCACGCAAATCAGCAAACAGGATGGACTTCTCGCAATTCACCATGGAGATGAAGATAGGAACATAAATGGCCGAATTTTCTTCGATGCTCCTCCTCTGACGACTTTGAAGTCACCTGAACTACGGGATCAAATCTTGTTAATGGGAAGTTCTCGAACGTCAATTGCTCTCTTGCATACAGTTGCCAAAGAGTTGTTTCTTGGTAGGTGATAACCATTTAGAACCATTCGGTATTCTCTAATATACTATCTCTAGAGGTCGGTTGTGACTATATCAGGGAAATTACCATTCCTGTAGAGGACCCGATTGTTCATTACGATTGTGAAGGAGTCGAGAGAGACTGGACAGAGTCCATTGCTCATGTGGTGTTTGAGATTGGACTGCAGAATGCTGAACCGTGGATTCTTGATCTAACGGCGGCGGCCATTGGACATGATTATTTGATCTGTCCATGGCGCGACTGGCTTGGCATGACAGAACATGGCTATGACGAACATCCTTTGGGTCATCAAGCAGCTCAACTCAAGCACGTCAGAGGCGACATGAATCTCGCCTTTATATACACCCAGATTCATTACTTATCTCTCAAAATGATTCCGGAACGCTTCAAGACCAAACTCGAGCACGCCGGCGTGATTCTGAAAGATTGCCACAAGGCTCCAGACTCGCGTTTCCCCCAAGTCCATGCAGCGGTTTTGCGACATCTCGATCTGGCGATTGAGGAATGGGCGGAGTTCATGACGCTGCCGCAAACCATGGATGACATCGGCTCGATCTTCAAGGAACTAGCTATTTCTACCATGGGTGAGCAGGCAGTGAGAGATGATCTGAGGAAAATCAAGGATCGGGGGAAGGGAAATCGGGTGGGTGTTGAACACGAGATTTTGCGCGTCTTCCGGGACAAGAAAGTTCTCTCGGAGGAGGACAAGATGATTCACGACGTGATGCGGGACATGTTTTTCGCATAGGGAAGGATATGACAGAGGCGATCGACTAGCTCTCTCTGTTACTATGAGAACCTTGGTCACTCTTGGACGCATAGTCGAGAATCCAAGGCGACATTCCTGCTGAATGGATTCCGTCTTCTTATTGGTTCTCCAGTAAAGCAGGATACTGAGCAATGGTTTCTGTGAGCGTCATTAAAATTGAGCAAGTGCGAAGGAGGATGAACATGTTTGTCCAGAGCGGGTTGCGTTTCTGGAGTGATTGAAGTCCACTTGTTTCTGTAGACGAGGCACTGGCTCAGTATTGAGTCTTGGCTTATAGCGATGTCAGTAGGCCACAAAGTCTATGATTGATCAGACGATAGTCGGGGTGCAGAACAAGACGGGCCTCGAGAGGCTTGATGTTTCTTGTTCTCCCGCCCTGGGGAGTTGAGTGCAGACAATGGCTGCTTATGCCAATACGGCCAAGCTGCATCTGACTGCAGGTGCGCTACAAGAATCGAATCACCAATTGCAGATGATTCTCTCAATTGCAACTGTGATACCACCTCGCGCTAATAGACTTCCTGATTCGGTAAGCTTGCCAAGTCCAGATTTCAGCCACGTAGGTTGCCCCCCAAGTCCTCACTGGTTTCGCGTTTCAGGACAGCGCGTCAACTCTCACCATTGGCGACTTGGTCAAGCATCGCTAACACCCAAACACCTGCTTTCCCGTGCTTTTGTTCCTCTCCTGTCGCAGATTCGCGGGGAACAGCCAACGCGAGGAGCTCGCCAGCGCCTACACCTTGTTCTGCCAGGTCTGCTGCTGGCCAGCCTCTCTGCTGGAATCGCCCTTGTGTCGACGCGCCCTCAGGATGAAGCCTGACGAACGCAGATCAGCATGTGCTGGGCTTTGGCCTTTCCATCATCTCCATCGAAGAAGGCCTCGATTGCGGCATTGCCTGCAGGTCAAAAGCACTTGGCATCAACGACGGTCTTGGCCGTACTGCTAACCCGATATACCAACCAGTCCACCATCACAGCTTCAGACATTGCGCCGGAAAAGAACAGGAATGTCTTTCAGCCTTGACCCAAACGCCATTATGCTCATCAGCAATCTGCTCTCGTCTTTTCGAGCAGCAAAGCGCACCTCACTGTCGTCATCCAGCCTCGAAGCGGGAAGTCGGTTGTGCCTGTCTCAGAGTGAGTATCAAAACTAGAAACATAGAAACATGTCAATCGACTACCACTTCTCGACACTTCTTGGCTTGCTTGGACGGTCGCGAAAATAACTGCGAATCTCCACGCTTGAATTCTATATATCTGCTATAATCGCCTCTAGGATAATAACACACTCAACATATCATCACCACCTGCTTGCAGTGACCCACTCTCCTTGTAATCCCTCTCTTTCTATTCACGTTCCTTCTATTCAATTTTACTGCTGGACAGTCTTTACTCCACTTTGATCTGGATCATATTTAACCTTTTTTACTCACCATGAAATACTCAACTATCATTCTCTTCCCAGCCCTGGCTGTCGCTGCACTCCAGGGTGGAAAGAAAGCCGGAGGTGGTCGAGGTGGAGCTACGGCAGGCGCTGGCGTTGCTGCTGCCCCTGCTTCGCCTCAGGCTCAGACCGGCACAGGCACTGGAAACACTGGCAATGGAAACAACGGAAATGGAGCCGCAGGTGTCAACGCCGCAAGTGCTGGAGACAGTCAAAATCTAGGTGGTGGTAAATATCTTCTCACGATCTGTCTGATCTTGCTTAGCACTGACAAGAACAAAGCAAATAACGCCGGTGCTGCTGGTACCGTCGCCGCCAATGGCCTTCCTCAGCTTCCCAACCCGGGACCAGTTTTGCCAGTGCCAACTAGCTTCACTCCAGTATCGCAAGCCCTTGCTGGCACGTCTACTGTTGGGAGGGTCACCAACAAACAAGCCATCGCTGCTCTCCAAGCCGCGGCCGATAACTGGTCTTTCGACACTGGCATGGTGTCTAACAACCAGAATACCGGCAAGGGCTTGGCTAACAACGCTGCCAAGTTCCAGGCTCAGGCTAACATCGCCTACAATGCCGAAGTAGATGAGCTCACTCACAAGGCCATCCTCGACCAAATCATCGGCAACGATCCTGATGTCTCTATCGCTAACCAGACTCTCACGAACGGCTGTTTCCAGTCTGTGGTAGACAACCTTCAGATCATGGCCAATCAAGGCCCATCCCAGGCAAGCTTGATCGACGACATCAACATGGTTCGCTGCACCCAGATTCTACCATCCATAGATACCTATCTCGCTGTCGCTGCCCGCGTCATCGGCAATGGTGCCACGCTTCGCACTGCCATTCGGCCAGATGCTTGCGCTGCCATTGTCAAAGCTGCTCCGGCTTCCGCTTTCCCTGGTAACCTCAAGGCTGTCAACATCCGAGGAAACACCGATAAGGTCACTAATGGAAGATCGTTTGCTGGAACCGGATCGCCGACTGTCCAAGCTCCGGCTAATGCCGCACCTGCCAACGGTGCGGGTGCTGCGGGTGCCGCCGGTGCTGCTATACCACCATCTGGTAAGTCGTGAGCTCCTCGCCATCTCTTCAAAGTTTTGCATCTCTCCACTCAAGATCCATCGTACCAGAAAGTATACTGACTCCCTCCTAGGCACAACGCCAACCACTGGAAACGGCACTGGAAAGAGAGGAGGCAGGAAGGGCGCCGGCAACGGTGGAGGCGCTGCGGGAGCTGCAGCGGCAGCCGGTAAGCCTTGACTCCATATCCTATCACGGGAATAGCCTGTACTGACATCTCTCTAGCAGGCGCAAATCCAGGCGCAAATCCAGGCGCGAATCCAGCCACCGGCACGAACACAGCAAAGGGCAAGCGCGCCGGAAAGGCTAACGGTGCCAACAAAAAGGGCAGACGTAGCTTGACTTTCGTCGCATAGACGTCTCCTCCATCCTCACTCTGTAGTGTAGAGAGAGAGAGACGAAGAACTCGCCACCCTCATTTAACATATCCTCTACCAACCTTTTCTCTCCTCCCCTCTTCGCTTACAGTTCGGCATAGTAAGCAAGCAAAGCACTCGAAATGTATGTATCTATCTTGCTGGTGGGATGGATAATACAAAATCGGTCTTGTCGTTGCCATCTATATCGTATGTATGTAGCACATCTGTACGTGTATACATCACCAAATATCATATTACATTACATCGACGATGATTATGATTATGCTCCACTTCCTCTGCCGTCCCGTGTAACCGCAATATCTTACTTCATCATTCCTCTCGTTTCCCTTTCCTGCAGTGTTTCCCACTCCATCTACACGCCTCCGATCGTCTGAGCTTTCGAGTTCAAGGAGTGCGTTTGTTTGGAACGAACGCGGGTTTCTCCCGGTGGTGAGGCTCGTGTCTATGTGTGTGTCGTTTTGATTTTCCATTTCGGAGTATCTTACTGTTTCGGTTCTATGGGTTTGGCGATTCGAAGATAGAAAGGGAGGTAAGATTACTTGCTAGACTTCCTTCGATGATACTCCTCCTCTATTGAGGTATTATGGTGAAAACGCTGTGTATCCATAAACATAACCATTCGCTACCCTGCAGCAGTCACGATGAACATCTCAGAATCAAGAAAACCGGATATCATCACAGTGAGCTCCAACTTCATCAAAAACTCACACCTCTCAATCGCCGCATGAAGCCGTGCAACAACAATCTATTTATCAACATTCTTCTCTATAATTGCTGAGCGGAACAACTTTTCACCGTTCAGCTACCATCTTCTATACACAAAACCCCACCACACTCACTTCCCAGAGTCTCGAATCCACTTTCCTATTCTGCTTTGAAAAACAGTCGGGTCCCACTTCTCCTGACCAAGCGTTCGTGTACGATCCTTTTTCTCACGCGGTGGTGAAGGACATCTCTTTTCTTGTCGACGGATCTCTTGGTCAGCTCCTGCTTCTTCTCCTCCTCCTCCTCGTCCTGCTCATCCTCACCATCCTCGTCCTCGTCCTCGTCCTCCTCGTCCTCCTCATCTTCGTCTTCGTCTTCGTCTTCTGGAGTCGCTGCACTGTCAGATGGACTTGAAGCATTGGCACCAGGCGAAGCTAGAGCATCGGCTGAAGCTGTAGGAGTATTATCGGAGCCTTGAGAGGGTGTAGTATCAGTTTCCGGTGGCGAAGACTGTCCAGTTGCTGGGTCCGCGGTTGGTGATGAGTCTTGAGCATTGGCAGAATCGGATTCCATTCGTTGAGGCATTCCGCTTGTTCCATCTGTTCCAGTGCCATTATTTGGCGGGCCCGTTGGCTGTGGCAAGGGCCCACCATGAGCCGCATCAGGTACTGGCGGTTGAGAAGCAGCTGCATTGTTGGCAGATTCGGTTCCTTTTTCATCGGGCAATAGATCAGTCTGCGTTGCAGAGCTGGCTTCGGCCGCTTGGATGGCGCCAGCTTGTACCTCGACCCCCTTGGAATTATCAAACGAAGTGCGTCCACTACTTGCAGCTGCTGTTGCACCATTCGGCGAGATGGAAGGTGAATTCGAAGCGCTCTCGGTGCTGTTGGAATTGGAACTGGCATTCGCATTTGCGCCCATTGATGCCGCAGCTTGATTAGATGGATTGCTTGGAGAGCTTGCGTCTGCGCCTCTACTGCTTGTCTGTGATGCAGCTGCATTTGCACTTGGTTTCGAAGCCTTCATTGACGCACTTGCTTTAGTGGCATCGCCTTCAACACCAGATTGGGCTGCTTCAGCGGCGGCTCCGACAGCCTAGTTGCGATTAGCAGACCTTCGACTAGAGTTCATTGAAAGACGTACGTCGGCCGTCACAGTCGCCGTTGCAGTCACAGTTTGTACATTGGCAACCTAGGAACGTTCATTAACAGGTGTAATTCGAATAACAAGAAAAAAATGGCTTACAGGCGGTACTGTGGTCGTAGTTGTAATAGTAAATTTTGATGCTTGTCTTTTCCTCATGGGAGGAATGAAGGCTTTAGCAAGCTGCGCGTCATCGGGTTCCAGATCAGCGAGTTTGGCCACTGCAGCGTGGGCATCCAGAACCATTCTATTGTACAGAGCTACATCATCGACTTCTCGCCTCTGTTCCGGAGATTCGAGTTGCGTCGACCGATCAACCGCTGCTATTCGTTTTTCGCTTGCTTGGCCTCCTGCCTGTAAGGGTTGATTCGTACCAGCAGTGCCGGCTACTTCTTTGTCAACAGCTGTGAAGCTGATTGTTAGTCTGCTTCATCGTAAACACCCAATTGCAAATGATACTCACGTCCATTATCCCCTAAGTACAGAGGCGAAGTTGTCGCGGTTTTCAAGGATAGAAATGCTGCTAAGCACAAGAAAGCCTTCATGGCCAAATCGGTACACGGCTCACCAGTATTGACAAACTTTAGGAGGGGGTCACAAGAGCCAGCTCGTATTCTCGACCCTAAAAAAAGAAATGACAAAGGTTAAAAGCGAACGACGAAAGGGATCAAAAAAATGGAGACTGGGCATAGCATGCACCATGTAGTTGAGCGTATGCCCCACTAAAACAATTCTCCTAAAGTCCCTCGGAACAAATCTTGCCAAACTCGACAGCTTCTTCATACTTTAACGGTCTGCAAGGTGCTTGGAGTAGCTGTGGTTCTCTGAGTGGGAACATGCCGCGAGGAGCATTGCTCTCATGTTCTATGTTTTGATGCGCGCGCGAC
This sequence comes from Venturia effusa, assembly GCA_007735645.1. Taxonomy (NCBI): domain Eukaryota; kingdom Fungi; phylum Ascomycota; class Dothideomycetes; order Venturiales; family Venturiaceae; genus Venturia; species Venturia effusa. The sequence continues at coordinate 1,071,738 of CP042197.1, forward strand.
ATTTCGCCAGCCCAACTGTGTTCATTGCGAGAGTCTTATTACAATGATGCGGACGCCCCTCCGCCCAGAAGAGGATGGTTTCACTCAACCAGTAGACTGGATAGGTCACTGGAAATGCCAGAAAACGATGCGAGACGGGATTGTGGCCAGGCTTGTCGCAGAGGCTGAACTTACTGAGGCCCTGGAGTCGTTCTTTGCTGAGCACTGTGTCTTTGCATGAATCTAAGTAGCGATGTGGTCGGAGGGTGGGAAGTCGAAAACGTTCTTCAAACTGATTGAGTTTCAAGGTTTAGCATCGCGGACGTGGAGTGAACATATTCAACATAGCTGAGTGGATTCCTGCCAACTACTGCACTGCAACTTTCATCGCCGACACGTATGATCAAAGGAAGATCTTTGTGGGGGTACTTCAGTTCATGAAATCAGCAATGGCGTCGAAGTCGTTGTGCTTTGTAACGTTGTTCAGTCCGCCACGAAAGGCAATGGCTGCTCCATCGAAACCCATCATGCTGATGCTTTGAGAATAGAACATGCCGGGGTTGAATAGTAGAGCGCTGAAATTGATGTTGTCGATGAAAGAGAAGGTGAGTGGAGGAGAAAGAGGTTGAAGGTTGAAAGGCAGAATGACCATGACTCGCACCAGCAACGATCACATCATCAAATGGTGGAAACACTCCATCACAAACTACAACATCAAGCTATTTCCTTGCACCCCTAAACCTCTTATCACGCTGTTCACTCTGACGTTGAGTTCTTCGGGCCCGATGTTAAGATTCTGAATTGCTTTATGGGCCATGGTCCTGAGAGTTTTCAGATGCACCGAACTCAAGTGAAATTCTTAGGATGGCAAGGTGAGGATGAGGACGAGGAGACAAGTGTCCAAGGGCAAATAATGCTTCAGGTGGTGATTTATTGAGATTGAATACTGAAGGGCGATGAGCGTGATGCAGACTTGTCGGTCGAAGGCGTTGGAAGAGCATTTTGAGATTGAGTTGAGTGAAGAGCAGCGGCAGGTTTCAGAGACAAGGCGACTGGACTGGATCGACTGAATGTGGACCATGCTGAAGCTTGGATGAGATATCTGGATGCTGAAACCTGGCCTGTAACAGGTATTTTCTTGGTAAGATAGATACCTAATAAAGCAAAGGTGGATCCAAGAGCTGTCCATTTCTGTTCACCTGTCCAACGCCGAAGCCATGCATGCAAGTCCGACGCCCTAAACCACTGTTCCTCTGTCAAATATTCGTCGCAAGCATCTCTCCTTACCCAATTATACTAGTTCCGTTCAGACGTAGAGCCAAAGATTGAACACACCCTTGGCGTAATTCACGATCTCATCTCCACCAAGCTTGCTCTCGCCATACACTCTGTCCACGAAGCTGATTGGTACCTCAGCCACAGTGAAGCCCATCGATTTCGCGCGAACCATCAGCTCCATCTGGAAACTGTATCCTTTGCTCTGCGTGCTCTTGATAGCCTTGTCCAACGCATGTTTCTTATATAGCCTAAAGCTGCCAGTCAAATCACTGACACCCGGTCTCAGAAGGGTATCGGCAAATAAGTTGGCGCCCCTCGATACGAACTTCCTCTTCAAGTCCCAACCATAGACACCTGTATCTTGTCAGCAATGGTTCTATGCCACGGGCTTTCGTGTGCTATCTCTCACCTCCGTTTCCAGCGTATCTTGTGCCAGTGACAATATCGTAGTCCTTCGTCTTCTGCAATTGTATCATGTCCCAGATGAATTTCGGATGATGCGAGAAATCGGCGTCCATGATGATAACGAAGTTGCCGGTTGCGAATTGTAGACCGTGTACGTATGCTGTTCCCAGGCCCAACTTGCCGGCGCGAGCGCGGATTTGAATGCGTTTGGAGGAGTAGACTTTCTGGAGTTGCTTTGCGACTTCTTGGGTTCCTGGAAGCGAATTGTGTTATTTATGCGATTGTTCGGGAACTGAGGGTAGAGATGAAGCATACCATCCGGCGAGCCATCGTCAATGATGATCAGTTCCCAGTCGAGGTTGTGCTCCGTGAAGGTCTTCTCGAGAAGCCAACTATTACTATCAGCTATGTAAACGGTCGCAGTAAGGGGAGGACAAACGTTATTATAGGCAAATTGCGGCGCTCATTGTAAGTCGGCAGCAAGACTGAGTATTTGTCTTTGGCCATCGTGAGTTCGGCAATATCGAGGTAGGACTGTGGGATTGCTTGTAGTGGTGCTGTCTTCGTCGCTTTCGCATCGCTGGCGGGAAGTGGTATCTCGAAGTTCAGCCCCTGGACATCGAGGTCGCCCCTATTATCGGCGCTCCATAAAGTTTTGGCGCCTGCATTTGAACCGCTACCGGCGAACTGCACCTTTCCCGCATGATCCTCTTGTCCGTTGTTCAAGATACTGCTAGGAAGGAAGCCGGGAATTGACATGATTGTTGTTAGAGAGTTACCTGCTGCAGATCCTCTCAAGGCCTGTAGAGAGGTTTCATGTGAGGTTACATTTGTTGCAAGGAGACACCTGGCACGTCTGGCCTCAAACGAATACTTGCGCCAGGAAGCTCGGAACTCATTCTCAGAGACTCTTGATGAATTTCGATCATTTCCAAAGAAGGCTGGGAACATCCGCTCATCCTTTGTATTCGAAGAGAAATGAGAGGAACGGCATCGACTGTGAAGCGTGTTATCGTATCTTACACGCGCAGAGGCTTTCGAGAACCGCGAGAACCGCAAAAGCCCAAAAGAGATTCGGATCATATTCATCGTTATGTCTATATCATGAAAGGACTGATGCAACCACTTAGGGTATGACTTCAACACTCGCATCCGGATGGTCAAATATGACCATCAATCATCAACAAATCATAGCGCCGCTCGTCGGTCTATAGGAACACGGTCTGTCGCTGAGGTGGCCGGGCTGGGCTCAAATGCTAGTAAGAAGACTATGTTCAATGCTCAGGGAACAGAGGAAAGAATGGCATTGCGGTGCACAGTTATAAACAGGACAGAGGAGATGCATATGCGAAGACCAACACAGAGAACCAGCCCAGGGTATCAAGAGAACAGTAATACGAACAAGCACCAGCATCAACGACATCAGCAATATTCTGGGTACCAACAACACAGTCCGCCCTTCAAGCCTTCTGCGCGATTCGACTCATGCCAATGACCATGCTGGCCATGACCCTAACCCCGATCCCCAGAATCCAAACTGCAGATTTGAAACTCAACCCAAGGACATTCAAGATGCCTTTGGTAAAGCGCGGTAGATCCTCATCAGGAATCAAATGCTCAAGGCCCAATCCTATGCTCATCGGTCTCAACAAAGCCTTACTCTTACTCTTTTTGACTTTCTTCTCCTTTTTCGCCTCCCTTTCTTTCTCCGCTTTAGCCTCTTTGATCTCCTTGATTTTGACGTGCTTAGATCTTGCGCCTTTAACGCTGAGAAGAGATGGAGGTGGTGCTGCGAAGATAAGACCAGGGTCCGCAGGACGTTTTGATTCGGCGACCGCGACGCTAAGAAGAGTGGACACGCAGACGTCGATGAGGTAAAGATTTCCCAATTGTTGAATGGAGGCAGCATCGATGTACAGTACGTCCTGTTGCAGATCAAGGCGTGCGATGATAGAGCCCATGCGATCAATCTCATTAATGGCAGTTTTGCCACTAGCGATACTACCGATGGGCGAGATGGAGTGTGCCGAGGTCGGCGTCAGGCTGGCAAATGGATTGACGATGGCGATGTTGGCAGGCGCTTTTGAAGAACCGCCTTCGAGTGCGGAGCCGACATCGCCTTCTATGACTACAGAGAAAACGCCTAGACTTGGGTGATGGAGTTCGTACTTCCCTGAGCGTGGGCATGTTGGTGTCCAAGCAAGAGTGCAAGCTTCGCGGGCATTGGCTTCAGCGACAGCACGTTCGGCAAGTCTCTGCGCTGCAGGCGAGGTTGCATTGGGGTCGACGAGTGCCAGTGTGTGTGCTTGAGGTGTCTTAGCCGCGCTGTCCAGAGAATGCAAAGTCGCCAGGATCGGAGTGATGGTAGTGATCTGTGAGGCTGCAACATGAACATCGGATAGCACGGAGCCGCGGCCTGATCTCGAAGTGGTTGGTGGAGGTGGTGGCTGAAGTTGCATGTGCGAAACTGGCAGGATATCTTCTTTCGAGGCATGGTGACGAGAGACGAGCAATTCATGGCCCTCGTCAAGATCTTCAGGATTTGGATGCGACTTAGACAAGCTGTAGAATGGTTTCGACTCGAGAGGTCCGAAAGTGATCTGCTGTTTCTTCTTCTCCGAGATCGCCGACGGGCGGAACATCTTCAATGTATAGCTCTTGGGGTTCGGCATGGTCATTGATCCATTCGCGCAACTCCAAAGAGCACCCAGGTGATCAACCGGCGTGATGTATAATTGCTGCTGTGCTTGTGACGATGATTCTGCATGGCTTACAATGGCTGGCGCATAGACCGGGTCGCGAACATGTTCTTGTGACACGAGAATTGAAGGTGGTGTCAATTGTGGTCGATAGCTTTGGGCTTGAAGAGGTAGATTTGGATCATAGACAGGAAACATGGAGCGCATTGGGATCGCATCTTGAGCTGGCGAATCGTGTCCCTGAGGCGTCCATCTGCTATATGTGGCCGAGCTGTTCATACGAACAAGAGTTGGGCTTCCTTCAGCTGGAGACGGTACATCTGAGAGGACCGAGTTAATCGCTCGTCTACGTTCCGGAGTACCATTGGTTCTGTGCGATCGCGTCGAGGCTTGTCGCTGAACTGGGGCATGAGACATCTGGGAGGCTCGGCTTTTGTTAGATGTTCTCGAGACACTTCTCTGTTCAAGTGGCGAATAGTGTTCCATTGGCGACAAGATCGAGCCCACTTCATTCCCTCTGTTTGGAATGATGACTCTTCTCCGATTCCTTGATGAGTTTCGACGCTCTGGTCGACCTAGCATCGACCTAGTGCTTTGCGCTGACCCTGGGGCGAAAGTTTTGTCGTGTGTGCTCAGTGCGGATGCCGGAGTGACGATTGCAATGTCATTATGTGACACTGCTGATGCTGGGGTTGTGGAGTGATCTTCGGGCCAAACTGGAGATTCTCTTTGCTGGTAAGTCACCGAAGGTGGTGGTGAAGCTGCTCTTCGTATTGGCATTTCGGGGTGCATTCTTCTACTCCTGCTTGATACAGAAGAGCCTCGGCGTGGACGACCATTGATTGGAGGCTTGTTTTGCGGCACCTGAATCGGTGGAAGGGCTTTGAATGCCTCACGAGGATATGAAACAGCATGTGCGATGAGGTACTGATCAATGGGGGCCGACTGGTTGCTCGCTGGTAGTCTTGAACTAGATGCCGAACGTGAAGCCGGTGGTCCGCGAGATCTGTTCCTAGGAATTCGTGTCTTTGAGACTGGAGACCGACTGCTCGTCCGTGCTGGCCATGGGCCTCTCGGGCGTAGATCCATTGATTTGCGTATCAACTCATCGAAGCTTTCTCTCCTCCTGTGCACCTCCTCCACTGGAGGAAAGATGTGTAGAACCGGTCCGGCCGTCATTGCGAAAATGAATAAGAAAGTCTTAGAATGAATGAAGAGGACTGAGGGACTACACTGCCAGAGCGCGACCGGTAATTACAATATCAACTAGGGAACGTCAAAGGCTGGAAGGATTCTGGATATTGACATCACACAGAGCGGGACACGCGTACATATAACCTCTTCACCGTCGCGTGTCAAAAGCTCGTCGCGAGATATTCAATAGCGGTTCTATCAGATGGCGTTAGGTCAATATCTCACCAGTGTGCATGTCGCCGCATGTCCAATGTGAAGATTCGGCCATGGAAGATGTGCAAAGAGCCAATCAGTTCTTAAAATAGTTCTGGGGAACACGAGATGCCGCGTTCTGATTGGCGGTGGCTAAGCGCCGAGCAAGGTTCACGGGTTGTGATCGTGGGATCGAGCACACTGAGGCTGGATAATGTAGGCCACCGTGGAAGGCCTGTGGGCGGTTGCTTAACAGGTTGATGTGATTTGTCCTCTGGTGAAGATACCATGGGCCTCCTTATGGGCTTCTGTGACGAGTGAGGAAGATGACAGGCAGCCTAGCCAGGAAGGGCCATGACAAAATACTCGAGGTTCAAGGGGCTTGGATTGACGGTCAAACGCAACGAGTCGATCCGGAAAGCGCAAAAGTCCCAGTTCTCTATGCTGTGATGAGGCAGTTGAAGTCCGTCGTCACGTCCAGGACTCTTTCGGCAACACACGAGCGACAACAACGGCAAGCTGAATTTCGACGGCGCAGTATGTGTGTGTGCACTGGGTGCATCGTCGAGCTTGCGCCGAGACATCTCGCTTGGGGAGAAGACGGGCTGTCGGATATGATGAGTTCAGTTGATGGTGTTGTTGACTTGAACCTTCCGGGACCCGACATCTCCATTTTGGCTCTGCTGACCAATATCCCCGACCTCGGCCTGCCCCCTGATCACCTTGAAGTTCTTGCCTGTGTTCATTGTCTCTCTTGTCATGAAAGACTTTGAGACTGAGACTGGCGTTCGCTCTTGCCCCTCTCTATCCAGCCATCAAGAGTCTCCGAAGATAAAAAGGTTACTGACGGGTAATGGGTTTGCGTGAGAGCTTGGGTGATGAATAACGTAAGACCCGTGGACGTGCCAATTCTGATATTGTAGACACAAAGAATCGGGACAAAGTACTTTTTAACATCCACCGTACATCTAATGGGAAGGATCATTGGAACTTTATGAGGCACATCATCATTCTGACATCTGCTGCACATTGGACCACTTGTTGAAAACAATGAAGAAGACGTTTCGTCGATGAGAACGGGCGAGTTTTCGTCGAGGGGAACAGGTAAGATAGCCATGCCATCGCAGACCTCCAAGAACCATCATCAGATTGAACACAGTTCCTGAAAAAGACTGGTGTTATTTATATATAGTGCCAGTGTAGCTATATCTTGTATGGCATAACAAATAGCAAATGAGAAATTTAATGTTTACTATAGGAAGGATTCCTGGACATGCAATGTCATGGAGCTTATGTCTTATGATAGGATGATTCGACCTTCCAAAGTTCCAATCTGAACAGCTCGTCTGCCATATCTTCCAACCAGCCTCGAGGCTCTTGCTCACTATATCCGGGTCTCAGACCACCATTTCCAGCATTAAGCCAGTCTCAGATGTGCCGTACAGCACGGCATGGTTCCACAAAGTTCTGAAAAGGTCAAACCAACCTTGTAAAGGACATCGAGGCGAAGACATATGCTACGTCTCGAGCCTGCTGGCTTGAACCGGCGTCTGACTGCTGCTCTGTCATCGGGTTTTAGTACCATAATGCCGCCTATAAACACGGATAACAAGGGTGCTTGCGCTTTCATGAGCGTACCTTTGACTGGTGTCCAGGCAATGTACTCTATTAATGCCGATGTTAGATCCTTTGGCGATTCGTGTGTTCGTGCGCGTTTGAATAGACAGTATTTCAGGTAAACCTGGGCTGCTTCAGCGTAGTCTCGGCGACAAGATCCGCCACTTCAGCAGCCATGGTTACTAAGCCATGTTCAAGCGTCCGCCCGTGGACGGGTGCAAGCTGTAGAAGCGAATCCCTGGCGGGTATTCAGGTGACAACTCGGAGAAATGCCAGAAATTGTGGAGCTTGTTCTCGATAATATGACCAATTGCAGGTGCAACAATCGAACTTCGATGCTACAATGGTGCACAAGTCAGCAATATTGGTGTGATAGCAAAGCTGTTACATGGTACTTGCCTTTAATATTTGCCCACCTTCAGCTTTCTACATGTCCACTCTGCATCTGTCAGTTTTTACATCGTGCTTCGTCACAGACAACGAAGCTGGTCTACACAACATAGTAGGACGACACCACGGAAGACTTCGACAAACCAGGCTCAATTCAGCCAGCAACACTGATCTTTGAGAATCTCATGGGACGAGCGCCAGATGGGTTAGGAGCGCACGATTTCGCGCTGTGTTGGCGGCTTGAAGGCAAGGACCCATTCCACAGGCCATTGCTTGAGGCAGGTTTGGGCGCATCGCCGCCGGGCCTGACAATTCCAGGTCAAGTTAGTCTGACGACGCTTTCAGCCGAGGCCACAAAAGACGATTCCGCTACTCCATTACCGATCTCGACCACGGTAGCTAGCGATCAGATTGATCGTGAGACACCAGATGATATGGTCCTCTCTCTCATGAATGTTGGGTCGTGGGGCGATGATATGCTAGGGTAGGTTTGACAGTGTTGTCCTAATCTGCCTAGTCATGCAAAATTTTATATTGGAGTTTGTTGGTGCAGCTCAAACCTCGATCAAGGATCCAGATTGCGGATGGAATGAAGGCTTTGTAGGAAGTCTGGATCAGCAATGGATACGGGACCAAGGTGGAGGCGATGTTGGAATCATCACATGATGGACGGTAGATGCTTCTGCTTGGACCTCAAGTTTCCGTGACAACACTATCAAATCGGCGGAAATGTGGACGCAGTCACCAGTGGACATTTCGAGCGAGTGGTTCTGTAGTTCTTGAAATTATCAGCAATATCGATGCCTTTTCGAGTGTATTACAGCGCAAATATACTAGGTCAGTGCCAGTACCGTCAGAGGGCCAGCATTCCTCGTGCTAGGCAGAAGCGGGGCTCTCAATGTCGATAACATCACTCGTGTTAGGACTGAGATCCATGTTTGCACGAGGGATGGAGTCGGTCCAGGTTGATGGCGATGGCTCGAATTCTGGCGTTTTGGGACCTGCGGGTGGTGCTCCACAGCTCCGCTCTTCTGCTTACCAATCTCTCATAACGCGGGGGCGCGGCCGGGGGGAAACTTCGGACTGGAATTACTTCGAAATAGTTTCAAGTCCACACCATCAATTCATCATCCTCAAGGCTCTGATGGCTTACAGTTCCGTCTAAATAAAGCGAATCAGTCGAGCCTCTGAGGCGGTGATTCGGCAGCATAAACTCACGCCAAAGGTCTCAAGCGTTGCGTCACGCGTAAAGAGCAGTCGCTAATTGAGGATCCATACGCGGATTAAGCAGCAGGAGGTATAATATAAACTCAGATCAGGGCGATATATGCCATCAGCTCGTGCGAGCGTCAAGACAGTAGGACTTGATATTTAACAGAAGCCGAGCTCGGTTGTGGCGTGAGGAGGCTGTGACCACGGGTTTCTGCCTATTGCTGCCTACCCAGCCACTACCTTATAAGACTTTCCTTGTTCTCCCCCTCACGTCTTTCTATCATGCTAAGCAAGATAACCTACAGTTCTTTCACTTCATAAATTCATCCATCCATCCATCCATCCATCCATCAGTATGGCGGAAGATATTCCACGCCAAACCTTCAACATTGGAGACCTCCCTACAAAAACCGTCACACTTTACCCCTCGCGCGCCCACATCGTACGAGAATTACACGGTATCCTTCTTCAACCCGGTCAAAATGAAGTTGAGATCTTTGGTCTGGCCACATCAGCGGACGAAAATTCGGTCCAGGTGGACGGTAAAGGATCAGCCACAATCACGGATATGACCATCGAACTCGTTCCCAATGCTGAATCCTTTTCGGACACTTATCCTAGTGACTCCGAAAACTCTGAGGATGAGTCCGATGACAATGTCAGCGAAGACGAGCTGGACTCGATTAAGACGATGAACACCAAGATCGAGAAAACGGACCGCAGGATTGAGGAGGCCCTTGAACGTCAAAAGTCAGCTGAACGACGCCTGAAGACTCTGGACACTCATTCCAACAGCATTACAGCTGAGAAATGGGCCTCGTCGCAAGTTGCAGAAGCCCTCCAGATATATGACCAGGAACGAAAGAAACTTTTCGAGGTCAACACGCAGGCTGTAGCTGACCTCAAGGAGCTGCGCAGAGCCAAAATCCAGCTGGAAAAAGAGCGTACTAAGTTAGGCAAGGAAGAAGCGAAGCGAAAGGCCAAGGCAGCGAAAGAGAAGCAGAAAATTATGAGCAAGCGATTCCAGAAGAAGCTGGAACGCACGAGAGAGGCTCAGCGTGTCAAGAATGAGCGCCTCAAGTTCTGGCCACAAAATGTCTACCGCGTGGTGTTGCGGCTCGAAGGAGCTGGAATCGATACTCCCGGATCTTCTCGACGTAATTCCATGGACTCGGTTACACTCTCAGGATTGGCTCTCGAGGAATCCGACAAGACATCAACGGTCCTCGCTACATCGACAAGTGACCGCACTGTGACACTCTCTTTGTCCTATGTCACCAATTCTGCCTTCTGGTCCCCTCGATATGACCTTAATCTATCGTCGCTCAATAAAACAACAACAATTGTCTACCGCGCCGAGTTTAGCAACGGTACTTCCGAGACCTGGAAAGACGCCAAGATCATTCTTTCGACATCGCAGACCTCCTATTCTGGACTCGATGACAAGCCTCCAACGCTCCATGGCTGGCAAGTCAAACTCGGCAAATCGCATGAAGTAGGAAGCGGCGGCCTATTGAGTACCGAGGAGACTACGGGCTTCAGATATCAAAATGCTATGATCCAGCAAGCCAATAAGCAGCAGTATGATGTTCAATCTCGACGCCATCAAGCTGCACCACACTCGTCAAATAACAGCGGCTTGTTCGGCAGCAACCAGGCCACTCAGTCGCCCAAAGCTCCGGCAGCACCAACTGCAGCTTTCGGCTCTACGGACATGGCCAAGAAGAAGCGAAGTGGAGGCAGTGGACTCTTCGGCGGAGGCACAGCTACGAGTCATCTCAACTCAACCTGGACTCCAACCATGGATTTAGAAGACTCAGAAAACTTAGGCAGCGATTCGAACGATGTCGACTTCGAAGGATCGGTCTGGGAAGACAACGGCCTAACAGCCAACTACGAACTCCCAGGCACCCGAACCCTCTCCCCCTCCTCCCTAGCCCGCCGCCACAAGATCGCCTCCCTGAACGCAACAAACATCCACCTCTCCTACGTCTCCGTCCCCAAACTCCGCGCCGCCGCTTTCCTCCGCGCAAAAGTACGAAACCCCTCCACCACCGTCACGCTCCTGAAAGGAACAGCAGGCGTGACACTCGACGGTTCGTTCCTCGGTAACATGACCCTCCCACGCGTCTCTCCAAACCAGATCTTCAGCCTCCCACTCGGCGTCGATCCAGGTATTCACATCAGCTACCCGAAACCGACCGTCCACAGAAGTACCCAGGGCATCTTCAACAAAGAATCAGCACACGTCTTCGCGCGCACGGTGTGGCTCACAAATACCAAACCAACACCCGTGGAAGTAATGGTCATGGATCAAATCCCCGTCTCTCAAGACGAGCGGTTACGCATCGAAATCGCCCATCCCAAGGGCCTGAGTAAAGAGGGTGATGCCGTTAAAACCGGGCAGGCGGCTAAGGAGGGGATGAGCGGGACTCCATCCGCTTCTGCGTCTGTGAATTGGGGTAAAGCGGTCGCGAGCTTGAAGAAAGCTGGGGAGATTAATTGGACTGTCAATTTGGAGAAGGGACAGGCTTGTTTGTTGAAGCTGGAGTATGAGGCCAAGATGCCTAGTGCGGAGGTCATCGTCGGTGCTTGAGTTTACTGGATATTCGGGATGGTTGGTGTCTGCCGCGTTGGGCGAGTCGGAAAAGATGGAATAGGTATAATCATGAACGACCTCTTGGAAATCGAAACGGAAAACGAGTGGCCAAGTGGCTCATCTGGACACAGCACCGAAACGGGAAAATGATCTAGCCAAGGCGCGAAAAAGAAGAAGAGAATATAAACATCAAGTATGTAGATTGAAAATATGAAGACGCAACGACGCTCTCGCTCAACCATCATTACGTGCTCCGTTTTCATTCCCGATCAATATACCAATGGATGTGACCTATGAGGAGATCAAAGCAGCTACTTATGTCGACTCCACGAAGGTACCTAGAAGCGGACCCTATCATCCCATCCCATAATCTCTGCAATGCCACTAGAAAAGGTAGCTACCTAGTACCGTAACATACTGTTTCCCTCCTAACCAAACAACCAATACAAGGCTCGACAGTAAGAATAGGTATGTCTCGTTCATAACTTTTCCTGCCACCCATCAATTCTCCACAGCACCAGCACCAATACAACAAACCCACCTCACCCACCTAAAGTAACACTCCCCACCACCATCCACGCTGCCGATGACAAGTCGTTTTGTAAAGATTAACCATCTTATAGTAGAATAGGCACGAACTAGACGTCGGTATATATACATATATACATATATATATCACACACCATCTCTATAGACCCCACCCCACCAAACCCCACACCATCTCTTCCCTTCTCTCTTCCCTTCTCCTCTTCTGCAAGTCAACTCATCCGCCTACAATAGTCACAAATATCCCACCAAGCAAACCCACTACCAAAGCGACGTCAGCAGTGGAAAGCGGATGGGACGTTCATTACTCTTCAATGACCCTACGCCAACGAAAAAAAGGGGGTTCACGCATTCGTATCCGTACAGTGAGGGATACAGTGTAGAAACGGAGTGAGCTGCTGGAGAGGCTTTGGGATGGTATGTTTGACGTGGATTCCTCTGTTTACGTGTAAAGTTGACAGGTCATATACTAGGATCGGTTCCTGTTACACTCTTTGAGGTGGGTGGGCATCTTTGGGCAAGAGCTACCTAGGTAGTATGCAAGGACTCCCGGGAGATGGCTGTTGAGGTGGAGACAGGGTCGAGGAACCTCCTCTCGGATTATTGAAACCTACCTACATCCTATGTACACGTAGTGAAGAGACATCGAATGCTTGACGTAAGATACCAGGCATCATGCAATGCAAACGACAGAAAAAGAAAAAAGTCCGATAAAATACATAAAACCATGATACCTACAAACGAAAAAGCGGCAACGCCAATACGCAACAACCACTGCACGCTCTGATCGATCCAAACTACCCACGAGACAGATATACAAAACAGAATGCCCGCCCGACCACCGCACTACTGAGATGCCAGCGCCTCGGCCGCCTTCGTCAAAATACGTGCCGCCTTATCGACCTGCCTCTGCGCCTCCATCCAGTCGCCCGCCTCAATCGCATCCCTCACAAAGGGGAAGAACCCAGGTTCATAGCCACTCCATTTCTGCGGTCCAAAGATGATGTGTTTGAACTGACTTCTTTCCAAACCCTGCGCATCGACATCAGCAGGGTTCGAAGACGTTTTGTTCTTGTGGGCGCCCAATCCGCCGTGGATGAGCGCGGTCAGGAAACCACTCACACCGTGTTCCTCTGCGTCGCCGCCGCCGCCACCGTGCATACTTGCGTGCGGGATATCCAGTAGCATGGTTTCGAAATGGGATTTTTTGTTGTTGTAGGCTCTGCGCATTTGGGAGAGGGCGTTTGTCTCCAGCATGCCGCGTCCTTGGAGTTGCATCCAGTACCAGTCCTCGAACTCGTGGAACTTCTTCGCGTTCTGGGTGAGAACGTCGTTCGCGTCATAGAGCGGTTTGACGTCAAAACCACCATTGGAATTCTCATCAGCCCATGGGGCACCAGATTTTTCAGCGTAAGCGCGCAGACCGTCGATATAGCCGGTGATGGCCTTGGCGTAGTCGTTAAGGTCAAAGGGGACGATGAGTTCCTGGCTGACCTCAAGGATGAGAAGGACCCACACCTCAGCAAGTGCTTTGTGGTAGTTGAAGCCAGGATCTCCGAATGTTTGCATCCACTCAAAGGTCTCGTAGCAGCTATGGTAAGGATACGAATTATCTTCTTCACCATCAAATCCAAAGTCGATACTGGAGGTGCCGGCTATGTCCTGAAACGCGACGTAGTCACTTCCTGCTCCAAGACCTTCGACTTGAGCGTTACGCATCATCCACGCGTGATGGAGGGTTACGTTCCTGATGGGATCGGCGACACGCTTGAGAACACGCTCGAGGGCACTGTTGAACATTGGTGACGCGGCTGCGCGGAACTTGGATCCGACGACACCGACATCCACATTGATATATGCCACGCCGTCCTTGCGAAGCTCGTGAATATGATCCTCAACGTGTTCGGTAGAGCCAATGAGGTTGTACTCTTCAGCATCCCAAGATGCGAACTCAATGGTCCTCAATGGCCGCCAGCCTTGATCACGCAAGGTACCCAGTATAGCAATGACTTCGAGCATGACGGCTGTGCCAGATCCTGGATCTCCGGCTCCGAAGCACCAAGAATCACGATGGTTGCCTACAACAATCTTCTTCGCCTTCTGTTCGACGCCTTCGAATCTGCCGACGACATTTATAATACGCTGTTTTTCGATTTCGTCTTGTTCATTCATGAGAAGCACCGTGGGCGATGTCTGATCTCCGGAAAACCATTCTTGGACATCAGGAACACCTCCTATCCACTCTTCAGGAAGAGATTGGCCGTGACCTTTAAGAGATTGAAGCAATTTCTGGGCGTCTCGCCACGCCAATGGAAGACTAGGAATATTTGTGAGTCCAGGATTGTCATCTTTACTGATGCGTTCAGCATCTTTGGTGGAAGCCCAGCCGGGGGTGAGGACATCACCGACAATCCAACTCATGAGACTCACTGCACCTCGCTGAACACCGTCCGATGGTCGCCATGGTCCCTCTGGATACGGCTTGCCTCTGACGAAACCATCATCAGCGGGATCAGAATAAATGAGAACACCTTTGACTCCCCATTCCTCGGCAGCCTTGACCTTGAGGGCACGGTCGCCTTGAGATCCATAGTACCTGACGAGAGCAATTGTGCCATTGATCGCGATGCCGCTATCATAAAGTCGTTTGTAATCCTCCCTTGATCCATAATTGACGTAGACCAGCGGACCAGTAACGTTGCCGGCGCGCGAATGACCGTGAAAGACCATGGTGTTCTGTCTGGCCGTGCCTCCATCTGCATATACTGGCTCCTCCTCCAACCTGGCTTGCCAGGCTAGCTCCGGTGGGTCAAGGATTGCGACTCGGCGACCTCCTTCCTTTGGGTAATTGAGATAAACATAATAACTGTATCGAATTAGCAGGCAATCGTCATTTGCTGGATGTAAAGTGTACCTATCCAGTGTCACCTCGTCCATCTTTCCCTCCACGAACAAGCCTTGCATCCACCTGGCAAGGTACCTGCTCCCTTCTGTGCCTGCGATATGATCGAAACTGGTAACATGTCGCAAGTACTCTTCTATTCGACTTCCGTTCACGTTGGATTGCGCAAAAGATCTTACGCTCTCCGGGTCGAAAATCTGGCCCAAACCGTTCCTCGCATTTGGCATGAGCTCGAAAACGAAGAGCGCATACCCCAAAGCAATAATAACAAACAAACCAATCAAACGAGCAATGACAGAGCACTGAGGTGTATACTCCTGCGGGATCGTCGGTAAAGATGGCACTGCAAGCCTACTATACAGATGCGATCTGCCCATGCCCCATCCTTCGGTCCACCGCGGCCTCCAACTCCACTTGTTCCACCTCCCAAGTCTTCTCTTGAAGCCAAGTATCCTGCCCATCCATCCTTTTCCATGTGATCGTCGGCCTTGTTCTTCCAGCTCGTCGAGGTCTGCGAGGTCCATTTGCTCGACCTCGCGCCGCAGCCCTTCATGATCATCTGGGTCAGCATCTGAATCTTCCGAAGAATTTCTTGGGTAGTGTGCCAGGCTATCCTCACTGCTGCGGGCTGATTGTACAGTTGGCTGTTGGTAGTTGCCATTCCGCCGACCTAAGCTGCTAGTAAGCAGGGTCTGATTTTCTAATGCGGGACTCGACGAGGTTGTGGCTTCCTCGTAAGTAGGTATAGGGTGGGAGAGGAGTGGCGGATCGCCCTTTTCGAAGGACATTGTGGATAGTATGCGCAGGTCGCGCGGCCGAATGTGGCCTAAGATTGGAGGACAAAGAGGCGATGATCGTAATATAAGGCACAAGTTGCCATGCCTCAGCTATCCATACTAAAGTGACTGTGCGAAGAAAGATTGCAGGAGATAGCCGGGTAAATCGTGTGCCAGTCGTACTCCAGGGTCGTCGACAATGTAGGAGCTTGTGTCTGAAGCGTTTCAGAACTGAGTAAGACAATATCACTGATGCCTGTCCGCCAGTTCTATCATGGAAAGGAAACAAGTGTGTTTATCGCATAGAAATCATCGGTCGCTGCTCGAGAAACTGGAGCAGTATGGGCATTCGTGATCGAGGACAGGGAGCGGGAAGCTCAATCTCAAGGGGCTGAGGTTGGTGAAAGTAACGGAGGCGCTGAAGAGACGTGGCGAAGGAGCTGAATTGCGTGATGAAGGACTCTAGTTACATGGTGTATTCGATATACAGAGTGAAAAGAATAGAATAGAATAGTATGTTGTTGCGTTGCTTGCTGAGGTGTGAAGGCGATCAGATCCGGCCGGAAGCATCCCTACCTATCTATGCCTTCAACGCTGATGCCAAGACTCCAGATGTGGATCGCCGAACTTCCACATCCTCCCGAATGTGACGAAGAAAGCTGATCAAGCATCACGACAGCTCCATCCCATCCACCACCATGTTTTCACAATCTCTCAGGGCTGCGGTCAGCTACAACTAGCCACCATAATTACCATTGACCTTGCTAACTCCCGTTTACAGCGCCCGCTTGTCGCTCGCATCGCTCGCCCAACCATGGCTGCTCGTCGCTCCATCATAACGCCCACAGCCGTCCGATCAGGTACAAGCCTCACTAGAATTCAGGATGGCTTCGCGGTAATTCACTAACAATACGCTCTCCGCTCAGCCGACCTCGTCCAAGACATGTACCTCCGCGAACTCAAAGCTTACAAGCCAACCCCCGTCAAAGCCACCGATGCCGAAGGCCACGTCCAAAAGTTCTCCGTCCCAGCGGCCCCAAAATCTCCAGAGGAGGGCGACCTTGCAAATGACCTCAAGTCCTACGAAACCCAGACTGTGGAATTGGAGGGATCATCCAGCGGACCTGGTGGTGCCGCCCCAGTTGAGGAGGACTGGTTCGAGGAGGAGGAAGAGGAGACCGCTGCTGCCCATTAGAGAAAGAACATCGATATTTGTGTACTATGAGGATAATGAGCAAGGAGGCATATAGACTCTGGCATTTCCCAAAAATCAATTTTTGCTCGACTTGTGTAGGTACACGCGTGCTCTGTAGTGGTGCAAGGGTTGGTACTGTTCAAGAACGATTGCCGGTGTCGTAACAACTACGGAGCTTTGAGAGTCACAGGCAATTCGATAGCCTCATGCACGATTCGATGAATCGCCTGTATCTCCAAATTGCCAAGGAATGTCCAGAAGTAGTCGCTTGGATAGGAAACGAATAGAAACCAGCCAATCCGGATCGTAAATTAAGACAGTGGTGAGTTCGTGTAGACCGGATTCTCGCGAGAGCGAGTGTTTGTACATGGGGATCAAGTTCCACCTGGGAATTAAGAAGCTGGCATTTCGATGGCAGCGAAATGCCAGAAGCACACTGAAGTCAATGTCGAGTCAACTTGATCAACCACGTTCACTTGTTAGCCGACGAAGTCAGGCATATCTGTAAAGGGGAATATTGGAGGTGGCTTTGTAAGTGAATTGCTGAGGGGAACAAGAGACTGACACTACAGTATAGATATATAGATACGAACCGAGGGACGAACAAAAGTAAGATCACACGTATCTTACTATACATTGGAATGGCAAATTTGAGTAAACTACCTAGTTCTCGTCATGTGGAGTCAGCCAGGAACTTTGGAGGCTGGATGCCTGGATCTTGACTTGATCTCAAAGTGGAAGCCACTTGCTCTCGTCTTTCTCGTCGTGTTTAAATACTCTCAACAATCGTTCAGTTCCCAAGCACACACATTGTTCCGTGGCGACAATGGCAGGAATCGACGACACGCAGAAGCTGGTATGATCACGACCCCTTGGCTCCAACACTGCCCTCAATCCCGTCAACACTAAGTGCTTCGACAGTTCACCTACGCTCGGTTCCTACGGTGCTGGGTCGAGAACAAGCCGCTCATGAAGTCCGAGTCCGAGTGCGAGTCTCTCGTCAACAAAGCCATTCCATCTCACCTGCACTCCCACTCCCCCTCCCACGCCCACTGCCACGCCGACACGGCCACGCCTACTTCAACGTCACTCACCACCACCGCTGACGTCAAAGTCAAGCTCGAGAGCGACACCATGGAAGCTCCCACTCCCGTCGACTCTGGTGGCGCCTACCCTCACGTCTGGGGCTGCCCACTCTGCCATCGCGATCCCATTGAACCTCGCGTTGCCAATTGCGGCCACATCTTCTGTCTCATGTGCCTCAAAGATGTCCAAGTCACGGCTGAACTCTTCAAGTATCTGCCTCGATGCAACCTCTGCCACGAAGACATCTCGGATCATCACCAAGTCGCTTTCAGCTCCAACCGAACTTTGCCACCTCCTGGGCTGGTCAACACCTCACCTGCAGATGCTCGAGATCGGGAACAACTTCCTCCTCTCGGTCCTACGGTCGGAGAGGCTCTTGCAGCGCTGCATCAGCGCGCTCAAGACCCTAGAAACTTCTATGCCAGTGGATTGAGTAGCATGCAGTCGGCATATCAGCACCAGCACCAGCACCAGCATCATCACCAGCAGCAGTATACGCCCGACACACAGCAGTTGCCTCTCATGCAGTCAGTTCCACGCTACGACGCACCACAAAGCTATCTGGCTCATTCCCCTTCAAGTGACCAGATCGTCAACACCATCGAGCACAGCCCTAGTGGAAGCGTCAGCACTATTTCGGAGGTCAAGACGTCACAGTCCTCGGTGAGTTGCCATCCTTCTGAAAACTCACAGACTCGGTCGATGGCCATGGGTCTCTGACAATACAAATCAAAATATCGCAAGAAAATCCTCGACATCATTTAGGTTATGAGCACTACTGACACCACTGCTTTTTAGGAGAAGAAGTCGCCTACGAAAGGTGTCGGCCTCCAGGATCTAGGCTTCTACCTCAAAGGTGAACTTGATCGCGATGGTCAAGCACGCTACATCATACACCAAAACGGCGGCCGGCTCACGGCCGGCGCCACGAAACATACAAACTATGTCGTGATGGGCAGAGGTGCTAGGAAGACTCAGGCTATGAGGAGCAACTTCTTCGGCGGAGTCATCTTCGACGAGGCGGCATTCTGGGATCTAATGCAGCAGAAGCTAGGAGATCATGTCCTCAACGAACAGCTGCAGTCACAAGACAATGTCAAAGATGAGCAATTGGCCACAGAGGAAGCCAAGTTGAGAGCCGAGTTGACCAGACTCGAGAAGAAGACCAGCGACGTCAAGAGGAAGCTTGAACACCTTGCTGAGGGAAAGACAGGCGTCAAGAAGCAGAAGACTGAGGCCAGCGGCCTCTCGGAGCTATCTACCTTCGTCGAGAAGTTGAAGGATTGAGTGGGCTATCAAGTGTCGTATTTGGGATCGAGGCCGATTTTCCTTTTCTTTTGGCGGGTTTCTACAAGATGATTGACGAAAATTCTGCCATGTCGATGTGGAATTAGGGAGCATATATTAAACATGACCATCTTGGTTTTTCTTGAACAAAAAAAATAACAAGGCTCTAGTGAGTGATTGCTGGACCCCTCGTCGTCTCGCAGTGACAGGTCTCCAAGAGCACCTTATTAAGCCTTGCCCAACAACCGCCCGACATTCCCCATACAAAATCACACTCATCTCTGCTTCACAGTCACTACATACAATGCTAGCAAAAAAGACATGGACACTTGTCACAGAATATGCTTGTACCAGCATAAAGTGAAGATCACGGGGAGTTTTACAGGAGTCTCCGAACATTCATCGCATTACTCCTACCTACTATAATTCCACTGTTAGTAATACAAATCTTTATCAATTAGGTAGATTCAGCGATGACCTTAGGTATCCTAGGATATCATTATCCTCTTCCAAGTCTAAGCTATTCTATACGGTAATACCACACAGCGGGGAATTGATGAAATAGCTTACTCATCGCTAATGAATAGAAACACGATGAAACCCACCTGCACTTACTAACTTCCAACTTACGAAGATCCCTCGACGAGTCTTCACGTCTTTTACGCCAGTACTGTAAGAGTTAGCTCAACTCTCCTAAGCCTCACACCACCACCCCTTAGACATCTTATTCCAATTATCCGCAGAGTCCATCCCGAAATATCCTCGGAACGCAGAAATACGAAAAGAGAGATACGAAAAGAGAATCACGGTATTATTGGGCTCTACGATTGAGACGAGTGAAAAATTCTTTCTGTGAGTAATATGACGCCTGGATAGGAAGCCACCCAAAGGAAGAATCTTATCGTGATCGACCAGCGTTTACACAGAGAGAAGGAGGTTTCTCTGTTACCCATAATACTCCTTCAGAAGAGGATGAAACGGGAGGGGGGACGGATGATGGATTTTCTACCGAGTATCTCAATAAGCGCACAGAAGCCACCAAGGGGATTGAGAAACCATGTATTTTTCATTATTCACCTTCGAGAGAACGATTTGTGGGCGGTGTCGAAATAATCACAAGTAAGAGCTCAGAGCTCTCCCGTGGTCGCCAGGAGATTTTTTTTCAAGGGTCGGGTCGAAGATTACTATTGATTACATACACACGAGTCTCTCTTTCATCGTCCATCCAAATGTCTCTGTAAGAATATATAGACGGCCCATCACTCCAAGCCTACGCTCTCATCGAAAAAACAGTGCGCCAGAGCGGTATTGCTTCAATCAACGAGGACGGTCTAAAATCAAGCCGTCAGCGGATTGGTCACGACGCCTTCAAAATTACTCGCAGATATGTAATCTAGCGTCCTCTGGAAGTGTTTCCTCGGGTTCTCGAGCGCCGTCGTCGGTTCGTTGCTCTGTAGATTGGAGTGGATGAGTTCGATGAGACCGTTGAGGTACTTTGTCGTCACCTGACAACCCAGATTAGCGCGTCATTGTGAAGCGAAGAGCCTCTTATAGAGAAGAAGACTTACCGCATCATTCTCTTGCTCAAAGTAGTAAACATATCTGTTCAAAATCTCGACAAAGAGCTCCACGGACACAGCGGTGTCCATACAAGCGTCTGCAACGCGTAGTGCGCGCTGCAGACATTCAAGCACACGTTTTCCATCGCGGTATAGCTGAGTACGTTAGTGACCCATCTTCCTCGTTGCGCCGAGAAAACCTACATCTTTGGTGTCCTCCTCGCCCAATGCCGTGACCTGCGTAGCCCACCACAAGTGACTGGCAAGATAAACTGCGCGGCACTGATCCGGCTTCTTGAGCAATTTGCTTCCATGCAACGCGCATTTCGTGATCAGTGTATCGTAATTCTCTTTGCCAAAACCTCGGCTCTGATGCAGCGCTCCAGCGATAACACAAACAGCCTGGAATTGCGCTCTCGAATCACTGATGGCCTCCTCATATACCGTGAAGGCTTGAGCGAAGAATTCATAGGCGACTTCTTCGTGACCAGTCTGGTCCGCGACTTGGCCGCAGGCGACAAAGAGACGGAGAGCCATATCGTTGAAGCCATTGACGCGAGCGTAGAGGGAGGAGAGCATGGAGTGGATGAATTTGTAGAGAAAAGAGGATTGCGTAGACCAGTTGTCATCGAAGTGTTCTCGGGTTTTGTAGCGGCGAGCGAGCTTGAGCGCTGCAGTGATTATTGGCGGATAAGTGTATTTGATGCGCTCAGAGCCTTCACCGAAAGCTTTCTGAGCAGTTTGAAGGAGCTTATGGTTGTTAGTTTGATAATGAAACGTCAATCTCCAGCTATGACTTACTTTGAATTGGATGTCATTGGATGGGTTTTGTAGAAGATGCACCATCCTCGCGATCCATCCCTGCTCCTCAATCGTCTCATCTGTTTCCTGTCCTTTTCGTTGCAAGGGTCCGCCTGGATATCCTGATGTTTGCTGGGTGCCTTCCTTGATGATGACCCTGAGCACTTCGAGGACAGCCTTCAGACTATCTTCGGAGTCAATCTTGATTTGGTTTTGCAGGATCGTTTTCGCTACTTCGCCAGCAATCGCCCTTCTGCTAGGGTACGGCTGTGCGTGGAGAAGTGGAATAAAATTAGGAAGCGCTAAAGCAGTGAAGATGGAAAAGTATGATTTTACAGGCGCAAGGAGTAGAGCCACGATTTGGGACTGTGATGCCTGGGAGTGTAGGTCGGCGCTATTGACGTACTGCGAGACTTTGTCCTTGGCAAAGCCGAGAACTTGGTCGACATAATCTAGCCGGTCCGGATAGATGTTCAAGGCGAGATTTGTGAGGGCCACCATGAGTGCAATTGAATCCCACAACGGCAATCGCTGAATCCTCACCAAGCTTTGCACTTGCTCATTGAATATCTCAAATAACTTGATATCGTCCGGTATGCCACGCGTGCCTTTCCCTGAGCCTGGAGCGCCCGCTGTGGAGGTTTCTTCTGGCTCGACTGCAGTCGTTGCCAGTGACACAGCATCCGTGTCCGTACTTTCGCCATATTCTCCATTTTCTGACGAAGATCTGTCCTTGGAAATCTGTACTTGATGGAGTAGTCTTATTGTTGCCTCCTCCTCGTCCTTTTGTTTTTGTTCAGGGGTAGTTTCTTCAGCTTCGCGCGCAGCGTACGCCGACAACCTGTTCATCAAGCCAATAACGATATCCTTGACATTGACCTGAGGGTGTAATCGAGCGGTCGCAGAGAGGAATTGGTCGAGAGTATGGAGGTGAAATTCGTCGGGAAAGACCTGGATGACGACTAGTCGGATTGTCAGCTTCTGAGCCATGCTGTTGTCGGCCTTGGGTATTTACCATCAAGCAAGTATTCTTGAGCGAGAACGTCTTTACATTGTACAACCTGTTCTAGCAAGGGCCGCAAAATCTGCTTGTAATTGTCCAGATCCACCAATTGGCTTAAACGAACGAGATTACTGCCAACCAGCAATTGCAATTCCTGCCGCTCCTTCGTCCGCTGCTCTCTTTCTCTCGAATGGCCTTGGTGTTGCAGCCGCACCCACAATTTGTTCATTTCCACGAAGTTGGTGAGGATAAAGTTGATCGAGTCCTGCATATTGCCCTCGGGCCCATCCCCAGAGCCTTCAGGTAAATGGTCCCTCGCTTGACCGGTAAGGTAATATCGGAGGAATAAACCACGGATTGGATGTTGCACGCCCCGGCTCATCTCCATCATGTCTTTCATGATTTCCTTGACGGGCGCATCCTCTATCGACATGTACACCGTACCAACCGTGATCATGAGGTATAGGCGGGGTATGATGTTGCCCGCATATTGAACGAGCTCGTACAAATCAGCCAGATGGTTTACGGGGTGGGTATCGCGAAGGTGGACGGAGAGATGGCGTAAGGCGTCGAAAACGGCCATGTAGAGCTCATAGTATTGCTTGGGACCTAGGCTGCTTGTCCGCAGTTCAGAAACGAGGGTGGAGCTATGAGAAAGGATGATTAGGATCGGATTGGTTTGGCAGGTATATTTATCTTGAGCCTACCTGCACTTGAGGGCGTCCATAAGCTTCCCAGGTGTCTCGAGACATTTCCGCATCAGGACTGTTTGCGCGCGCACAATTTGTAGAGCATCCTCCAACAGGCGACCCTGATCTTCACCAGGTGGAGGCGACGCCATTGTGAGGTTTTCGGGATCGTAGAGGTCGAGATCAGGGTACAAGGTGTTGATAATGTCAAGCTCACGAGGTTGCCTTGGGTGGTAATGGAATTACTCTAGCTAGGGTGCTCAGCGCAAGCACGAGCGGAAGTTTGAAGACGTCACGGTGTATTTATAGCGGCTGCGCATCGACATTTAACAACAACAAATAAAGAGTTCTCCTGGAATATCAGAGGTTATGAGGACCCGTATCATGTCATCAGCCTCTCAATACCCATCAGAATCATTTCGTCGTAGTTGACCATGTTATTTGAACTACCACGACCGCCAACTTTGCAACATCTACGCAGACACAATCATCGAATGCAAGTGTATCCATGGACGAGCTCTGTAGGACGACTCCTCAAGACATTGTTGGATGAGGGCTTCAGAAAGAAAGGTCGATATGTCGAAAGGCTTCGTAAAGCCAATCAGTTCAATACATCTCTGCCCATAGACCTCTATCGACAATCCCATGGCAGATTGATGAAAGGCAAGGTTGCAAATTACAAGAATGCTGTGAAAACATGGAAAGCAAATAGCTTCAATTGCAGCTACGACACATGAATAGGGTTGACCAACAACGCGAAAGAGACTGATTCGATCGAACACTTTCTACATTGTCGTTCGATATACACTTCTACCATATCTCGATTACCTACGCACTGAAATGGGCGCTGCATTGCTCCGCACCTGCAAGCGAGGTCATCAGAAAGCAAGTGCTATGTTCTGGGATGAGGATACCTAGAGATTGAGTGATGTGAAGATTGCAAGACAAAAAGAGTAGAGCTTTGCTTTGTGGCAAATTCGCGTCGGCTTGGTCGTCTTTGGAAGACTTAGACAATGAATTCAGCTTGTACCATAGCCTCTACTGGGTTTTTTATTTGGACATAGTTGCAATTGCGAGGCCATCCTTAGGCCTCTTGCTTAACGTGAAAGGACTCAAAGTCCTTTGTTAGCCATAGATGTTCAATACAAACCAGAGACTCAGCTAGTCAGAATATCAATCGAGCCCACGGTCGTTCTCGTACTTAAGGAGGCCTTCAATCCTACTGATCCCCTTCCATACAAACCCAATTACAATTCGCAAGGAAAAACAGTTCCACTGTGCAAAGACGTTCTTACATGGCTCCTCCCACCACCGACGATGCCCGCGCCGAGCAAATACGCTTCGAAGAGCTTGGTCCTCAGGGCAATGCAGCCTCGAGAGCCATGTTGCATATGTGCAAAATCAGGTCAGATAATGTCAACAGGATGGAAGACTATTGGAACGCCATGCTTGCTTCCTATTTCCCCTTGGAAGAAGGATTCATGATCAGCCGTAGCAGTCTCCAGGGTTTCAGAACCCTAGCCGTAGTCGTCGCTGCAAAGGATGAGACCTCACTGGTACGCGTCCTACTTTATGTCAGCTTCTCGCATAACGATGGAGAAGAGCCGCCGGTCAGTGCCCAGTGTGCGAAAGATTTCCATCAGGGATATGGCGTTGATGGTATTGTTTGTATGACGATGGGGGCGACGACTTACAAACCCATATTGATGATTCCACCCAATTCGCCTGGGGGTGACTGCGTGCGTCGTCCGTTGACGATCCGGCGGAGGAATGGCGAGAGAGTTGAATTCGGAGGCAGATTTTATCGTGTGGATTCAGAAGGCGACAGAAAGAAGCTTGATAAGATTTTTAGGATATTGCATCGTGAGGGACTTAGAGAGACTCCTGAGGAGGATGGGGAGGAGGATGAGGAGGGTGATGCGGAGGATGATGCGGAGGATGATGAGGATGATTTGGAGGGTGATGAGGAGGAAGAGGGTGATGCTCTGAATGTGACCGTCGATCCGTCAACAGGCTTGAGGACAGAGTCGTTTCCAAGATATGCAGAATGAGTTGCGTCGGCGAGGGTGAGCTGAGCAAATGTAAATTAGACCTCGGGACTTCCATAGGAGACTGATCTCGGCTCTTGTTCGACCGGAATTGACTCTTCACATTTTGCTCTGATTTCTCTCAAGATCGTCTACTTCCTTTTCGAGTATCAAAATGCGTAGTGAAAAGGACCGGCCAGCTCGACGAGACGTAGCAAAAACCGTGAATAGTGCTGTCAATAAAGAACAGTGTTTACAATCTGACCATATCTATTCTTTTGTGCTCTTCCAAGTTGCCCGAGCCTGGCTAGATTGACAGGTGCTTGCGTTTCCACGAAGACAGCTTGCTGGGTGAGTTTGCACCTACACCAAACCCCAAACCTGATATCTTGGCAAGTCGCTTGCCTGGAGGAGAGGCGAAGATTGACTCGCCTACCAGCAAACACCACCTTGCGTCTGTCAACGCGTCTTCGCCATCGCGTGCGTGCAGCAAACCAAGTTCGGTTGATAAGAGTAAGGCAAGATGTGCAATATCAACCTGGAAAGCATCCATGAATGATGCCCGCTCGACTTCCCAGAACGTCAACAGAAATGAGAAAAACATATTGATCAGGAACTCAGCGGAGAGATGAAGTTCTTGAAGGAGCCATGGAGATCGGAGCCGCGAGATGTCGGATCCCGCCGCAACTGGCCCACCATCCGCCTGTAGCCTAGCGCTGTTCGAGATATATGCAGGCGGGCTCCAATGACCATGATTGCTTTTTGCTATGGCCTCCGAAGCCTTGAGTTGTAGATAAAGGAATTGCCATCTTTTTCCCTTTACTAGATCAAATACGACTCTTTTACAGACTTCCGACCCGTTCTTGTCAGAAGGGATTCGCTTTTTTTTTCGGAGAGATCGAACGGACAGATTTCAAGAGCCAGGAAGGGATTCAACCAATAGCCGCAGGCCCGATAACATGTCACCTCCTCTGAGAACCATATTCATTGGTCCGTTCGTGCATTGCAAGTCCCTGGAAGAATTGGATATTTGTGAGAATGGGGCTATTGGCGTTGATGAGAATGGGGTTATAGCCTTTATCGAGAGGGACGTTGGAGGCCAGGATGCGGATCCTGTTGCGAAGAAGCATGGCTGGGTAAATCCCAAAGTGGTCAAGATATATGATACTGGATTTTTCTTTCCTGGATTCATAGGTCAGTTTCCCATTTCAATCGATAGGAGGTGTTTGGAGACGAAATACTGGTCACGTTTGCGTCGTCACTACAAGAAGATCTAGACGCAAGGCCAGGGGGTCCAAGTATACTTGATGTTCCCAAATTCCAAAACCAAGATCTTTTCTGCGAATGGTTGGATTTCTGCATATATCAATGATGGAGACAATTTGATCATGAGGCTGATCTCTACAGACACACATATACACGCATCACAATACCCAAACGCTGGCATTTTCGGCAAATCGACCCTCCTTGATTGGCTGAACACATACACGTTCCCTCTCGAAGCATCATTCCAAGATCTCTCACGAGCAAAACATGTCTACAACCGCGCCGTATCCCGCACACTTTCCCACGGCACAACAACAGCCGCCTACTTCGCAACCATCCACGTCCCCGCCACAAACCTGCTCGCAGACATATGTCAAGCCAAAGGCCAACGCGCCTTCATCGGCCGCGTATGCATGAACAACGAGCTAAGTCCAGAATGGTATCGAGAAGAAAGCATAGAAGCGGGAATCAAATCCTCCCGCGAAACGATCGAATACATCAAATCCATCGACCCAACCCACGACCTCATCACGCCCATCATCACCCCGAGATTCGCACCGAGCTGTACGCACGATTACCTGCAGGCCCTGGGCACGTTGCAGAAGGAAACAGGCTACCCATGCCAAACCCACGTCTCGGAGAACAAAAACGAATGCGCCCTCGTCCAAGAACTCTTCCCTTCGAGCAAGAACTACGCAGACGTCTACGACTCCACGGGTCTCCTCAACGACAAGATGATCCTCGCCCATG
The DNA here is from genome assembly GCA_007735645.1 of Venturia effusa. Lineage (NCBI taxonomy): Eukaryota > Fungi > Ascomycota > Dothideomycetes > Venturiales > Venturiaceae > Venturia > Venturia effusa. The sequence goes on from CP042197.1 coordinate 1,099,190, forward strand.
CCGTCCATCTATCAGACGAGGAAGTCCAACTCGTCAAAACCAGACAGAGCAAGATCTCGCACTGCCCAGCATCGAACACGGCGCTGACATCCGGCTGCGCCACGATCCGTCGATACCTCAACGACGGCATCTCCGTGGGTCTGGGCACAGACGTCTCCGGCGGTTTCTCACCTTCGATCCTGGAGACGGTGCGTCAAGCCATCTGGGTAAGTCGCTACGTGGCCATGTCCGACGGCGACCAGGCAAAGCTGTCCACGGAGGAGTGTCTGTACCTCGCCACGCGTGGCGGTGCCAAAGTCGTTGGGTTGGAGAAGAAGATTGGTGGGTTTGAGGTTGGCATGGATTGGGATGCGCAGATGATTAAGTTGGACGATGTGGATAGGTACAGTGAGGGTGCTGGGGGACATGAGGGGCCGGTGGATATTTTCGGCTGGGAGACTTGGGAGAATAAGGTGTTCAAGTGGGTGTATAATGGGAATGCTAGTAACACGCTTGCGGTATGGGTGAAGGGGAGATTAGTGCATTCGACTAGTGCTTATAGACCTTGAGCAGTGAAAGTATTAGGCGTTACCAGGAGTTGGTTGTTCTCGTATGTGATGGGTGCTATTGGGCAGCGCTGGAGGATTTAGATGCTTATGGTAACGATATCTTACACCGATTACGCTTTTGATCTGTCCGTTCCTTCGTTCATCGACGCTGCTTTCACCAACTATCAATTATATCGGCGGCGATCTTTTCCGCCATCAGGTCTATCAGCGTGTCAGCGATGACGAAGAGCACGAACAGAAACTACTGGAATAGTTACTTACAAACCGTGCTCTGGGGATGTCCCGGAGGTAACAGTGCGAAAGAGGATGCATCAACTACACGCAGCGAACTGACACTAATGACCCTGGCTTTCGAGTCTACAACTGCCATCGGATCCGTAATCTTGCCCATCCGGCCTATGCATTGATTAGCAACTGCACTCAATCGTCGTGTAGAAACCTCGATAACGACTCACAGGTGCAGCTGGCATGCCAATTCTGGTACGCAGTATTCTTGATGTACTCATGAATGTCTGTATCAGACGTGACATTCTTCCCTGGCATAATTTCATCGCCAATTTGGATCGATATAGCTGAGGAAGCTTCAGCCATAGCCCTTGATCTTTTGAAAGCCTCAATTGCCACTTGGATATCAGTGGGCGAGGTGAGCCAATTAGGATCGATGACTGGTGGATCACTCATATCATCAGAAGACAATGTTACAGTTCCTCGACTTATTGGCGTTACAGGAATGGCAATCGGTGTACCAGTTACTTGGTTAAGCATAGCAAGGGGAGCCTCTGTAATTTCGTATTCAACCTGGGGACGTGTTAATGCATAAACTTTGCTTTTGGTGCAGGTCAAACAGACCTCAGGCCAATCGGTGGGATACTTGGCCAAATCCGCTATGGTTTGGTTTGTGAAGTTAACTCTATTTGCAGCTGGAAGCTTCTCCCACCCGATGAAGTCGACGCCGAAATTGGTCAAGAAGCCCGTTCGATTCGTCAAGTATTGCTCGACGGCAGCATCGTTCCCAGCGGAGGGGGCTCCTGTCTGTCCTTGGAGATTGACATAGTAGACAGGACCAAAGTCGAGGTGATCTTCCATGGTTTGGCCGACTCCTGGTCTGTCCGCCAAAACCGTGATATTGTACTTCTCCAGGTGCTCCTTTGGCCCAATGCCTGATACCATGAGCAGCTGAGGGCTTTGAAATGCACCAGCGCTGACGATAACCTCCTGTTTGGCAGACAAGATATATGGTTCACTGATGCCGCTAACGACCTCAACACCTGTAGCAGTCTTGTTGCTGGAAAACACGACGCGTTTGGCTAATGAGTGCGTGTAAACCTTAAGATTCGTCCGTCCGCTAGCGAGAGCAGTATCAAGATAGGTACTCTGGGATGAGCCTCGAGTCTGGTCAGGCTTGATGGTAACGGGCGCGATCTGAGCACCTAGCAAATTTCCACTGATGAAATCCTGCTGGACAGGGAACCCGAGCTGTGCCATACCACGAGCAATCCAGGAGCCATATGGCATGGCCCAGTTCGAGTACCCAACTGTCAACGGAAACCCAGAGACGTTGACAGCGTTCGGGTTTGCTGGTGGCGGGACAATGCTAGCGTTGGCGGCTCGTGTTGTGTTGTTAGGATCAACTCCAGTAAACTTGATACCCCGAGCAAAGTATGGAAGCAGATTCGCGAACGTCCAGGACTGATCACCCACATTATCTGCCCAGACTTGATACGAGCCAATAGTTCCCCTGTTGTATATTCCAGCGTTTTCTGCAGAACTGGTCCACGTGTTGTATCAGTAAAATGTTCGTGGTGGTCATCTCCACGAGGTATACTGCTCACCATCCACCCAACATCTTTCCGCGGCCATAATGGACGGTTCGGTTGTTCAGACCGGCTTGCGGGGTTGTTAGAAATCCCCAATCTGTGAGTGGAAAGTCTTTCGCGGAGCTCTCTGCTACGTTGCCATACTGAACGCAGTATGCGGGTACAACACTCGTATTGCCGCCATCGACTTCGTAAAATCCACCTGCTTCAATGACAGCAACTGTCTTGCTTCCGTCTTCAGCTAGTCGATAAGCAATTGCTAAGCCTGCTGTCCCTCCTCCCACCACTACATAATCGTACGAGGCATTCACGCCTGCCTTTCCAAAGTGATTGCTGTATAGTTGCTGTGCCTCAACTTTAGATGAAAGAAAGAGTAAGCAAGGGACCGCGAGCGAAAAGGAACGCATTGTGATTGTAGCAGGGGAGATGACGGTTCGTTCACCACTGGTAGCAGCCAGGCCTTTGCTTCAATACTAACTCCATTTCACCGCCTACGATTTTCGTGAAGGCCCATTGACGTGACTCTCTACCGTGGCCCGGCTATGATCTGAGATGATCTCATTGACAGCTGAGGCTATTGACTAGCCACGACGGCGCCAGGAGATTTCCTGGCATTATTTGAAGCTACTCGCAAAAGGGCCGAATGATAGAGTAGAGGAACGAAAACATGGGAATCCTCGGGCGAGTCGGGTCATGTTGACGTGGTGAAAAGTGAGGATATGTTCGACGAATGTTGGAGCAGCTCAAAGGTACTTAGCAAAAGGGTTGAGGTGTGCATCAAGCATACCGCATTCAGACTCTTGGCATACTCTACTGGAGTCAGGGGTGACGGAGGTCTAAATGAAACCACACCACCACTACGAATTTGGATGTCGAAAATATGATAGCGGCTTCTAACATCTTAAATGTGTCGTTCGTCGTCCAACAGTTCACCCCTCTTTGTTGTACAGTCTTCCATTCTGCTCTGCTAATTTCAAAATGGCTCCTGACTTTGGGTCTTAGAGCTTGAGATACCTGACTACGAACCTATACGATGGGCTGCAGACTACTCTGCAACGACGCGCCTTATCGGGATGGACCAGAACTATACATTAGAGCATCAGCTACAGCAAGAGAGGGATATAAGCGGGAAGAGGCAGGATCTTTCGGAGAATGGAGTTCAATGGAGCCTGTGAAGCATGTGGTGGCGGTTGTTGTCGAACCTTTCCAACCTTCCCAAACATGATAATACACCTCGAGTCTGGGACTTGTTCTTCTGGCACTACTAGGAACTCACTCAATACATCAGCGGCATACGTGTACCAGTGGGAGCAACTCGTGGCCAGTTCTTATCGAGACGATCTTCTATGGGACAAGGAAGTCCCTCCACTCGATCAAGAGGGAGATAAAATCGAGCCGTTCCTATGTCCTGGTTCCCTTAGACAAATTAGACCGGAATGATGGTGCGTTGGGAAGGCTTGTACACTGGCTGGGACTTAGGCATCATCACAAAATCCGAGAGAGACCGCATTACTAAGTGAATCTCAAATTATCTCATTCACAGCGCCATCGGACTCGGGAAGATCGACAACAGTCCGACGGATTCCTCGTTCTGGAAAGCATATCAAAGAACTCAGGCTAGTTGCAGCGTGATATTCTCAGCCTGGTCCCGTGATTATGCCCCAAGAACGGGCGGAATGAGAAACTGGAACTGGCTGCTTATTTCGGTCGACGTGTCGCTCCAGCTTATAGTAATTTCTTGCGAGGACACCGTCCGCTTGACGCTTCGTAAACGGTCAACCATACGGTCTAGCTTCGAGACCTAGGACGCGACACCGAAATCGTCAGCCTTGTGACGCATGGTGTAAGCAGGCTTCCATGCGCCCTGAATATAGGGCGCAGGGCTGATTTACAGGTTGGTTGCCTTCTTTGGATCATCCAACCAACAGTCACGCCTCATTTTCTTCATTTGACTGGCGGCAAAGGGGCAATGGCTGTGCCATCCTACGGACCTGTATATGATCAGCCCTGCAACCTAGTGGCCTAGAATCTCTCAGTCTCAGTTCTAGCATAATCCTCGGAAAGATGCCATCAGAGCGCAGGGAACCCAACAGTATCGACCACTCCACCTGGCCCAGCAATGCAGACATTGGATCTCAGTTGGGCAGCATTGCATTCGAACCTGCCTTCTCCGACAATAGGATCGAACACGACATCGACCTCGGCAACTCACAATCTTTGCTGACCGCTTCCCATGAACCATCCGGTCCCTGGCCCTCATTCGTCGCCACTATTCATGAGCCCAGCTTTTCCGGAGATGGACACGAATTTCAGCGTTCGCGGGCGCTGGATTATGAAGAGTTGCCCATGAACGCAGTCGCGTGGAACGAGTCTTGCTTCTCATCGCTGGGTGTCTCCGAATTCACACAAGCACTGTAAGTTCAAAATGATTCTATCTGATATCTTAGTCAAAGGTTGCTGGTCGCGACATGTCTAGATGAGAGATTGACAGTGGAAAGTAAGGTGATTCAGTCTCAGATTCGATCTGCACTGTGTTACACTCACAAGAATCAGAAATGATCGAAGGTCTACCCTGCTCGTCGAACTCGGTTTGTTTTGTCCTAGAGCTTGGAATTGGTTGGAGTTGCCCGCACAACGAGATTCACCATTTAACTCACAGCATCGATTACATACAGTATAGTCAGACTCAATGGAACTAAATTGGTTAACCTCTGCCACGATCTGTCCGAAGATGCCCAGGGTCTTGTCATATGCTCGTCTCACCTCCAATCATTTTGCCTTCTGGCCTTTCTTGTCATACATTCTGTCTTCTCTCTTTCCCATCACCTTAACTAGGAAACAGGTATCTTGTTCTGAGACTATCAATGAAGCCTGCCGCGAGGATCTTACACTGGATTTGACCGAGATGACTGGAGCCGCTCAACATGCCGGCAGAAAGGGTCTTTTGTGTTGCTTCCAGTGGAAAATACTAAAGGCCATTACGTCCTGATTCTGACGCATGGAAGTAAGAACTCTTGAGCCAGGCTTGACGTGACCTGGATCCATTTCCTTGTCCTCCCGACATCTTAATGCACCATTGTGCCGTCAGTCATTCCGGCGCAGTTTCTAATGCTATCTAATGACAGTCTCTACGGCACCAGCCCAGAATCAGCTCACTCGCCTTTCGAGTTCATGCAATCACCTCTGGCAGCAGCGGGATCGTAAGTAGTGAGCATCTCCTTTCTTTGTGAAAGATAACATTGACCTTGTCAGGTTGACAATCGCAAGCGCCAGCCCATCCACATACAGCAACACTCCCGACAGCCACAGAGTCCCCTGCTCAGTGACAGGATGTCCACGAACGTTCACCAGGCAAGCGGACATGGAGAGACATCGGTCGACGATGCATACGAGGGACCGGGTTTATTGGTGCCGCTACTCAGATTGCAAGAGGAACCACGGTTTGGGCAATAAGTCATTTCCGCGCAAGGATAAGAGGAATGATCATGAGAGGAAGATCCATAGGAATTAGGAGGCGAGGCCAGTGCAGTGACCATGCGCTTGAGCGATAAATTAGAGCACGGAGGTGATGGCTTTCTTTTCAGCGAATTTATAGATCTTGCTCTCTGTTTCATACTCTCGACTCACTGATCTGCATGGCGATTCGTTTATCTCAACACGACTTCCAGTCAATATTTCTGATCTTGAAAGATGTTGAGCCTTCAGCCTTCTGACAAAATTCCAATGGGAGGCTACGTTGTCAAGAGGGACTAGCAATACGGGCAAACCACAGCAGTTAAGGTGGCTTTAGATACCGCTGCTGCCATACGCTGGCTAATTTGTATTCATCCGTCGTGCCAACTCTTGTTCCCGGCTACGTTGATATCGATTCAACTGTGGCGGAGATCTACGTGTCAATGGCTCCAATCCGGGGTGAAAGAGGAACCCTCTGATTTGCCCAAGTTTCCGCAGGAAACACATCTCTCGAGAAGCTAAGTGGGTAAGTAAAAAGAAAACCGAGAGCCAATGTAAATACATTGACGGCGGAGCATTGGAAAGGATTTTCCGGCTGCCGTGCCTAATCAAGCCATCTTAATATATGACTTAAATTTGTAGCTAAGGTTCCTCTTCTCTAAATAGATGAGAAATTGTGTATACTATGTGACATGGATTAAAATTGCGGGCGGACCTCCTAATTTGATCAACGCACAAGGACAAAGATTGAAAGGTTAAGTTTGAGGAGGAAGTCGCTTCCATGTACAGTAACCTGGATTAAAATGAGTATTGTCTCTATATCCGCAACTCCGGCCAATGGGACTCCTTTTATTTTAAAATCTACTTGCTTTTGGAGGATCATTCCATGTACGGGATTTTTGAGTAAATTGATCAATTCTGCGGATAAATTCCATGAAAAGCGGCGATCTGGCCGTGCTCCAAAGTGATTACGTCGTTAACAAGAATTTTGTGGTTGAAGCGGTGCCGATACAGATCATGATCCTGAACAGGTTTGAAAGCATGGGTTAAGGTTCCGGTTAATTGCTCAATCTATACATACATGCCATTTCCTTGCAGCGACATACACGTATTTGCAGTTACATACATTATTTAAAACACATATATTTATATATGTAACTGCAAATAATATATATAACTATAAATACGTATTTATCTACGTGAAGAAAGTAATAAAACTAGGCCTAATTAGGATAATTATATAGACATTATTATAGTATTTTCGAGCGATTTAGCTATAAATTTAAATATATTGTGCTACTACGTAAACTACTTATTCTACGTATAAAAACGGCGGCCTTAAAGCCTTAAAAAGGACGAGTTAGGTAATATAAATATACGTAATAAAGGTTACTATAATTACGGTATAGACCTCGCCGTCGTTTAGCCGAATTACTCGATTTTAGTACTACTCTTTCTACGGAGCGCTTTACTAGTAAAGGTAACCTAACCGGCTCCTATAAAGGAGTAGAATAGGAACTATCCTCGTTATTCTTATCCTTATCCTCGTTATCCTCGTCGGTATTAGGATTACCTCCGTTTAAGTAGATCTCGGCGGCCTTAGCGATATTAGGGTTATTACTTATAACTATAGCTTTAGTATCCTTATAAGATATAAAGGTAATACTAGGGTAATACCTAGAATCTAACGAGGATTCTAACGAGGATTCTAATAAGATAGTAACTATAGCCTTAGCGCTCGAAATTAATAACGTAGGGGCTATTTTTAAAGCTATAATTAAAGCTGTATTTGAAGCCAGTTTTGAAGCTAGTTTTAAAGCTAGTTTTAAGCTAGTTTTAAGCGCTAAGGCTATATCTATATCGCCTCGTATAGATCTCTCTACTACCGTATTACCCTTACGCCTTAAATTCTTTCGTATACGTAAGTTAGTATTATACTTTCGAAGTCTCTTTTTACGAGGACGGCCTTTCTTACGGGCGGCCTTATTTAGTAATATAGTAGTATCTAGGATAAGATTTATAAGTATAACTAGGCGTATAGATCTACGGTAAATCCGGATATAGTAACTACGTCTATAGATTAATATATTATAGGCTATATACATCTCTTTTATATCGATTTTTTAGTATTAAAACGCTATATATATATAAGCGTATAGTAGGTAATAGTCTTACTACTTAAGATAATCGTATAACCCGTCTCTTAGATATATAACCTAGCTAGGGCTACTAGGTAATTTATAAAGCCTTATAAGGTAAACCCCGAGTAAAGATAGGAAGGTAAGTATCTTACGGCTAATCTCGTAACGATCGTATTAATACTAGGTAGTAAATTTAGTAAACTTCTAGCTATAAATAACCTCTTTACTATAGTTATATAAAGCCTATTTATAGTTTCTCTATATCTCTTTTATCTAGATAGCCTTAAGTATATAAAGTAGTAATATCTTCCTCTCTTCTACGTACCGTATATTTATAGACTTACTAATATTAGACGTAGTATACCTAAAACGAGGGTAAGTCTTAATTAGTATATACGCTTTATAGTAACGTACTTTCTCTCCGATATCTTTAATATAGATAACTACTATAGGGTAAACCTTACGAATCTTCTCAATTATAGTATAGTAAGCTACTTTTAAGGGTACCTAGTATACTATACGGAAGAGAGATTCTACTTCTTAGCCGTAAAGATACTTTATATTCTCTACTAGGTATTAAGTATAATAGTAATAATAAGCTATAGGATAAGGAAAGTACTATACAATAGCCGGATTAAGGCCTTTACTACGATTAGTAATAATAGATAACCGTATCTTATAATCCTCTCTCTCTACTTCTTCTTCTAGGTACGGTGCGAGAAGATAAGGCTATAGGAGCCTAAAAAACTAATACTACTATTTAGATAACTCTATTAGTACGATAGCCTATACGAGAATTAGTATACTCTTATTAGTATTAATGATTATCGTAATAAGTAAGATACTACCGTACTTTAAAGAGTAATAAGCGCTATTAAAAACTAGTAGATTCCTTATATATAGCTACGCTAAAACTATTACTATAGGCAGGATTATAGCGGCTTAAAATATACCTTCTAGGCTTTTTTTAAACCTTATAAAGGCTCTATTATAGTTATTAGTAGCCGTAGCTTTATCGTATATCCCGTTTAAAACTCTCTCGGCTAACAGATTACTATACTACTTAAGGGCCTTTAGTAAAGGCCCTATTAACTAAAACTAGAGATCGCCGTCTCTATTAAGGTTAAGCCCGATAGCCTACCGTACTCTCTAAGCTATATTATACGTAATAGATTATCCTATATTAAGCCTAGTAGTTATCTTTATAGACTTCGGCTTTACCGTACGATCGTTAGTAACCTAGGTAAAGGTATAGCGCTTATAGTAATAGATACCTTTAGCGGTACGCTAGCTATCGTAAGTCTTAGAGGGATATATATAAGGTTTAAGAATACGGAGGGTAGGTTTAGGTACGTCTTTAATAAAGGTAATATAAGCCTATAAAGTTAGTAATTAGCTAGACGAGTATAGCTTTATATTACCTTAAATAGGTAATCCCTAGCCTTCCTTTTACGGTACTTAGTATACTAGTAACTATTATTACCGTTAAGGACTTTAAAGCTCTTGTAAGCCTTAATAATAGTATTATAAACGGCCTTAATACCGGCCTTAAGAGACTTAAACTATATACTAACTATAAGGCTCGGGTAGCGAGGTCTATCCTCTAGCGGAGAGGTATTAAATTAAGATATTATAAGTATATAATAAAGCGATAAATTAAGTAATAGATTATGCGATAAATTAAGCGATAGATTATATAATAAATTAAGCGATACGGCTAACTTAATTTAGGGTCTCCCGCCTAACTTAGTAACTCAACTTACGTTACCTAAGTATAATAAGTAGAAAGTAGCCTTATCGCACTAATTTAGAGCGATATATACTTACGATAATTAGATATAATAAATATAGGAACCGTAAGTTTAAGGGATATTACGAAACCTATACGTTATTAGTATAAAACTTACGCTAACTAGACAATATATATAACCGTAATTCAATATATATGATTGTAATTACGCCGGCGGTATTATATATACTTGCAATAGTTTTTTAATATATGCAACTGCAATTAGATATATATGGTTGCAAGGAAATAGCATATATGTATAGATTGAGCAATTAACCGGTTAAGGTTCCCAAAGAAATTGTACGACTGATGCGTCCGCGAGGATCAATTCATAGCTATGCTCCAAGATGTTTGAATAAGTTTTCTCGTCGGAATTCTCCGTAAAATTACAGGTCAATGAGAGATGTACTCGAAGACTGGAAGAGGTAAGATATCAGGTACGATCCGGCTAGCCGCGTTCGGACCGATACGGGGCGTCTAGCCGTCTACCAAGGAACCATCTTGTTTGTTACACCCGAGAAATTACCCACACTTCAACAATTCTTAGCAAACTCGCCATCCCTTCCTCTCACCAGTGACTCTTCATCAAGCATACGATTTGAAATGAGCTTCGAGCTACCGAACATGTTCTTCTGGGATGGGACAATCTCTAGTTCCCACGAAGAATCCAGTCTGCGCACGCGAGTACTTTTGGCCTCCCCCGCGAGCATCTTATCGACCATTGGTCCCACCAATCCAGATTGCATAGCAATATGATCGCCATCATCTCCAAACACAAATGTCCGTGGACACAGTAAAAGGATTGCGTCGGCCCTCGGGTCTTGACTGTGCCGCATGTCCAGGATACAGCCTGTATATGAAGTATTGCAATACCTCGCCCAAATCTGTGTGAACTACGAGCTTCTCCGCGGTTTTCTAACTGAAAAACCTAATGTCATTCGTTTGGATCACGCTACTGGCGATCTTCGCAGTTCGAGGAAATGCCTTCGCCGTGGTTGGCCAAAATCAAGTCACTCCAGCTCAACCAGATCCATCAAATGGCCACTGGATTGATACTTGGGCGTCTATGCCACAACTCGTAGAACCTGCAAATCTTCCTCCTTCGCCATTCGTAGGTTCCAAGAGTAGTCACATTGCTCGGGATATCATCTACTAATATTAGCTCCAGAATCAAAAATATGCCATGTTTGTCAATTCCACAATACGCCAGACACTGAAGGTATCTGTTGGAGCATCACAGATCCGCTTGAGAATATCGAATGCATTTGGAAAAACCCCCCTGCCCATAGCCGCTGTAACGGTCGCGTTCCCTGTGAACGGTAATGCTGGAATCCACGAAATCCAACCTGATACGTTGCGGACTGTCACATTTTCTGGAAGTGGATCCTTCTTGATACCAAATGGCTCTCTCGCCGTATCCGATCCTTTGGATTTCAAGATCAAAGCCGAAAGCGTCGTCACTGTCACAATCTACCTCAAAGATGGACAACGCAAAGATCTCATTACAGGCCATCCCGGTAGTCGCACGACAAGCTGGTTTCAATTCGGCGACGCTGCCCACGCCGCCAGTTTCTCCATATTTGATCCTTTCGCCCAGAGCACCGATCACTGGTATTTTCTCTCAAGTATTGAAGCCTGGGTCCCGCCTTCCTACGGCAGTTTCGTCATCATCGGAGACAGCATAACGGACGGTCGTGGCTCCGACACCAATAAGAACAATCGCTGGCCTGATCTCCTTTTATCTCGTTTACAGCAGTTACCCTTCACCAGTAGCATCTCTATCGCCAATCTGGCTGCAGGGGGCAATCGAATCCTCGCAGATGGCTTGGGGCCTAGCGTCCTCTCTCGCCTCGATCGAGATCTCGCAGCTCACCCAGGTGTCAAATACGCCATGGTTTTCGAAGGTGTCAACGACATTGGTAGAGCGCCGTCGAAAGTGCTTGCTCAACAAGCCATATACACCTCTCTAATCCAAGCCTACAAGCAAATCGTCGACCGCATCCACACTCTTGGTCTCCCTGCTTTTGCAGGGACGATAACACCCTTCTCGGCGCCAGCGGAGAATGCTACGCAACAGCCGTATTCGACGCCTGAGCGTGAGAAAACGCGTATGAAGGTGAATAAATGGCTTAGGGAGAGCGGGGTGTTTGATTTTGTGGTTGATTTTGATGCGATGGTGAGGGATCCAGATTCACCAAGTCGGTTGAAAGAGGAGTTCAGTAGTGGCGATTTCTTACATCCTAATGTCAAGGGGTATCAACAAATGGCGGATGAATTTCCAGTCGAAATTTTCGAGAGGTTCAGGTTCGGTGTGAATGGGCCGGTTTGAGGATGCTTGGTGGATTTGTGAGTAAGTAATGTTTAGTAGCAGATCACTACCTGCGTCAAGCTTTCAGATGCATGTGGATGTTCGCCTTCATCTTGGAGCCTTGCCACTGGATCTCTGGCAATTTCAATCCCTCTTTAGCCATCACAGACATCAGAAGTTTGTGCCTTCACAGAGCTGGAATACTCGCGAGGTAGTAAGTACGCCCTTCCTCCGTTTCGTCAATTTGTAATTACCGACGTCCTTAAGCCTCCTCTAAGAAGCTCCATGGCACCAAAGCCACTCAGCCATGGCCTCCGTATCACCATATGAAAGTAGCTTCCCATCAAGATCCTCGGGTTTTGCAGCTGCGTTCTTTGCCCTCACAGTCATATTCGCCTTGGTCCTCAAGCAATGGATGCAAGGCCCTCTGAAAAGAAGACACATCTCCTGGACCACTCTCGTATGCTTCATTGATCGCCTCAGTCAATATAGCTGCATCCCACGTGCCAATGTTGCCGCCTTTGCCAGATGGAGGCACCAAATGCGCTACGTCGTAATGACAGTGGAGCCAGGTTTGCGCGTCCAATTTTGTCCGATTGAGAAGCCGCGGAGGGACCTGATGTCCAAATTTCCAATTGGGTTGTAAGATGTTTCTTCGTCGTACGGCATATGAATCAGCTCTCCAGTCTCTCCAGATCTGGTGTTGTGATGAAAGATATAGAATCTCTCTGAATCGTGTGAGCCTCGCTGTGACGTGACGCCGTATCGCGCTCTGCTAGCGATCAACAGGTTCAAACAAGGGCAATGCTCCCAACCTTGACTCTCCAGGCTGTGAAGATATTGGAATTTTGTAACAAATGTTCTCGCTGCTCAGAGACATGGACGGAAGAGAAATCATGACCTCGGGTAGTGGTAGTGGCGCGTCCACTAGCAGATCTGCATTGCAGCGTGCGCCAAATGCGAGTGCTTGAAGCGCCTACCGCTTGCACTCGACTTCACCGGATGACATGGAAGAAACGAGCGAGGGATGATAGCATGACCGGTAGTGCACTGCAAGGAGCAGAAGCCAGTACTTGAATGGTCGAAGTCTCCAATGGATCGATGGGAGACATTCGGGCTCGACGTTCCTTCGACGATATTTTCCCCGTCAACATCGAATCATGAACTCCTAGAGCTTCTCATCCTCCACTACGTTGTAAACATCCATTACGAATTCCTTGCACGGTATAAATCTCCAAGCTGCCTTCTGGCCTGCTGGACAACGGATAAGATAAGGCTGGGCGTATGGTTTACCGCGGTATACGCGAACCATACTATAAACGGAACCAGCGCGGAGATGTACTTGGGATCCCTTGAAGCCTTTTTTATAAGTTAGCAATGTAAGGATTATGGAGAATTGGACGGGATTAAGATTCTTTAGGTTGAAGAGGACTAAGGAAGACTGTTGAACATACTAACAGTAGTCCCTGAATTACACCAATATACTTGACCGTGTCGATCACATGCTGTGGTGATGTGCCAGGAAAGCTCTGGTCAGAAGGGTTCCTTGCCGCATGTATTTGGGCCTTGGGCGAAGATTTGTGCCGCGAAGATGGAGAGGATGTAAGTTTGCGGAGAATGAAAATGCATGATGGAGGTTTGAATGTTGCAGGAAATTTGGCTTATAACCCCCCAAAATGGATTTCTGGGGGGATTTTATGCGGATGAAGGGCGCCAGGAGCTCGTATTACCTCGTGTTGCTTCTCCTGCACAGGTTAGTAAACGAAGTATGTTGTGATGTGCCTTATCCGCCCTCAGCCGCTCCGCGCTTGCATACGGTAGGCTGGATCCTCGCGCTTCCGAAGATCTACGATCTGGATACCATGGTATCTGGGGTGATGAATGTTTAGTTGTACAACTTAAAGTGATTCGCCACCCCTTATCGCCTCCCTTGCTAAATCTTGCCCTACAGGCTAGAAGTATAGGAGACGCAGACTTATGTGAGAGAGAAAGCAGCGGAGAAGAGAGCGCTTATAGTCCGAGAGGAAATTACTCGAAGGGAAAGGAGAGACAACGTAGGGATATGTCAACGTATGGGCCATGTCCAGGGTCACAATTGACTTTTGAAAATCCCTGATACGTTGTACAACGCACTCTTGATGTTTGTCTGACATTCGTCCTCGAAAAGTCGAACCCCTAGTTGAGTACGAGTACAAGTCAATAACAGAATGACCAATCCGGGTTATATTGGCCCGCGAACATCCGTCCCCACCATACATTTCCATATTCGTAATAAACCTGGACTTCATCCGGCATTTCCGTAGAACAACATTGTTTTCTCCTAGCACCACAGTGCCACCCATTGGTGTAAGGATGACATCTACACTGTCATGTTTGGCCAGCACCAACTGTGTCGTCGAGTTCACGAGTCCTCAAGTATTCTATCTTACAATATTTCACGTCTCGGGCTATCGAGACTTTCATAGCTTATACTTAGGGAGAAGAGGGAGAAGCTAGCCAGTATATCTCCACTTAGGCGTAGTCTGCAAATGCGTTTAAGCAGGAGCAGGAGAGCTCCGTATACAAGGTCTACAATCATTTGTTCATGAAATTTTCAGCTTGCAATAAAGCAGGATTCTTAGCTTTATTTATCCGATAAGTAAAGCAAGTAAGTGTCACTATAATGACATCGTGAATATAATAATGATAAGTCATAATAGCGATATTGTAGAAGCTATTTAAGTCTACCTATTAGCTAATAAAGCTCGGTACGAAGTTCAGCTTAGTAAGTAATTATATAGCGGGGCGCCCGGCAGTGTCTTAGCTACTCTAGTACGGACTATTATCCGACGCTATTATGTCCTCGTACGGGCTATTTTATCCTCGCCATCCATGATAAAGTAATGCTATCGGATAAATAGATGTCGGGAATCTCCGTAGTTTTAGTATAAAGAGCGCCGTATAAGTTTTCTTAACTTCTCTTTCTAAGGAGGCAAGCTATACCGCTATACGTATAATATCTAACCTAACAGGCGTATAATTAAGGTAGACCCTTGTCCTATATCAGATCGGGGTCGGTATTTATAAGATCCGGTAGAGAGACCTTAGGCTTAGGTTACGGTTACCTAGCAATTCTAAAAGCTACGCGTACAGTAGTGTAGCTTGCCTTCAGGGAAAGAGAAATTCTAAAAATAATAGAGCGCTAGATACTAAACAACTTAAAATGATATTATTATCGTAGAATCTATAGGATAAAGACGGATAGTTATTGATCCAATGATATCGCGGGTCTTAACGCCTAGTAACTAGAGTTCTTGCCCGCTTGTACTACGAAAGAGAGGGCGATAAGGGTTATAAGGATAGATATTATAAAACGCGTCTTAAAAGTAGGCCGTATTAGTAGAGGAGATTTAATTTGTTCTAAATTTAGTAGAGACGATAGTACTCGTGATCGTAGAAGGACAATTATATTTCTGTTTATATTTTACTATTATAATCAAACTTAGCTATAAATGTACTTGCTTATACTATAGTAGGGAACAAAAGAAGGTTAATTCTAACCCTATCTTAGCTAGTTCGTATAGCTAATTTTCTTCTATCTCTCTACAATATCTAGCAATTTTCTCTCCGGTCTAAAAGGATTATATTCTTCTTATTCTCCGCTACTTAGAAATATAGAAATAACAATTATTCTTATATATTAAATAGGAGAAGACGGGGGACGTAGTAAGACCCGCCGATTAATATTCTTTTAGCCGGCTACTATAGTATAGTTCTTGATTTCCTCTATAGTAAATAGGTAGTATAGGAGTAATTTATAGGTTAGTTAGCAAAGCTCTCTCCTATTATAAGGTATTATTACGATTGCTTAATACCGTAACGGAGACTACGATCTAATTCTTATTAAGATACGTAGGGTAGACGTTAGTTAACTCGGTCGGCGACGATATATTTTAGTAACGGCTATATATTATCGTACTTCCGGAAATAAATAAGACTCGGTTAAGCGTAATCTTCGCGTTAATTAATTTAGTTTTAATAGTTCTATAGGTATAATCTAAGGAACGATTAGGTAGCTTCCGGACTCGTACCTACTATTCTTTAATCTATACGTATATAGATAGAATTACCGGTTAATTACTAAATATATATATATATATATAAAATAAAGTTATAGCTATATATATATATAATTATAGTTATATATAAAATATAAACTATATATAAATATATATATAACTATAACTTTAGTAAAGATATATATATAGTTATAAGGCTAAATACGGATAATTATATAGATACTACTATAGTATTTTTAGTACCTCCGCTATAGCCTAATACGGATAATTATATAGATATTATTATAGTAGTTTCGAGCGATTTAGCTATAAATTTAAATATATTATACTACTATATAAACTACTTATTCTATATATAAAACCGGCGGCCTTAAAGCCTTAAAAGGGATAAGTTAGGTAATATAAATATATGTAATAAAGATTACTATAATTACGGTATAGACCTCGCCGTCGTTTAGCTAAAATACTCGATTCTAGTACTACTTCTTCTATAGAGCGCTTTACTAGTAAAGGTAACCTAATCGGCTTCTATAAAGAAGTAGAATAGAAATTATCCTCGTTATCTTTATTATTCTCGTTATCCTTATTCTTATTCTTATCGGTATCCGTATCCGTATTAGAATTATCTCTATTTAAGTAGATCTTGGCGGCCTTAGCAATATTAGGGTTATTACTTATTACTATAGCTTTAGTATCCTTACAAGATATAAAGGTAATACTAGAGTAATACTTAGAATCTAATAAGGATTCTAATAAGAATTCTAACGAGATAGTAACTATAGCCTTAGTACTCGAAATTAATAACGTAGGGGCTATTTTTAAAGTTATAATTAAAGCTATATTTAAAGCCCGTTTTAAAGCTAGTTTTAAAGCTAGTTTTAAGCTAGTTTTAAACGCTAAGGCTATATTTAGTACGGCTAAAGATAATATATTTAAAGCTACTTTTAAAGCCTTACGGGTAGATCTTAAAGCTAGTATTTTACCGTAACGACGTAAATCCTTACGGATATAAGTATTAGTATTATCCTTTCGAAGCCGCTTTTTACGAGAACGGCCTTTCTTACGAGCGGCCTTATTTAGTAATATAGTAGTATCTAGAATAAGGTTTATAAGTATAACTAGGCGTATAGATCTACCGTAAGTTTCGCGATAATATTACTATATATATATATCTATAAGATAAGGATTATATAAGTATTTTAGATTAACTTTTTAGTATAATATAGCTATAAATATATAAGCGTATAGAAGCCGATAGTCTTACTACTTAAGGTAATCGTATAATTCTTTTTAAAGGTCTATAATCTAGCCTAGACTACTAGGTAACTTATAAAGCCGTACTAGGCTTATAGTTAATAATAATACGAAGGTTACTATCTTACGGCTAAGTTTATAGTAATCGTATTAATACTAGATACTAAACTTAGTTAACTTTTAGCCGTAAATAATATCTTTACTATAGTAATAAGAAGCGCGCTTAAAATTTTACTATATCTCTTTTATCTAAATAGCCTTAAGTATATAAAGAGGTATTATCTTCCTCTCTTCGAGGTATTATAAGTTTATTAACTTACTAATATTTAAAGTTATATAGCTATACTAAGAATAAGTCTTAAGTAGTACGTAGGCTTTATAGTAACGTACTTTTTCTCCGATATTTTCGATATAGATTACTACGGTAGAGTAAATCTTATAAATCTTCTCGATTATAGCGTAGTAAGCTACTTTTAAAGATACCTAGTAGGCTATACGAAAGAGAGATTCTACTTCCTAGCCGTAAAGATACTTAATATTCTCTACTAGGTATTATATATAATAGTAATAATAAGTAATAGGGTATATAAAATACTTTATAATAGCCGGGTTAAGGTCTTTACTATAGTTAGTAATAATAGAAAGCTAAATCTCGTTAAACTTATTCTTATTAGGTATATATAGCCCTACTAGATAAACTCGAAGAAGCTTAAAAAACTAATACTACTACTTAGATAACTCGGTTAATACGATAGTCTATATAAGAACTAATATATTCTCGTTAGCGTTAATAGTCGTCGTAATAAGTAGGATACTACCGTACTTTAAGGAGTAATAAGCGCTATTAAAAACTATAAGGTCTCTTATATATAGCTACGCTAAAACTATCGCCGATAGTAGGATTACGGCGGCTTAAAAAATACCTTCCTTACTTTTTTTAAGCCTTATAAAGGTACTATTAAAGCTATTACGTAGAGCTCTATCGCGGATATTATCTAGGGGGTTACTATACTACTTAAGGGCCTTTAGTAATAGTCCTATTAATTAAAACTAATAACTACTATTTCTATCGAGTTTAAGCCCGATAGCCTACTTTACCCTCTAAGCCGTATTATATATAATACTTTATCCCGTATTAAGTCTAGTAGTTATCTTTATAGTCTTTAGCTTTACTATATAGTTATTAGTAACGAGGGTAAAAACCTACCTTTTATAATACTTAATACTATTAGTAGCGCGCTAGCTATCGTAAGTCTCTAAGGGATAAGTATAAGGATTAAGGATACGGAGAACGGGTTTATAAGCGCCTTTAATAATAGTAATCTAAGCCTATATAGTATTAGAATATATATAGATAGGTTTTAAAACCTTACCTTAAACGAATAGCCTTTAGTAATACGATAATAGTACTCTACGTACTAGTAATTATCGTTACTAGTAAGGACTTTAAAGCTCTCGTAAGCCTTAATAATAGTATCGTATATAGTATTAATACTAGCTTAGAGGGACTTAAACTCTATACTAACTATAAGGCTAGGATAGCGAGGTCTATTCTCTAGCGGAGGAGTCTTAATATAAGCTATATAAGCGATAAATTAAGTAATAAATAGAGCGATAGTTTATACAATAGTTTAAGTAATAGTTTATATAATAGTTTATATAATAGTTTATACAATAGTTTAAGCAATAAATTTAGGGGCTTCCTACCTAACTTAGCAACTTAACTTTTATATAATTACGTTATCTAATTATAACTAGTAAAATATAGCCTTTTTATACTAATTTTAAGCGATTAAGGCTAGTTATAACTAGATCTCTAGATTATATAAAACTATATAAAACGTGAAAGTACGGGAAGATTATAAGATATATATAGTATAGATACGAAATATACGCTAATTAGCTAATAAGATCCTATATATATAACTATAATTACGCCTCCAGTATTATATATACGTGTAATATATTTCGGCTATATATAACTATAATTATGTGTATGTGGCTGCAACTTCATTTTTTATATATACATATTCAGTAATTAACCGATAGAATTACGCCGTCCAGCTTTCGGATCACGAACTTTGCGCACGAGCGGGTTTCCCCGTCCATGTCCAGAAGCACGAGACTGTGATATCCGTTATATAGTGGCTCAAGGGATCCCTCGCAGCGAGAACGTAAATAGGCCAAGGTGTTTCTGTTTACGACTAACCAGATTATACTTAGAAGGACCCAGCCAAACAGACGTCAGTATGCAAGTGACAACATACCCGGCACGGAGGTGACTCCACAACAATAAAATACCCAGCCGTACCAGCACCACATCTCACAAGGAGATGACTCCACAGCAATATATAGGTGCCCAGCACAAAATCTCATACGTGGAAAATCTGATCACTCGTAAACAGCTTCATGTGCTTGCGGACTCACCGAGGTGGATCTACCAGATAACGGTTGTTTGGCCTGACACCATAGTACATTATACGTAGGCTACGACCAAATATGAAAGCAAGCGATCCACTTCTCGTTGACCTCCCGGCTCCCCGACTCCTCAAGACTACGCCTACCAGATTCGACCGTTCCTACCATCTCAACATGAGAATCTCAATCCTGACATCAATCATTGCAATCCTACCTTCCGTAACGTACGCCTGGCATCCAGCAGCAATATGCTGCCATAGCCAGACCTTGGAATGTGCCAAACAAGGTCATGATGGATGTCTGACCGTGGAGCTCGATGGGAAGGGCTACGCTTTCTGTGTGGTCTTCAATAAGGATTACACTTGCGACGCACAGTGTAAAATCCACATGTTCGGGAGTTATAAAAAGGTGTATAGAAGTGTTCAGTACGTAGTAAAGTGTACTCGCAGATGAATCCCACTCTTATGACTGACAGGAAACCCTACGGCGCCCCTCTTTGCATTTGCGCCAATGCCGACGCCGGGGTGCCCGGGGACTGGCGTTGTTAAGAGTTAGTAGCGAACCAAAGCTCAATTGCGGAGAATCCCTACTGACGTGGACCACAGCAAAGTCGACGGTACGATGGCTGATATCATGACCGAAGGCAGCGTGGGTGGACAGTTATGGAAGGAAAGAATACTTCAATTCTAGGGGGGCTCAGTATATGTAGAACAAGGTTTCGGCGACTTGACTAAGGGGGGGACGGAAATGGATGCATGGAATCGATGGTAATCACAACTGATAGGTTTCTTCGCAGTAAGGTCTTACAACCTGATTCAGCACCAGTTTGGTTTTAGTTCCTGGGCCAGACCTCGGGAGACTGCGGCTGGACAAGACTTCACGTGATTGGTCGCATGGGGCAGTACCTACGCAGCAGCACTGCAGTCTCGTCTCTTATTCATTCTATGATAACACTACTTAGTATCGTTCGTCTTTACAATTTTTGGTGACTCTGCAGTCCCCCACTGCATTCATCCGCGCAATGTCGTGGGACTCGCCACCATGTTGAACTCGTTTGTAAGCAGCCCGTCTCACAATCTGCAAGAAACTGCAGGTCCGTCGCTACCTGCCGCCCTTCCCCGGCATATATCACGCGACGAGACGAGCGAGTCTGAAGGCATATCGCCTTGCGCGCGCGGACAAACACCAGCAGCGTCACCGAAGCAGTCTCGAGACTCGAGCCAGCGATGCAGCCAGCCTCATGGTCCGTCAGTCCTCACACCTCTGTCAACGACAGTCCTTACAGTCGTATCCTCAAGCACGTTGACCAGGAAGCAAGAGGTGCGATAGCGGTTGAGGCGCAAAGAAAAGTGGAGGAGGAAGAGGCCGAGGAGGAGGAGGAGGAGGAAGAAGACTCATCAGCCTCGACTTCATCTGGAGATGAAGAGGAAGCCGAGGCTGAGAGGGACGCGCCAGTTCTTGAACATGATGCACAGTGTTTAGATATACCGCATCATCATCATTTGGTGCAGGCACAGGAAAGGCAGAAGGTCTTGAGAAGTAGCGCGCATGAGAAGGACACCCGAGCCTCTGATACTGCCAGTATTCGTTCCAAAGCCTCGAGCACCAAGAGACGGCTAGCACCTCAGCCTGGAATCCTAGAAGCGCTATTTCTTCCTAGAACGACGAGAACATCGACTGTGCGCAGACGGAGTACAACAGATATCAAGGGCAGAGCTGCTTCGAGTCACATACCAAAGGCGCAGGCGCTGACGAACAGGCACTCCGTTGCCGACTCGATGAAAGCGCCCTCAGTCTCCAGCAAAAGATCGACTGGCTCTATTTCTACTCCGCAGAATCAGCGCAATTCTCCATTGCGCTCAATCTCGCTCTTCGGCTCTCCGCCGCCGTCCTCGCCTCCTGTGAAGGTCGAATGTATAACGTGTCTCGATGATGTCCCCGCGAAAAGAGCTGCGAAGCTGGAGTGTAAGCATCGCATGTGCCACACATGTCTCAAGCGTCTCTTTACACTATCAACAACCGATCCACAGCTCATGCCACCACGGTGCTGCACGGAGAAAGAAATACCTCTAGCTCACGTTGACAAGCTCTTCGATGTCAAATTCAAGGTTCTCTGGAACAGGAAGTTTGCGGAATATGCCACGAAGAATCGCTTATATTGTCCAAAGAAAGGTTGTGGCATCTGGATAAAGCCAAAGTATATTAGCAAGGACAAGAAGACTGGGCGGGAAATTGGCATTTGCAAAGAATGCAAGACGGAAGTCTGCAAGAAATGCCACATGAAGTGGCATGGTCGGCGCGAATGCGACAACGACGAGGGCACAAAGCGGGTTCTCGAACTCGGCAAAGAGCATGGATGGAAACGATGCTACAATTGTCGGGAAATGGTACAACTAGCTGAAGGATGTAACCATATGCGCTGTCGCTGTAAAGCGGAGTTCTGTATGGTTTGCGCAAAGAAGTGGAAGACTTGCGACTGTCCTTGGTTCAATTTGCCGCCTGAACTGAACATGGATAATTTCCAAATGCATTTTGGACTTCCTGGAGATATGCTACAACCACATGCTCCCCTGCTTCCTTTGGGACGTCGAGGCGGTAGTGGATGGCATTTTCCTGCACGGGGTCTTGATGACCCTCCTCCCCCACTGCCACCACCTGTTGCCATGGGCCTGCCGCCACCGCCGCGGCCCTTCAGGAATCGACGAGAAGATCCTTTTGCTCCCCCCGAGCTCCCCACATTCTTCGAAACAGACTTTGGCGCTACGATGAGACCACGGGTACGGCAAGCAAGGGCCTCGCCAGCGAGCGATCGTGTAGACCTTGATGAGCAAGAAGCGGCAGACGCAGATCTGGCTCGACAGCTACAAGAACAGGAACTTGGCACCAATCTCGATGGCGACGACGATCTGGCGGACAATGAGCGACGACAGCGTGCCAGACGCGCTAGAAGACGTGTCTATGCTGTCATAGAGAATAACGAAATTAACAGCCTAGATGGAGAACATGATCCGTGGTAGAGCTGGTCTCTTTGTTTCATGATGATGTTCTAACTATTTGTACGGGATTATTGTAATCATTCGGAGTGAATTATGATGATATGATTTATGTTCGCGATATAAGGATTTCCTGGGCTACTTTTCTCAACGCAGTCTTTGGATATTGCAATATAGGTTCATGAGTTACGGGTTGTTATTGGGGCGCTGGCCGATGCCCCTTCTCCTTTGGGTATTCTTTTTTACTGTGTATTAGGTAGACACCAACGATCCTCCTTCACGTCACACAAAGTCTCATTTCCAGGACACGTATGATAACTCGAATCATTCGGCGGGTATTCATAGAACTTCAATGATCTGCTCATCTTCATCCTCTTCCTCTTCTTTCTTCTCATCGTCAACTTCCTTGACATCAGCAAAGCCCGACCTCGCCTTCTCCTTCCTCGCCTTCGCCGCCTCATCCTCCTCGTCCCCCATGATAATCTGCACAATCCGATCGCAAGCCTCCCTCACCCCCTCATCCTCAACATGCAAATGCGTCTCCCGTACAATCGGATACACCTTAATCGCCCTCAACAAATCGCGCCCCTCCCGCGTCGTCGTAAGCAAAAGCGTCGTCTCCAGATGCGTCTTCAAAATCTCAACATCGGACTCGCGCTTCTTATCCGGAGCGAGGAGTTGCAGATCTTCCAGCATCCCGTCCGTATCGTCGTCGGAGTATTCCTCTGGTCCCATCATGGGAAGCAGGATGTAGGGGAGGATATTTGCACCCTCCGTGGACATGAGTGTCGGATGCGCGTCGACATCGAAACAAACATTCTTGATCGTGGATGCGGCGCCCCGTCTTCTGATGACCGATTCGTGTTCCGTGAACACGGTCAGTTTTGTCAGCGGGATGACGTCGTTGTCGTGTTTTTGGGGCGTGACGAAGTATTTTCGGCCTGAGGCGTGTTTGGCCATGTCGGCGAGGAAATAGCTGAGGTAATCGTAGTCTGCTTTTTCGTTGTAGGATCCCGACGCGCCTTTGACGAAGCAGTCCATTAGTTGGTCCATTGCGTTTTGAGAGGTTGAGAGGGGTTTTGGGATGGTGCGGGTGAGTTTTAGGATTCTGGTTAGGGAGTCGGACTTTGCGAGGTTGGCTAGGAGCATGGCTATTTCGTTCGCGTTTGGTTCTTTTTCGTTCTTGTCCTTTGCGTTATCTCTTGTTCGTTCATAGGTCCGGAGGACTTACGTACTGTTATTCGAACGAGGAGTGTCTCGAGGAAGGTGTCGTCCGTGGCTAGATTCTGGAGGACTTCGCGGTCATTCGATAGGTTGATGAGAATTATGAGAGCATTTTTGGAAATTGGCTCGTAAAAAGTTGTCAGTCATTTTCCCATAGAATGTACGGAATCCAAGTCATATACCTTGTAGTCTCTGACCAGGAGTTTCAGATCTTTTATCGGTTTGAGGCCATTGATTTTAAATACCGATTGATAGGTACTAGTGGAGAATCCGACCAGATTCTCGACAGCTTCGAGATCGTCAATACAGAACTATTCATTTTCAAACGATGGAATCGTACCGATTTGCCTTATTTGAGTGTTTCCATGAGTGAGAAACTGAACCAACTGTCGGGCCACAGTCAGCGATCTTTTCGGCTTCGAACCAGAACAACGCTACCTCTTCCAATTCTGAAGACATTTTGCTGGATTGTTGAAGTTATTAATGCTGCTGCTGTCTTGCCAGGAAGAAAACCCGGAGATGAACCGGGTCGCTATCGATAAACGCATCACGTGGGAGGTGACTGTTTCTCGGTCTTCAAGATTGCTCACCTCCATCCATCTCATCTTCTCATTTTCGACTTGGAATCGGACGTAACTTCGCCATTAGAAGACCAGTTGTGGACTCGGTGAGAAACGGATCGCCTTAGTATGGTGTACTTGCAAATCGGCCCTATTCGCGAAACGACATCCAACCTCATCCAGGGCCTCTTTCCCAAACAGTCTGATGTTGTCAGGCTCTACAATATCGGGACTTTGTATTGAAGCGCGAAGGTCTTTTGGTGAGGTATTGAGAAAAAAGCGGTTCAAGCACCTCGAGAATAACCAATAGATGCATTCCCGATCTTCAACCTGAAAGTTTCCACCGCTATACTCCGAGTTCTCAAGGTGATATAAGCTGCACCTACGGTCCAAGCGGAATTGAGGTTCATCCGAGGAACATTTGGTGTTCGGTACTTCCATTGTGAACAAATCCGTTATCGTTAAACCAGTAACGTCGAGGGAGAACGCTGTTACGAAAAAGCTTGGAACTTGCTCACGAGCCTCCTTGTTGTTACTCCGTACTGTCTCCGTCTGAATACCCGATCACTATAGTTATCTCATCATTTCGACTCGAAAATCTGTCACTACGATCCAAGGCTGATGAATTTCTTGATATAGAAGTGCGAGAGCCTACTGCATCTGCTCCTCCGTGATTTTGCCCCAGAGAAAAGGTGAAGTTCCGCTCTCGAAATAGAGCGAAGGAGACCGGTGATTCGTTCCGCCATATCTTGTCTCTTTCATACAACCATTTCAAAAGCTTCCTTGCTGTCTCTCGATGACCACGCGGATCCTAGTTGCTCAGACGATTACCCCTCATAGTCTGCTACCAGCATCATTGTTGTCTTATATACCGCTACATCGGTACCAACGGCGCTCAAACAGCTTCGTTTTAAGTTTGTTTACATCGAGTCACAATAACAGCAAAGTCAACAACAACACTGGAATTTAGCTCAAGCGCGTCCTTGATTTGATCGTCTAACAACTCCCCATCTCCCGCGTCTTTACCGCCGCTGTTTTCAGCACAAACGCGACCCTTCAAACCTAGTGGGCCATTACTCGGTCGGCACAGTCCTAAGATTCACGTCCCATAAGCACTGCCTACACGAAGATGACACTCTATATAAGGCCACGAGTTTGCAAGTTTTGTGGAATAGCAATACACAAACGCCGCGACGTGGAGGACCACATACGCACCTACCATAGCGAACAAGAAGAGGACACCAGTCTTGGATCAAACGAAGGTATGCAACGTCCTCAGAAGATCGCGTATAAGAGCTGATATCACCTAGAAATCGAGGACGAGAACCATTTCGCTATCAATTTTGCAAATACTTCCGACGACGATGGTACCAAGGCTCATTCTCCGTGCCAGCAACGTGACAATGGCTCACAAAGAATAGCCACAGCCTCACAATCCGCAATCGAGAGTCTTACTGCTATTGAGAAGCAGTTCAACGAATTCCGTCTCAAGTGAGTTGCATCAGTGTGTCCAACCGCGAACATTTTGCTCAAACTCATCACCAGACGCATCAGCCAAGAGCTCGCCGACATCGAGAGAGAGGAAGCGCTCTTACATCAAGATCTTCACCCAGACCAGATCAAACCTCTCGCCATCATCAAAAAATTCGTGAGCGACCGCCTCCGACCTGCACAAGCGCAATACAAGTATTCCGTCCGAAACGCCAAATTCAATCTCGAATCCGGCATAGAGCTACTCAGCTCCCAGTACTGTCAGGAAGTGAGGGAGATTCGCGAGAAGTACATCAAAGAGTGTAGGGACGATCTTCACAGGCTTCAAAAGCGTTGTGCTGCAGAGGAGTTAGAGGGAAAGGAAGCGACAGAAGGCGTACAACCCAAGGGCAGATTTAGTGCTCATTATAAGACAGATGATCGAGAAATGTTCGTGAAGGAGCGGAAGATTGCCAGAACTAGGAAGAGATGACGAGACTGAACGGCGCGTTTGGGTCGATTTGCGGACAGCTTGGATGCGGTGATTGATAAATTGAGACGGAGCGAGCGATCACTTGTTTGACCGCGTATATCCAGATAGTACGGTTGGGCTACAATTGGTAAGTATTCCATGACGAGCGTAATGCATTCCACTGTCTGTTTTCCCTCGAGCAGCGAGGCCAGATTCGATTGCATATTTTCCGATCTTACTCGTCCTCTTACTAAGAAAGAGAGCGCAGCTCATTGCCTGCCTAGAACGACATCACGGCAATACTATTACCACTCGTCCTGATTGACCTATCCTCTATAACCGCGCCTGTGCCGATCCATATCTAAGCCAGTATCCATGTACACGGTCCTTCACAAAGCCCATTAATCTCGTCCCTACTTATCCTGCTAGTATCCGTCGATTTATCGGCTGCGCATAAATGTTGCTGCTACCACTTGAATGAGTCCCCTCTCTAGGCACTGACACACGATGAAAGGTAAAAGTACCAGCGATCCCAATCTATCAATTGGCGCATTTTGCACGTCTTTATCTGAGGTTTTCATCCTACCTCTCCGTGCACTTCTTCAATTTCCCATCTGCGTTAGCCACACCTCTCTGACTCTCGTCCATTTGGTAATTGGCATCTCCGTTTGGATCGCTATCGCAGCAGTGGCAGAGATGATATCTGTCAGCGAATACCATGGACGCGCATATGATGAATGACGTTGAGGACGGGAGAAGCATGGTCGAAAGGTTGGAGCAAACGAATTGCAGTGTCTCGTTCATCGCATCGAATATGTAGCGAAGAGTGGTCGTTAAGGTAGTTGTGTTTGGACATCTGAGCGGGATATTATGGTGCTGTACACTTTTTGGCCATCGAATGGCTGCTAGAGAGGAAATTGGCAGCTTGCGCAGGTGGCTCCCAAATACCTAGACAGACAAAAAGAATGCTTCCTTCACTGTTAATCACTGAAATTGAAGCGAGGATAGCCAATTTCATCGAGGTTTTTCAAAGCTGCCCTTTTCGGTTGACGGTCGCATTTACCTTAACAAGCTTCATTTTTCTTGGAGGAGGAAAGGCCAGATCAGTGTTTGGAAGAGAATGATCAATAGCAACGGACAGCATGTTCACAAGCTTGCACAGTCGCAGTGAAACTCAGAACTGTGATTTGAGTTCCTTGTGTGATTGGCGCATGCCCGTGTATGTCTATAAAAACGACCAGTGAGAGGGAAGCTTGCGCTTGCTTACTACAGTCACGGGCCGTATATGCGGGCGCGCTTCGATTGGGAATACGGTAGAACGACGCTACAGCAGAACGCGAGTAAATGAACCTGCCGCCTCGGTGGACATCTCTCTTGTTGACTTCTCATCTTCCACATCTCTCATACCTCACATTAATTCTCCAAGGAGCTATTGTTCCAATTCCATAGATCATGGCACCTAAGTACACGACCACCAATTCCGTAACAACCTCCGATGGCGTCGTCCTCCGTTACATCCAAGCGGGTCTGCCTACAAATCCAACACTCGTGTTCATACCGGGCTGGGCACAGCCAGCAACACAATGGCAAAAGCAAATATCCCATTTCAGCGATAAGTACAACGTCATAGCCTACGACCACCGCGGCCATGGCGAGTCCGACAAACCAAACTTCGGATACCGCATCGCACGTCTGGCAGCCGACCTCAGTAACCTGATCTACCAACTGGACCTGAAAGACACGACCCTCGTTGCCCATTCCATGGGTTGCTCAGTGGTTTGGGCATACTGGTCCGTCTTCTCCGAATCAAGGAAACGGATAGGTAGAATGGTCTTGGTGGATCAGTCTCCGTGCATGACAGCTGATCCGAGTTGGAGCGAGGGAGAAGCCACTGCTGTCGCTGCTGCGTTCAAAGTTGGCGGGGTACAGCAGATTGCTTTCGGATTGAGAGGGCCGCATGGTCTGTCCACCATTACTGGATTGTTGCGGTCGTTCTTCACTCCCAGTGCTACCGAACAGGATATCCAGTATACCATTCAACAGAGTCTGAAGATGAGTTACGAGAATGCGGCGACTCTGTTGGTTGAGCATGCGAGCAATGATTGGAGGGACGTCCTACCTACCATCAATGTGCCGACGCTGGTGATTGGCGCGGAGACCAGCATATTTAGCACGGAGGGAATGAGGTATATCGCTGAGCAGATTCCGGGAGCTGAGGTGAGAATCTTTAGTAAGGAGGAGAAGGGAAATCATTTCATGTTTTGGGAGAATCCGGAACTGTTCAATCGCGTCGTCGAGACATTTCTGGAGGGTGCCGTTAGGGATTCAAAGCGTCGTGGGCGAGAACGGCTGTAGATTGGCCATCCAGCTCAATTGTCATTCATTGTCAAGTTGTGCAAGATCCTATTCTCGTTGGCTTGTTCCCAGAGCGAGAACGAAGTCTTTGCATTGCGGTCGTACACTGGCGAAGGAGGAAGAAATGGAGGAGAAGAGATGAGGTTGTCCTATGGCATTCGGTCCGAATGGGTAGATCGTTAGCAGAGATGTCATCTCTTGACTACGGCTTTCAATACTCCTTTATACACAACCAGCCAAAGCATCATCACGACGCTCAGCAGCGATTAAAAGGTTGCTGACTGCCTCGACTTTTGCATGATTACCAATACCTGTGCCGCTGCCCCCGAGACAATCCAACCATCCGTCGGATAGTGGTTCCGCTACCCTCGGGGAAAGACGCGAGATTCCAACACGGTCCTAACAGTCTGCATTGAGTAACATGCTGTATGCACATGTGATATCCATCTGATACCACCGCCGCCACCCATAGATTCTACCACAATCGATGAGTATGCATCCTTACGTTATCGGCGAACGTATCGCACCCCTACACCTCGCCTCCATGCCCCTATCACATACTTGCACGAAGCACCGGCAACATGTAGATCTTGGCTCGGCCGCTGCTCTGACATATCCTTCTATTCGTCCTTCATTCGCATCTTGAACTTCAATTGACCTTCTGCAACTCGAGTCCTCATTCATTGACAGCATCAGCCTCCCTTTCCCTCTCTCAGTCATAATGCCAGTAGATATCGGCGTTTTCATACCCATTGGCAACAATGGTTGGCTCATTTCCACAGCTTCACCGCAGTACAAACCGAGTTATGAGCTGAACAAGAACATCGTGCAGATGGCAGAGGGATACGGGTTCGACTTCGCTTTATCCATGATCAAACTGCGAGGCTTCGGCGGGAAGAGCGAGTTCTGGGATCACAACCTCGAGTCTTTCACGCTCATGTCAGCCCTCGCGGCCGTCACGACAAAGATCAAACTGTTCGCCTCGACCGCCATCCTGACGCTCCCGCCAGCCCTGGTAGCGCGCATGGCGACGACCATCGACTCCATCGCTCCCGGTCGATTCGGGATCAACATCGTCACCGGCTGGCAACCGGCCGAATACTCGCAAATGGGCATCTGGCCGGGCGACAAGTATTTCGGTTACCGCTACGACTACGCCACCGAGTACGTCGAGGTGATGAAGGATCTATGGAAGAACGGTAAATCGGATTTCAAGGGCAAACACTTCACCATGGAAGACTGCAAACTATCACCGCAACCTTCTCACGACGTCAAAATCGTGGCTGCAGGCCAATCCGGCCGCGGCATGGACTTCGCAAGCCAATACGCCGATTACAACTTCATCATGGGAACGGGCATAAACACACCCCTCGCCTTCTCCGCATCGAGCAAACGCCTCGTCGAAGCCGCCAAAAAGGCGCAGCGAGACGTAGGCGCCTACGTCCTCTTCATGATCATAGCCTCCGCCACCGACGAAGCAGCACAGGAGAAATGGGAAAAGTACACCTCCGGCGCCGACACCGAAGCCCTCAAATGGGTCGTCGGACAAACCTCCAAAGACGCACAGGCCGATAAAAACTCCACGGCCGCCAATATCTCGCTCCCCGAGGGCGCCGTCAATATGAATATGGGCACGTTAATCGGTTCCAACGCCAAGATCGCGCAGATGCTGGATCAGATTGCGGAGGTTGAGGGGACGAGTGGGATTATGCTCGTTTTCGATGATTTCTTGGAGGGCGTCAGGAACTTTGGGGAGAGGATTCAGCCGTTGATGAAGAGTCGGGAGAAGAAGAGTGGCGTCTCCGGGGGGACGAATGGGAAGAGGGATTTTGAGACGATGAATGGTAGTGTCTGATTGATGCGGGCGTGAATCGCTCTCGGCATGAAATTGGTTTTTTTAAGTCAAGGGCCAAGGGCCTAGGTAGAGACTGGCTGCAGTGGCTGCTTTGTATAATCCGTCCTGTGATTCCAGACCTAGGAAAATACATACACCCAGAGAACTACCGTGTATCATGAGCCGTAGTATATATAGGTAGTCCCCCTTCCTTCGGAGCGGTGCTATCCTAACTACCTTAGGGTTTCCCTCTCAGGGAGATAGCGCGTGGATTGCACCGATGGTTTGGGTTTGTTGTATATAAATCAATCAAATTGACAAGTATTTTGTATGTTATCCCAGTCATCACCTTCAATCCTCAATCCGCACTACTCGCTCGATAGGCCTGCCTGTCAAATCCCTCTGCGCCTCCCGCCAATCCTCAAGCTTTCCTAGGGACATCCAACCTACAACTCATTCGACCACCTACTCAACCACTCTCACAGTATATCGATACCATCCCATCACAGATGGCGTCGTTTTCATTTCAACACGTGACGATGTTATTATGATAGACCCTGAAAAGGCAAGTTTGGGGGCACACGGAGAGATGAGAACTCGAGGGTATATTCAGAATATCATTCATTAAATCAATTTTCGGGTGGTAGAAAGGTAAGCAGATAGTATCGTGTCTGTCATCTAGACCGACGTCTCCCCATGTTTCCGGGATTGGTTCCAAGCCCACCCATAATAACAACTCTTTTCTGTCTGAGGGCCCCAGCACTTCCCATTGGAATCTCAAGGCTGCCTGCGTGAGAAGCTCCAAAATCGTCGACAAATTCACACCCAAGCCGTCGACCTCCTAGTATCCACTTTCGTTCTTGGTAGGCATGGTCTCATGGACCACACCGTCCAATCCACCATAGAGACCTGCACCAACCTTGATTTCGCCCTTTTCAATGTCCTTGGACAGAGCCTCAAGTCTGCTCTCCCTGAGAACAACTTGCCATGCCCACTTGCCGCTCTCGAAAACTTCATCCATCTCCTCCAGGGTCTTGCCTTTGGTCTCTGGGGCAGCGACGAACATATGGATCAAGGCGAGGGCGTTGAACACGGCGAAGATCATGTACATCTTCCAGTTGATGTTCCAGAGAAGTGGTGGGACAGCGAAGGCAAGAGCACAGTTCCAACCCCAATTGGAGGCTGTGGCGAGGGACACTGCTTTAGCGCGGATCTTGGTAGGGAAGATTTCTGCAACTGAATTAGTGGGCTTCTTTTTTAATATTGGGGGGGAGTAAGCTACCAGACGGATATGTCCAAGATGAAGGACCCCAAGTAGTAGCGAAGGTGGCTACAAAGAGATAGGAACAGGCAACCACGGCTTTGGAAACGGCAGGATACTTTGGATCGATTGTCCAGGTGATATCGTTGAGCTTTGGGTTGGAGCCTGGTGTATTTGGGTGGTTTGGAATACCGTAGGCACCTTGGAGAGCGCCAGAGATGAAAAGCCAAGTCATCATTCCGAAAGAACCGAGAAGCAAGCTTGGACGACGTCCCCATTTGTCGAGGAACAAGATCGCGGGTAGAGTAAGCGCCACGTTGATGATGTACTGGATCGAGGCTGTGAGGAGAGGGCTGGCAATATTGGCACCTTCCATGATGTAGACGATGTAGTACATCATGATGTTCATGCCGCATAACTGAGACCACATCTGGACACTCATGCCCAGGATAACACGCTTGAACATTTTGGGCTCGACCAGGGCACGGTAAGAGGAGACGGCGTGCTCCTTGTCAAACTGGATGGCGTCCTGGATTTCCTTGAATTCGGCCAAGACTTTCGGATGCGCAATGTCACCATTGCCGTGTAGGTTGGCGAGGGTACGGAGACTAGTCACGTGTATTAGTATTAGTAAAAAAGGTCCCACTTTTGTCAACTCGATACGGCCAATGATAAATTCATCTCAAGCGTTCCCGTACGATCGCCAGTATTCATCACGGCCAATATCAAGCCCAACATCACGAGAGTTACATACCATTCGTCGTAGCGATCCTTGCTTGCGAGCCAGCGAGGAGAGTATGGCAGGAAGAACAAACCAGTCAGAAGGATGAAGGCCGGTACCATCTGAATGCCCCATGGAATCCGGAAGGCCGAAGTTCTGTCGATCATTAGCATAGCCATGCTGAAGCGGCAGGAATCTTGCTCACGGCTGGTTTGGGTCTTCTGGGCCTCCTCCGATTTGAGCAGCGCCATATTGGATGAAATACTGGATGAGAATACCCCTAGGTCTGGTTAGCGATCCAACTGCGAAACACTGCATCGTCGGTCTCACCAAGTGATGGCCCATTGCTGGAGAGAGACGACTCGACCTCGAATCTCCTTTGGCGCGATTTCGGATTGGTAGACAGGAACGATTGATGAGGCAATACCAATGGCGATGCCTGCGACCACGCGGCCGACACAGAGATGTCCAACATTTTGCGCGCTGCATTGGAGACTAGAAAGTGGGTGAGCGTGGTTGTCAGAGATGGAAGGATTTGAGACTTACGCGGCACCGAGCATGAAGATTGCGGCAGCCACTTGGATCGCGGATCTACGAGAGAGACGATCGGCGATGAAGGACGACATCAAAGCTCCGATGAAAGAACCTGCGGGCATAGAGGCCGTGATACCGCCCTGCGCGCTTGAGACTGGGTGGTGGAAGTAGTTCTTGTACGCATTGGTACCGAGGACACCACTCATAGACGAAATGTCGAACCCAAAGAGCATGCCGCCTATCACAAAGTCAGCGTCGAGCAGGCGGCGCGAGAGGGTTTGGATTGCTTACCCAGCGCGGCGAAGCCGCAGATGGCGTAGGTGTTGTAGATGGTGTACATCTTGGAGGTTACGGCACCATGAACTTGTGGAGAGGTTCAGAGATTGCAGGTAGGTGTGTAGATGAGAAGGAAAAGAAAGGAGAGGAGCAGAATTTGTCGGAGAGGTATAATTAGTATTAGACGTGTTATAATGTGGTGGAATGACTAATGAGCAGGTGACGATCGAATGCAGGGTTATAGGTATCGTGTGACCAGGTATGGAAGTGTTGTTGGTGCTGTGAGGTTGGAGACGGAACGAAGATCGAACAATGATGCACGGGGCCACCTCAACACAGCTATGGAAGCGACGACGCACTTTACAATCCGAAGCAGATCGCCCGGCCATATTGAAATGTCCTTTAGTCCTCTGGTCAATCCATGCCGAGAAGAGGCCAGGATCCCCGGTGCCACTTGTACGTAGACACTCACATCAAGGTGTTGATGCTCGGGGATGGTGCTATTGCACAGAGTGTAACCTCGACGCTGGCAGACACTAGCTTCACGCAATGCGTTCGAGTGATATTGGATGAATCTCCAACACGAGAAGAAGCTACCGCAAGGCCTTGGTGTGAACCTGGCGACAGGTCGTGTAATTCGAGGCCGAGCAGAGCAAAGACCAGGTTGTATATTGCTTCCACGAATGAGCAGCCATCGCGTCCATCATGCCCTTCCCTCTCCCCGCAAACATCTTCTGGAATCTGCCCCAAAGGTCCCCAGCTTCTTCGGCTCGTCGATCCTTGCCCGGAGAGCATGTCCCATTGGTGGTGAGCTCGACCTCCGCGAGAAGGGGTTGACCGTTGACGAAAAGCCATTAAAACTCTCAAGGTGGACGGAAAATCCGCAAGTCAGATGCCGGGACGTGATGCAGTGTCACCCGAGTGTCGCACGTTCAGGATGTGCAGGTCGTGAGCGAGTAGTGGTTGAACGGACGGAGGGCGAGGTGTCGGAGGCACAACATGGCCACCCCATTCTCACCAGCTGTGGTGCCTTTTCTGTCGTGCGCAACAGAAGATGGCATGAACGTCGACAGATGGGATGGAACTGATGGTACAAGGTCGATGTTTGATGAAAGAATGCATCTTCAAGTTGAAGGATACGACACGGTTGCAACGAGGTGATCGTTGGTTTGGCCCGCTGGGTGCTAGTCGTACAGTAGTACTTGCTTTTGTGGAGCAGGCGCAGGCTCTCGCATTTCCCCAGACTTTCCGGCTGCAGGTGGTGCTTGTTCGCATCATGCGTCAACTTCGTCCAGAAAGGCAGGTGTTAGTGCAAGTAAGTCCACTAACAATTCCTGGGTACAATCATGGACCACATCACATCGCAGAGTCACAGACTGCTGAATTACTCGATCCTCAGAACAACTCATATCTTACATTCCTTCTGCCAAGTAGGGTTTTCATGCCTCCATGTTCATCAGCTATCTGGTCCATTCCTTCTCTGTTGCAAACCAGTCGTATCCCATGTCATGATACATCTACTACCGTCGTTAGGTTATATTGCTATGTCCAAGTGTCTAACTTTTAGCTTCTGCTACACCATCAGCAGCTATCTTTGCCTTCTCATGCTCTTCGTCCTTAGCTCCATCCTGCTGAACAGATTGGACGCTCGCTGATTTGTTCGCCGCCTCCTCGATCATGTCAAAAAGCCCGCCCTCTGGTGGTCTCGAATGTCCGATAGACTGCAAGATCCGCCATGCTCTCCTGAACTCATCTCTAATGGTGACTATTCCGTGGTGAGTGACTGGTCGAGCTACGTTGTGGTCAAGCTCGAACGGATCCTCGATGGCAAAGAGGTATCGTTGACGAACTTCCCTGTTGTCCATAGTAATCGTCTTAGCTCCTGTCCACCCTTTGCCTTCCTTTGACAAGATACCCAGCGGCGTGCGAATAGAGATGACATCCTTCATCCAGTTGAATCCACCACCAGCGACCTGTGGGCCTTGGGCTGCAAAGTAATGGAAGAACCCTCTCAGCAGGGATCCAAGCAGCTCTGTGTTTTGTGTCAACTGTCTCTGCGCCGACAGTTGTCGTATATGATCTTCATCGTTCCAAAAACTGATGTTGTAGCCGTGAGCC
Organism: Venturia effusa; assembly: GCA_007735645.1. Taxonomy (NCBI): domain Eukaryota; kingdom Fungi; phylum Ascomycota; class Dothideomycetes; order Venturiales; family Venturiaceae; genus Venturia; species Venturia effusa. The sequence goes on from CP042197.1 coordinate 1,134,794, forward strand.
ATCACCTCGCGATTCTCGGCACCAAAGGAGCGCTGAAGGTTCGGAATGACTGGAGGCCTCGCAACATTGATGAGGAAGTGTAACACCATTAACACATATCCATACGATGACAGCGTACCACTGTAGGCACTGTTGATCTTCCTCCTTTTCGCCCACGCCTTGACGAAAAGAACCATGAGGCGCACCCGCATGTCACAATGGCAGTAGCAGCGAAGCAGCTGTGTGTTATGTATGGCTAGAGCGTTTGAGAAGTTGATATCGGCTTGAATACCTACACCTGTCTTTGGAAAGTCCAAGGGCCCGAGTGTCTTCTCTCGAAGCCATGGTTTCTCCATTCGTGGCTTGGACTTGGTTCGCACGGCAATGATGGGCATGGCAGCATCGTAGTATCGATCAAACAGTCCAACATCGGCTTTGTCTGTATGAGCCTCAACAGCGGTCAAAACATCAGTCTGCACTGCAGGAGGCATGCCCTCAAGGAAATATCTCGCAGCGGTATCATCATCGATTTGACCACTGCGTAGAAGCTTTGAGGCAGTATTGATGAAGCGAGTGCAGTATGATTCCAAGTTATCAAGATGGGACCTATCCGTTGCCTTCAATTGCTCCAGGTAGGCCAGTGTGCCTTCCTTCGCCATGACAGGCTTCTCAGATTGCATAGCCTTTCCCCTTCTTGAAACATCCGGATCGATTACTTGAGACCCATTCGCGGAATTCGCATTGGCTGGTTCTTTTCTCACCGAAGAAGGATCTAGACTACTCTGCAGCGATGGCGATGGTGGTGCCAACGAGGGGTACTTTTCTTCATTGGGAAGAGCTTCCCAATTCTGGCGCGCTTCTTTCAGGGCATTGTACAATTCATCAGTCGGCTTCTCGCATATCTTGATGATTGGGATCCTCGTTCTGCTCAGCAGTCGTGCGCCAAAACCTGCATCAAGAATTCCCTTCTCAAGTGTCCGGGGTAGTTCAGCCGCAAATACTGGATCGTCAGGATTCGGCCCTTCCCATACAATTGTGAGGTCAACATCCGATCCTTCAGTCGCAAATCCTGATGCAAGACTTCCATAACACTGAAGATGCAGTATTGAGCCGACATCAGGAAAGGAGGCTCTTACAGCGGACTGAGCAACAGCTTCTAGCTTAGATCTGAACTCTTGCTTCGCAGCGTATTCTTCCTCACGCATCTCAACGTTAGGGATCTTGGTAGCGGCCATCCGCTCCAAATATTCACATTGAGCAGCAAACGCGGCCATCGGTGGAGCACTGGGCAGCTGCCTCGTTCTTTGCTGAGCCATATTGCCCGCAAAAGCGTTTCCACTCGCTGATGGCGGTTCTTGCTGGTAGCCATGCGGCCGGCGGAGGACTCTGGGATTGGAATGAAGAGCATCGGTCAAGGGGCTCGGACGAATGGCATCTGAATGAACGGGAGCCGGGTGGTTTGAATAATCACGTCCATCTTGCGATCCTTGCTGAGCTTGATTGACACCCTGACGATTTTGCTGGTGTCGGGGTCCAGCACGAGGTACATTGGGAGAAATTGGTTGTTGTAATATCGCTCCCGGCGTATTAATGGATCCTGGGAGTACAGCTGGATGATTAGATTGAGGGTTGCTGTTGCGAAGATGAGGAGGCACGTATTGAAATGGTCCACGCTGGTCGGCTTGAGGACCATGGTTCGAAGGTGCTTGAGAAGAATTATTTCCAGCTGGAGCCATTCGTACGTTGCTCAGAATCATGTTGCGTAATTGTTGTTCCAACTCCGCGTTCTCCCGGGTTTGTTTTGATTTACCCATCTTCTCGATCAAGCAGGTTTGATAGGACATCCGCCGCTGCCCATCGACGGCGGCCAAATGGCAGGTATGAGGTTGGAACAAGACCGAAAGACTTCCATAGAACAGGTCGCAGGAGATCAAAGGAGTGACAGGAGTGAGGGAGTGTGGTCGAAGCAGGGAGAGTCCGCTGCTAGTGGAGAATTTGGTTACAGAGGCTCCAGCACGTGACTCGGAAGCTGACCGTTTGCGATCGCGCATCTAGTTCAATCTTCAGAGGCAGCAACAACGTTGGGCCAACACTCGCTTGCTCGGCCACCGCAAATCCTTCTCATAGTCCACCATCATTCCTGACTCAACCTTCCAATCTCGAGAATGAACAGTCAAGGCCAGCCGGCGCCCAAGTCAAAGCCAAAGCCAAAAGTGAAATCACAAGGCCCATTTCACGCAACCAAGAAGGAGAAGAAGCAGAAGGACGAGGAGCTTGCCAAAAGGAGAGCGGCTAGACAGCAAAATGCTCCATCCAGTCGAATTCAAACTCAGGGAGCCCAACCACACGCTGGGCCAGCCGCCTTCGCCGAGCGTCCTCGATCTGCCAGTCCTACCGTCGAGCCTAACATCATTCCTATATACACTACGAAACGCGCCCTGCTGGAAGGGCTCAGGTTCCACGTTGCCCGTCTAAACTCGAAAGATTTTGTCGATGTGACCGATGAGTCTACCTTCACACGTCCCATCCGTCTACATCGGCGCGACCCGCGCATCTCAATGGCAGGAGATGGAATGGACCTCGATAGCAAGGAAGACTTGCTGAACGAACAAGAGAGAGAGAAGTTGGAGCTTGCGAAAGCTGCGCGCCAGGCGCAGCGAGAAGAAAACGCGAAGCTCATGGCGCCCACTGCTCCCTCGAAGAAAAAGCCGCAAGCATTCAAGAAGAAGGTTGAGCAGGTATATCGGACAGAGGACAACGCTGAAGATCGTAAAAGGAGTCAATTGCGTTATGAGGAGGCTTTACCGTGGCATCTGGAGGACTTCGACAACAAGCACACTTGGCAAGGCTTCTACGAGGCTGCCCTCTCGGGGTGTCATGTTGCACTAATGCAGGCCACTGAGGATAACAGCGGTTCCAATGGGCAGGCGCGACCTGCCCATCTGAAAGTCATACCCTTAGAAAAGTGGTATCGGTTTAGGGAAAAGAGCAAGGCGAAGATAAAGTTCACGGGAGACGTGGATACCTTGATGAACAAGAAAATCAAAGAACCGGCTATCATCCTTAAACACGAGAACGAAGAGAGGAGGAAGAGAATATGGGAAGCAGACGCCAATAAGACTCGTGGCCTCTTCCAGCGGAATGGTGGCCGCGAAGAAAAGGAGATCAAAGAGGATGAGCTTTTTGGCGGGGACCAAGCCGATGGTGCAGACGATATCGATTTTGATTTGAACGAGGAATTCGATGATGACGAGGAGAACCCCATCTTTGAGGGAGATGACGATACGCAGAAGCAGGCTGAAGAGCGGGTCAAGCGCGATCAGCTCGCGGCCAATGTATTTGGCATGACGGACGAGCAGCAAGTTGACGCTGAAGCCGAAAAGGAAAGGAAAGCCGCGGAACTGGCAAAGCTGGGGATCAAAGGCACAAGCAAGATACTGGTCAAGCGTGAGAGGAATTACGACTATGAAGACGACAGTGACGGCAATCCGTATCAGTCCTCCGTAAGTTTAGGAGAGTCCTTGTTTGTTGAATTCTGCTAATCATGATCAGAGCGAGGAAGAAGATTCAGATGTCGAACGTCAAAAAGAAGAAGAGCTTAAAAAGGCCGAGGCAGACAAGCAAAAGGAGAAGGAGAAGATAAATGGCAAAGAGAGCGAGAGACCACTTTCTACCTCGGGTGCCAATACACCTTCAGGAAATCAAGAGAAGCATATCGACGTGGCCCGAAAGTCTCAGGGCCCTTCTCTCAAACGACCGGGATCTCCCAACCTCTCCGAAGCAAGCGGCAACGAATCCAGCCGCAAAAAAATCAAAAAGGAACATGGCTTGCCGAATCGTCTGGTAGGCGGCATGTCCCCACGGCCAACACCAAGTGGTTCAAGAGCCACGAGTCCAGCCAGAGCAGATGCCACAGTAGTGAGCAGTCGGCAAGGCAGCCCCGCAGTGGGTACAGGTGCTATGCTGACGAAGGAGAGCATACTTTCCAAGATTCCAGAGGCGGGTATTCCTATGAAAGAATTGATTGGCATCTTCAAGCCGAAGTCAATGACTCCGGAAATGCAGAAACTTTTCATAAAACTGGTCAAGGAGGTTACTGATCACGATAAGGCGTCGGGTTTGTTGCGAAAGAAATCATAGATCGTCCTGGATTGGTGAGCAGAATCTACACTCAACCCTGTGTATCAGTGGTGTTTGTGAAAGGATGGGGATTCCACGGTCGGCAGCAAGCAGGTAAAATGCATACGGAGGAGCTAGAGAACATGCTTCTACAACATGGACCGGCTTATATATTAGATTATCCAATAACTCTGGTCCACACAGCCAGTTCGGATCTTGCGCTGTGGTCTTTTCCAACTTCAACATACTTCGGACTGGTCAAGTGAGGGAAAAGGCTCACGTATCATTGACAATCAATATGTCTTGAATAATACGCTTCGAGACATTGACTTGGACCGGTCTCGCAGGCTGAAGATGGTGACCTCTGTGGTTTCATCACTTCGGTGTCCCTTGTCGCGGTGAAGTTACGATATCATCTGTGAAGTCAATAGCTCCTGAAATGAGGGAATGTTGATAATCTCTGTAGAGCACAGAGACAGAGGTTATTCTTCCAAGTCGCCAGTGAATTGAAGTCGACCTACAGACTCCGACTGCCGCGATGATTCCCAATACGGAAAGAAGCTATGACCTCTGACGTAGCTGGTGCCTCAGCACCAAACTACCGACGCTCGATGACCAGTTCAACATCAAAAGCAATTCGTACACAAAGTCGTTTCGAATGCCCGATTCATCTTCGCCCTCTACAACAACTTCCTAGAATCAGCCCTGTAGTCCACGAACAAACTCACAATCATGCTCTCATCAACCATACGACGAACTTTCCTCAACGCCGCGCGCCCTCGCATCGCTACAAGCACACTCCAACCCTCAATACGATGGGCAACATCAGATTATGGCAGTGGGAAGGGAGACCCCAAGGGCGAGAAACCACAAGACCAAGGCGCGAACCCATCTGCCAATAAGGAACATCCTGGCGCGCCCCCACCGAAAGAAGGACAAGGCAGCGGCGGATCGCCCACGAAAGGCACATCAGACGGTCACAACACTGGTTCTGCGAAACAATCAGGGCAGAAGCGACAATTCTCCACTCTTCGACAGTTCAGGAAGTACTCCACGGAGAGGGAGATGATGGCGACGGATAGACCGAAATCGACGGAAGGTCTGAAGCCCAAGATCTTGGACGAGCAGGCACCGAAGAGTCATGAGCAGGATAGCGATGTTAAGAAGCACAATCGGGATATGGATGGACGAAGTGATAGGGCACATGAGCAGATTGATGGTAAGGAGGAGGTTGATTCAAAGTTCTGGAGCGGTGAGTTTATCGATGAGCGTTAGCTGTGCTGTAAGACATTTGCTGATTTGTGTGCAGAAAAGAAGGAGGATGGAGATAAAAAGTAGGTGGAGAGACTTGGTAGGCGTGGGTACAGCTGTACATTAGTTGTCGAGAAAGGACGGACGGCAGTGTTTCCAGGTGGATTGCCATTGATCATTCTTCTATGAATGCTCATTTCAGCTTCAGTGCCAGCTCAACCTAGAGTATTCTAAATTCAACGTTCACACTGCGTCAATTCGCCTGGATCAAGTGTTCAAAAGTACTCGTGATTCTGCTTCGCCGCATTTCTAAAAAGTCAACACCATGGATTTCAAGTTCAGATTCATTTTTTCATTGGAGTTCGATCAAACGTCCCGGTAGTTTGCCTGGTGATCTTCTCACATGCCAGGAATCCATGACCATTGATATTGAACGAGATGCGGAACATGGCGATCCTGGATTGCGGGGGGCGGCTTCGCGGTCGGGAAACATGGGCTTTTGAAATGCCATGTTCACCCATGGACAAAGCCTCGTCCGTCTCCAGCTTTGCATTCACACTCACAAGCTTTTCACCAAGAATGACGAGCTGTTCGCGGTGTTTCCTTGATTGAATGCGTGCAGCCCTACACCAATGGAAGGAGCCTGTAATGTCGAGCCTTGTCTGGGTGCCGTTGACGTATTGTGACGTAGGCTGCCAAGCATTCCTATTGTGAGCCGTCTGCCTGCCTCCTTCTCCTCAAATGGTATAAACAATTCTTCCCCGTCTTCTCCTCCGTCAACTCTCTCCATCGACGAAATCATCACAGCATCATGCGTTTCTCAGCAATTCTCGCCGCGGCCGCTGCGGCAAACTCAGTTGCTGCCAGCTCATGGTTCGGAAAGTCTGGTATGCTAACTCTTCCACGAACCCATCGTAATGGACATCCTGTTAATTACTGATTCAAGACGTAGTCTACAACAAATGGCACGAAACAGAGCTTGAGCGATGGTTGTCAGACAACAATGTCCCGTACCCAACACCAGCAGACCGCAAGGACCTCGAATCCTTGATCAAGACCAATTGGAACGACAAGGTGGTTTCGCCATACAACAGCTGGGATACCAAGCAATTGAGCTCGTATCTCACGAGCCAGGGTTATCAGGCAAAGAAAGGCACTGAGCAGAACAAGGACAGCTTGGTCTCCGCTGTGAAGGGCTACTTCTCCCAGACTGAGGACCAGATCATGCAGTCATATGCCAACACTAAGGATTGGGTCCTTGACAGGTAAGCAAATGACTCACGATCCTGCCATTGCTTGTTGCCAGCCTACATGCATGATGGTATTCTCCAGTACTCAACCACTGACATGTTTCTAGCTGGACCGACTCTCAGCTCAAGGCTTTCCTTGACAAAAATGGTATCCCAGCTCCGCAACCACGCAACCGGGATTCTCTTCTCAAGACCGCTCGCGAAAACTATCAATCCATCGCCACCAAGCTCGGAGAGACTGCTTCCTATCCAGGCGACTGGCTCTACGCTTCCTGGTCCGAGAGCGACTTGAAGGAGTGGTGCGATACCCGTGGTATTCCAGTGCCTCAACCGTCAACACGCGATAAGCTTATCGCCTCTGTTCGTCGTAACTCCCGTGTCTCCAGCAACTATGCCTCCGCCGCTTATTCTTCTGTTTCGGCTTCCGCTGCTGCCGCCTCTGCTAGCCTGACCAATGCTCTTTACGACTCTTGGTCTGACACCGACCTGAAAGCTTTCCTCGACAAGAACGGTGTTAAAGTCCCACAAGGGTCCAAAAAGAACGAGCTCATCGCTCTTGCCCGCAAGCACGCTGCTCAACTCACTGGTGATAACGTCAGTGCCTCTGCTGCGTCTGCCTACGGCGCTGCTTCGTCCAAGGCTGGGAACCAGTATGCTCAGGCCACCGATGATGCTGCCCTGAAAGCTCAATATGCTGGCAATACTGTTTGGAGCTACGTTGATTGGATCAAGCAGCAAGTCGGACTTGGTGTATCCTCTGTCAGCTCTGCTGCCGCATCCGCCACCGGTATTGCTGCCGCTAGTCTTAGCTCCTACTCAAGCAGCTTGAGCAAGGCTATGTCTTCTGCATCGTCCTCGGCAAGCAAAGCCGCACTTACTAGTGGGCCATCGGCCGCTACCTCTGCTGGCAATGCCGCTATGACGAGTTTGTCATCTGCGTCGGCCAAAGCCAGTTCATCCGCGCTTTCCAGCTTGAGCTCTGCATCCTCAAGCTTCAGCTCGTATGCTAGCAGCGTCAGTTCTGCCGCTTCTTCCGCTTCGTCATCCGCATCCAAGGCTGCTGCAAGTCAAGGTCCTAAGGAAGCTCAAAAGGCTGGAGATGCTGCAGCAGAGAGTGTATCGAAGGCAAAGCACCGTGTTCAGGAGGCTTACCAGCAGGCAACTGACCGTGCTCGTGAGGAGCTTTAAGTTATTCGAGGTTACAGAAACGGCCAACACTTATGGGGAATGAAGACCAAGAAGCATTAGGAGCGAGATGTATATCTACTCTCCGGCTTGGTCGGTCTAAAAATAGCGTTTGTCTTTCATGGATCATCGGATGGAGTGATGAACTTTCGGCGTTTGAGTCAGATGTATCTTATGGCAGAAGAGTTTTGGCATGGCGTAGTGCGAGAACTTGGTCAATAATGTATTCATGTTTTCTTGAGAGTTGTGTTGCCATCGCGATGACAATCCTTGATGCCCAGCATATCCGCGACAAGATATGAATTACACTAGCAAGTAGTTGACGACTTATAATATCGATATAAGAACATGACCAAGAGTTTTTGTGGTTATTTTACCCACCTCGCACATATTTCGAACATGTCGAAAAGTGTTACGAAAAAGTAATCGGCTGCTCGCGAGATCACGTTCCAGAATCCATCGAAATGCAGTGGAAGACGTGGAACGGGACGCTGTCCGAGCTTTCACACAAACCTCAATTCTTCTCCTCTCCTCCTCTCCATCCAGGTTTTCCAAGCCTTGCCGACCTGAACCACGAACGGCGATGTCGGGTCGATGAGTGTCAAACCTCTGTGTTCAATCGACATCGCACGGAATCGGATGGACCGAAGCTTCCCATCGTAAACACCTCGTGCGGGGTGTTTTTGGGTACAGTTGTGCGTATACCGAAAAAGACGTGGTGTTTTGGCAGACCTCAAGAAGGTCCGTCCGATCCCTGGAATGCGAGGATTGAAGCATGGGGATTGGTAGGTAGGTGGCGTGATGGGCTGGGGTTTTGGACTTGGGATTACGGTGTCGGATTTATTGTGTCTTGATTTAATTTCGGTTTCTGTTGAGGTGGGTATTGAAGAGGAGGTATTCTGTTCTATTCTTTTCTTCTAGGTACCTTCTTCGCCGCCAACCTTAAGAAACAGTCAGGTTTAAGTCAAGAAACCAACGTTGGCATCAACAGTGCAACGACTTCTGCTTTTCCTTATTCGCCAACATTCTACCTTATTCTATCGAGTCTATCAATTGATGAAGGGACGAGATTGTGAGGGCATCGATCTCCGAATCCATTTTGGTCCAATAACCATTACAGTCTCCATACCCACCTCCACGGTACCAACGACGCCGGCAGTTTTGCTTTTTGGTGCCAATGCGACTCAATGACCATCTGCTCACGAAGATAGAAAGGATGGATCTTGTGCCTTTACCCTGAGGTGAAAGCTTGTCGTCCTATTCCTGTACCGACCATCAGAATGACAAACGGAATGGATGACTCCATTCTATTGTTGCTCTATTGTGGGCATAACTTGGGAATCGCCGTCCAAACCCTCAATGCATGTGCCATGGGATTCTCGACTCCAAGCACTTGGTGAATTGGTCACTACAAGTCGATAATTGCTCTATAAGTATTCTTCATTGAGATCGCCACGATCACCTTTGAACTTGGCGAGTTCTTCAGTCGTTTTTGTTCGAATTTCCTTTTCTGATGGTTTCCTTTTTTTTTATGGAGAACACGAGATGAGTAAACGTGCACGATGGCACAGTTTCATACTGTCAAAACCTTCCCTTCTTCTTTCTTTACCCATGACATACCATCGAGGGGCTTCGTAGGGTTTTCAACATCATTTCAAGGGAAGAAAAAGATGATGCTTCACTCCGATCCACGATCACCTCGGTCGAAAAGTCCATAACGGAATATTGTCCGTTTACGGGACCTCCTTCTCCACCACCCTTTGCTTTACCCGTCAAAATGATCAATCCATCAGCAACCGAGGACTGTCCGTGAGCCAGGAACCCAAGCAAATCATCATCTGGTTGGACGAGCAACAAAAACGAATAGAAAAACCCTCTCACCTTCTACCTCGAGGCAAATTCCATCAATGAATCAAGCAAAGCAGAAAATCCGGGAGACGTACACACCTTTGACGCAAACCCTTTTCCAAATCCAAGATGATACTATCACCCATCCACCCCATCACCAGAATGATGGACCTCAATCGAAATCATCTATACCCTCCGACCCCAAGGACCCTCACAAAATCCAAATCAACACCTCTCCTCCGCAGCGAGAAAACCATCTACCGAACCTCCAAACTGACGACCCTCGATAAAGACTCCCGACGCCAAAGAGTAATCTCAACAACACCAGAAACCACCCATCCCCATCCCCATCCCCATCTCCACACCAACCCCCCACCCCGCACCCACGCCAAACAAAACGAATCCCTCTATCTCATCCTCTCCCTCCCCTCCACCCTAACAACCGGCCACCCAATCCCCCTCAGCCTAACCCTAAAACATTTCTACCCCCCAAAACCCAGCAGCAACAACACAGAAGCAGAAAAAGCAGAAAAAGAAAAAGAAGAAGTGGAAAAAGAAAACGAATCCGCCACCCCCCTCCTCGCCTCCACCGCCCTCCTCAAAAAATTCACAACAACCCTCCTCGAAATCAGAAACCGCTCTTCCCAAGGCCTTCTCGGATATAGCAGGAGCACGCAACAGATAATCTCCATCCCCTCCTCCTCCTCCTCCTCATCCAAAGGAACCGGAATCGGCTTCGGAGTCGGAATCGACGACGACGCTCCCCCCCTCCTCAGTATAGACAACAACCCCCCAAACCCAAACCTCCCATCCACCGTTTCCCCAGACGAGGACGAAATAGTCACGCCCTCCTCTACCAGTCCCGACGACGCACCGCCGCTCCTCAGTTTAAACGAACCCCTACACCTCCACACCGTTTATCCAGCTGAGAAACTGACGATGCCCTCGAAAATCACCGTTCCATTCCCAGCATTTCCAAAGACGGCGAAGAGGAAAAGGGATGGGGGAGGAGGGGGAGGAGGAGGGGTTCCGACGCATTATCTACACGTACGTGCCACGGTGGAGTATCTGGGGAAAAAATTTGCGGCTGAGTGGGTTGATGTGCCTGTTTCTATTATTATACTAAGGGACGAGAGCGGGGAGGAGGGGGATGTGGTGCCGTTGTTTGTGCGCGAGGAGGAGAGGTATAGGGCGTTGAGGGCGGCTATGGAGAGGGGTGGGTTGTTGAGCCCTGAGGAGTTTTTCAAGGAGGAGGATGGGGGGGTTGTGGGGTTGTCTTGATATGTATGCGTTTGCGACGGGAGGGCGTCAAAAGTTGCATTTGTTGGGTCATTATATTCGTGAGTTTACATAAGTTCGTTTCTCTTCTTGTCCCCGATTTCATGGTTTCTAATCCGACTTGCAAGGTTTCTCGTCTGTTTGTACTGACATATCAAAGCAGCGAGATACACTTTCGTAATGGCTCTAAACGACGGAACCCAATGCCTCGGTTCTTGGCGCTGTGACGCGACCGAAGAGCTGTCCGAAACCCATGTAGGGAGAGTTGATGGGAGTCTCTTCATCGTTGAGGAAAACATCGAAAAGCCATCCACCAAAGACACAACCCAAGACTGGCGCCACGATCGGGATCTACCACAAACCAAGCATTAGTAACAAGTCCAAATTAACAGGTAGAAAAAGAGCCGAGCATGCAAATCAGGATGCCAAAATCATGGAAGAAAAAGAGGAACAGAAACTTACCCAGAAGTAATAGTTCCTCGCCGTCCAAACACCACGTCCGTACCCCAAAGCGCAAGTCATCAATCTCGGCCCAAAGTCTCTTGCCGGGTTAATCGCGAATCCCGTCTCCCATCCAAAACAAGCCGTGATCCCGATGAAGACGAAGCACAACACAAGAGGCGTAAGGTTCCTAGCCCCACCGCCTCTCTTCGACTCCCCAAAGGCAAAGATACAGAACATGAGCACGGCACTGGCCAAGAACTCGGAGAAGAAGGCGCCCGTGGTGGTCATGAAGGCGGCGGGGTAGGTGGCGAAGATACCCGCCGTCGGTGTCGTGTTGTTGATATAAGAGGGGGCGTAAGGGACGGTGCGGACATTGTAGCCCTCATAGGAGTCGATTGCAGACTTGTAGTTGCCGTAGACGACGCCGGCGGCCACGAAGGCGCCGAGGGTCTGGGAGAGCATGTAGATTGGGAATTGGGACCAGGGGAAGCGGCGGTAGATGCACATGCTTAGGGTTACGGCAGGGTTGAGGTGGCCGCCGGAGCGGGAGGCTGTGTAGGCTCCTAACATTATTCCGACGCTATTATTCCGCGAGTCAGCTTGGATTCTCGAAGTGATGAAGGCAAGGCAAAAATGCAATTGTGAAGGGACGATGCAAAAGTGCGGGAATTGGAGATGGAGAGGCAGTGGAAGAGATGTAACGTACCCCCATCCCAAGCACAGAGTTGTGTAATCACCCTTCTTGCCCTCGCCGAGCACGTACTGCGCCGTACAGCCAAAGGAAAAGAGAAGGAAAACAAATGTCCCGAAGAATTCGCTGAAGGCGTTTTGGTTCCTGTGACGGATTCGGGACCAGAGTTGAGGGCTTTTTTCGTCGTGGTAGATTACGGTGTCTATAGGGTGTAAAGCTTCCTTCAACGGCGACGTGGTTGAGGTTGCGCTGTGGGCGCTTATGGCTATCGAGTCTTCGTGCTGTTTCATTGTGGATGATCGGGATGGGAAGGGAGTTGGTTTGGTGGTAATCGAGTAACGATGAAGGGAATTGATGAGGAAGGGCTGGAGAATAAGATTGGGAAGTATGATAGACGACGGTATTTGTCAAACACCTTGCTCCAAGCTTGTGGAATGGAAGACTGGTCAACGAACAGAACAATGGTCTATATGTACCCCAAAGCACGAGGCTGACCGCCTTGCCTTGACACTCGATCCCACTGCGGCACATTCGTCGAATGGGAATACTCGGCCAGCTGATGGTGCATCGTGAGACATAGATCAGACGCAGTACAGCTCTTCGTGCATGAAAAGGCAGCGGCTGATGTGAAGGCATGGGGAACTTGCACGACTTCATGCGTTAGAATGCATATTGCCACGTCTTGAAGAGGCCATTCTGTAGTCTGGTCGTTGAAGACGTATTTCATGCATACGCCTTGCGGCGGTGGGAGGTGCTGCTGTGGCGTAGTCTTCTTGATAGATTGGTCTTCTTGATAGCTGGGCGCAGATGGGTAAGCCCAGCGTGTGACACATGCTGGCACTCCAAACAACAGGAAACTCACAGTAGAAGCTACACGCGGCTCTCAGCTTGCTACAGGGCTAGAATTCGTATCTCAAGTTCACGTGTGTGAATTGGCGATGCGATCGGCATCCAGTCGGGGTGTCCACGCGGTCAATGTCTACGGGTGATGCTCCTATGGTCCGTCCCGTCGATACAGTTGACCGCAACGTGCTGGACTGGCAACGGCACGAAAACGTCGTAGTTGAGTCGCCAGCGACACATGTACTCACAAAAGCTCTTCCGACAGCGACAAGGAAGGGACACCTGACCATCGCATATAACTCGGAGCAAGCTGCTAGAGGTAAGAACCATGCTCAGGCTGTTAGAGTAAGCGCGCATGCAAGCGATCGAGGTGCCCATGACCCGGTCAAGTATCTTCGAGAACTCGCAGAGACCACGGTGATCGTGGCGTAGATCTCCCGGCCCAATGAAGTGATCGACTTCTTCCAGTGGCTTCAAAGCAATAACCTTATTTCGACCTCTCGAAATCGCGCTCTCAATTCTCCGTTCGCCTCACTCATGGTCGCCACTGGCAGGAGACCGAAGTCGTGCCGATGTGAGAGTAGGTTGTATTGACCGGAGCTGCAGGGCGTAGATAACCCGTAGGCCACTTCGAACGGGATGCGGTAGGTCTTCGGGAGCCTCCATGGATCAGCCTTGGAGCAAGGTTGTGAAAAGCCGGGGCATAGAGGGGATGATATACTGCGGTAGGTGATCGACAATGCAATGTGGAGGAATGCGGGTAGCTCGAGATCTGGAACGAAACACGAGTGGGCGGCTATCCTGAGGCCACCATACTGTAACCTCAGCAAGCCACTGCACATTCCAATCAGCTTGAGGGTAGTAGCAAATCTGCTGGAGAAGGCAGGTCTCGCGCGTGAAGAAGACGCCTGAAGTCCACGATTGGCTCTGGTGCTGTATGCGACTGAGGAGCGATGGGCTTCACCGGTGAATTCTGGACCCATAGAAGCATATGGAGGACATGATGGTCAAGGGATGCGCTGTTCATGCATATGTGTCTCAGACACAGGGGAAGATCAGAAGGAAGATGGAGATCTGGTATTTGAAGGTTGAGGTTCGGTTTAGCTCGTTCATGTAGGGAGGGGTAAGGTAACTATCCCGACCCCACCTAGTAAACGAACGCCTTTCCAATCCGGGCGCTTAGCGTCTGGTGAGCTGGCAATGGATGCGCGCAAGAATTATGCTCCCCAGCAAGGCTGAAGCATCAGATGCGATTGACCCGGCCCTCGGATCTACAATTCAAGGGGCAAACAATGTCGACTGAGCTGATACGCCCAAGGACTTTTGGCTATGAGGCATGGAATGGACAGTCTTGCTACTATCGTTTCAAGCGTCTCGAGGCCGGTTAAACCTTCAATCTGGAGAGCTTCCATTTTCAAGCACCTTCGAGCAATTCCTGGGTGCTCTTGAGAGTGGGTCAGTTTTGACCCTTTGTCGACGATGACAATTGAACAAGTGGATCGATTGAGCGGCCTGGACTGCCGGTACTCCGTACAGGGGAAAGAGTACCTCTTTCTGCAATGTTTTCATCAGCTGTAATGATCTAATGGCTAGACATGCTCCCGTCCAATCCCGCCTCTTCTAACCAAATCGGTCTATAGTCCGTGCTTTTGGCAGCGAACAATACGGCAATGCCATTTACCGCGGCCCGACTATTATCATCGAACAACGACTAGTCTGATGTGTCTTGTCTCCTTACAAATCCTCAATATTTCGAACACCCTAGCAAGATGACGAAGAATGGCTAGTGCCTTGGTAAATGCAGTCCCCAACCGAACACCAATAGAGATAAGGTCTGAATCATGTCTTGCTGTTTTCCAAACAGACAGGAAGTCCATATCATCCGTTCCGGATGAAAAGGGCGGAATGCGAAAGGCAATGCCTTAGATGTGAAAAGAAAAACAGAGCTTCCAACCCACCCTGTCATTGTTGCGGTGTGATATCCAAATCCATGTCCGTATATCCAAGTCGCAGTGGGGCCACATGGCCTATCTACGCCGCGCTGAATGTCCTTATTTGATTCCTGACCTGGTAGGGACTCGGCACAGAAGCCCATTCGGGCCGTGGCTGTAGCTCCTCCTTGTCCACCAACCATGCTTCCGCGTCTTGTCCTAATGTCCTCAAGTCTTGTGCCAATTGTTCAGGACGGCCTTGAATCGTTTGCTGTCTGAATATTCGCCAGAAATTTTCGAACTCCGGGCGACGTGCCATACCAGTGATTTGTAGCCGCCTCTTCATCACAACGGCCTGATGCTCGAAATGCGTTTCCTCGGATTGCCATGACTTTCTTTCTTGTTGGTAGAGGTCAAGTGCAGGTGATATGATGTTCTGGGCGAAACTCAAGATGGCCATGGCGTGCAAAACATGTAGCGGTTCTTGATCGAGGCGGGCGAGAACTACACAGCCCATCATCGGTGGCCCATACTTTCCGAATTCGTGGTCCCACTCACGCTGGTTGACGACAGAGTGGTCGGCCTTGTTGGGATCGAAACAGCGAAAAAGATGCCGAACGTCGTTATCCAGGTCCGTCACACTGAGTCGGAGGGTCGGTGTGTTAACGTTGTAGTTCAGAGGCCGACTGACAATTTTGATACCAAATTTCTCGGACATCAAGGCTGGCTTCTCGTCGAAAACTTGATCGTTCTTTGCTATCGATATTGCCTCGAATCGGGGCCTCTTCTCGCTGAACATAAGGACCTGAGGATTGACGCGAACAGCTTGAACCTTTTGACGATTAGCAAAGAAAAAACACATCGTAGGCAGTTTGGCGATTTGGGCGTGCCAGGAGAATTGAGTGGACAAGACAAGTCAATGCAGGAAAAAGTCGAATATTGAATGAATGTGTGCGGGTTTCCGTGTGTTGTTGACACTTCCCAAGACGTCATACATAAGAACATACCTGATGAGTCTCTGTCTGTGATGGCTGCATATCGTTAAAAATGCGGCTTTGTCTTGGGTCCTTTCTTCGTCCTCCAAACACTGACTTGCTTTCTGATTCATCGCTATCTGAGCCTTTGTTGCCATCTGGAGAAAGAGGAAGAGAGATTTCAGAGGGCGTCTTGAAGATGCCGAGAGGAAGGGACATTGCACTCGACCATTTGTTTCGTACCGCTGCAGGCAGTCGCGGTCGGAAAGCTTTATGTACTTGCACTTATTAGCTTACTGATTCTTTGTTCTGTGGAAATGTGTGATTTGTTAAGCCACATACAACTTGACATTGTGTTCAGTGTTGAGCGCCAGCATGGAGGTTTACATAGTGTGTGTAGAGGATATCGAAGGATGTCCGGTGACCCTCGATTCCTGGCCATCTCCAGACAGTACCTTATTTCGCATGCAACCCTTGCATTTGAGATTAGGACTGGCGACCTTCATCTGCGCAGAGGATACGGCAGGTCCAGGTAAATGTCACAGAAGCTCATACACTGCATGAATGTGTGATCAAGTTCGCATACGTTGTATCTCGGCTCAGCTCCATCATGATAACAATGATAAAACTCTTAGAGGAACGATAATCTTCCAATGTGATGTACTGAGCTCGGTGCATTGTACGAGGTCCTACACGAGCTGAAAAGCCCCAGGACCGTTTTCTGGCGAGATTTACTTGACAAGGACTTCTAAGTTTACTCTACGAGCTGTTGGGTTAGCAGAGCCGCGTTCACATCCATTGCAAGAGGCAGGAGTACGTTGAGGTTTGGACGTCTGTCGACGCAATCGAGGAGATTTGCGCACCGGCAGAAAAGCGCGACGACAACTGTCTACAGATGACAGCCTAAGTTCCAATGAGATTTTGGTGTGGTTCTGAGCTGCACCTGCAGTCATATCCATAGCAACAAGCAGTTAGAACATAATTGACCACCCCTATTCAAGGGTTGACCGGACACGGTGTGCTTGCAAGCGTCTCTTCCAGGCTCATTCTTTCCATCACAGCAGACACGATATACAAAGACATTTGAGTTGGCCAATGTCCTCGTGGAAATGAGTGATGGTGATGGTGATGCTTGGGAGGGAGTGAAGTTGGTAGTTTGATCGAAACACGGCCACGGCCCAAATCCGTCTCGGCCAAAAGGACTCGCCGATCACGCGTCAAGCAACAACAACAACAGTGATTATGTCTACACGCTTACTATAGCCCGCCAGTCCCCTCAGATGGGATCCAACCGTCCATATGACCCTTTCAAACCACTGTCCACCAATATTCCTCGCGCAAAACGAACCCGAGCTACTAAAATAACGGCCAATACCGATGAGCGCATTTCCATGAATGGCCAATTGTGGGAGGATGGCTCAGGTTCCGGTTCCAGTAAATCACCATACGATGCGCTGCATGAAGACGATACAGACGACTCGTTCGGACGCCGTATGATCCAGGAGATGAACCACGATCGCCTTCAGAGCGAAGGGCGCCGGCCACAAGCTTTTAGGAAAGCGCGAATCCATTCAAGAGCGGGATTGACCTTGGAGAATCTGGAGCGCGTAGCTCCAAGCAACGAGACACCTCCAGCTGTACCTTCGCATAGCAGTCTGGGTAGTCTCAGCAGTGGACTATCAGATCCTCCCCTCAATGTACCGCGCGAATGGGGCAGAAAAGGCAGGAGGAACAACGATTGGCTTAGGCGCATAAAGATGGACTCGCCTAAGATCACAGAAAGAGACGGAGACATCCGGGAAGACGGTTGGGCTGCAGCTGCTGAACGAGTGCCAATCCCATCGCTAGACGACAGTCCTTCGTCAAGAAGAGGTTCCACTCGAGGTACTCCTACAGCTTCATTGAGACGGCAGCGAGAGCATGTGGAGAGAGACGAGGAGTGGGACCTTAGTCCCGATCTAAATCCTGCTTCGTTCATAGAATCAACACCGATGCCAGTGCGCAACACTGCCCTGGAAGAGATTCGGCAACGCGAATCCGAGGAAGCGCTGAACGAGAGCAGCATTTACCGCACCACGACTGCATACCCAACCCCTCCACCAGGACCCCCGAGTCCTCAGCGCTCAGAGTTGCCAGCATCGCCAAGTCTTGCAGATACTTGGTCCCATCCAGCTGAACAAGACTTGGCCGTTCCAAAGCGAACAGAACGAGCCAGATCCGCTGTGAAATCCACGACAAGCGTTGTCACACATACTAGGACGACTTTTGGAAACGGCCCTTCGTCGCCCATTGCTCTGCACAAGAGCGCGCTTACACTGGGAGTAGTTGATCGAGCTATAACACCGCAAGCTCAAATCAGTCCTCAGCGTCCCATACATCGTCGCGAGGATTCGCAGGATATCTTAAGGAGGCTAGCACGAGCATCGAGCAATACTCCAAGTCCTGGAAACGCGTCAAATCGTCGCATGATACAAGAAGGAACTCCTGCTCCAGTCCGAAATCGACCAGATTCTGCTCCTGCTGTTCCAGCTGCAACCATTCCCATACAAACAAGTTTACGAAGTCGGTCTCCGGAACCCTCTCTTCCTCGGCCACGATCGTCTTCGGCCATGCAGATCGAGAGCGCTCTTTTGGTGCAGGGGACACGCGAGGACAAACGCGTGCAAAAAGAAACACAACAATTGGAGGACACGCCCCTTCCGTTGACGAGGCAGCTGAATCCCAAGACGCCTGTCATTACAGGTGCATGGATAGATACCCCTAGGCCGATCATTTCACGCCCGTCATCTCTTAATCAGCCTGCGCCTTCCAGCTCTTCCCACACGTCACGTCCGCCATCATCGCCAAAAGTGGTCGAATCCAGCGAACGATTTGCATCACCTGCGAAGAAGGCGGCTCAGGCTGCTGTTCAACGGGCACAGAGAGATGATCGCGATCAGGCTCAACCCGGGTCGCACTCCGCATCAGCCTCTGCACCTCCTCCATCGTTTCCGCCATCAGCTCTTTCAGCAGTCATAGATGAAGCACGTCACCACCACGGCACGGAAACCGACGCAGTTTTAGGCGATGCCACAATCGAGTCTCTAGAAGATCTCATATCACCTCACGATGACCACAGTGCCCAAGAAGAGGACACACTCGATCAGCTCGAGCTCCCCACGGGAGAACCAAAGACTGCAGCTGAGAAGTCACGATTAGCCGAACTGATGACTTTGAAGAGCATGAACCAAAAATTAAAGGCAACAAAGAGCAGTATCCGGAGTGTCAATCATGGCATCCAGGGCTTGCAGAAACAAATGCACGGCTCTGGAGACAAGGGTGAAGAATTTCAAGACAAACGAGTGGAAGTCGCAGTACATTTCCACTCTCTCTCAGATCTTGGTCAAGCATTACGGGCTTCCCTGTACACGCGAGACGAGAACGTCAGGATCGCGCTTGGACCCTTGGGTCTTTTCTTTTCTGTATTCTTCAGCTGGCTGGTCACCGAGTTTTTAATGTGGTTGGTCATCCCCTATCCCTCACGACATCATCTGCTAACCACGAAAACAGCCACCTCTTTTGTCGTCCCGCATACGCCTCATCCATGTCTGGTTTCGGAGTCGATCCCGACGCGCCCGAATTCCCGTTCGCTTTGCCCACTATGCTCCTACGACCTTTTCGACCCGTATGGAGACCCTGTATAAACACCGCTACCACATTTTTGCACTTTTTATGGGACAGAGTCGTAGAATCCCTCGGCCAAGACCCACGAGTCGGAGGTGAGAAGATTGTGAAGAATGTTGTTGAGGAAGTTCTTGTTGATCCCGGAATTCCTGAGGATTGGGATATGACGAATGATGATATTTTGTAACGAGTTTCTTCCGCCGCTTCACAAGTGATGGATTTATATCCTGCTCTATCAGTGAGGCCAATCACCCGCGGGAATTTTTGGAAGTTGGTTTTGTTACATGTCTATTCTAGCAAGGCGTTGGGGGTACACTTGCGTTTGTACGGAAGGTGGTGATTGCAAGCCCCCGTTTTTGGATACTGCGTCTGTGGAGCTTTGTATTAGTACCTATGCAGTATGAATGACACTATTTACGTATTTGTGCACATAAACTGAAACACCTTTGTATTTGTTGACTAATAACAAGTACATTTTAGTAACACAATCGTGTCTGGATACTTCGGTTTTTCTGTCTTATCTCACGCGTCAGGTGAGGGAGTGATGATCCAGTCATTCAAGTATCTATCTAATCATCGCTCTTTATACAGAAGATCCGACGTAAGGCAAAGACGAAAGCGATGGATGAGTGTTTACAATGATGATATGAGTGAAGTGGAGTAGCCGGGGGCGTCTGTTCGCAAACTCGTACCATCGTCCTTATCAACTATTTTTTTCTCAAAGGGACGGAGTAGATAATTAAGTGCTCATAGACATCCCGTGACCT
Organism: Venturia effusa; assembly: GCA_007735645.1. NCBI lineage: Eukaryota > Fungi > Ascomycota > Dothideomycetes > Venturiales > Venturiaceae > Venturia > Venturia effusa. The sequence goes on from CP042197.1 coordinate 1,155,017, forward strand.
ATCCTCCGAAATAGAGTCCATTGAGAAATAATTCAGAGACCCCGCTAACAAGCCAAGGCTCCATCATGTCCATGATCGTTTTATTCGCCATCGTTGCAAATATGCTTGTTCTACATCACCTATCAACTATGATGTTTACACACGAAATTTGAAAATTTACATGTATTGAGTGAATTAACAAATTTGCATGTATACAGTAAGTAGACATACTACATACATACACACTGCGCAAAAAATCCCAAAAACCATCCCCTCAACCAAACAAAAATCCCTCACCCCCTTCAATTGTCCTTTCCCTTCCCCCTCCCCACCCCATCCTCCCTCCTAAAAACCTTCTCCTCCCCCTGCGGCGTCATAATAGCAATCCCCTTCGTCCTCTTCTGAATCACAAAATAACCACCGGGCGGCGTACCCTGCGTACCCTGCGTACCCTGCGCGCTCTGCATACTCTGCGGCGGCGGCGACGTCGTCGCTCCAGCGGGTGCAAGTGCAGTAGAGGGAGGTTGCGGATTACAACTCGGACGATTACAGGTACATGGGTACGGCCAAGCGCAGTCTGGGAATTTTTGACCGCAGTCGCAGGGGTCGGGGGAGTGGATTGGGCAGTCGTCTTTGAAGGCGTCTTCGCTGTTGTCGAGGCCGTTTAGGGTGGGGCGGGTTTCTGTTTGTTGGGATTGTTGTGTCTGTTGTTGGGAAGAGGAGGGGTTGGTTTCTGATGTTTGTTGCTGTTGTTGCTGTCGTTGTCCTGAGTTTGAATTCGAGGTTTCGGTGTTGCTTGATGTTTGTGCTGTTTGTGTATGTTGTGCTGAGTCATCACCGAAGCCTGGTGAAGGGCTCACTGCTGATGGTTGAGGACCTGGATTATTGGCGTAAGCTTGCTGATACTCCGGCAAGTTTGCGGCAGTCGACGCAAGAGTGCTGGTGGCATCTACATGGCTAGTATAATGATCTACAACGTTATCATCCGAAAGATCGGGCACAGTCATCGCAGCAGTCGTCGCCTGCTGTGCATTGTGATCAAAGTCGGGGTTCAATGGGGACAAAGGTTGTGGGCCTGGGATGCCACGCCTATGTCCAATACTATCGAACAGGCGCGCCCTCTCCTCAGTGGTGATTTGATTAGATGGTCGCCGCACTCCACGAAATTTCGTTCCATCCCGAAGGACCTCTCTCGAGCCTGCCGTATAACCATACGATGGTGACGACGGCGCTCGTGGACTACCCGCCGGCAACGGTGAAAAATTGCTAGTCGTACCTGGGTTGCTAGGAGTCTGCGGAGACGTAGATATAGGTCTTAGTTGTGAAGGACGAAGACCTTGGCTCACGACCTTCCCGCGACCAGCAAATCCTCCGTGACCACCAAATCTAGGGGCGCGAAGCGATGGCCCAGCAGCACCATAAGTGGGAGCTGGTGATGGCGGCATTGGTGGACCGTTTCCAGCGCCCGTAAAAGGAGGATAATTCCCATTTGAATGCGTGTTATGGGCGTCTCTGGCGACGATCCGGACCTCGACGTCCCCAAGAGCATGTCGACCCGCGGCTTGGGCTCTTTGGAATCCCTCATACGTCTTGAACTCGGCATACGCTGAATGCTAGAATGAAATCAGTACATGCAAAAGAGACTTCGTGGTACAAATGTAAGCGCTCCTTTTTTATCCGACTGAATCCCCCATTCGACTGGAGACCATTGGTTCGAGTTCTATGGCACTACGTTTATGTCCATCTTATTCTTCATGTTCGCCAGGATCCATCGGTGTCAATCTCAAGCCGACAGCTTCGATTACAGATACGCTACCCGACATATAGACGAGGGCAGGGAACATGGGTTTTGGACCAGCTGTAAGAGTAGGTAAGACGAAGATGTGAAAAACAACTTACCATTTTCCCATCATCAGGACTAAGGCTCATATATGGACCCAGAGGTCCAAATTGCGCCAGGTGTTGCCGAAGCTTGCCTGCACTGACCTTCTTTCCATTTGATATCTTGACAAAGGCGCGGAAGTATCCAGTTCTTGAATCAAAGTTCGACGGCGTCGCCTCATCCGCTATGTCGCTTGGCTTCTCAGGCATGGGATTCTTTCCAAGATTGCCAGAAGGCCCAGCCTTTTGCTCTGACCTTTGGGACGAGAATGTCTCTGCCGTCGAAGCTATTTGACTTGTAGACTCGACAGATCGAGATCGAGATGGTGCAGGTACCTGGGTGCCATCTGTACTTGTAACTCCGGCAAGTGTTGTAGTGCCGTCAAGATATCTAACCCCGCCATCGAGGTATATTTGACCTTCGTTTGAAAGTGTGCACCCATCCCCCGATGAATCTTGCAGAAAGGACAAGACTGAGCTGCCATCAGCAGAACGCCACAAACCGTCTGAATATTCTGCCAAGCCAGCTGAGTTCACCACTCGAACCGACGTTACATCTGATAGAACGAGTTTACGCGGCACTTCGTTGTCTGGTGAAGAAGAGTGGTTTTGATCCATCGCGAGGCGGATTTTGCTGCGAAATTGATCGATAGTAATGGTAATATTGTTGAAATTGCTCGTAAAGCTGTCGCGATAGATGTGAGTAGAGTGTATCTGCGGTATCGTTGACGGTGCATATCGACATCTATATTTGCACAGCAGGACACCCAGAGCTACGCTGCAACAAGTCTTTAGGAAGAGCATGTTGAAAGGATTCGTTGACTAATAGTATAATGCGTTGTGTTATGAAATAATGCTACAACAGCACTGTCCAGGCCACATATATCGGTAAGATAGTAAGCGTTGTGGCATTAGAGAGGTAAGAAAGGGGTGCAGATGATTGATCATGTACGTTGTTTGCTGCTTGTGCATATCATTTGTTGAGAAACAAAATCGATGGGGAATGTGGAATGCTGCTGCTCTTCCCATTGTCTGCTTTTGTCCCAGCCATAAAAAGACAATTTCCAAACAAAGGGTTTTATTAACCCATCTGCTCGCAAAACCTATATGATTCTGCTGGATTGTGCCTTTGGATTCGGGCTGTAGGAGAACCATCTATCAAGAGAAGTCAGAGAGCGTCTTTTCCCGGCATATGACAGCGGCTTTGGAAATACGTCTGCCACATGATGTAGGCTTGACACATTCCTCTGCCCTGATGAATTCGAGGTCTCCTCAAAGTTAGGCCTTCCAAGTGGCTATTGATCTCGAGAACTCTGGTAATCGCCAAATCGATACGTTTCTCAATCTGATCCAATGATTCCATGTTGCGCTTGAGATCTGAAGACTGGATTAGGTGAGTCAGGCACAGATCAACAGCGGACCGGGTCGCCGGGTGCATGTTCTGTGGTTTCACTCACCTGACGATGCAAACTTTTCGCAAACTTTTCGGCAGATACGTCGCGTCAAATTCGAAGTCCTTGGCTGCTTAGGAGGCGTAGAGATGGTCCAGTAAGCATCCTCGTCAGTCAAAAAAGCCAGACCTGATATGGATAGTCCATGTATGTCGCGACTTCTGGCGTGAATCGTGTAGAAGCAACAATTGGGTATCATATTTCGCGCCTAGATGTAAGCCAAATCACCAGATATGCCACAGCGGAATTCCTGGCAGCCAGGAGTATCTAGCTTGCACCTCTGCCTCCCCTAGCTCTTAATCCTCGTCCTATGCCACTGCCAATACCACTCCCAGCTCTACCAGTTCCGGTTGTGCCCCTAGCTGGTGTAATTCTGCCGCTGACACCATAGCCTGATGAAGTACCACTGACACTCGAGCCAGCACGAGCTCCTCTTACGCGTCCTCTCGGTCCACGAGTTCCCCTGGCAGCTGCGGCTTCTTTCTTCCTCTCGTCTTCCTCTGCCTTTCGTGCTGCCGCTTCACGACGCAGTTGCTCTTCGCGTTGACGGCGCTGCACGTCTCTCTGGCGTTGTAGCTCCTCTGCTTCGACACTTGCCAGATCTTCAGTCGCGCCTTGCCATGAAGGATTCAGAATAAGGCGTTGGTTGTGTTCGGTCTGTGAAAGAATTCGCGTCCATGTCTGGAGGAGGGTTGATGCTGATGTGACTGTTCGGTTGACCGTCTAAATTGATCAGTGAATGCTCTCGCTGACACTGAGAAAGTAGAGAACGCACCTCCATGTTCGTCTTCGCCTTCTCCAAACTCCCCACCACGCCCTCTATGACGGTGTTGATTTTGCGGATGTTGTCCAGTTCTTGGCGCAACTGCGCTTCCCGAGACTCTTCTGCATCATAACGAGATTCGGGCGGACGCGTCTTACTCTGTTGGTCTGCTTCTTCTTTCTTTCCGTCGGGTGCAATCGGTGGCTTTCCTTTCTTCACTTGCACGGGAGAATCAAACAAGTGACTATCAGAATCTGACAGGTTCAGTCCTTCAAGATCAAGGTCATTGTAGGGTTTTGACATGGTTGTGTGGGATACGTTGTCCAGCAGAGGTGGTTGGATAGGTATAGTATGCTTGAGGGCCCGGAGGACGCGTTAAGATATTGCTGAAGTCAATAGCAGGTCAACACGACGGGACAGGAGTATCAAAACATTCGTGATGCTTCTCTTGCTGTTGAAGATGCTTACAAGCCTTTCCGCCACTGGCATCGAATCAATTGTTTGGCAATGGTTTCTATTGAGTATTGACGCTCTCGGACAATAGGCGAATATCATTGTTGTTTTTATTTAGTGGCTGGTGCTGGTGCTCTCCGTACCAGCCTCCCAAATCCTTTGTTCAACCTCACGGGCAGTGTTGGCGAGCATCAAACACGCCCAAACAATCCAGGAAGACTACACCTACATTTCGCATCCTTAGAGTCTTGCCGTCGTGCGCACCGCCTGTTGAGCTCTGTTGAATTGCCGCACTGTCATCGCCGCCCAGAACAGCGACCCGGACTTCACCAAAGGAAGCGACTACACAAACAAACAACCACATCCATCATGGCGACTACTCCTTCACCCCGTGGCCGCGTCCACACTCCTCCTCCACCTCTACATGGTCCACGCTACGACAATTACGAGCCATACTCTCCCAGGAGATCAATGCGTGTTGCTGCACAGCGAAGTACCGACCATTCCTTCTCCAGCTCTCGACCAGCTCGCGCTTCAACTCCAGTCAATAACCAATCCCCGACCTTCGACCGCAAGCGACCTTCTCCTTTTCCCGCATCTGATTCCGACACTGACATCCTCCCTACCCTGCCCGACCGATTGACCTCAAGCGCTGCTTCTTTCGGCATGTTCCACACACCAGCAAAGACCCCGCGTAAGCGATCCGTACCACAAGGTGCCATGAATGGAACTGCGCGCTCGTTATTTCCTGGTCGACCTGCTACAGTAGAGGAGGCCATGCCGACACCTAAGAAGGCACGAAAGAAGGCGTTCAACCCGTTCGCCATTGCGGAGGATGGTCAAGAAGCTAGTAGCTCAAGCAAAATCGACATTTACACAGACTCCAAGGACCGCGTACCAACACTGGACGAAGACGAAGCCAACCCATTTCTTAGCAGAAACGCTGCAAAGCAGAGCAAGCGACGTAGGAACAAAGTAACAACGGAAGAAGAGATGGAGGAAGCTGTGCGCAACGAAGAGGGTCTTGTCTATGTCTTGTAAGTCTCTTTTGTCGCATTTTCTGCTCGATGGAGTCGTCCCCGTCCTTGTCATCTTTTAGGTGTGCCTTGGAAGGCATCGATCTTGTCCACCAGCCCACATGCCTTACATGAACTCAAGCTAACAACACCTAGCCGTGGAAAGAAAGTCCTACGCCGCTTTGACACCGCCGCAGACTCTAACGAAGATGATGACGACAATTTGAGCGACCTAGAAGTCCGCCGCAAGGCAGGGGCCTCCGCGAACAAGCGCTTCACCAGATCATCCATCAAACCACGCCTTCTTTTCCCCAGCGAAGAGCAGAAACGTGCTCGTGAGGCCGCCGAGGAGGCGGATGAGGAGGCAGTCACCGACATTGAGGTTCCTCAACCAAAAGCAGCTGTCACGCCGGTCAAACAGCAGTTCCATCCAAATACCCCGCCATCTACGAACAGATCGAAACGCAGCAATGCTGAACATGAGGAAGTGGATACTGTGGCTCCCATCAAGTTGACGAGGAAGGTCAGCGCATTTGGCGGTTGGGCACGTAGGAAGGCGCCCCCAGCTGCTGCACCGCCATCCAGAAAGCGAGAAGGAGAGTCGTTGGAGGGCGAGACCGCGAAGAGGACTCGAAGTGGCGCATCTTGATAAGCCATATCGGCTCACAATTGGGATGCGCATATGATATGCATTGTTCCTGGAGACATAAGCATTCTTCTGGGAGATAAATGGCTACAAGTGGTAATATGGATATGACGTTACGCCCTGGACCTCAAAAGAGTACAATTCACTGGACGGGCATAGGTATGGAGAAAACCGGCGTTTTTGTCACCGAGGCTGGCATTATGGTGCTGGCCATTGGCTTTGGCCTTGGAAGCGCTTCTCCTCTTTCTTCATTTGTAGCGCTTTGGACAGCAGTAGGCTTTCCGCTTCTTACCAATCAATACCATGTGCGCATGGTTTATATTATGATTCTTATGGATGGACCGTATGTGTGAAGCTCGAGATTCACGTGGAAATGTACGATACCGTTCAAAATGGCAACCCCGGTCCTTAGTAATGATTTCAATTCTGAGGTTTGGTGTGTCGAAACGTGGATTCCTCATGTTGATCGTTGTGATTTGATGAGGTGCTTTTGAAACAACCTCTCGTTCAAAAACTTTTTTTTCTCTCTCACGCCGAGGACCCTTACGATCGTGTAACACGGGCGTCCTCCACTTCGCGAAACACTTGAACGGGAATGGCGATACCGGGGGATATTAGGGAACATGAACGGTTCATGCGTGAGGCTATTGATATGGTTAGTCGCATCTTCTTTTTCTAATTTTCTACTTATTTCATGCTGTGAGAGGTTGGGTTGTACTACGGAGGGAAGAAGAAGAAGAGAGGGTCATTGAGATATCATGTGATGTGCTATGGGATGTGGTATTCTCGTTTCCCTCTCTCTCTGCTTGTGTTTTTAAGCGTTGGAACCTTGTGGTATCGAGTCCTGATTAGACTGCTTATGATTTCGATGTAGGCGGAACTGGCACTCCGAAGCGACGAGACGCCTGTTGGATGCGTGTTCGTGTGTGATGGAGAGGTTATTGGGAGGGGGATGAATGATACGAATAGGAGTTTGAATGTAAGTTTTCCATCTCCATCATTCATCTCACTCATCGAGCATGATTTAACGCACTCTTCAAAATCGTTGTCTATCTACCCTTCAATCATCCCTTTCTCCCTCATCAAACCACGCCCCAAACTCCCTCATCAGCCCCCATCTCAAACTCCCTCTTTCATACCATCACTCCCCTCACCACAATCCAACCCCAACCTAACCACCCCCCCTCACCAGGGAACCCGCCACGCCGAATTCCTCGCCCTCTCCCGCATCCTAACGCACCACCCCCCCTCCCTCCTCCTTACCACAGATCTCTACGTAACCGTCGAACCGTGTATAATGTGCGCCTCCCTGCTTCGCCAATTCCGCATCCGCCGCGTGTTCTTCGGCTGTGCGAATGAGCGCTTCGGGGGTACGGGGGGCGTGTTGTCGATTCATGATGATAGGAGAGTGCCTGGGGACGGGTTTGAGGCTTTTGGGGGTGTTTTTGGGGAGGAGTGTGTTTTGTTGCTGAGGAGGTTTTATGTGCAGGATAATGGGAGGGTGCCCGAGGGGAAGGTGAGTTTTTCTTTCTTTCTTTTTGGTTGTTTTCTTGTGTTTGATCATGAGTTTGAGGTGTGGAATGGGCTGACTGGTGATTTGTAGGCAAGGAAGAAGGAGAGGGAGTTGAAGGAGGTTAGGCCTGAGGATATGCATCTGGGCGCTGCTGGGAAGGTGAAAAGTGTGGTACCGGATGGACGTGAAGAGTCCAGGTCATGATTACACACTCCATGATGAAGGCTGGTCTACCTAAAGCACGAGATTATGAGTCGACGTGAGTGAGTCGCCGTCACTATTCAGTATCCATATAATCTCCCATCCAGCCCTTGGCAACATCTATCAAACTCCTTGTCGAATCACCACCATCCCACTCCTCCCTCCCTTCCTCCTTGCTATTACCCAGCCAGCGCCTCGTCAAACTCACCTTTTCAGCTCCTACCAGGACCTTGATTCCCACCTTCCTCTTGACCTCCTCATGATCCACCACCTTACTGATGACAGGATAATCGTCACTATGCTCCCATTTCCCATCAACGCCTTTGGGGAGAAGAACATTCCTAGAGATATCAAGTGCCAATATTTCACCGATGAAAGACGTCAGGTCCATGACGGAGCTGAAAGGCAATTTACAAGCAGAGGCTTCGCGGCCGTGGACCAATCTGGCGACGGCTTTGGGGAGGTGGAGAACGTATTCCGTTCCGAATTGTGGTGCTGAAAGATTTGTGGAGATTTCCACTTTGATGGTGCCGTCTGCATCTTCTTTTTCGCCGACGGATGGCAAGGTGAAGGAGATGGTGTTTGTAATTGGCTTCGTCACGGAGTCGAGGAATTTGTGGAGAGACGAGCTCTTCAGTCTCGATCTTGATTTGCTGAAATTTTCCAGCAGGCTGGAGACTATGCTGCCATGGGACTTGCTGTATAGAACAGGTAGACCTGCTGACGTGAGATTGTTGGAGGCGCGAGTGAGGTAATCATCTAACGGGCGGTGAGCGCTGCTATGTTGCGACACAGCCATTACAGGTCTGATAATAGCCGAGGTCGGACTAGGCCGTTTCCGCTCAGATAGAGGTGTTGGAATCTGTGAACGGCGTTGTAGACGCTGTTGATACACGTGGCTGAGAAGCAGTCGGAAGGTCACTGCCAGAATCTCATGAGTGGTGTCGTTGCTTATCGTATCCATTGAACTCTGCATGTCATGGAGCGGCAGTAGATCGACGAGGCACTCACGTGTCACAGCCTCATCTTGCCGAGCTGAGAGGGGGATGTGAATAACATCCCCTCGAAGCTTAACGCCAAGAGGTTGTAGATCCCTAGACTCCATGACCATCTCGTGGTACAGCTCCTCCTCGAAAAGTGAATCTTGAGCCTGGCGCACCAGGGTCTCCAAAGAGCCGTCAAGTGCTGCTAAGGCTGATGAGGCTGTGGTGGCGCTAGTATAGATTGTGTGGCCGTTCTCCATGACCCTGAAGCGCGTGGTCTTTGGTTTGCTAGTCAGACTTTGATTGAGCTTGACAGTGCCATCTTCATTGGCCCTCAGCGCAGCAATGCCACGGTCTCGATAAAGTGGGCCAGCTTCTCTTGCTCCGAACTGTACGGCTAGAGTGCGTTTGTCACTGGGCATTCTGAACACAGGAAAGCCTGCTTCAGAGACCAGCAGAAGCTGCTCCCAGTACTTTGTTTCACGTTTGACGTCTTCTTCCAATCGAGACGCAGCTTGTGTCAGTGTCTTGGCGGAATCATCAAGGGAAGAAAGGACAGCGCCTTTGAACATGGCCTTCTCCTTTTCTCTATTCGCCAGGACCTTTCGTCGATACTGTTTGGATGGCTCTTCTGGATCTTGCCATTTGTCGTAAGAGAGCGTGCTTGGGGGCAGCGCCTTTTTCAATGCCTCGCTCATCGAAATTATTCCTGGATTCGAATTCGGAGGCGGTGGCCTCTTCACCTCTTTGCCATTTTCCTTGACCGTGATTTGGGGAGGGTACTTTGATTGAAGCAACGAAATGGTGTCTTTGGCAAATCCAACTTGCTCATTTGCAATTCTACAAAGCATGATATCAGACCCGAACCGCACCCAAGTGTCCAACAGGACCTACCGTAGGAGGTGAAACATTTCCATCCTCTTTTTGGTGATGTACTTGCTAGTTCCCTTCTCATCTTCTTCATCGACATCCTCAGCTTCTTCTTCATCCTCTTGGGGGAGGCCACTTTCTTCATCACGGATCTCTTGAGCCAAACCTTGTTCAGTAATATGGCGGAAGCCCTTTCGCTCATTATGCATACGAAAGATGAGCTCTCCCAGAGATTGGGCCTTGGAATCGTCATCTTCTTTTTGCCAAGGCCGAAGAGAAATGGGGAAAGACGTGGTTGTCTCTGTGTCAGCCATGGCGCCGTGGCAGGTGTTTGCGAGGGCCAATGTTCTGAGCTTTTCCTACAGTGTCAATGTTTCCAGCGTCAAGGAAACGACCGGAGGATGCTAGAGAAGGGCAGCATGTGCCAAATGGCTGACGAAGGGGGATGTCTTTGAGCGAGAATATCACGGGCAATGTATCTTGTTTGTTAAACACGGTCGACGGTTTCTAGAAGTGTATAACAACACAAAGAGGTACGACGACGACTAGGTACGACCCTGTCGATCAATGCTCCGTATCCGCACACGCTAACGCGCTACTTTGATACTAGTCGTATCTTACATAGAGGGTTACCTGACTCGTGAGCCTCTCTCCAATACGCAAACCCACTTCCCTCACCATCGCATCATTTTGTCACCTTTCACCCCCAAGCCCTTTACGGATGCGAGCAGGACCCAAACCCCCTGGTTCCCGGTGCCGTGTTCGAGACCTATCTGCCCTCATGCAGGAACAAACATCAATCCACTCCGGTGGCACATCCGACACTCGGCAGCCGCCGGCTGACTTCGACAATCTTATGGATTGACCGACATGTAAATGAGCAGACCATCAAATAACACGGTAGCTGTCCGAGGCATGTGTCTTCTACACCACGGAATCATGAGTCTCCTGGCCTGGCAAAGAGGGACTTTTCAGCGTCCATTCGTTAAGCTGGCAGCAGTGAAAGCATTGCCACCATCACCGACAAGTCTCCCTAAGAAGCACAAGCTAACAATAATAGATACTGGTATTGGTCACGAATACAAGCGACAGACCTCTCCATGAAATGCGAGCCTTAAATTCCTGTCGGTTGTGAATCCATTCCCATATGATGTTGTGGCATTTCTTGCCAAGACTGCACACCATCGACGAGCAGCGGTGGCGCTAGGGCAATGGCATTTATCTAGAGCTACGTTCGATGGTCAAGTGAAAACCCAAGCTCCAACCCTTCCTTTCATCTCAAACTCCCGTTAATGTGCCTTCTTGCCTCCGCATCATGTATATTAACCGAGACAGCGTCTACGGGTCTCAGCTCTTGAACTAGAAGGGTCTAGCCACACCCTAACATTCCAAACATCTCTGTATGTATAAATCTCCCTTGCATTAATATTATGTTTGGCGAACCGCCTTCACTCATTTGGCTCCAGCAGTCAGGATGTTTTCTTCTTTCACTTTCCTGGCAAGCTGCTTAATTAGAAGTGGTCTGCTCACGTCACTCTTTATTGCTTCAGTCTTTGCCGGCACCTGTACTGTTCTGGAACTAAAATATCCGGACATCGAGGTCCTCTATCCCGGAGCTCAGAAGTACAGGGTCACAACGAGCGACTACTGGTCCACAGGATGTGCAGCTTTGAAACCCCAGTGTGTCATCTATCCTCGAAGTGCACAGCAGATGTCTACAGTCGTCAAGGTTCTTCACGAAAGCGATGAAGCGTTTGCAGTAAAAAGTGGAGGTCACAATCCAAATAAGTGGATGTCCAGCGTGCAAGGTGGACCACTCATTTCCACTTCAAACCTGAACGAGGTCATTTACAACCGCCCAAGTCAAACAATCCGGTTTGGTCCTGGCCAGTCATGGGAGAACATAACAGATGCGCTCAAGCCCTATGGTGTGGCCGTGGTTGGTGGTAGACTTGGCAATGTTGGTGTAGGTGGATACATGCAGGGTGGTGAGAAGCCGTCCGAGATAAAGTCTGGAAAGCGATCGCTGACTAGTATCGAGGCGGCCTTAGTTTCATGAGCACTGAGTACGGCTGGGCAGCAGACAACGTCGTGGAATACGAGGTCGTTTTATCCAGCGGCGAGATCGTCAAGGCAACAAACACTACCAATAGTGATCTCTTTGACTCCCTCAAAGGAGGTGGAAGTTCATTCGGTATTGTCACCTCATACACCGTTCATGCACGCCCCGTTGGTCAAGTTTGGGGTGGATGGCGAATATACACGGGTGGCAAGTCCAAAGAAATGTTAGCCGCGGTCCGAGACTTCACTGAGAATTATCCTGACCCCAAAGCCGCCATTATCGCCACCTCTGAGGTTACTGTAGCAGGTCTTGCCGATATTTGGGTCGTGTTTTATTGGTACAATGGCCCTCAACCGGTAAGCACTTCTTCTCTTAGTATCAAGAACTCCCCTATCCCATTTGTTCAGATGGCGTGGAAAGCCCACCCTTTCTTCTGATCCTATTGCTAATTTATGATCGTTAGCCACCAGGAACCTTTGAAAAGTTCGACAAAATACGCCACATCATCGATGGAACAAAGACCCGCACGCTTGATGAGTTGATGCGCTTCAACGACAACTTTGTCATAAAGAACAGCATATACACTATTGGTACCGAAACAACACCGCTTCCAGACGCGACCGTGGGCGCAGAGGTGATGGAAGCTTTTTATGACTCGTGGCATAAGAACGCCCTTAACGTCACAGATGTGGTTGGTGCTGTGGCTTCGATTGCATTTCAACCAATGCCCAAGATGATTTCGACAATTTCCAAAGCCTCCGGAGGTGTCGTGCTGGATTTCGACGATAGCGTGGATCGAATCGTGTTTGAATTCCACTACTCGTACTGGTACGCTAAGGATGACGCAAGGATAGATCATATTATGCAGAAGACCTACACGGACATGGGAGATCTGGTGAAGAGATTCCAAGGAGAAGGGAAGCTGCCTGAAGCACATCTGCCTCTCTTCCTGAATGACGCGTATTTCCGACAGGATTACTGGGGCAGGTTGAAGAATAAGGACAAGCATGTGGCCACGATGAAGAAGTACGATCCTGAGGGGTTTATGAGAAACACCAAGCGGACACGAGGCTTTTTTGTGAGGGAGTAATGTACCAGATTCTTCGAGTAAATGCTACGATGCTTGTGCTTCTTCGTTCTTGTGTCCTAGTAGTCACGCTCCAATTCGAGGCCAAGACACAGTCGGGTTGCAGACCAGCTGCTGATATTCGAGAAACATATAATAGATGCATAGAATATTAGTGACCAATCAGGTGATTCTTGAATCAACGTATCATTACTATATCCGGTTAGCAGGACACTTTCAACGATCACCTGCACCTAGCGACCAGCAAGGGAGCTGCGCTAAGCCTGAGGCCAGCTGCAGTAAGGTACCTCGACCTCGACCTCGACCTCGACCTCGTCTTCGTTTGTTCCTGCATTTCCCCTCCCGATTCGTGCTTCCTCTTCCCTCTGCTCTCCAACAACTTCCAACCATGACCACCAGATATAGAGTCGAGTGTGAGTCCTTTGTACCGTGTGTTTGCACGTCTTCCCAGGCCGCGGACTGATGTCATAACAGATGCTCTCAAGGTGCGTTGTTCGGAACTTGATTGGCAATGCATAAATAAATTACAACGGCTGACTTTGGATGATCGTAGACTCATAGAAGAGATCAGTTGGTACCTAACTGACGAATCCCTTACGCACTACATGTACTGACATCTTGTAGATAGAATGGATTAAGGTGATACACCCCGCAGCCCCCGCGCCTCGAGGTCTTCCGTGTTGCCTTCTCCTCATGCCTGTGCAAGGACTCACTGACGTCTCAGGGCCTTCTGGCGGTGCCCTTCGTCCTCCATTCGCAGCCGACGGCTATATTCGAGGCTCAGAAGCATTCAAGCGCGCAGATGGCACAGGTTGCACAGCGGAGATATCTGGAGATTATGAGGGACGTTGAAAATCTGATTGGCGATCATAGTACGTCCAACGGCGCCGCTCAGTCTTCTGATCCCCGCACTGACGGCCGCGGTACGAAGTCGATCACCAGACCAATGGTACCCATAATCGATCGAAGCTCAAGATGCTTGTTCCTACCGTTGGCATCTTCTTCACCCCTTTAGACCTCCACGACGCTTTTAAATATCAGGATGACAAACGCTTCATCAGCTGGCGGCGGTTCGTTGCACCTTCCTTCAACGACATCCGACTCATCTTAAACACGGCACAAATACTGAGTCTAGTAAGAGCTGGTGGCCTGGAGCTGGTTACATTCGATGGAGATGTTACGTTATACGACGACGGCAAGTCGCTACACGCAGTGGACGATGCTGCAATAATATCACGACTTATGGATCTCCTCATGCAGGGCACGAAGATAGGCATTGTCACCGCGGCAGGATACACCGAAGCGAAGAAATACTACGATAGACTCAAAGGTCTGCTTGACGCAGTCGATGAGTCGGACATGCCATCGACACTAAAAGAGAATCTGGTCGTCATGGGAGGTGAAAGCAGCTATCTATTCAGATACTCTCCTGGCGAGCCGGATAGGCTCAAATTCGTCCCGCGATCTGAGTGGCTGCTTCCGGAAATGCTGCAATGGACGGAGGAAGACATTGTGACGCTGTTGGATACTGCTCAGGGGGCACTGGAGGACACGATAAAGAACTTGGGAATGGAAGGCAAGATTGTGAGAAAGGAAAGGTAGGTACAGCACGCTCTATCGTCATTCTTCAAGCTGACAGCCACGCAGAGCCGTAGGCGTGGTACCAAGCGGTCCAAACAAATTCCCTCGCGAAGCTCTCGAAGAAACCGTGCTCATTACCCAAAAGATCCTAGAATTAACGGAAGTGGGTTCCCGCCTACCCTTCTGCGCCTTCAACGGAGGCAACGACGTCTTCGTCGACATCGGCGACAAGAGCTGGGGTGTCCGTGTTTGTCAAAAATTCTTCCACAACATCAATCCTTCCAAGACGCTGCATGTTGGCGACCAGTTTCTGAGCGCGGGAGCCAACGATTTCAAGGCCAGACTTGCTTGTACCACGGCTTGGATTGCGAACCCGGCGGAGACTGTGCAGCTGCTTGATGAGATCAGGGAGCTGGATGGGTTGGTCGACAGGAAGAATCGGTGACGATAAGCTCTGGGAGAAGAGTGATTTGAATTAGGTTGGCGCTGGGATGAACTTGTATGACACGGATACCCTATTGGCAGAATGATAATGGCGTCATACTTCCTTTCTTTTGGATTCTCTTTCCGGACGCTAGGTTTTCTTGACTAGATGCAGCGGCCTGTTTGTGTCAAGATTTGCAGATTTCAACCATAACTCTTTCCGTTCTACAGACTTCATGATCCCCCTCAAACGCCGCTGAGGACTTTATAGTGCAAGTCTTGGTGTCAACGCTAAACACCTTCGATCCGACAAGTATAAAGGGGAAGCCCGCCCAAGGTACAAGCACGATATAGCGGCCGCTCCTATACACGACTTCTCCAAGCTTCCAGTTCCACCTACCTCATACTGATCAAAACGAAGCATGTAGGTACCTTTCAAAACCTCCCGTCCTCTCTTCCAACAGAATCTCAAAAGAAAGCACACCACCCAATATACATACTACACAACCTCGCCGGATCCACCGCCATCTTAATCAGAGCATCAACATACCCATCCACACTCAACGGCACCGTCTCCCCCGGCAACCAGCCACCCACCTTCCCCCTCACACTATCCAACACCTCGGCCGGCGTCTCCGGCACGCCCCTCGTCCTCTTCTTCGGCTTCGCAATGAAGTCCGTCGTCGGATCATACAGGAACGTCTCCATAATAGTCATGAGCGTATCCTCGTACTGCTTCAATATCTTGAGAGTCAGTTCGGCGGCGGTGCGGTAGGGACCCTCGTAGCCGTATGAACCCATTGCGTCGACCATGTTGGCGGTCAGGCGGAAGGGGACGAGTTCCGGTTTCTCGAAGGTGAGGCCTTTGTCGAAGAGGCAGTTGAAATCGACGTGGAAGGCGCCGCCCGTGTCTTCTTGCAGGAGTATGTTTTCGCCGTGGCGGTCGCCTAGACCGAGGACGTGGCCGACGATGGACATGACGGCGCAGGAGCGCGTGTAGCGGAGGCGTGCGGCGAGCCAGGATTCGGGTTCCGGGAAGGCTTCGACGAACCATTCGTGCAGGACTAGTGGGAATTTGGGTTGGATCTGTTCGGTGAAGATTTTGGCGCTGCCGTGGTCGATGTCTGAGCAGGCTTTGTCGAGGAGTTGGCGGATTTCGTTGTAGTCGGGTTTGAGGCCTTTGCCTTTGAGAGAGGCTAGGATGATGTCTCGCATTGGCTTTAGGTTGTCTACCCATTCGATCGCTCCGCATTCCTCGTTGAGCGGCGTCACTGCGTAGGTTCGGATGTACAGTCGACGCTTACTCGATTCCACATCGCGCTTGAGAGCCCGGTCGATCATCGATGTAAATTCCATGAGGCGTTGATCTTTTCGCAAATCATCTTTGGGCTTGCATAAAAGACCGTATAGCTCGCCATCGGATCCGCGTATCGTCAACTTCCTCGGCCGTTGCAGCGAGCTCAACACCAAAACATCGTCCAAAAAGGCTGCTATGGTTGTGGTGTTCTTTGGAAAAGGTTTGTGGCTCCTTATAGCCAGACCACCAGTTCCGATAGGCAGACTGGCCGTCATCGTCGTCTCCACCGGAACCACTAGCAGACAAGGGGCCAACGAGTGTTTGAAGCCCAAATCCCGCTGCAAACTGGCACGAGTCATGCGAGCATCGACTGCGATCTCACACGCAGCAAGAAGTGCATGTGTGATCTTCACTCCATGTGTGATCAAGGCTTTGATATCGAGCCCGCCCGGCTGGGTCCTGATCTGCTTTAATTTGTTCAGCACCATGTTTGCTCTACTAGCCTTGTCCGTTGCTTTGGCTTTCGCAACTGCAAGAATACTCCACAAAGCTTGTTGCGGGTGCATCATTGCGATTCTGGTAATAATGTCCATCACGGCGTCAGCTACCTTGGGATAAGGGTGGTTGATACGACTCATGATCTGTGGTAGAGCGGTGTAGAACACGTAACCTGGAAGTCGTTCGACATACTTCTTGACCTGTTTGTTGACCGTGTCGAGCTTCTTGACTTTGATACTGTGGTACTGGTCAAGTGATCGAGGGTGCTTTTCGGCTTCGTACAAGTCTGCGCCGAGATCCAGCCACAGGGTCAACACCTTCGGGATCGTTTGGTAGTAGTACTTGGCCCCAAAGACCATGGATCGAAGGAAGTTCTCGATCACTAGTTTTTGGCAATCGCCGCTAAGAAATGCCACAGTTTTTTTCGCATCAGGAGCAGCCTTCTCAGATTCGAAAATCTTCAGATAGTGCTTGCCAATGTAATAGTGCCCTTTTTCCCATTTGCGGAAAGAATTACAAGCATTGAGGTAGTACTTTCTCAAGTCTTCTGACTTGATTTGGCCTGCAGAGTCCATCCATTTCGCGAGTAAAAGCTGCGTCTTTGCGACAAGCAGATTTTGTGCCTGTCCTTGATCATCTGCTGTTGGTCCAAGTGTATCTTGGACCGCTGATATCGTGTAGGCTTGAAATGAGTTGGTCTCGATTGCGCCTTGTAGGTTCTGGATAGCCTTGCGGTGATAGCCGTCTAACCAAAGAAGGCGTGTATGCTCAATTTTGGCGGCTCCATCATGCAGCTGAGTTGCACGAAGGACAGCATCATATGCGGCATCTGTAAGGCCTGCCTTTCTGTAGAGTCGCGCACTTGTCAACCAGTTTGCGGCTTGCTGCTGGCTCGAGTAGCCACTATTTGGTCAGCAAGCTCGTGACGAACTGGGAAAAGAAAACATACTCAGATAATTGCAGGGCGGCTCGGCGTATGCCCAACAGATACTGCTTGTCGTCGGTAAATGCGCCAATGATATCAAGCCGCCGATCCATAGACTCCTTGAATGGATCACCCCTTTCATCAGTTTGATATCTAGCCGTAACCTCTAATTCGTATAATGCGTGAAGCTTCAGCGTGAAGGGGTGTGCGGCAGCAAGAGATGCTGTCGAAGATCCTGACAGACCTTGGACAACGCGCTCACGAAGGCTGGCAATAGTGTGTTCGAAGACTGCTGGATCCCTTTGCAGCATTGCAAGTATAACCTTACCGACGCCAACATTGAAATCTGTAGAATTTGCACCAGCTTCAGAGGTCGAAAAATTGTATAGGTCATCGATTTTTCCCGTCATCCATGCCGCCTCAATTGCAAAAGGTAAGGCGTGACGTGTGAGCTTGTCGGCAGTTGGGCAAAAGCCTCGCACGGTATCGAGAAGCGATCCTGTGAATGTCAGCGATGATAAATTGTGTGCTGAAGCCTGGAACCTACCATAACGTCCTGAAGACTTCAGGCAATTGAACAAGTCCACTTCTAGGGAAGGGTCTGATGGCTTTTCTGCCAGTGCAATCTCATACCAACTTTGAGCGGCAGTCCACCTCCCAGCACGCTTGTACTCGAGGACTTGCTGCTCCGGGTCAAGAATCTGAAGTCGAGTCGAGATGCCCTCGATCGCATCAGGCTCGTCTATCTGAGCATAGATATGCTGGAGATGCTTGAATTCCTCCTCCATGGCTGTTGGCTCGTCTTTCTTGAGCCTGTCCGTTTCCGCAATCTGGCGAATGTGCTGCTCCCAATGGAAAAGAGCTCGAGCATATGAGCGACACTGGACAGCCCTACGAGAGATGGCAGCTGCAGGGATTCCTGTTAGAATCCTCTCCACACTGCTGATCTGGGTAGTCTCGCGAATTTCGTCGAAATCTGTAGGCACAATATGAGACCTTGACTTTCCATTGACAATTGCAGCCAGGGCCTTCTTCTTCTCCTGGAGCCACCTCGACAGATAATCCAAGGTTTGGAAAATGTTCTGCGCAATCATGAGCTTGCATAATGGCTTGCAGAGATCGATACTTACCTCGCTACATTGTTTAATATCTTCCTTCTCGGAGGATGAGGCATCTTCCATGTCGTACGAGAGAACGGCAATCATTTCTGTCAAAATGCCTTCGGATTCGTCTTCGCCTCCACCAACCACGACGTTCAAGACGACGAAAGGAAGAAGGAAAGATGGTATGGTTATGTCATGACCCCAAATGACTCGTGAGAGAACTGGGAAAATCATCTGCGCGTTTTCACCTTGGGCGCGATGGAGCAGAATAAAAACTAGCTTTCGAAGCCATGTTCCATGCTTAAGTCCTGGCTCAAAAATAGGAAAATCGTTGCCATCTGTAGGCATAGCGGCGTGAACGATGACATATTTGGTGTTAAAATATGGAGTAAGTGTGCTTCGAACGGCCTCTGGTATGAGAGACCAGCGTTGAAAGGTAGGTGAGGACTGAGATGATTTTGGCCGTACCACCACTGCTTGTCGGAACCCGCAAAATTTCAGCAATTCTTGCATGACATAGGCAAGATATGTTTGAGCTTTGCCAGTCGATGCAGCGTGAAATGCCTCCGCGATGACAGTCTCAAGCAGATATGCCACGAAACCAATGACTTCGTCCGCCTTTTCGAAATTGGAAAGCATCATGATGTCCCGCCTTTCTCGTGTAGAATCTACTCTGTTAGGATCGATACAACCAATAATTCCCAAGCATTGGCCACAAAGTGGCAGGATTTCATTGTGGCTTTCTTTGAATCTGATGATTGCGTCAAGCAGAGCTCTCGAGAGCTTTGCGATGAGAGCGTGCGGTTGTTGACTGACTGCAGATTCGTGAATGATCCGCTGGTGAATCTCAAGAAATGGTACGAGCTCTATCAATGCTTGATATACGATCACAAAATTCTCGTCGCTGATTCTTCGGCCAAAGGCCTCGAAACGTATCGTTGGGTCAATGGTAGATTTAATTCTGTTGATCTCTGCCTCGAATTTGTCGAGTAGAGGAATGTGCTGTAGTGATGGAATCATGTCGATTCTATTACTGATGAGAGTATTATGGTTCTTCAGCAGGTCTGCGATAGTGTCACGAGCCCGGATTTGAGACCTGTGGCTGAAGGCTGCCCAATTCTGAACAATGATCGCAAAAGTATGATCGATAAGGGACTCAATGTCGTCTTCTCCAGTCACCGAGACCAACTCAACCCAGGCTGAGAATGCGAAATCGGCCAACTGCTTTAGTTGTAGGGCAGACTGTAAGGTCGCCCGAATCTAGACGATATTAGCTCTGTCCATCATTGCAACTCATGTATCATACCTGAGGCAATGCTATTCCTGTTTGCGATTTTGCAAGGATTATCAACTGCTCTACCGCCTTGAGCGCGCGGAGTTTTTCTGCAACAGGCTGTTTTTCGAGCGACGAATCGATGACATCGGTGAAATGCGACATGATTCCAAGAATATGAGCCTCCAAAAAAGACGAAAGGGCTTTCGCGGGCTTCGGTGCTTTCGCTTGGCCACCGGGTTTGCGTTCTGATGCCACTGCGAGCAACCGGAACGCTTGCTGCGCCTACTACATTAGCATGGGTTTCGCTGTTCAACACAATTGACTAACCTGTGCACGTTTGCCGTCCTGACCATCAGCAGCCTCTTTGAGGATAGCGCAAGCAATGAGAATCGGATCGACTCTGACTAAGTTCGAAAGATCATGCTCAGTAAAGTCTGGAGCCGCATCTTTGAGGAGACCTATAGCAGCAAGCTCGGGGTCAGGTGATGGCTGAACGAAAAGAAGGCAAATTACGGCCGCGAGATTTTTGGATGGTTGCAACCAAAGATCTTGTACACCGGCGGTGGGACCACGTGCTTGAGCTATCCGCAGGAGCACATCTCTTCGGCGCGTCAGTATCAGATATGGGATCGTATCGCTCTGAGTGAGCAGTAGGAAATCACCAACACTAATGCCCAGCAGCTCAGACAATTGTTGGACTCGTTGCGGCCGCGAGATGAGGTCTTTGACAACGTGCAAGGCAACACTTGACCAAAATGGTCTGAACAGTTCCATAGGTGTCCGGTCCAAATCCTCGGCGAGCTTGAGAATCTCATGGTAGGCGGCACCAGAGATGACCGGGTGAGTGTGACCTAGAAAGTCGACTAGTTGTATCAGAGCGAGATTTAATTCCTCCTGTCCGCAGTGTTTCCCGATCAAGCTCCAGGCCACGACCAACGACTCTTGCTCGGAAACATTATTTCTGTCGGTGAGACATCTCAGAAAGTCGAGAATCTCGCGACGATTTTTGGTACGTATATCTTCATGGATCTCCTCGCGAAGATATGCCATCAGTGAGTGGCTGTGTTCACAGATTAGCTTGGTATGCGTGTACACTGGTCAACCTACGCTGAAGCAATTCTGAGCTCCCTTGCAGAGCTTTGCAAAGACCGCATCAGCCAAGGGCCAAAGATACCGGAGCCTACGGACAATATCTCTCTGTCGGCGGTGTGGTTGACTATTCGGCGAATGGCATGTGCAGCTGATACTCGCGCTTTTTTTGACCTTCGAAGTTCTGCGCTCTGCAGTAGTGATGAAAGAGTCTCTATCACTCCTTGATAATCGTCAGGTACTGCTCTGTCCCAAGTAGTGCCGGTCGAAGAGGCAGAAGATATCCCGCCATCTCGGTCGCAGATAGCGCAACTATCCAAGATCTGTGGCGAAGGGGACATTAAGAGGCAACCAGATGCTGCACATGGCAGTGCACCCAGCCTAGCGAGAGCTTGGTCTTTCTCTTCCAGGCTCAGTGAATCAAAGCGGTCACTATTGTGGATTAGACAATTCGACTTGCATCCATCATTCTAGCTGTGAACTCACAGTGCGGTCTCACTCATGTCTAAAACAACATCTCGAGCTTCCTGGGCCAATTGCAAGGTGACCGCTTTCAGAATACCACTATATGCCACTTCCCAGGAGTCTTCTTCATGATTATCTTGGATTCTTTGGCGTTTTGAAGGACGAACTTGTCCAGTCTCATTTGCTCGTTCTCTTGCATAGAAGAACCTGTAAATAATATTTAAGAGTTGCTTTTCAAAAGTAAGCATTTACATAGTTGACAGCTTGTAGGAAGAACTGACCTGGAAGTCGTCCTGTTCGATGTCTATGCCTTCAGCTCTGCGCGTGCTCAGTAGTGGCATAAGCCGACGTTTGCAAGCATCTAAGACTTTTGGATGCTGATCTTCACGAAGAAGATAGTGTATTTTATCATCCAGAACACTGCGCATCGCCGTTCCTCCATATTGCTTGAAGGTCCATAAAACTTCAACGACTAGGTCAAGAAAAGGCCCGATTTGACTGGGAAGGTTATTGATTGGATATGCTTCGAAGATGCTCACAACAAGAATGGGGAAAATGCGGTCTGTATCTTGTGAAGGCTTGTCGAAATAACACCTGGATGTTCTCAAAAGCCTGTGACAGAGATCGAGTGTCCATCGGCTGACAATCATGTGCATGGAATCGGGACAACCTGCGAGATCAAAGCGGGAAGAGCATTGGCTAAGTACAGAAAGTAAAGCCAAAGCAATGACATGCGCCTGGGATGCATCGGTGACCCGATTTTGATATCCTTGAGGCACGACAAGGACTTCAAGAGCTTTCGGCCAAAGTACCGACATACTTCTCGACGACGGCAGTTGAATGCTAAATCTTGAAGATGAATTTCGATCAAGTAAAATATGGGTCTCGAGAGCCGACACGATATCTGCATGAATTTAGCCTGCAACTCCACTTTCGAGGCCTCGTCGAGCTCACCCTCAACTACTGACGTAATGATATCCTGCATGCCACGAGCATGTCTCCAGAGTTCCGAAGTCTGCTGGAGTGATCGGATACTAGTGGTAAGAACATTACACAGGTCCTTTTGCATGGTTGCTGTTTGGCGACGACCGAGAAGATTCAGGATCTTTGGCAACAGCCACAGGAAAAGAGGCAGATTATCTCCATCACTTCCAATACCTTTGAAGAGTAGTACTCCTGGTATTTTGTCAATGGTGTAGCTGATAACAGTCAGACTGTCTTTAGCTTGCTGTGTCAGAGTATCAGGAGCGAAAGGATTGTCTTTGACCAATATGTCGAGACCAGCTTCAACGACGACGGAGATAAGCTGTGCATTCGTTTCCAGAGAGGCCTCCTCGGCCATAGGATTACGAAGGTACTCTTGGAGAAGCTGGCCGAAGAGAGCATCGTTTTCGGGCTCTTGACGCGCAACATTATTGGACCGGATGTGGTTGTGAACAATTTGAGCGGCTATAGTGGACGGCGGAGGCAGGTGATTTCCATTTGTGGCACCAAGCTGAGTCGACAGCTGACCTCCACCCCTCCTCGCCATGGTCGTCAAATGGTGATGTTCATAAAGGTGAAGTCGATGGTCGGGAGAAGATTTCGAGGGACGCGTTTCGAGGTCGACACGAGCTCATGTGACCAGTTTTGAGCTTTGACTCCGAGTCCTTGACCATCCGCTCGTAGCTAAGACCTTCGATGACAAACATACATACACGCATATATACAACTACGGAATTCACCTTGCGGGTGACAGAATACCTGGAGAAGAATAGAACTGTTCAGTCAACAGCAACGATACCCACCATGGGCGGACCGAAATTCCAATCAAAACCTTTCAAGCAACACCTCGGGTCGCAATCAAAGGGTGCCGTTTTATACCGATCCGCTGTGCAAAAACACCCATTCCTCCTCTTCGGCCTTCCCTTTATCTCCATCATGGTTGCTGGCAGCTTCTTCCTGACCCCAGCGACCGCCCTGCGATACGAACGACACGACAAAAAAGTACGGCAGATGACACAGCACGAGGCATTGAGTATGGGGACAAATAAGAGAAAGGTTGATCCCAAGGAGGAATACTATGTAAGTGCTCAACAGGTGACTTGCAGCGAACTGGATGCTGATGTGGTAACCAGCGGCTGGCAGCCAAGGACATTGACAACTGGGAACAAAGGCGGGTGGAGAGATTACCAGGCGAACCTGATGGCATACTGGAATAGCTTGCCTCAGCTCAGAACAGTCGAAGGAGAATCGGCTCTTGTTATCATGCTGCGTTACAGCGGCTGCTTATCATGGCTGCTCACTGTGTAGGTCCGCCCAACGCTGTCTTCACTTGTCATTTACGCGCCCCCTCTGTCTGCATTTGTGCAATGTCGCGTCAAAAAGTTTGTGGCTAACACGGACTCTAGTCACAGGTCTATACCACGCTGCTTCTCAGGTGTTGGTCTTTCGTAACACCCACATACAGCGGTCGTATATGAATATGGAACATTCTCCGTGTGCGAGAATAATGAAACAAAATCTTACGAAACAGCAATAGCTATGATCGTCAACAAGGCAACTACCAAAACTGAAAGACAACAAGCATGTGTTCTGACGACCTCAGAGGCGACGCCGGAGCGTCGGCGGCTGGTACCTGCGATCGTATCAAGTCTAGATTTCCTCGACTCGCCCCTAACCATGTCTTTGATCGGTCAAGCATCAAATCTAGACTCACAGCGCCAAATACCAACAGCAACTACTGACCTATGGATTCACATAGCATCATCATATTTCCTGCACCACTCGAATGCTCACCTGCTTCTTTCTTTGACTCCCGTTGCAGAGGATCATGGCACAACAACCTTCGCCGTCGTCCGCAACATCCCCACCGCAAACAATGCAAGCGTGATGAGGATACTGCTTCTCATCACCTGTGTAGCACACGGTCCCTACTGGGACCAAATCTTTGAGGGTCTACATCTTCCCGAACGAACCTTCGACTTGCACCTGAGGAATTACATACTGGACAATTTTGGTGAGGTGGATGTAAACTGGATACTGGCCAACGCAACAGTGGCAGAGATCAGGAGTATACACGTTTCTCAGCGAGGCTCTTGCAGCTTAATACATGTGTCAGACAGATGTGACCTGGTACTTTCGAAAGAGCGAGACTTGGTAGGCGATTGGCTTCAAGGATTGGCAAGAATAGCTACTCAACCGGTCTAACAAGTTGTTCTGGCCATATGTCCGATGCTCGACTAGGTGTGCGAAACTCATCACAATTGTAAGAAGTGTAAGTTGCTGCAGCGATAAACAAATCAGGGTCGGGATTGTCAGGACCGCGACGAAGTGGTCGCTTTTGCGCCTTATCCTTTAGCCATCAGATGCCCGACTGGCGTTAGCGAGACATGCCGCATTCAATTTGTATGGAGCACTTACTGCCATCCCCATGCGATTCATGGAACGAGGTTCTGCAGCCAGTTCTTGAAGACGCTTCCATACTCTCTTGGTCACCTCTTTTAGTTAATAACACTGCAAAAATCTCAATTTCAGTTCAAGGTCTTTATCTTAAAAATGTAGTTCAAAATCGTAGCATCCAATAGCTAGTCAGAACGTGATCGATAGCTTATCGATTGACCACCCCCTTCCCCAAAAATTCTATGCACTTTCCGTTCCGTATAGCACAAACTCTCCCCTTCCCTGGGCCTATGTCTGCTTCAACCGGACAAAAAGAAACTTTCAATTCTGAAGTGCCTCCAGACGGAGTTGAACCGTCGACCTCGGCATCGCAGTAGGAGTACTAGTGCCGCGCTCTACCAACTGAGCTATAGAGGCTGAAGTGACCAAATTCGTGTTTGGATGCCCAACGACACCAGTTTGCCGGTTAATATACGTGGTCACTTTTCTTCCCAGAGCAGGTATCAGGAGATCCCGCAATTCAACCTGGTTATGGCATGCGATGTTTCTGTAGGACCTTTTTCGCCTTTTCTCGACATTGATGTCGATTCTTGCATTTGAAGGCGGACGTTTGGGATGGAGAAGTTGTACAGTTTTAGAGTAAGTTTCCTTGTGGCGAGATGAATTCTCTGAATTGATTGATCCTCTCGGGCTGCAGAGGTTTCTAGTAAGATATTATCTGAGAATGCAAGCCAGACAGAGCACTTATTGTTGCTATTTCTCTGTTCCTCATGTTATATAGAATTAATTTCAGGCATAATCCTCCAGCCATCAGTTCATGTAATGCCTTCATCATTCCCAACTTGTCCTATCTGCTAGTCCAGATAAGATTATATCAGAAGTGTATCAAACCTAGACACTTCTCACGTAAACGAATATGTCGAAAATCTCATCTCTCACCTCACCTACAAAGCCTCCCATTTCTGCCCTCCCATGGCGCACAAACGGTTAAACAGCTCGTCTCTGAGAGCCATAGCAGTCACAACCCACCTCGTTCCCCTCCGATCGACAATTTCAAGGCCATCTTGCACCTCTCTGCCCATCGCCCAACCAACAACGAGCTTCGCCTTCCAGCCATACCCACCAAGTTTCTTCAACTCCCGGATGTCGCCTACAGGAATAGACCACGCGGGTTTCAGATCGCTTTCACGGTCCAAAGTGCCGATTTTTTCAATTTTGCTGTCCGTGGAAAAGGCAACGCAGGGAATGGTGGCCTTTGTGGTGATGTAAACATGACCTTTTTGGCCATGGTAGCGAGATTTGAATTCAACAGGTCCAGAGGTAAGATCGGCACCCGTCTTCGGAACAACACCAAGACGATTTTTTGCCGGGGTAGAACCGGCTTTGGCTTTAAGGGTGTCGGCACCGATTGCAGTTTGGACAGTGGCTTTCGTGCTACCCTTGAAAAATGCAAGAATACGACTGCCCTTCTTACCATGCTTGTGCTCTTTCGACGCGTCAATATCGTTCCCTGCTGTTTCATGCTTGACGTTTGGATCGTTAGCCATGGCTACGTCCAATTCTTCTTTGGTCGCATTCAATGGCCAATCCGCACCGGTGGCGCGAAGGTGCTCATCTGTGATTTCAGCAGTCTGCTCTGGTGGTGCAGTGCTCGCACAGGGAGCCGGAGGTAACGGAGCCTTATTAGCCTCACCAATACGGAGAAGTGTAATTGTCAGTTGCATGTTTGTTGGCACGCCTTTGAGGATGGTGTTGCGAATTTCCAGTAATTTCTGCCAGTGCGGAAATTCGCGGTTCAACATTTTCAGACCTGGCTGGATGATCGGGTCACCAAAAAAGCCGAATCCAGCGCCAAAGGTGACGCCCTTGATGAACATGTATGAGGTGACGAAAATCGATATCAAGAGGACGGGAACAACAAGACCAGCTAGACGTAAACGGACGGTGTTTTGTGGAAAGGGAGGCGTTGGAGACAGTGCATTCGCAAATCGTTCCCATCCATCAGCAACGTCCGCGAGACCATGCATGATGGGCCGCATCTTTGACCACATGGCATTCTCCATTGGTACCTTGGTCTTGTCATGCGTTGCATTCGGCTTCCCACCAGCCGCAGTCTCTTTGGCATTCGCAGCTGAAAGTGCAACAGCAGTTGGGTCAGGGACAGAATCAGACGGAGTTCCTTCCTCATCTTGGTTGGGCTCAGCTTGTGGATGTTTGCCGGTAGCACTGCTAAGCGCCACGGATGCGATGCCTGTAACAAAATTGCTAGCCTCCGCCTCAACAGCTTCACCCTTATGGTTCTCTGGAGCACCGGTTGCGCTATCGTGGCTTCCCAGAACTCCTGATTTGGGCTTCTGTACTCCTCCAGTAGAGCTGTTGACGAGTGAGAGAGGAGCGGGAGGAAAGGCGATCTCCCGAAATTTGGGGGAAACGATTAGGGCGATCAGGAAGGATGCGAACAGGGGGACGATAAAGTCGAAGATCCACGCGATGGAATATGCCTGCATTCTTGTCAGCCTTATTGCACAACGAGCTTATTATAGCAAGTAAACCGCCATCTTTAGTGCCAGATGGCAAGCTTCCAATCTGTAGAGAAACTTACCGCACAGAAATAGGCTGTCCGTCGTTTCTCTCTCCACGAACGGAGACGAGCAATGTGCTTGCCAAATCCCATGAGCCCAATTAAGACAGTCATGTATAGTCGCTCCATGTTAGCTCGAAGCTTATCAGGACTAAACTCTTCCTCGTCTGCTATGTTCAGGTCGAGGCCGCCAGGGACTGGATGAGCGATCTCTTTGAAATGATACGCTTGCTGTACTCGGTCAGTCGATTGGGACAGATTGGACTGCACATCCGAAGAAGCTCACTTTGTTGAAGCGCCGCAACAGTATCCATAGGTCTTCATTGGGTAGCCCTCCTACCAAAGGGTTTGCTATTTCCTGTGCACTCTCATTCCACCCCAAATCAACTACCTCTTCAGCATGTTCCTTTTGTGCAGCCCCAGCGGCATCAGGATCGGCCACAGCCTCAGCAGCAAGAGCATGACTAATCGTAGGCGTGTCTGTGGTATCTGTCGAAACCTTTGTCTTCTCTGGGTCGGTGATTGCTGCAGTTTCGTGGGGAATTGGGAGCAAATCCTGATAGGATACTTCACCTTTGTCAGTCATGACTAGGGTAGATAATTAGGGTGTGCAGATTTGGTGACAAAAGGAATTTGGATAGTTGTACTTGGATGGCGAATGGGAATGTTGTTTGCCCAAGATGCGATTTGGAACTGGTGATCGTTATGACGAAAGTGGCTGCGCGGTCTAGCGGCAAGGCTGAGATTCTGAGGTGCCCTCGGGAATCACGATACAATACTCTTTTGGATCTAAACGATTCTTTCTGAAAACCGATATACATACAATTCTAGCGATATTTTTTTCTTGATGTTGCCAATTTCTCTGGGTATCGATCAACCTCAAATTGTAGTTGACTATACCGATTCCATTGGCCCGAAAGCCAATGAATTGATGTGGCCATCGTACTGCGCCACGAATGAAATCGAAATATCCGCTCCCACTGCCTCGTTCTTGTTATTTTTGAGGCCAAAAGAAACAGTTAAGTTCTCCTCGGCCTGTCTTGTCGAAGCGCTGCACTTGCTCGACATGAAGAATTACGTAGGTACCGTTGTGCGGTGTTCACGTATGATTAGAAACATAGCCTACCATCTCGATGCTGGACCAAAGAATTGCTCATGGCCATCGCTTGAATATACATGGATAACCTGCAGTGCAGTGGCTCTTCAACATATCGATGAACGCCATATCAACCGGTGATTTGTAAATAGCCGTAGCCTCACCATAAGAACCTTAAGAAATCAGACAACGCAGGCGTTTTGGCCAAAATTGCATTTTTAGCAGACGGAGCGTATTGCTCAGATCTTTGCCCTAATTAGAGTCAGCCCCACTCGTCATTGCTTTCGCGGATACGATGGTGACTCAAAGATCGATTTGGGCAGGAAGGTACAGCATATGGAATGAAATGTTTTGCTGCGAGGTTGAATAAGAGCATTGAGGTTCCATGGACTGAGGGACCTTTTAGACATAGTTTTGCGGGTGAGAGAAAACATGTAAGCTCAAATGTAGTCAGGATCCAAAGCTCAAAGCGTCGCATCTAAGGCCTGACTTTGAAACCTAAAGAAGTGGGAATTTCGATCTTGCTACAGGTGACCAGTATTGAAGTCGAAAAGGGTATCATGATCCGCCTTGATTAACCAAATATGCCTTTTCGCAATGCACCTCTCTTTGGCGATCATCTCTTGTTCCCGTTGACTTATCAACACCTATGACTCCATCCTTTGCTACAACTAGTCCATTCATAAACCCAAGAGCAGACAATCCAGTACATTTTGACCTTTGCATGCATCGACTGCCTTTCTCTCTTGGCTAACGATTCGCGAGTCCGCGGTGAATGTCTTTATCGGCAGGGTTATAACGCAGTAGTTTCTCGATGAGGTCGACGTGGGTCATCATCATGCGACGGCAGCAGTAGCGATTGAGCCCGAGGTCGTCCATGGCCTGACTATATGGAGGGTCAATTATTCGTCCTCTGGTGATGTCTGTGCAAGCGCATACCCGTCATCCACATCGCCCTCGATCAGATCGAGGTAGCGTTCCCAGAGGTCACCGACGACCTGGAAAAGTTAGTGAGGGTGCTTGGAGCAGGAGACGATGTCGTACCTTGCCACAGGAGAAGCAGCGGACTGGAATAATCATTTCGGCGCGAGTTGGGTCTGGCTGTAGTTGTTTGACAGGAAATGGCGATCGAAAGTGAATGAACGCGGAACTTGTCGATGTACAGACGGGACTCCGCGATGTCTTACGTAATCCACGAGAAAAGTTCCAACACTCTTTGTATTCAACTTTGACTTGGTGTCGGCGACGCACCAGTACCCGATCTCTACCAATTGCACGCGAATACACAATGTCGCGCATTACTACAGTAAAAGAAGGGAAGCGGAAGCGTCACTCGATCGACACTCCCTCACAGTCCCAGCAATCCAAAAGACTGAAAAGTCATGATGCAGAGCCAACGCCTGAGTCCAGCTCCAAACCAAAGGCCAAGCAGACACGAGCTGCTCCTCAACCTATCTCAAACAATTCTCTTACGAAAGATGCTCAGAAGCAGATAGCTATGGATTCTTCAGTAAAGCCTTTCCCGAATCCTCAAAATAAAGGTCAGATCAATGCCAACCAGGCCTGGAAGAAACAGAACGAATATCGCAAAATGCATGCTCGCACGCAAGCCAATCAGGAGGAGAAGGACGAGTCTACTCTTGAGGTAGAGGGCGCCGTGCCAGCCACTGAGAATGCCGAAGAGAAGAAGCAGAAGGCACACAGGCGCAAGAAGAAGACTGATGCTGTAAATGTCGGGTTGGAGACATCAGTCGGTGCAGAGATCGTAGAGCAAGAGTCCATGCCGCTTGAGATGCCAAAGGAGAAAGCCGTCAAGAAAGAGAAGGTGCCAAAGAAAGACAAGCGCTCGAACAAGCCCAAGAATGATATTGTAACAAAGAAAGAGGAGAGGAAAGATAGGAGAGTGAAGACGATCGAAAGCGAGGAGCAGACTATTGGGGACCTTGAGATGGACCCGGTCTCTCATGGTCTTACTGATGAACGTATTGTCGCCAACCGGGGCAATTGGGCATCGTCCAAACCTGTTGGAGGGCACTTTATCACCCATGACCCAGTCTTCAGCGCCGACGAGACGTAAGCGGACAAACCCTCCTGCGAATTCTAGTCATACTAAACATCACTAGTTTCCTATTCCTCGCTACTCCCAGAGAGGTTCAGGTCTATTCCACTTCCGAATCACTTCTCGTGAGATGCCTACCGATTGGGGGCGTCGTCACTTATGCACTCTCCAAGTCAGCCCCGAACCTTCTCTACGTCTCCTCTTCCCGAGAAATCTGCATCTTCGATTGGACTTCCGGCAAGGAAATCAAACGCTCTGCGTCCCCTCTACCTATCAGCGCAGTCACTATCACCCAGATTCCAGAAGTCAAGCAAGACATCATCTTTGCAATCCAGAGAGAAGAAAGCGATAAGGGCCTGCGGGATTATATTACAGTCCAGAACAATTCTTCTTCAGCGGTTAGGCTATTTTCCGTCTCAATGCAGACTTTGAAATATCTGAAGGTACTGGACAGTGGCAGAACGATCATTGCTGCCGCCGAAACCCAGCTTTGCATCGGAAGCTTCAGCGGTGCGCCTTTCAATGCTTCCACCGAGCTTTCGGACCTACCTTCACGCTACGTATGGCGCACGCTTAAGAGTGTTGAGCCTGTCACTTGCTTGGACGCCCAGGTACGCACCGCATCCTCCTCGGTTTCTTCCGAAAGGCAGAGACTCATTGTTGACCTCGTGTTTGGCAATCTCAAAGGCGAAATAATTGTCTATGAGGATATAATATACAAGCTCGAAGAGAACGAGAGACCTAAGAGCAAGGACGTTGGGCTCAAGCCTATTGTCAGCCACTGGCACAGAGAAGCACCAGCCACCGTCAAGTGGTCATTAGATGGTGAGAGCGCTATATGTTATTGTGGAAACCAGGCTAATTTAATACAGGCAACTATGTGATATCTGGTGGCAAGGAGGCAGTGCTGTGCTTATTGCAGCGCGAGACGTCTAAACGTCAACTTCTTCCTCATTTGACGTCCGCCATCGAGTCCCTCAGCGTTTCGCCAAGCGGTACCTCCTATGCTATACAGTTGGCCGATAACTCTGCCATGGTTCTTTCTACGAGCGAGCTCCAGCCAAAGACAAATATCGCGGGACTACAGTCTCGATTCGTGCCCTCCAGTCAATCTGCAACTACGTTGCATAATCAGAACCCCCTCGATTCTTTCGTCCGGACACCAGCTGTTACAAACCCTCGAAACCCAAAGCAGCTCATCATGGCTGTTCCTACCTCGCAAATTCCGGCAGACAATTTCGCCCCTTCAGCTCCTTTCCTCCAAGTCTTCGATATGTACACTTCACGCCACGTGTCACGGCAAGCTCTCACGCGCAACATGGTCACGAATGTTAATTTCGGACCCGAAGGCAATAAGATCCGTGAGCCAAATGTAACCTTGTTGCAAGTTAGTCTCGATGGACAATGGCTTGCTACCGTCGAAGAGTGGACACCGCCCACAGCTGATGTTGTTCACATGGCTTCGGAGAACGACATTTTGGAGCAAGAAACGAGACGAAGACGCGAGACCTATCTCAAATTCTGGCGATGGAATGACGAGGAGGAGGGCTTTTGGGCTTTAGACACTCGTATTGACCTGCCTCACCAATCAAACCTTGATCCTCACGCCAATCGTATCTTTGATCTCGTCTCTAATCCTGCTGAAGTCGGCTTCGCAACAATTGGTGAAGATAGTACTGTCAGAGTGTGGAGGCCGAAGACCAAGCTCGCTGATGGCAGAATCGTTCGAGGTGCTAGAGATGGAATTGTCACGATCTGGACTTGCTCTCATGAAACTGGACTAGACAGTACAGCTGCGCCATTGGAAAACGAGCCAACCTTCACGAATGGCAAATTGGCCTTCTCGAACGACGGCTCAATTCTTGCTGCTGCACAGCAGAACGCTGATCCAACCACTGCGAACATCATACACTTTCTAAATGCGTCGAATGGCAGCATCCGTTTTTCTGAGTCTACATTCCACGTATCGCTTCTCCTGGGCATGGGATTTATCAACCGCTACTTCGTCACTCTTTCAAACGAACTGCGCGTTTGGGATCTTGTAGCCAACAAGCTCGTGTACGGTTTTCAGCTCGATGTTCCATCATTTTCTCCCAGACATAAAGAGAATATCTCTTTTCTTTCTATCAACAGCACATCCAACACTTTTGCTGTTGCGATACCAACCAAACCTGGTCATGTTTTACCCGAGATGAGAGCGCTTGGAGATATCAGTCTTTGCGGGCTTTCAACTAGTGTGTTAGTTTTCGACCCAAGGGAACTGGCTCCGTTGTTCGCCATGGAGGTGCCCGGGGTTGTGAGTGCGCTTGTGGACATCCACAGCTCCGCGGGATTTTTCGTCATAGACGCTCAAGCTGAAGTTCGTGTAATTGGGCCCAAGATCTCTGCATTTGTGGCGGCACCGCCAGAGAGTGAGAATATTGAAGCAGCGGATTCGAATAGAGCCGAAGAAGAAGAGGAAGAGGAGGAAATGGTGGTGGTAGAGGATGAAGAGCAAAGTGCTGTGCTTGTTGACGATGTTACCACGGAACGTGCTGAAGATCTTGGCGATTTGCTTGATGGTGACAAACACGTCGTGGCACCTGAAAAGTTGGCTGGGTTGTTCAATGGGGGCCAGAGCTGTGCGATGCCGAGTGTCAAGGATTTGTTTTATGGTGTCGTTGGACTTTACGCAAGGAAAAAGGACAATGGCATTGCGATTTGAGTGTAAGTGTCCAAGCTTGGAAAGAAATCCATAGCCCGCGGTCTGTACATCAGTGTCTGGCAACGCTCTCTGGGCTTACTGTTCGTATAGTGGACTTTTGAATCCAAGAGATCACTGCGAGGTTGACTATTCGTCAGCGAAGCCATGTTGCATTGAGAATCTAGCTCGACTTGTGACTCATACCGTTATATCTGGACAATGGTATCGGGCTGTCTGCACCGCTCCGACCCAGAAATTACTCGCGACAAATTTCAGAAGGGTCCAACCGTTGAAATCGTAGAACCCCGATCCAGCTTCCATCTGACTCTGGATAGGACCAGCACGTTGCAAGGCTTAGCTTGGCTTGTCTTGGCCACCAGATTTCCCCAAGGCAGTTGAAAACAACCTTCTCATCCGCCCATAGAAACACCTCTCGGGACAGGAAGACGTTGGACCCAGCCACAATGTGCCCTGCGAATATTTGGATCGCTTGGACCGTTGTACAGGCATCATTCGCTTTGACGAAGCACATTAAAAGGAAAATTTTTCCCATCTCTTCTCTCATACCCCCAAAAACCCCAATAAGTCATACTCGTCAACTACAAAGCAGTTACCATGCGTCTCCTTCCAATCATCGCAACCGGAGTCTTGG
This sequence comes from Venturia effusa, assembly GCA_007735645.1. Taxonomy (NCBI): domain Eukaryota; kingdom Fungi; phylum Ascomycota; class Dothideomycetes; order Venturiales; family Venturiaceae; genus Venturia; species Venturia effusa. Next base: position 1,189,031 of record CP042197.1, read on the forward strand.
CCACCCGTACCCTCGCCTCAAGCGAAGACTTCGAAAGGAAAGTCGGCGATGAAATACGATTACGACCGGAGAAATCGGAGGGTATTCCCTTTCGCCACCAAGTCCCAGAGAAGGGGCAAAGACACGCCGCCGAGAATGAAGATTTGAAAATGGATGGATGGCGTCGTGGCTTCAGTGAACTCAAAGGATCTGCGAAACCAGCTTTCAAGAGATTGGAGAAGAGGAAAGGTGGTGGTGGTGGATTTTCCTCGGGAGGATTCTCTTCGGGAGGACGAAGCGGCGGATCTTCCTTCTTCTCAGGCTCGAAGGGCTCGACTCTGAGCTCCGGAGGACGAAGCAGTGGATCTTCCTTCTTCTCAGGCTCGAGGGGCTCGACCCTCAGCTCCGGCTCTTCATACAGAGGAGGATCTACCCGCAACGGCCTAGTCGGCTTCGGCGCCGGTGCCTTGACAGGAGGTGCACTTGGCTGGTTAGCTGGAACCCATCATCACGACTCATCCGATCAACACAACCACCATCACACATCCACCCAACCCAACTCACCATGTCCCCCCGACTGCCGCTGCGACAACAAGCACGATTCCCGCCTCTACTTCACCCTCCCCCCAGCACTCTCTTCACAAAACAACGTAACCAACATAACGATATCGGTGAAAACGACGTGGGCCATGTCTTATCCCTCCAAACTCAGAAACCGATTGGTCAAAGATGTGGGATTGGTGTCTATCCCCGATCCGCGGGAACGGTGTGGATGGCACGTTGTTCAGGATGTTTGGGAAACGGGCGTTCATAGGGGGTTTGTTGAGTACAACGTTCCCAATCCCAATCCCAACCCCAACCCCAACTCCATCACCAACAACAACAACAAGCCAAGCTACGGCATGCCATCAACCACTCCCTTCCCCCCAGCATTGCAATCGCAGATAGTACGGGTTATGCAATCCACATACCCAGTCACCGAGATAGGGTTAATCCTCGGTTTGGCGTTCGGTTTGTTTGGATTAGCTGCGCTCTGCTGTTATGGGGGATTGAGACGGCGTAGGAATAGGTTGGAGAAGAAGAGGGCTGGGAAGAAGGGTGGTTATCCCTTTGCTACGCAGCCACAGGATGGACTTTATCCGTCTTCGATGGGGTATGAAGGAGTTCCTCGGCCACCGCCGCCTGTGTACTCGTATCCTCATAGCCAATACTAATTAGGGGGAATGTTTGGGGGATGATGGGATCGAGGAGTCGGGAGTCGGAGATGAGTTTTTGCATTGCATGGTTTGATTTTTTCTCGTGAGTATCTGTATTTTCGGGTGCCTTTTTCAATATTGTCGCTCGTCTTCGGATCATCAAGGGTTGATCCATTTTCAGTGTTATTTTAGAATGTTGCTCAATACTCCCCGAACACAAGATTTCGCTTTCAAACTCAACAATTTTCATAGAAGTCATTACAACAAAAACAAGTAAGCAATGAACCGAAAATAAACTCGAAAAAGAAAAAGACAAATGAAACGCACAACCATCCACACCCCTACTCCTCCATGATTTTCTCCAGCTCCTCTCTTAAACTTTGCAGCAATCTGTCCACTTTCTCCCTGCCCATCAAAGACGTGGGTCCGAAAACCCCGACGTCCAAAGCTCCCTCGCGAACCGCGACTTCTACATCGATGTTTGGCTGTGGAGAGGGTTAGCAGTGTACCACATACATCAAGCGCACCAGGAATCAACTTACAATATACGCCTCCCTCACACCACCACTTCCCTGCAACTCCAGAGGAACCACAAACTCTCTACTCCCACCCTCTGTAATTTCATCTCTCTCTGTATCGGCTTCTCTTGCCAGATCCCCTCCCAGCCCTTCCTCCTCATTGACCTCGCCATCAGAAGCCTCAGGCAACCTCAACCAATTCACAAATGTACCTATTTTGACGCCCGTCCACTTATAAATCTGCCACAACCCAGTACTGACATTCTGCACATCGCTGATCCTCGCCAGACCTGCTTGGATCTGTTTCGCAGAGTCGAGGACAGGGAGTGTCGTGTTGATGCGCAAGGGAAGGAGATTGACGGTAGGTAAGAAGTCAAGACCCGCAATCGTAGAAGACCGATTCGCTATGTAGATTCCCACTATCACAGCTTCTGGGTCTGCATCTGGTTCTTGTACGGATTGGTAGATTCGCGCGTAGATGCTGAGGAAAATGGCAGGCGGGCTGAGACCTTTGGCTTGAGCTAATTGCAGCAGTGCTGTCACGTTATCGATGAAGCGTGGTGTGTATCTTGCAAATCGCTGGCGCTGGGATCCGGAATTGATCACCTTTGTTTCGCCTGTTTGGTCTTCTCTGGCGGCTTTCCCAAGGTATGAGGTCCAGAATTCTCTGGCCGTGTCTGATTGTCTAGCGCTGGCGGCCTCGATAGCGAAAGATTGCCACGTCTCACCGAAAGAAGGAGCCTCGAATTCTGATGGACAGAAGACCAGAGCTTGCAGCTCTCGGATCAGCAAGGGCATACTAACTCCATCATAAAGTGCGTGATGAATCTTCAACTCGAGCTGCCACTCGCCAGTTGACAACCTCTGGACAATCAAGGATGCTAGTGAATGCGTCAAGCCTGGGCCTGCCTCTGATATGCGGATCAAGTCCAGTGCTTGAAGCGCGATTCCGCCATTAACCACTTCATCAGAGACCTGGCTTGCTTTCTGCTCATCGAACTTTAATGACAGCTGCACATACGGAACGCTCTCCTGGTCAGTGGTAACAAAAATCGACCTGATCATTGGATGCCTGCGCACAAATTCTTTCCATGCCGATATGATGTTTTCGACCTTCACATCCTGGGAGCGCAGGATAGGGAATTTCGGAAAGAACAGTTCGCCATCGCTGTTCAGCCAGTGATTGAGCATAAATACCTGACCAGAACTTGCCGGTACACAAAGTTCGATGTCCGTGTCGCGAAGTCCCTGCGAGTCTAAACGCGCGTCGCGTAGCAGTTTTGCCGTATCAAATTGAGGCGCCGTGCTTTTGGGAGTCTCCGCATCAGAAATGATGGATGCGTTATTGACTCGATCTCGGTCAACAACCTGTGCGATTCCCTCTAAAGTCGATGCCTGGAGCAATTCGCTGACACTGATTTTGACGCCTTGCTTTCGCAATCGAGCAGAAAGCTTGATCGCCGTGATTGAGTCTAAGCCAATGTGGAACAACGTCGTCTGGCGATTGATGCTGTTTTCGGGTGCTTTAGACATACTGGAGAAGAGGCGACGGATCTCAAGTTCTGTTTCTGAGAAAGGAGATTGCAAGCTGGATTCATGCTGCATCTCGGAACGAGCGCCGTTCGCCGAGGGTTGTTGAGCAATCGTGAAAGATGGAAGTTGTCCAACAGAGACCTGTTCTCCCTTGAAAGATACGATTTCCTTATCAGGTTGCTTGACCAGACGAGTGGCCATGCTTTCTAATTCCTCAGCGAGTTTTTGAGTACCTTCATCATCAAAGGTGTCGCTAGAGCACGCGACTCGCCAAATCAAATGTTGCTCTAAAACCTCCATCTCTACACAAACAGAATACTCAACTTCCGAAGCTCCACCTACTGATTCATAGAGCGGATCATTATCTGCTGTCGCACTTTTCGGTCGTATATGATAGAGAAATAATGTGTTGAACAGCTTCTCTCCAGCTGTTCCTGCTAACGCCTGTGCCTTTCTTAATGGGAAATGCTGAAACTGTCGGACGTTGGACATGTTTTCGTGTATATAGCGTAGCATCTCGGACCCAGTCCCATGGAGGTAGCAGCGAAACGCAACCGTGTTCATGGTTGGAAATAATGCTTGCTGTGACTCTTCTGTATCTCGTCCAGACAGCACAACACCGTAAGTGACCTCCAGCTTTTGGACGTGTGAGGCAAGTACCAGAGACCAACAAGATTGCCCTAATGCTTGCAACGTGACCGCTTGATTTCGACAGAACGTGCGGTAAACTTCTACAGGCAGTTCGCTGGTAATCTCGTGACGATGGACATTGGCTTCATTACGGTGGCGTGCTGGTAAAGCTGGAATCAGGCATGGCTTAACACCGGAAAGATAATGCGACCAAAAATTCTGCGTATCAAACGTCGATGACATCTGCATGATTTCCTCCAGAATCGGTCGGATGGAAGGACGAGCTTCCACGGCGTTTGTTTTGTAGGCATTGAAAACATCACTGTGGAGCAAACTGATGGAAAACCCATCGTAGAGCGCATGGGGTAGTGATAAGATCAAGAATCTGTCCAGGGGAGTCTTGGCGAACGTAAGTCTGAAATATGTCCCAGTCGCGTTGGTCGAGCTGATAGTGTGAGATATCTCTTTGAGAGACGCGTGGACGTCCGACTCGCTGGGTAAATCAATCTCCACTAAATCCATCGTACTTGAACGCAGAATGACCTGCGCAAACGAGGATTCCAGTTCAATGTCACTAACAGGGACGAATTTGGTTCTCAGTATAGGTGAACTTGCGTAGACAAGCTTCCATGCTGTCTTGAGCCTTTCCATGTCAGTCGCAGGAGAAAGCTTCAGGACATCGTGATTGTGGTAGCATGTAAAATTAGAATTGAGCATCTCTGCAACCATCGCCTCCTGGAGGGGTGTTGCTGGAAGCACTGTTACCACATTTCGCATCAGGTCTTTGTCTCTCCGAAGGTGAGCTAACAGCTTCGATTCATAATTCTGCAGAAGAAGAACTTGATCTTGGTCCGGGATACCCTGGGTAACAGATGCAGCGTCGAACATTGCTCTGATATTCGGTTTGCGCATGATACTGCTGACTGGGAGATTGATGAGGCGTTTCGTCAGCCTTGAAGACAATTTGATAGCATCGATGCTGTCCAAGCCGAGTTCAAATATTGACACATCTGAAGTGACAGTCGTTTCTTCGACGCCAGCGAGTTTGGCAATTTCTTGCCTCAAGAAGAGAGCTTCTTTTGTCCAGTGGAAGGGCTGCAGGCCATTAATAGAGGTACTTTTGGTAGTGTGAACCTCGTTTGAACTTTGTGGTATCGAAGGGCTACTGGTGTATTTTGTCATAGCCTGGATGCGTCCTTCCGGCTGGGAAAGTAGTTCGTGCAATCCTCGCTCAAAGCTCGAGGTGAGATTTTGAAGCGATGCCTCGTCGGCGACACGACTTTGAGCAGCCAATGTGATTTGTATGCTTCCGTCAGTTTTCAGTTCTGCTTCAAATGCTAGTGAAAAACTAGAGATGGAATCGTCGTCAAGAGCCGTCCACAACTGATTCTTGCTGGCCGAAAGACTTTCCGTAGTCTCCTTTTGAAAGACGAAGAGATTGTTGAACAGGTGCTGGTCGACTCTCATCTTGCACCATTTCTGAACATTTCTCAATGGTGTATGCTGGAACGGCAGAGCTGAGACGTTGTATTCGTGACATCTCTCGACAATTGATCTCCAAGTGTCATCATCCTTGAGCTCCATCTGGAACGTGATAGTATTGAACATTGGTCCAATGATCTTCTCTGCATTCTCGAAATCAATTGATCTGCCCGACGTGACAACGCCCATGGAGACCGCTTCGCTGCAATACTTCCGCAACACCACAGCCCAACATGCTTGAACCACCGCTTGATGGGTCACATTGAGTTCTCTGCATCGTTTGCTCAAGTTTTCTAGACCACGAACCGTTCTCTGAACCTTCACGGAACCGATTTCAGTATTCTCATCATCACGAGAGCATATCGAGATCTCTCCAGATTGTCCGACGACCCGCTGTATCCAAAACTCTTTTGCACCTTGAGTAACGCGGAGGGGCCCATGAGCGAGCACGTCATGATAGTCAGGTCCGTAGTCAATGTCATTGTCGCCTTTGTAGTGCTTTTGCACGACAGAAAGCAACAGGGGCAGGCTGTTCCCATCGTAAAGGCCATGGAAAATGCCAATAGCAAAGACAGTCTGAGACGGAGATTCCACGACATTTATCTCGAAAGGATAAAGGATGTCCGATCTATTGCGTGCAGAAAGGCCCTCAAGCCTGCCTTTAAGCTCGTTGGCGATATCCTGTTCCTTTGTGACTGAAAATTTAGACCAGGGAAGTTCAGTGGTGCGAAGGACAACTTGTACATGGCCTTCATCAGTCTGAATGAAACGCGTTCGCAGGATCTGGAGATGCTTGAGAGCCTCAGACCACGCGGCCCTCAATCTTTCTTGATTTGTGCTTTCCGCGAGTTGATATTTGAAAGAAGCGAAATACAAGGGGTCCTCGGAGTCGATGGCGCTGGATATCATTCCTTGTTGCAGCGGCGTGCAGGGTGCAATGATCTCAATGGCACTAGGCGCGACTTTCAGCAGCTTCGCAGCCTTTGATCGGTGTCTATGGTCACAAGCAGCAATTCTCTGTTGTGTTGCAAGTACAGCTTCTTTGTCTTGCGAGTCTATTTCATTCTCTGTCAAGCTCAACGCAAGCGCTTTGATTGTGGCCAGCTTCATAACCTTGGAGGCTTGCGCAGTGTGGAATCCTGCGTTCTTGAGAGCGCGTGTAAAGCCAATGACCGAAATAGAATCCAAACCGAGTTCGAAAATGCTTGAGGATGAAAACACATCAGCTTTACTGATCCGGACAAACTTCTGGAGTACGTCGATAACCCTGTTCTCCTTCTCAGATAATTCTCCGCCGCCCTCAGGACTATCACAAAGTGATTGCAGGTCTTCGACTGACATATCCTCGAAGAGGGTCTTAAGCACCTTGACCTCAGTTTTGTTATTCGCGGAAAGTGGCAACTTGCTGATTGGAATGAAGTGAGTGGGAACCATGTAGCCTGGGAGATGAGCCAGACATATTTCTCTGATCTTCGAAATGATCAGAACTGCAGACCCCTGGGCAAGGACAAATGAGCGTCCATCTTGTTGTGATGCATCAGTAGCCACAAAAAACGTGACAAGTTGTTCTCTCTGCTGGTTTGGATGTCTCAGCACAAAGGTAGCAACGTCCCTGATATCTGGCAAGCCACGTTTGATCGTGGTATCTATTTCAGAAAGCTCTAGACGCTGCCCACGCAACTTGACTTGGTCATCAGCTCGACCCAGAAATATGAACGATCCGTCGTACAAGATTCGAACGAGATCACCAGTCCGGTAAATTCGCTCATTGAACGTGGTGAGAGTTGGGAACTTTTCTCGTGTTAGATCAGGTCGATTGAGATAGCCCTTTCCAACGAGCTTTCCCGAAACGCAAAGTTCTCCAACACCGCCTCGGAGTACTGGTGTATCTGTCTGTGGAACCAGAACATAACTACCGACGTTTTCGAACTGTGGACCGATATTTGCGGGCTTGCCATTTTCAGGAACACGAGCGTACATAGTGACGCCAATTGTCGCTTCGGTCGGCCCATATCCGTTGTGGATACATTTCATGGGGCCCCAGACGTCCAAAATCTCCTGCTTCAATTGCTCTCCACCTGTGATGAAGACGCCTTCGCAAAGGGACGGAACGTCGTCAGGGTGGAGCAAAGATGCCAGACTTGGGGTAAGGTCAATGTGTGTGATTCCGAGAACTCGAATAGTCCTCGCCAGATCTTCGAAAATGAGGTCTCGGGGAGCGGAAACAACACAGAGTGCCTCTGACCAAGTCCAGTATTGTTCAAGAACAGAGACATCAAAGTGAAAGGATGCGAATTGCAGCCATCGCGACGATTCTGTCCATCGCCCAGCAAACAGCCGCGAGAAAGAACGCATTGCTTGAACCGCATTCTCGTGAGTGATTTCGCATCCTTTGGGTGTCCCAGTTGTACCGGAAGTGTACAAACAATAACAGGCTGACTGAGGGTCAATCTTCAACCCAAGATCGCGAGAGGAGATCTGGTGAGTTTTGCCACTGTCTTTATCAAGGGACACAATCGGAATAGTACTTTTCAAGTCCGCAAAACTTTCAACCTTGCTGTCAGAAGTTAGGAGCAGTCGAGCCTCCGAGTCATCCACAATGAAAGACTTGCGCGCAGGCGGTGCTCCTGGATCCAAAGCTACGTACGCGCAACCAGCTTTCATTATGCCTAGGATAGCAAAAGAAGCTTCCGGGCATTTGTCAAAGCATATAGCGATACGATTTCCGGACGAAGCACCGTATCGCAAAAGAAGGTTCGCCACACGATTACCTTCGTCGTTGAGCTGCTTGTACGTCCAAGACCGGCTGCAAGCAGAATTTTCCGCTATTTCGTAAGCAAACTCGAGCGCGATGCGATTTGGTGTGATAGAAGCTTGCAGCTCAGCGAATTGGTGCAGCAAGTTGACAGGTGAAGGAAGTGTCGGCTGCTTTGCTGGACTAATGGAAAATAGATCAGGCTGTCCTGCAAGCTTGAAGTAGCCGTCATCGTCGGGAGAAGTTACCAGATTGACTAAAAGAGCATCGAACTGGGCGAGTAGAATCCGAGCCTGTTCTTCGGGTATGATGTCTGACAAAAATGTTGCCCGTATGCCGAGTTCGTCACCATCAGGCTCGATTTCTAAGGAGATCGCATACTTGGATATAATTAGCTATTGTGACTCCCTATGCAGAAATCACGTACTTCTGAGCTTGCAATTTCATCAACAACTTTCCATGACCCTTCTCTTGCAGATCCTGATAATTTTTGAAACACGAATAATGTGTCGAATAATGTCTCATTTTGTCTCCCTATCCAGCGTTGAATATCTTTCAACGGAGTGAATTGATGCCTTCTGATAGTGGCATTGAATTTCATCATGACGTCGAGAAGTTCTCGGTTTGATTTTGGCAATTGAACAGCGATAGGTACGGTAGTCAAGCAGGGAAAGGCAATCCTGCCCGAGGCCTTCACGGCGTCTCTCCCTGACAGCACAATTCCGAAAGTGACATTAATCTCGCCGATCAAAGCGGAAAGAAGCTGCGCCCATGCAGCCTGTCCAGCTGCCTGGAGACTGATTCCAGCATTTCTACACAGCACATCAAGCTCTCGCATGGTTTTTGATCCTGTCCTTGACTGAACGCCCGTTTGTTTCGATGAGATTCGCAAGGGTTGGAGGCTTGGGAACTTGTTGATTGAGGCATTTGCAAAGATAGCTTTCCAGTATTCCATTCTCTTGTTGATTGTATCCTTGTTACTTTCGAGGACGCTCGAAGCCAGTACATGGCTCAGCATTGGATATACATCAGCGGGCTGGGGTAAGTTTCCAGAGTTTCGAGCAGCGGACAAATCATTCATGATTATGCTCAGACTGTGCGCATCGTAAAGTGCGTGTAGCATAGCAACATGCATATGGATTTGGGAGCCGTTGACGACGATCAGAACGGCCCACGGCGGCTGCGAAAGATTGTCGAAAAACCGGTTGGCCGAAGTCTGTCGCCAAAGGTCGATCTCTGTTTTCGAAGTGTTTGTCTGTTGCAAGATCTGGACAGGCATGTCACTGCGTTCCACGGAGTAGGATACCATCACAAAAGATGTGAGTGGGTCTTCGAGAGGCACAAAACCAGTCCGTAACATGATATGTGATTCACGAACAGTTCTCCAGGCTGCTTCAAGGCCCTCGACAGTCCAAGTTGAGTCCATCTCGCAGGTAAGGAAGTTGACATATGTTGACTTGGAGCGTAAAAATTGAGAAATGATTCCCATTTGAAGCGGAGTGCAAGGAAGAACGTGTTGGATATCCTCCAGGGAGATATTTAATTCATGGCAGATCGACGACTTGTGTTTTCTTTCGAAACTCTGAAAATCGAATAGAGTGGGCCCTAATGTTGGAATCCGCATTCGATCAAGCAGCATCGCAACTTCGGAAATCTTAGGGTTCTCAAGAATATCTGCTGCCGAGAATTCAATGCCAGTTGTCTGCCGCAGATTTGCCGCTAGTTGTATAGCCCCGATACTGTCTACACCAAGTTCATGTATTGTGCGATCAGGAGAGAAGTGAGAGGAATGTATGTGGGTGAAGTGCGAAATGGCTTCAATCACACGCATTTCGTTAGGCGTGAGGTCGTCACGTTCGTTCGTGATTCCGTTCAAATACATAGAATGAGGTCTTTGAACACTTGACTGCACCGCGTCAGCCATCATTTGTGCAAATCCCACGAAGTCGGTTGGGCTTGAGGCGGGATGCTGTAGTAACGAATCTAGGGCGCGAGTGAAAACTTGTAGAGTCTCGCAAGCGTATTCTTTAGAGAATAATGACCTTCTAATCGTCAACAAAGTTGCTTGCATGGATCGTTGCGTTTTCACCCACTCTTCATAATACAGATTACAGGAAAGGGTATCACTCGATGTATTGGGTATCAATTCTAAAATCACAGGGAACGACGAGAATGTCAGTAGCTTCTTTGAAAGAGATTGGGGTTTGGAACCATGCTCACATTCATTTCGCCGAACTCTTTGATCAAGTTCCAGATGGATGTATCCAATTGAAACGATTCTTGTTGAAATAAAAGCATGGTCGAGAATACGCCACTCCCACCAAACCCAAGCTCTGATGAGATGGTTCGTAGTGGCGTGAGCTGGTATGGAAGTAGGTTGGCATTGTTGACTTGCAGGTTCTTCAATAAATCGGCGTTCGTTGCAAGCCTAGCTAGATTTGCGCGTATTGGAACCGTATTGAAAGTCGGCGCAACGAGCTTGTCGAGGCCATCGATAGACAGAGTACGTCCGTTGACGACATTGCCAAAGCATATGTCAGCCTTCCCGAGCAAACATTGCAATGTCTTAGCCCATGCACATTGGCTTGCACTGAGCACAGATACGGAAAGCTCTTGACAACGTCTTTCGAGATTTGCAAATTTGGTTTCGTAGGTGAGGGACTGTACAGCATGTGTGCCACCCCCATGTTTCAACAATGAAGGTTGAAAATCTTTCAGCTCTTCTTTCCAATATGACAGGGCCGCTTTTGATCGATGTCTCACCATTTCCTTTAGAAAGGGCTCGAATAATACAGGCTCGGGTAGCGCATTGCCGTGGATGACGTGCTCTATCTCTTTGAGTAGGATTTGCATTGCAGTCCCATCATGAAGCGCGTG